>CM075301.1:9621037-10221037 GCA_037672795.1 Lagerstroemia speciosa | reverse complement strand
CTAAAACATTCTGATATGGAGACTATAAAGAGTTAGGCGAGACAAATATGGCAATTCAGCAATTCTTTAATTGCGATCGATTGAATATGTGCTCAGTGACCTTCTCCAAGATTATTCCTTGTGTACAAACTGAACAGACCAATTTCTTTTCATACTGGATTGCTTCCATTTCTAGAGCTCCGCGGGTGTTTTGACAATCACTTTAATCTAACATTTCTAGGCGAGACAAATATGGCAATTCAGCAGTTCTTTAATTGCGATCAATTGAATATGTGCTCAGTGACCTGCTCAAAGATTATTCCTTGTATACAAACTGAACAGACCAATTTCTTTTCATACTGGATTGCTTCCATTTCTAGACCTCCGCGGGTGTTTTGACAATCACTTTAATCTAACAATAAGTTTTGAGGTCATCAGTCGACGTGAGTTGTGTATATTACTTCAACAGATTCTATTGCAAGTCAAAAGATTCACAATTACTGTTTGACAATACAACTATTTGTTCAACTCCAAGATTGACGATTGTTTGTCTGGTCCATGCGTGCTTTTCTGTGTTTCTGCTTATGTAAGTGCTAGCGTCATATGGGGGCTTCTCTGACTTTTCTAAATTTTTCTCTCCAACCAAAAGCTAAAAACTGCAGAAAAGCTGGGATAGAGATCAAATGGCCATGCTCTATCTTCTTCTTCTTCCTTTTGGTTTGCTGCCTAGCTTGATAACTGCAGCAGACTCCATCAGTCAATCTCAGGTGATCACTGATGGGGATACAATAGTGTCGAGTGGTGGAATCTTCGAGGTCGGATTTTTCAGCCCAGGAAGCTCTTCTGATCGCTATCTGGGAATCTGGTGTAAAAATGTTCCGATCCAAACAGTTGTCTGGGTTGCAACTAGAAACAAGGCTGTAAACGATACCTCTGGCAAGTTGATGCTTTGCACAGGCAACCTCGTGCTCCTGAGTCAAAATGACACGCTTGTCTGGTCGGCTGCCAGGACAGGACCAGTTCAGAACCCAATCTTGTAGCTACTGGACACTGGAAATCTCGTCCTTACGGATGGCAATAACGTAAGTGGTTCTGAGGTTTATTTATGGCAGAGTTTTGATTACCCGTCAGACACATTTTTACCGGGGATGAAGATCGGGAAAGACTTGAGGACAGGCCTCGAGTGGTCTTATACATCATGGAAAAGCCCAGACGATCCTTCTCCAGGAGACTTCACGTGGGGAATGGAGAACTTGGATTTTCCAGAAGCGTTTGGAAGAAAGGACTCGATGAAGCACTGTTAACTCTACAAACGTTACATATTTGTGCACACTTTTAGGCCTTACACCAATGCAAACTCTTGAGTTTAATTGAATTTTGGATGTTCCTTGAGTATTTTGTGATGCTTCAATTTCAAATGCTTAATTTGAGCTTATTTGATTATAGGAAGTCTTGGGAACCAAGAATCGAAGAATGGCAAAATCCCAGAAAGATGCGCCAAGGCATGCGCTCAGGCACACAAGGGCAGAAGACTAATGAGCACGACTTGCCGAGGCATGTGCCGAGGCGTACCTTCACAGTAGGCATTCTGATGCTTTGTGCCAAGGCGTGTGCCGCGGCAGGTAGCGGGATTATGGACGCCAATATTTTAAAGACCGAGACTTTCGTGATATTTTGGATAAGATTGATTCTGAGAAAGGAGGGAAAGAAGAATATCTCAAGATCTCACGGGAGTAACAAAAAGATATTATTGGAATATCTTGAGAGATATGGAATCAATCTATATATTGAAGTATTTTGGCAATGTGAGGGGAGAGACATCCATAGATCCATCCATCTATCGATCGAGACATCAGAATTTTATTTTTTTCTCTTCCGTTAGAGAGACAGCATCGACATCGTAAAGGAAGAAAAGAAGTCGACAACAGGTGAAAGGAGAGATCTTGAAGACGGGATTGCATCTTGCTACCGGATTAGAGTTTTCTTCTCTTTTCTCTTTACTTTACTTCATGTATTCCTTGATTATGTCGATGGTTGACTCAATTTCCGTTATGAACTAATCGTGTTTTTTCCTAAGGTGATCAATGGATCTTATTTCTCAATCTTGATTGGTAGTTTACTTCTCCTATGTCTATGGATTTGATTGAGTTGCTTATGCTTGTCTCGGACTTAATGCGATTTAATTGACTGGCCACCAATTAAGTTGATCCGGTAATCTAGTTGAACTCGACAGAGGAATTCTAGGTTTAGCTAGGGAAAGCATAGCTTGGGTTAATCCACATCGAAAGACGGGATTTTAAGTGAAAAGGATAGATATATACCTGATCACCCTAAGTAGCTAATTAGGTCTGATCTTTAATGGGTCCTAACTTGTTGATCGCCTAGACATAGAGTGGATTGACGAGTTGAGGATACAGTCTTATTACAAGCGACAGCTGCGTAAGACTATAGTGAATCCTAGGTTAGCAACGAAATCTAATTCAAGGCTTAGGTAGAAGGGAACTATAATCGGGATTGGGAATAAGTGAAGTTGTGATCCTTAGGGCCTTTAATTCTGATTGATTGAAATTTAATTGTCTACTGTTCTCGTTTTAATTTTCTTGCTTCTAGTCAGAATCGATTGTTTGGATAAGGGAGAGTTGTTATAATTTCAGTAATTAATTGAATTCTTATAAGGTCTCTGTGGGACGACACTCGTTCTCATCACTATAGTACTCGTTCTCATCACTATAGTACTCATTCGACACGTGCACTTGCGTTTGGACGATAATTAATCGCGAACAAGTTTTTGGCGCCGTTGCCGGGGACCAATTCAGAAGTTCAATTAATATTGATACCAAACAATCACCCCTTAGTTCAGACTTCTTTTAAGTTCTTGTTTCTTTATTTTCCTTTCAGGTTTTATTGCGTGGTGCATGACCCGTGCTCATAATTCCACACTAGTTGCTGCTGATTCAGAAATTGAAAGAACCTTTCATAGACGACTTCGGGAGCAAAGACAGAATCTTGCACGTGACCAAGCAATGGAGGACGGTAGAGATCTACAAGTACCTCCACAACAAGGGGGAGCAGTGGCATGGCAAGCTAATGAGCAACAACCAGCAGAGGTGGTTCAGCAACCTCGACCTCGAACCTTGAGAGATTATGCACAGCCACAAGTCATGGATCGTTCTAGCATTCTGAGACCACCAATAGCGGCTAACAACTTCGAGATCAAGCCGGCTATCATACAAATGTTGCAAACATCCGCATCCTTTGGGGGAGCACCTAATGAGGATCCTAATGGTCATATAGCTCACTTCTTGGAGATCTGTGATACGTTTCGTTTTAACGGTGTTCCAGTTGAGGCTGTAAGGATGCGACTTTTCCCATTCTCTCTTCGGGACAAGGCTAGAGCATGGTTGCACTCTCTACCACCAAATTCCCTCACGACGTGGGACATGGTAACTCAGAAGTTCCTTGCAAAGTACTTTCCACCAAGCAAAACTATGAAGTTGAGGAATGATATTACATCCTTCAGACAACATGGAACAGAAACTCTATATGATGCATGGGAGCGCTTCAAAGAACTACTCCGAGCTTGTCCCCATCATGAGATCCCTAAGTGGTTGCTGATCCAAACTTTTTATAATGGGCTCATTGAATCTTTACGCACAACTATTGATGCAGCAGCAGGTGGAACAATCATGGGGAAATCTCCAGATGAGGCCTTTGAGCTATTAGACGAGATGGCCAACAACAATTATCAATGGCCAACTGAAAGAATCTCAGCAGGAAGAGGAGCATCGGGCATACATTCAGTTGATACAGTTGTAGCATTGAATGCCAAGATTGATGCTTTAACAAGAGAAGTGGCCACACTTAAGGTGCAAGGAGCAGGAGCCAGCTACACACAAGGAGGAAATGTGTATTCTGACCATTATGAAGAGCACGAGGAATCGGTGAATTTTGTAGGAGGGAATCCAAAGAATAATCCATATTCAAATACCTATAACCCGGGGTGGCGCAATCATCCGAATTTTTCATATGCCAATTCCAAGCAAAATCTGCCCCCCGGATTCCAGGCTCAACCGAAACCTAATCTTCCTCCTTCTGATAAAATGTCTAAGATAGAAGAAGCTTTACTCAATCTTACTAACTGCTCTACTTCGATGTTTCAGGCTCAATCGGCACAAATAAGGAACCTGGAAGTGCAAGTGGGACAACTAGCACAAGCTCTGAATAACCGTCCCCAAGGCACACTACCCAGTGACACTGAGGTAAACCCAAGAAATCAGGGAAATGAGCATGTCAATGCAATTACATTGAGGAACGGGCGTGAGATAGGGCAGAAGGATAAGTCGAGTTCGGAAGCAGGGTTTGCTGCGACACCTGCCACGGCACAACAGCACAGAGAAGAATCTGCCGAGGCTCACGCCGCGGCAAGGCAAGGCAGTAGCATAAATTCTCCTAACAGAGCATCTGAGCAAACTGCAGAGCAAAAGGATGACAACCCTAAGGATGCTAAGCCAAGTAGAACACTTCCAGAGAAGGATAACACATATCCTCCTCTCCCATATCCTCAACGAGCACAATGCTCAAGGGATGCAACTCAATTTCGTAAGTTTCTTGAAGTGTTTAAAAGGTTGCATATTAATATCCCTTTTGCAGAAGCTCTGGAGCAAATGCCTAGTTACGCCAAATTTATGAAGGAAGTTTTATCCAAAAAGCGTAAGCTTGGTGATTTTGAAACCGTTGCACTCACAGAGGAATGCAGTGCAATTTGCAACACAAATTGCCACCAAAATTAAAGGACCCAGGTAGTTTTACTATCCCTTGCTCCATTGGTTCTCATTTTGAAGGTAGGGCTCTATGCGATTTAGGCGCAAGTATTAACTTAATGCCCCTATCAGTATTTAAGGAGTTAGGTTTAGGGGAGGTAAAACCCACATCTATCACATTGCAGTTAGCTGATAGGTCTCTTGCATACCCTCGAGGCATAATAGAGGACGTATTAGTTAAAGTTGATAAGTTCATTTTTCCTGTTGATTTTGTGGTACTAGACTTTGATGAGGATAGGAAGATTCCTATTATTTTAGGTAGACCATTTTTAGCAACAGGGAGAGCTCTTATTGATGTCCAAAAGAGTGAGCTAACAATGAGGATTAATGACCAAGAGGTAACCATTAATGTGTTTAGATCAATGAAGTTCCCCGATGAACCTGATACTTGTTTTTCTATTGATGTGGTGGACAGGTTAGCTCAAAAGACACTAGATGGTGTGCATCCTAATGATCCACTTGAAGCTATATTACAAGTGAAGGAAAGCACTGAAGATATGAAGCATGTGGAAGAGTTTAAAGGGTTAGAAGCATTGTCGGTCATACCAAGGGGGTGCACAAAATTTGAACCTTTAGATAGGCCTATGTCTATCATGAAACCATCAATTGAAGAACCCCCTAATCTTGAGCTGAAGCCCTTACCTAGCCACTTGAGGTATGCTTTCTTGGGTACTTCTTCAACCTTACCTGTGATTATATCTGCAGGACTTACCGAGTTGCAGGAGGAAAAGCTACTAAGAGTCCTCAGAGAATACAAGAGAGCATTTGGATGGACGATTGCGGACATAAAAGGGATTAGTCCGGCAACCTGCATGCACAAGATTTTACTTGAGGAAGGACAAAAAGCCTCAATCGAGAATCAGCGTCGCCTCAACCCGTCAATGAAGGAGGTGGTCAAAAAGGAAGTTATAAAGTGGCTTGATGCAGGAATCATTTACCCGATCTCTGACAGCTCATGGGTTAGTCCGGTGCAATGTGTGCCGAAAAAAAGAGGGATGACAGTCGTTCCCAATGAAAAGAATGAGCTTATTCCTACACGAACAATCACGGGGTGGCGAGTATGCATGGACTACCGCAAGCTAAATAAAGCCACAAGGAAGGACCACTTCCCTTTGCCTTTCATAGACCAAATGTTGGACCGGCTCGCAGGTAAGGATTATTTCTGTTTCCTAGATGGCTATTCAGGGTATAATCAGATTGCCATAGCACCGGAGGATCAAGAGAAGACAACTTTTACATGCCCATATGGCACCTTTGCCTTCAGGAGAATGCTGTTTGGGCTATGTAATGCTCCTGCTACGTTCCAAAGGTGCATGATGGCAATATTTTCTGATCTCATAGAGAATTGTATTGAAATCTTCATGGATGATTTTTCAGTTTTTGGAGACTCATTTGACAATTGTTTGGATAATCTTGCTATTGTTCTTAAGCGCTGTGAAGAAACAAACCTGATTTTGAATTGGGAAAAATGCCATTTTATGGTTCGAGAGGGTATTGTTCTTGGTCACAGGGTTTCCAACAAAGGCATTGAAGTGGATCGAGCAAAGGTGGAAGCAATTGAGAGGATGCCACCTCCAACATCAGTGAAGGCGATCAAAAGTTTCCTCGGACATGCAGGTTTTTACCGGCGGTTCATTAAGGATTTCTCAAAGATAGCCAAGCCCTTATGCAACCTATTAGAGAAGGACGTGCCATTCAAGTTCAATGAAGCATGCTCAGCTGCATTCAATGAGCTAAAAAGGAAGTTAATTTCAGCACCTATAATGATGTCTCCTGAATGGTCAATGCCCTTTGAATTAATGTGTGATGCTAGTGACTATGCTGTAGGGGCAGTACTGGGTCAAAGAGTTAATAAGGTGTTTCATCCCATATACTATGCAAGTAGAACCTTAGATGATGCACAAATTAACTACACAACCACTGAAAAGGAGTTACTTGCTGTGGTCTTTGCATTTGATGAATTTCGTTCTTATCTTATTGGTACTAAGGTTTTAGTCTTTACTGATCATGCTGCTATCAAATACTTGATAAAGAAGAAAGAGGCAAAACCCCGTCTCATCAGGTGGTTATTATTGCTTCAAGAATTTGATCTTGAGATCAAGGATAAGAAAGGATCCGAGAACCTTGTGGCGGACCATTTATCGAGGCTAGAAAGTGATGAGATGCCGGGGCCATGCACTCGTATCAATGAACACTTCCCCGACGAACAGGTATGGGCAATGCTACATCAAAAGGTACCATGGTTTGCAGATATCGTTAACTACATTGTGTCTAACTTTGTACCTGATGAATGGAAGGCTCAACAGAGGAAAAGATTCTTTCATGAGGTAAAATTTTATATTTGGGATGAACCTTTTTTGTTCAAGCAATGTGCAGATCAAGTCTTAAGGAGATGTGTTCCTGAGGAGGAACAAGGAGAAATCCTATATAATTGCCACTCATCACCATATGGAGGGCACTATGGGGGAAGCAAAACCGCATCTAAGATACTCCAATGTGGTTTTTATTGGCCTACACTGATTAAAGACTCACACAATTTCGTGGCCAATTGTGACAGGTGTCAAAGAACGGGCAACATCTCTCGGAGACATGAGATGCCCCTTAACAACATCCTAGAAGTGGAGTTATTCAATGTTTGGGGTATAGACTTCATGGGTCCTTTTGTTTCATCATACAATAATCGTTACATTTTATTGGCTGTGGACTACGTTTCTAAGTGGGTAGAAGCTGTGGCTTTACCCACTAATGATGCTAATGTGGTGGTGAAATTTTTGAGAAAACATATCTTTACAAGGTTCGGAACCCCAAGAGCTATCATTAGTGAGGAGGGAACACATTTTTGCAACAAGCTTTTTGATGCGGTGATGAAGAAGTTTGGGGTGAAGCACAAGGTGGCCATGGCATACCATCCGCAGACAAATGGACAAGCTGAAGTATCCAATCGAGAAATCAAGCGTATCTTGGAAAAGACTGTGTGTCCAACACGTAAAGATTGGTCGCAGCGACTGGATGATGCTCTATGGGCGTATCGTACTGCATATAAAACTCCAATCGGAATGTCCCCGTACCAATTGGTATATGGGAAAGCGTGCCACCTCCCCGTTGAATTGGAACACAAAGCATTTTGGGCATTGAAGACTCTTAATCTCGACTTAGAAAAGGCAGGAGACAAGCGAAAATTTCAGTTGCAGGAACTTGAAGAATTCCGCCGCCAAGCTTATGAGAACTCGCGAATCTACAAGGAGAAGACAAAATTTTGGCATGACAAGCGGATATTGCGACGAAACTTTCTACCAGGCCAACAAGTTTTGCTGTACAACTCGAGGTTGAAGTTATTTCCTGGAAAATTAAAGTCGAGGTGGTCAGGTCCATTCAAGGTGATACAAGTATCTCCTTTCGGAGTGGTGACACTACTTGATGAGCCAAATCAGGTGCAATTCAAGGTCAATGGCCATAGGTTAAAAACCTATCTAGGAAGTGCAGACAATCGGGCCACTTCGACCACATTGCTCAAAGATGCCTAAGAAGGAAGAAAGTCGAGCCTAGGACTATAAACGTGGCGCTTGTTGGGAGGCAGCCCAAATTTCTTTTGTTCATCTTTATTTGCATGTTTACTTTCAAGTTCACATTTAAATTTCCAATTTATCATTTAGTTAGTTAATATTTAATTTTTAGGGCAATTACATGACCAAGATCACGAAGTGGACCCTTGAGGACTCAAAGAAGGTGAGATTTGAACATGGGCGAGTCGTGCCGCAGCATGTCCCGTGGCACTAGAGGTCAGTGTACATTCAGCAGATTCAGGCCATGGCACACGCTATGGCATTATATTGGTGTTCCGTCACACTAGAGGTACTGGCCATGTGTGCCCTGGCACATGCTACAGCACTTTACTTTTAATTCGTAAAGGGGAGTGAGGACACAGCTAATGAAGATGGTGAGAAGAACACCTCCGGCCAGGGATCCTAATGCACATTGCCAGCTTAGTGGCGCAAGGGGAGTGTTGCTTTTCCTTACTTCTCTTTACATTGAGGACAATGTCGGTTTTAGGTTTGGGGGTGCTATGCTCTGCTTTGCTGGTACCAATTTTTTTTATGCTTTGCTGGTAGCTTTTTGATGCTTTACATTGGTTTAATGTTTTTTTTTTCTTTTCACCTCTAAATAGTTAGGAGGTAGTTTTAAGCTGTAGGATGCATGCATGCACTAAGCCTAAGCTTGTTATGTTGGACATGTCATCTCCCTATTCTGTGATGAAATAAATGGGACTAAATTTGGTTTAGTAGGATAGGAGGAGACAATTTGACTTAGAGAGCTGGCATAAGGTTATCACCTTTGAAGTTTGGACCCCACTTTTGAGCACAACACTTCTCACCTAAGTAAGAGTTTGACTTTGATCTAAAGTGTTGAAAAAGCATGAAGCATGATGGCAGATTGAAAACTTTAAAAGTGAGCTAATTGTTAGTGTGAAAAAAAAAGAGAGAAAAAAAAATACAATTGAGTAGAAAAGATGTGCCAAGGCTCTGAGCACCACTGTACGGGTTTGAGCGTCATTTAGTGCGAAAGCATACGCAATAAGGCCCAACACGTGCTCGTGGTGAATGGTCCATCTGTCGAAGCTCGAGGATAAACCCGTAGGGGTGTCTCAACACCTAATGCCTTGGACCAACTGGGACGGGAGCCATTGGTTGATTCCTCGCTACACGGGCCTAGTATTTGGACGTGACACCCAGAGTCGTGCACCAAAAAAAAAAAAAAAGGAAGATAGAGATAGAAGTTTTCAATTTCTGCCTGATTGTTTAATTTATTTGCATAAGAATGATAACTCAAACATAGGTGGGGGTGATTTCACACACTGCACGGGTCTTTGACTGATCTGGTGGTTCACTTTGTGTTAGTTTCTTGGGTCAGTTGAATCTGAATTGATAACTAAGCTTATGAGGAACCATATCTGAGAATGTGAAGGGGAGGTGATGGATTTGGCATAACGAAGTTAAGGATGGTGATTTTTGTTGCTTTTATCACTTTGATGCATTGTTTTTGTCAGGTAGTTTAGGCTTTGCTCGGGACTAGCAAAGGTTGAGGTTTGGGGGTGTGTTAACTCTACAAACGTTACATATTTGTGCACACTTTTAGGCCTTACACCAATGCAAACTCTTGAGTTTAATTGAATTTTGGATGTTCCTTGAGTATTTTGTGATGCTTCAATTTCAAATGCTTAATTTGAGCTTATTTGATTATAGGAAGTCTTGGGAACCAAGAATCGAAGAATGGCAAAATCCCAGAAAGATGCGCCAAGGCATGCGCTCAGGCACATAAGGGCAGAAGACTAATGAGCACGACTTGCCGAGGCATGTGCCGAGGCGTACCTTCACAGTAGGCATTCTGATGCTTTGTGCCAAGGCGTGTGCCGCGGCAGGTAGCGGGATTATGGACGCCAATATTAAAGACCGAGACTTTCGTGATATTTTGGATAAGATTGATTCTGAGAAAGGAGGGAAAGAAGAATATCTCAAGATCTCACGGGAGTAACAAAAAGATATTATTGGAATATCTTGAGAGATATGGAATCAATCTATATATTGAAGTATTTTGGCAATGTGAGGGGAGAGACATCCATAGATCCATCCATCTATCGATCGAGACATCAGAATTTTATTTTTTTCTCTTCCGTTAGAGAGACAGCATCGACATCGTAAAGGAAGAAAAGAAGTCGACAACAGGTGAAAGGAGAGATCTTGAAGACGGGATTGCATCTTGCTACCGGATTAGAGTTTTCTTCTCTTTTCTCTTTACTTTACTTCATGTATTCCTTGATTATGTCGATGGTTGACTCAATTTCCGTTACGAACTAATCGTGTTTTTTCCTAAGGTGATCAATGGATCTTATTTCTCAATCTTGATTGGTAGTTTACTTCTCCTATGTCTATGGATTTGATTGAGTTGCTTATGCTTGTCTCGGACTTAATGCGATTTAATTGACTGGCCACCAATTAAGTTGATCCGGTAATCTAGTTGAACTCGACAGAGGAATTCTAGGTTTAGCTAGGGAAAGCATAGCTTGGGTTAATCCACATCGAAAGACGGGATTTTAAGTGAAAAGGATAGATATATACCTGATCACCCTAAGTAGCTAATTAGGTCTGATCTTTAATGGGTCCTAACTTGTTGATCGCCTAGACATAGAGTGGATTGGCGAGTTGAGGATACAGTCTTATTACAAGCGACAACTGCGTAAGACTATAGTGAATCCTAGGTTAGCAACGAAATCTAATTCAAGGCTTAGGTAGAAGGGAACTATAATCGGGATTGGGAATAAGTGAAGTTGTGATCCTTAGGGCCTTTAATTCTGATTGATTGAAATTTAATTGTCTACTGTTCTCGTTTTAATTTTCTTGCTTCTAGTCAGAATCGATTGTTTGGATAAGGGAGAGTTGTTATAATTTCAGTAATTAATTGAATTCTTATAAGGTCTCTGTGGGACGACACTCGTTCTCATCACTATAGTACTCGTTCGACACGTGCACTTGCGTTTGGACGATAATTAATCGCGAACAAGCACACCAGGTCAGGGCCGTGGAATGGCCTCCGCTTCAGCGGGGCCCCACAGCAGACCCTGAATGACCTGTTTTCCTTCGGTTTAATATCAAACTGAGACGAAGTCTATTATATCTGTCATGCCATCAATCATTCCATATTCGTGAGACATGTCTTGAACCAGACTAGCTATCTGTTGGAGCTGTCGACATGGAGCGCAGCAGCTCGGAGTTGGAATGTTTTTCTCTGGGTGCCCAAGGACTACTGCGACAATTATGGACTTTGTGGGGTCTACTCGCAGTGCCAAATAAACCAGCTTCCCTACTGCCAGTGCCTGAAGGGATTCTCGCCGAAATTCCCGGACAAGTGGAACGCCAATGATTGGTCTCAGGGGTGTGTTCGAGATGAGCCATTAAATTGTGGGACTGATATCGGGTTCATCAAATACTGAGGGCTGAAGTTGCCAGATGCTGCAAATACTTCTGTTTATAGTAGCTTCAACCTTAAGGAATGTAGAAGTAGATGCTTGAGCAACTGTTCGTGTATGGCTTATGCAAACTCAGACATCAGAGGGGGTGGTAGCGGTTGTGTGATGTGGTTTAGCGACTTGATTGACATGAAGCAGCTTCCTGAAGGAGGGCAGGATATATATATTCGAATGCCGGCTTCAGAAATAGGTATCTTGTGGCATTTCCTCTTCACTCCTTATGCAAATTTGGTTCTTTAATCATTCTCTTTATTTAATTTATTGAAGCAGTAAAGGATGGGCTCCGGGGATGGAAGATCATGGTTGTCGTACTTGCAATCGGGACAGCGGCTGGGATATTTGCAGTTCTCTACTGCATCTGCAAAACTGGAACAAACTTACAAGGTTTGACACATATCTTTTGTAAAGAAATTTCTAGTTTGCCTTTTCAAAACTCTTAATCATACCAAATCTTAACTCCCTACAAGGGTATTTTCCTTCCATCAATCTGATTCACTGATCTAGCTCAAGTTGGCATGTACCAGAGATCATTGCTAGCTGTTGCATTGATGTCATATACCCTGTTTCCTGTCATCAGAGAGCACAGAAGTTAGATTGGAAGACCAAGGCAACAAAGGTCCCAAGGATGACCTTGAGTTCCCTTCCTTTGATCTAGCTACAATCTCTACAGCAACTGATAACTTTTCAGTGCAAAACAAGCTTGGTGAAGGTGGCTTTGGACCGGTCTACAAGGTTGAATTGTGGAACTGTGCACTGTTAACCATATTAAATTACAGGAACCTCTGCATATTGTTGAATTTACCAGTTTTTGTGCATGTGATTGATTGTGCACGGAATACTGCTAAATGGACAAGAGGTCGCTGTGAAGAGGCTCTCAAGCGGTTCAACACAAGGAGTGAAGGAATTCAAGAATGAAGTTATACTAATTGCAAATCTTCAACATCAGAACCTTGTGAAACTTCTTGGTTGCTGCATTCAGGTAGATGAACGAATGCTTATCTATGAGTACATGCCCAATAGAAGTTTAGATGCCTTCATCTTTGGTATAATATATTGAGTCGTCAAGTTATTCCCACTATTACAACTAACTCCTGCTTGCAAATAAATATGCTTGGACATCTGATTGACTTTGCTGAGAAACTTCACAGATGAAACGAGAAGTAAACTCTTGGATTGGGGAAAGAGGTTTCAAATTATTTGTGGAATTGCTCGAGGATTTCTTTGCCTGCATCAAGATTCGAGGTTGAGGATCATTCACAGAGATCTTAAAGCTAGTAATATCTTACAAGATGATGAGATGAACCTGAAGATTTCAGATTTTGGCATGGCCAGAATCTTTGGAGAAGATGAGACTGAAGGAAATACCAAAAGAATCGTCGGAACATAGTAAGTGACCTCATTCTTTGAGTCCATATACACAACACGAAGAAGAACTCTCGTTTATTATCCATCTTAAAAATCTTAAGTGGTTCACCTTTTTAGCGGTTACATGGCGCCGGAGTATGCCATTGATGGGCTTTTCTCGGTAAAATCCGATGTCTTCAATTTTGGCGTTTTGGTCCTCGAGATCTTAAGCGGGAAGAGGAACAGGGGATATTATAATTCGGATCTTAACCTCGTTGGACATGTGGGTAACAACTGAACTTTTCTCTCTCTTTTCTCTCCTCTCTGTTTTCAGTGCAATTCTGCAATAAGCATGGCTATGGTTAATGTCATGCAGGCATGGAAACTGTACCTAGAGGAAAAATCTCCTGAGCTCATCGATCCTTGCTTGCTGAGTGCTTGGCCAACATCAGAAGTCTCACGGTGCATTCATATTGCTCTTTTATGTCTACAAGAGTATGCTGAGGACAGGCCGAGCATGGCACCAATAGTCGTGATGTTGAGCAGCAAGGGATCAGTCCCTTTGCCCAAACACCCTCTTTTCCTTGCAGATAGAATACAGTTGGTAGGCAACTCTTCATCCAGCCGTGTAGAATCATGTTCAAATGAAATCACTGTGACACTAATAGATGCACGACAGATCATCCGGATAGAATCCTCTTTCTTTTGGTCTTTCCTTGGGTGTATAGTGTACTTTATATATGTTGAAATTCAGGTGACAAATTTGTGTTTTTCTGGTTCAAGCATAGGGAAGTAAATTTTTAGTCTGAGCTGAATCCGACAGTTAACTTTGAGCTGTTGATGTACATTATTGAGTCAAGAGGCTCTTTCCTCCCACCTTATGGAAATGGATACAATTTTGTAGATGCTCATTTGATCCTGGTACTTTCTCCCACTGTCGCTGCTTGAACAGTTTTAACTGTAAAATCTGTTTGGAATTACAGACGGAAAGATCCAATACCGCCCTCTTTGTTCCAAGTCCAATAATGGGGTTCGCTGGTTACTGCTCAAGGTCAATCCCAACAAAACTGAAACTCTTCATGCCATGAATTAACCTTGATTTGAAAAACAAGATGATTGATCTTAGTGGTTCCAAACATGGTTCCCTCCTTGTGAAATATCTTGGGGTTATTCTAATTCCACGAACGCTATCTGACAAGCATTGTAAGCCCCTAATTGAGAGGATCATAACAAGAATCAACGGTTGGGCAACTAAGAAGCCGAGTTATGCTGCTGATCTACAATCGATCAGTCTATTCTTTTCCAAGCACTATACCAGTTGAAACAAAATGTAAGGCCTTCCTTTGGAAAGGCGATGACCGAAAAGCCACTTGTCCAAGGTGGATTGCAACTCTGCACGTCTATCAAAAGAAGGAGCCTCGGTTTTAGATAACTGCTTAAGTGGGATCAGCATGCTATATCAGGTTATAAGGGTGCTCAATTGTGGGGCTCAGTCCCCATGGATTGGTTGGACCAATAACTGCTTCATTTAAGGCTGAAACTTCCGGTCCATTATCCCTGCATCTTCAACCCATATGGTTGGAGAAAACCGCTCAATCGAGGACACTGAATCTATCTATGGTGGAGCAAGTGATTGAAGACGAGGCTGACACTTAGTTCTGGTTTCCCTAATCGTGCATAACAACATAAGTGGCACTGTCCACTCCTTGACAGCCAGGGTATCTGAAAGCCATTAAACACATTGTCGGACCTGGAAGAACATTAATGTTATTGCATAATATCCAGCAGCAAGTGACTCAAGTTTCCTCTGATACATCGAGGCATATTGAGAGGACTGTATGACTACCAACCCAGAGGGCCATTTCATTGCTGCTGCTGCTTGGAACTCTCTTACAAGGAAAGGGTCCCGAATATCCTGGCATACGTTCCTGCGGTCTTAGCCATTGTTTCCGAGACGTTGAGAGAGAGACCGTTGGAGCACTTGAAGAAGACTTTTTCTTCCCTTATTCCACCAGACAAACCATAATGTTGCATTAGTTTAAGTTTGGTTATTTAATTTTTCGGATTTTGCTTTTTCAGGGTAAGCTAGAGGCAGCCTCCCATCTTCCTTCCATGGAAATTCATTCAATTACTCCCACACACTTTGAAGAAGAAACCCAACAATCCATGTCAGTGTCCCATTTAATGCACCGACATCTCATTGTTTGTTCCCTGGTTGAATTCCTTCTCCCAACTCCTGCCCGGAACTTCCAACAGTCATCCCCTCCAAACTCCCTCCATTCAAGTCCGATCTCCACTTCCATGACTTCTTGCCTCTCATGGCCCATAAGCTTGGCGGGGAGGTCCTTAATGGGGAGATATGCAATGGGTTCAACTTTTTGGCAGACAGGGAAAAGGGGTTATCACATTTGACAGCATGAAGAGGAATTCAGCTCTCTCGGGATTGAAGGACTTGAGCTGCAATCTGCGGTCCATGTTGAGGGAAAGCAAGTTTGACCGTGATGGGGCCTTACTTTTGAACATTCAACTCTACTTTTGCCTTCCATCTTTGTAGCTCTTTGTCGACCCAGCGTTGCGTGTTGCACCTCAAGACAAAACAATGTCCCTATGCACTTTGATACAGGGCTTGGCAGGATTTGAATTTTCCACTCTGTGCTCATTTTCATGGCACATTCAGTTCAAAATCGCACAACTTGCTGTGAATTTTCACTGCCGAGTTATCTCACCATTGGTCTTCGTGGGAAAGGGATGCTAGTTGATTTCTGCCATCAGAAAGGGCGAAGGATTAATTGGTTTGTGTTCTGGATGGATAGCATTCAATTTTGATGATAGATTTGTACTAAATGCTTATATATTCAAGTTCTGCTGCAGAGCACAGAATTTGACTGCTTCAGATTCCTTGATGCGATTTTAGAGATATTTATGTTCTATGTCGGAGTGTTTACACTAATATCGCAGGAATATTCTTGGGTGGGTTCTTTATCTGATCAAGAATGTTGATTTGTCTAACAACATGGCCATATCATTCCTAAGAAGTCTTAGCCCAGGTACTAAAATATTATAATATGGAGATTGTAAGAGCTGAGCCAGACAAAGATGGCAATTCGAGGATTCTTCAATTGCGCTATTGAGTGCATGCTTGGCAATCTTATGCAAGATTATTCATTGGGCGCAAACTGCAGAGATCAATTTCTTTTCGTATTGGATTGCTTCCAGTTCTAGAACTCCGTGCTAACTTGGATAACTCCATGTGTGTTTTGACAATCATGTTAATTTATTAATCTAACAAGAAATTTTGGGCCATCAGTCATTGTCAGCGGTATATATTGCATCAACAAATTCTGATGGCAGTCAAAACATGCATATGTACTCTTTGAAAATAGACTTAATTTGCCTGGTTCATGTGTATTTTCTCTCTTTGCTTATGTAAGAGCTAGTCATACAATTACTGCTCTGACCTGTCTAAATAATTCCCTCCAACCAAAACGTAGAACTGTAGAAAAGCTGGGATAGGGTTCTCATGGCCATCCTCTATCTTCTTTGTCTTCTTCTTCTCTGTTTGATCCCTAGCTTGATAACTGCAGCAGACTTCATCAATCAATCTCAAGTGATCACTGATGGGGATACAATAGTGTTGAGTGGTGGAATCTTCGAGCTCGGATTTTTCAGCCCAGGAAGTTCTACTGGACGCTATGTGGGAATCTGGTATAAAAATGTTCCGATCCAAACAGTTGTCTGGGTTGCAAATGGAAACAAGGCTATAAACGATACCTCTGGCAAGTTGATGCTTAATAGCACGGGCAACCTCGTGCTCCTGAGCCAAGATGACATGCTCGTCTGGTCGGCTGACTCGACAGGACCGGTTCAGAACCCGTTCTTGCAGCTCCTAGATACTGGAAATCTCATCCTTAGAGATGGTGACAACGCAAGTAGTTCTGCTGTTTATTTGTGGCAGAGTTTCGACTACCCGTCAGACACAATTTTACCGAGGATGAAGATGGGGAAGGACTTGAGGACGGGCCTAGAGTGGTCTCTTACATCATGGAACAGCCCTGATGATCCCTCTCCAGCAGACTTCACCTGGGGAATGGAGAACTTTGATTTCCCGGAATTGTTTGGAAGAAAAAATTCGACAAAGTACAGTGGCTCCGGCACATGGAACGGCCTCCGCTTCAGTGGGGCCCCACAGCAGAGCCCGAATGACGTGCTTTCCTTCGGCTTAGTATCAAACCAAGATGAAATCTATTATGTCTATCAAGCCATCAATAACTCCACACAATGAGAAACGTTGTGAACCAGACGAACTATCCCATGCAACTATCCACATGGAGTGCAGTGGCCCAGAGTTGGAATATAATTCTCTCAGTGCCAAAAGACTACTGTGACAGTTATGGACTTTGTGGCGTCTACTCGAAGTGCCAAACAGATGAGCTTCCCTTCTGCCAGTGCTTGAATGGATTCTCGCCGAAATTCCCGGACAAGTGGAATGCCAACGATTGGTCTCAGGGGTGTATTCTAGATAAGCCATTAAATTGTGGGACTAATGTCGGGTTTATCAGATACCCAGGGCTGAAGTTGCCTGATTCTGAAAATACTTCTGTCAGTAGTAGCTTCGACCTCAAGGAATGTAGAAGTATATGTTTGAGCAACTGTTCTTGTATGGCTTATGCAAACTCAAATATCAGCGGAGGTGGTAGCGGGTGTGTGATGTGGTTTAGCGATTTGATTGACATGAAGCAACTTCCTGAAGGAGGGCAAGATATTTATATTCGAATGCCAGCTTCAGAAATAGGCATCTTGCGACATTTCCTCATCGCTCCTTATGCAAATCTGGTTCCTATATCATTATCTTTATTTAATTCATTGGAGCAGCAAAAGATGGGCTCAGGGCATGGAAGATCGTGGTTGCCATACTTGCAATAGGGACAGCGGCTGGGATATTTGCAGTGGCCTACTACATCTTCAAGACCAGAACAAAGTTACAAGGTTTGCATATCTTTTGTATATAAATAATGTTTTAGGAATATAAGTTTATTAGTTTGAATTTTTTTCATGGATATAGACTAATTTCTTATAAATATACCATAATAATTAATATGGTATTAGAATTGCTATAAAATTTAGTAAGGGCATCATGCCTGACTTCGCATCCATATCTGATATAAGTTTATACTTTCGAGTGAGTACGTATTCGGTGGCTTACGAGACAACTTTACGTAATGAATAATTAATGTATTGTATCGTATATTTTTGGAAAGCGCGGAAAGTTGGGAAGGGAAGGGAAGGGAGCTTTTTCATGGCATGCATGTTTCCTGTGTGTTCGTTGGGACCTTCTTTCGTTTTCTTTCGGTTTCTTGAGGAGAGAATTGAACTTCACCCCTTCGTGGAAGTTGCAATGCCATCTTTAAATAGGCCAACATCTATCATCCTGTTACGGGGAGTTCTATGTATAACGTGCATACCGCGTGATGCATATATTACAGATCAATGGATATTTAACATATTGGTACGGAATATGTAATCAATTTTTTGTTAATGAGTTAAACGTTCACTGACTTCTGACATATATCACGCGACATACCATTATGTGGAAGACTTTTTCATAGATTGGAACTCAGCTAAGGAAGGACTACGTGTGTACCATTTTGTTGGTGCCATTAATGTTGTCACGGACAGCATCCCAATCCGTGACATCTGTATGTTTGATCCAACCGCGAGAGTTAATGCTTATTATTTCTGGCTGGTTAATCAGTTCATCATCCTACTTTACTAATGAAGAGTAATCAAAATTGGACCCGTGGCCATGACATCGACATGAGTTCATGTGTTGGAAGTCTGAACAGGACTTGGTCTAGACCGTAACATTTCGAATACACTCACATACATACGCGTACATAATATAATGGCTTATTTCACTTTTACCTCTATCCCTTTTAAATCGTGAGTTTTTTATATTAATAAAACTCAAGATGGAGATATTATTTGAGTAAAACCAACATTGAATCACCTGATAAGTTTTGCACTTTTCAGTTGTTATTACTCTTTTTTGTAAGATGGCGAGAGGTGTAAATGATCTTATCGTACGTTGCTGTATTCTTCATCGTCCTTTCACAGTTTGTTGTTAGGATTAGTGCTCTAAATCCAATTACATGCGATGTAATTGGAGTAATCTTTATTCATGAAATAAAATTAAGGCATTTATTATTCATCATTCGCTGTGAATTTTTACCGATTATGATGAAACCCATAAATTAAAGTATTGATTTTTGGACTATAATGAGATCGTGCTAGTGAGACCTAAAATATAATCAACCTTAATTTAAAATAGTTCCTAGTCATAGGATCGCTGAATAGGGGATCTGTGACCCAGCAAGACTAGTATACTCGTTACATGCTCTATAGTAGAGGGTAACTGATCTCACAGTTACTTGTGAAGAGTCACTAATGTAAGAGTATGGGTGCTCATTATGGAATGAGTTCACTGAACTGACTCACTAGAGGAATGCCTAATGGATTTCAAAATAAATGTCAATTGGCTAATCCTCAGGTGATAGTAGATGTAAGTAATCCTTAGACCTGATATTACCATGGTACCTCGTAATTGTTAAATTGTGATTTTTGGTCTATTCCTTAGCATGACTCTCTGAGACATGCGTATGGTATTCTAGATCTAATGAGACTTTTACGGAGGTGGTGAGTAATCAATAAGGAATCGATTACTCCGATTATAGGAGAGTATGTCCTATGTATTCTGCTTAGTATTAACTCAGAAAATCTCTGGCCAAAGTAGTATGAAAGTTGGAAAGGAGTTTCCGATATTTCATAATTGACTCAAATACTTAAGAATTGAAAACATATGAATAAGTATTAGGGTTTGACATATAATCCATACCCTACCTCATTCGGGACATTGTATAATCGAAGGATTTAATTACACAGAAACTAATCATCGAAGGGTGTTCCATCCTTAGATTGAAATCCTCACTATCCGGGTAGTCATGACACATTGCTAGACGTCAATCTTGACTTGTGGGTCTATCCGGTTAAAAGTTAATCGAATTAACTCGTTAAAGAGTTTAATGAAATTAAAGTGGGATATAGTTAATGGACCCACTGCTGGCTTAGTGTGGAGCCCAATGGGTCACACACAATGCAGGTTTTTCTCGTAACCAAAAATTTAATAGATTTAAATTTTGGAACGGGCTATTAAATTTTCGCTAGTACGAATTGAGCCCATAATGGTCACATCCCTTATCAGATAAGGCAATCTTGGAATTATATATTTGATTAAATTTATAGAAATCTGATTATTTTTCTCGGTTAAATATGCACGTAAATTACCAAATTAGATTTGGTGAAATATGGAAAGATTTACATTTGATATTGATTTTCTTTGTAATCAAAGATATAGATTCGACCGGAATTAAACAACCATATCTCAATCGTTGCAATGTAATATTATTTACCAATTCATCCGCTATATATAATATCTCAGCCGAATATGCGATCTCTAAAAAAAGGGCAATATTATATTAACAATATATATATATATATATAAAAGGGACGTGGATGTGAGTTTTTTTTTTCTTTTGGGATGATTGCTTTGGGGTGCATTGGTTTTTCCTGGCGGTGGTGATTGACTTTTTTGCCGAAGAAAAAAAAATATAATTCCACCTTTGTGAGAGTTAAGTGTGACCGATCATTGAGAAATTGTTTCTCAATTCTTATGAGAAAATTCTGGTGTGGATACCGTGGAGGGCGTACACGTGTGCGTCTAATCAAAGGATTGACTTCAACAAGTTCGTGCGGTCAACCCGAGGAACGAACACAAGAACCAAATCAGAGTTCTTGTAGGTATGATTTCTAAACATTCTCTTTATTTGTAATTCCGAATTACCACGAAGTGATCCTGGATCGGAAATAAAAAAAATTTAAATTTATGTTTCCGCTGCGTATCGATTCCCAACATTTGTTGCCCACATCAACAGCACCATCGTGGCAAGTGTACATGGCTGCAGTCTTCATGGACATTAATTGGGTCCAATACGACGCTTCCATTCCTGTCGAAGCCTGCTCTTGCTTTAGATTAAGACAGTGCTTCTGTTCCCATGCAAGAGATATAATAATAATCTATGAAACGGACAACTCAAGAACTCCGCTCCACCTGCTCAGTCAACCGACAGATCTTACATTACGAGATCGGGGTTAGGTATGATTCGGAAGCTGCTCTAGTTAACCAGAGATGGATCGGGATCGAGTGCGAGCCCGACCTCGATTCCAAATATATATACACGGCTGAACACGTTAGTCGTCGTCTTCTGGTGGTTCGGTTTTTGTATTTGAAGTAATTAGGGGCGGGGGACAATGGTTGATTTCGAATGAAATTGAGGAAATTTCTTTGCAGCTTCCTTTCGAGGAAAGTACAAGAGGGGGCTCGGCTCCGTCATCTCTCTATCCTCTTTTTCGCTTGATCTAAACTAGCCCTGGCCACGGTTCAGGAACCGGGCGGTTCCGGTTCGGAACCGCAGGTTCCAGTTCTGTGGCCCCTGGAACCGGCCCTGAACCTTCCTTTGGACGGTTCAGGGGCGGTTCGGAACCGGACGGTTCCGGTTCCGAACCGGCAGCCCGGAACCGGCGGTTCGGACCCCTGCCAGCTGGGGGTTAGGCAACTTTTTTTTATTTCTCTACGGTTCCGGTTTGGAACCGCCGGTTCCGGGCCGGTTCAGGTTTCGGTTCGGAACCGGCGGTTCCGGTTTCTAAGGCAGCTGGAACCAGCCCTGAACCTTAGCCCTCACGGTTCGAGGACGGTTCCGGGCGGGTTCCGGGCCCAAACCGGCCCGTGGCCAGCACTAATCTGAACCCCACATACACACTGTTTATATCCACGGACCGCGCGAGGTGAGAAAATGGGAAGTCACGAGCCTGGACAAGGTATCTCAATGAAAGCCAGGGTCTTATTTTCTGTCCATTGACTGAGATTAATTTTTGTTATTCTCTCAATCTTGAGATTCAATAGCTCTAACAACCATGATAAGATGTGAAAGGTACGCTAACTATTATGAGCTAGCATCACTTTTATATTTGGTGCATTTGATTCGAGTATTGTTAGATTACAGGAAATGTTAATATCACGGAGAGAGAGCTTTGATCATTGCAAAATTTCCTTGGATTAGGATTCGAACTTCGAAACGTGAGATTGCAGTATTTTTTTTTAAAAATTGTTTGCAGAGTTTGATAAGCGTAGATATAGCAACGGTTGTAAAGTTAAATGTCCATGTATTTTGGATGCAAAGATTTACAAAATCTCTTATGTTGCTAGTGATCTTTCTAATTGGGCTACACGACTCGGAGGAGTCGAGAAAAAGTTTCCATTTATGAATATAAGCAATATTGTTTGCAAGGAACGGGGGTTTGATACAATCGTGTCATCGTCTTCTTTTACTCTTTTATTCCCTATTCTTTTAATCGTTCAACGAGAAAGTCTTATATGTAATGACTATATCAAGTTATAATATTTGTATGATATTCTAAATTAATAGAATTTAATTATTTTTAGGTTGTTTTTTAAATAAATTTTAAGATGGTCGTGAGGAGACTGATGGGCCGGGCCAAGCCCATCTGCGGACGGACTAAGACCGTCTTTTTCCTGGGTTTTGAAACAAGAGTCAAGCGGAAGTCTGAGATGTTCGGTTTCTGATCCCCGGTCTGGGGAGATATTCTTCGGCCATTGTACCTCGCTAGGCGGCGGGGTAAGAGAGTACCTACTAAAATATAATAAATAAATAAATTAGTATTAATAGTATCCGAACAATTACTATAATTAATACTAAATAAAGTAGTTTAATTGATTTATTTTAACCAAGTTATTGTAAGGTACAGGACATATAAGATTTTCTTCCCATCTGAGGATACCGTTTGTGGCATCAGAATATTGTTGCAAACTCATCTTTTCTATTAGAGGTTCTGCCTGAGCGGCTGCATCTCGTTTAGGACGATCAAAGAAATGGAATGGACGATGATATCGACCTGCAATTTTTAGAACTTGGCTGCAGTTTCTTGTGCTGCTGAGGCATATCATACAGCTTGTGGAATGATTTCTTTATAAAGCCAGGAATAGGAGGGTTTAATTGCACTAGTTCTGTGTTCCAAGATGGAAAAAGCAGAGAAACCGAGTCTCCCGGAACGAAACCGAGCCCATCCTATAAACAAATGGTAAACTGCGATACAGATTTTCCGGGTTATACAGCGTTGTTCTTATAGACCATTCTATCGAGGTATCAACATCGTCATGGTCATCTCATTTGTTGAGCAAAGCTCGATCTTGCTTGAAGATGAATCGCCCCCGGTCAGCTGTCGTTCTGTGAAAAACCCGGGCTCCTTTGGCTGAGGCAGGCTGATCTCACTGCTCAACATTAGAACCACGGATGCCATGCCAGGCCGGTCTACCGGATTCTGTTGCACGCACAACAGGCCCACTTGAATGAACCGTGACACCTCAGATGCGTCGCATGAATCTCTAACAGGTACGTCCATCAGAACCTCGGATCGGCCTTCGTGGAACAGCTTCCATGCCTGAAAGCATCAATAAAAGCAATCGATAAACACAAGACAGCAACTGAGTAGACAAGAAGCTTTTTCGAAGACTTACATGGCCGAGAAGGTTAAGCTTGTGGTCAGGGTGGCTGAATCCTCGGTTACGTTTTCCACTGATTATCTCTAGCACTAACACGCCGAAGCTAAACACATCCGATTTCACTGAAAAGATCCCATCGATCGCATACTCTGGAGACATATAGCCACTGCAAGGAAAATTATTTGAGCAGAATAAGAGAGTATACAAGTTGAATATGAGCATTAATAATCGTGATGCGCTAAGAGGAAATGCTGTTCTCACTATGTTCCGACAACCCTTCCCGTGTTTGCTCCTGTTTCATCGCCTCCAAAACATTTTGCCATTCCAAAGTCCGAGATCTTTGCATTCATTTCACGGTCCAGCAGAATGTTGCTCGCTTTCAAGTCCCTGTGAATGATTCTGAGCCTCGAGTCCTGGTGGAGGTAGAGGAGGCCCCGTGCAATTCCGTTGATGATGTTGCGCCTCTGAGGCCAGCCCAGTAAGCTGCTCTGCTCCTCATCTGCCAGTTTTGCACCGAGCATGTCATCTCAAAATCATTTAATTCAAAGGAGTATTCTTGAAATATAAGGTTGATTGTACGTACCGAAGATAAAGGAGTCCAAGCTTCTATTTGGCATGTATTCGTAGATCAGCATCTTCTCCTCCCCCTGGATGCAACATCCAAGGAGCTTCACGAGGTTCCTGTGCTGAAGCTTTGCGATGAATAAGACTTCGTTCTTGAATTGATCAACCCCTTGTTTGGATTCCTTCGACAGCCGTTTTACCGCTATTTCTTGGCCATCCCTTAACTTCCCCTTCATACAGCCAACCAGTAACCGTGAGCTTACCCGGTGCCAGGAATCAGGAAACAAGAAATAAATAGATTGGCATTCATAGCCAGGAAGCTCTGCAGCAATGACAATTACCATAAAAACAGGTCCATAACCTCCCTCCCCGAGCTTATTCTTATTTGAGAAGTTAGTTGTGGCATCGGCCAAGTCATTAAAACCGAACAAGGGTAGCTCGAGGTCCTGGTCGTCATGAGCATCCCTTTGCTGGCTCTGCATTGTTTGTTCTGCAAAACAAGCAACTTCAAAACACGTAAGACAGAAACATTGTTTTCTGCAATTCACTGACAGCACGGAAGATCTGAGATGTGTATACCTCTGAGCTTAAGCCGTTTCTTCTTCAGTGCGAGGAAAGCATAAATCAATCCGAGGACCATTGCTCCTGACAGGACCGATATGACTATGATCCTTGCTCGTCTCTTAATGTTTCCATTAGAGCCTGCAAAATCAGCACGTACGATTATCCACGGCAATTCAGAATCAAGGTAGGGTTAGCGGCAGACCAAAACATACCTAACTCTGAGGCAGCCATTCTTACATAAAGATCTTGTCCATCCTCGGTATACTGCCTAATATCGATCAACTCATTGAACCAAACCAGGCACCCGCTCCCTCCTCCTCTAATGTCCAAGCTTGAGTAAGCGGTGCACGAGCAGTTCTTCAAGCACCACTTCTCGCACTCTTTCAGGTCCATGGTTCTATTAAACCACGAGGAACTCGTGTCGGGAAGTTTCACGTTCCGGATCTTAATGAATCCCTCCCCATCCTTGCAGCTTAGCTCAGTCTTACGAACGCATCCATTGGACCAATCACCCGATTGCCAGTCCGACAGGAATCTTGGCTTGAATCCTCTCAAGCACCCACAGGGAGGGGAGTTGTTTATATTGCAACTGCCGTAGGCTCCGCAGAGTGAATACCGATCACAGTTATCCATCTGGGCCGACACATAGAGGTTCCACTCCTCGGTCCGGTTTATCCATATGAATCGCTGCAGGGAACCGATCGGACTCAAAATCATCCTAGACACAACCGAGCTATTGAGCTCGTACTTGTAGTAAATCTCCTGGTCGTTGTAAACAAACTCGAATGTATATATCGGGTTCGGCTTCAGGTTGGGCATCCCGCTGAACCTCAGACCGTTCCACGGACCGGACCTGAACTGGACCACTGATCCCTTCCTCAGAAATATCTGAGGATACCCACCTTGATCGAGCTTATTCGTGTAGTCACCGCTCGATGGATCATTGCTACTCTTCCATGAAGTGAGGTAGTTATCATGACCAGTTACTAGATTCCTACCAAACTTCATCCCGGGCAAGAAAGTGTCTCCGATGTAGTCGAAGCTCTGCCAAAGACTGTCATCTCCATCATAGATGACGAGGTTTCCGGTGTTCAAAAGCCGAGCAACAGGAGTTTCCGTGGAATCCTGGGACGATGAGGTCGAGGACCAGATTGCACGAGTCCCTTTTGTCCCACCGAAAAGGTCAAGTATCCCTCTGGGGGTCAGTCGAAGGACAGCTGAGGTGTCGTTGAGAGGAACATCTCTGTTCGCCACCCAGACGACCGTTCCAGGGGATATCTTCTTGTACCAGATTCCAAGGTACCGTCTTGAGTTCCCGGGATCAAAGAACCCGAGCTCGAAGCTTCCATCCGATGAGACCAGCGTGTCCCCGTCGGAAATGGATCCTCCTGCAGATATGCTGTCAGCTGCAGAAGAGATCGTGAAGGCCGACAGGAGAGTGGAGCAAAACAGGAGGAAGCTGAGGCCTTCCATTTGCTGCTTCAAGTTCAAGGCCTCTCCAATGGCTGCCCTTTCATGGAGACTTACTTCACTTTCAATGGAGGGAATTATAATTACCTTGTGCAGCCATTGTGGAAGCTTAGAGTTGGAAAACTTTGCGAGTCTTTGTCTTGTTAATTTCAAAGTCAGCCTCTCTTACTTACTTTTCCCCCTACAGATGTTTCCTTTTTGTTTTTCCATGCACCAACAGTTTCCATAATTCCACCGTATATGTTGATTCAAATTCGAGCAGAGTCGGCTCGTTAAGAGATAAAATTACTCGATCGTCTAATTTCTCAGTTTCATAAGACTTGAACTTGGAAATTTATTGGATGATAGGAGATGTTAACCAATCCTAAGAAATATTAGTAAATCTGATAGTGGTGGGTCAGTGCTCTAGAACTTGAGAGCCATAATCAAGTGCCAGTGCACATCATTTTTTGGCCTTTTGTCACTCATCATAATCACTATGTACATATTTTTATTAATATGACAATAAAGATTATCATGTATGAAGCGCGTAATCTAAGATTTACCGATTCAACGTTCATGGAAGACTCTATGATAGCTGATATCTTCACGAATGATAAACTTTAATTATTTAAGGTTATTTTCTTGTATTGGATGATATTATCGACCGGACTGAGTCTTGAATTGATTCTAAGTAATTTGATGTTTATTTGGTGGCGATGAAGAAAGCAAGGCAAGGCCATGATTCCCATCTTAGGACGTTCGTTTTCGGACAGACTGCTCGACGATCGGTCGACTTCATCTGGTTTCTTTGATTCCGAGAGATGAAGAGGTCAATCGCAGTGCCGGTGGCAATCTGTGGATGGTTAATTATTTTTTCTTTTAATTTATTAGCAAGTAGTATTTAGTAAATTGATTACTTTATATTATTTAATTCCCGAAGTCCGAGCAATTGTCTTCGCTTTATTTCACTAGAGAAAATACAGAAGATCAATGTTTTCGACATTAATTAATACCAAAAGAAAATGTCGCGGGCCTCCATGTTCTCAAGGCCCATTTACGACATAACATTCTAAGGCCCGGCCCATTATCTCCTCCTCAAATCTTCAAGGGAAGATGGAAGTCTAGATCACTACTTTCTTCCTTGTAATTTAAGTTTTCGTATAATCTAACACTACTTGAACCCAACACCTCCCGACTCCTTAAAGATTTTCTACTTCAGAGTTTCGTGATTTGTCAATTTATGGTGGAACTGACGATAGACTTAATTTTTAAGCTAATGGATTTGCGATCTTTAAGATACAGAGATAACTAAGTAACACCCGATTGATAAATTCACTAAATTTCTATTTACTAATGGAATACGATGAAATTAAGAGTTTTGAAATACTTATAAGACTTGATACTAGTAAGTAGCATTCCTATCTTTTAAGATGTACATTTTAGATGATAAAACCGTGCAGTAAGTAAAACGGGTAATATTTGCATGCGATGAATCTGTCCACAATAGATTGGAACTTTGGACCCGTGAAGCTGGCTGACCTTCGTCGCTGTAGAGTTTCCAAGGAACTGCTGAGAGAGGAGAAAACTGATAATTTAATAAATTGGGATTTTCTTCTCACTTGTAACTACTTCATTATGTTGACCATTGAAGTTTGACCGCTCATCACACGGTGCAGCAGCGGAGAAACCAGTCAGTCACGTGGGTCACACAGATTTTAAAATTTGCAAAATTCTAAATGTGTCCCGAAAGAAGAATTTAACAAAAAGTGACCAAGAGGGGTTGGACCGAGTGGTAAGCAGCTCGGTGCCGCTTAAGGAGGTCTCAGGTTCGAGACCTCACGTACGCAGGCACCCCTCTTGGGAGCCTCACCCGCCATTGCCAGGCGTGCGACCCGGGGCGACCAACGGATTAGTCAAGTATGGTTGGCTGAAAGATGCCATCTCACCGCTGGTGGGGTCTGCTTGGATACCGTGGCTGGCGACCAAAAAAAAAAAAAAATTTAACAAAAAGTGGGGGGGTGGGGACAAGTTGTTCTCCACTGCTCCCATTGACATCATCAATTCCGTCACATGTGCATAAGACAGTCTTCGGATTTGGATTTTGTTTTCGGTTTTGGACCAGGGAACCCGACCCGGGAATTCACAGGACCCAGAACGTACTCGGATCATATTTTCATATTTAGTTTTCTCACGCAATAATTATAATGTAAGTCATATATATTTATTTTTTGGTTTGCACCACGCAGTATCCCCGGATCAGTTGAAGCGCACCTCGAGACTAATCTGCGATCGGGCCGGGATCCCTGGGAAAGTCCCCGTTGACCTCCCAACCTGTGATTCGATTCTGAGATCACCCATTTGGAGGTCTAGTGAGGGAACCACCATGCCAATCCCAAGTTGGTTGTAAGTCTTATATATTTATCTTTTTACAGTTAAGTCATATAAGTTTAAAATAATTAATCCTATCTTATAAGATTAGTTCTTTTACACTTCCGATCCAAATTATTAATATTTCACTTATATGAACTTCAAGTCATTAACAGTTCAATGGAATAGTAATATTTTAGACTGAAATTGCAATAAAATTGATTTTATAAAATTAAATTAACTATTTTTGAACTTATAAAGTTTAATTATAATATATATATATATATATAGACGACTTCCACGGTCATTTTCTCCTGTTTTCTAATATTTCTGTTCCTTAGGATTCTCTTGGACAAGCCCAGGATGCAGCGTCCGAGATAGAGCCCGTCTCCCGCCCCATCTCCTTCTTCCTAGCAAAAGGCCTAATCTTTAGTTCGATGATTTCACCTTTTATTCCCCCCTTTTTTTTTTGGTTATAAGGCAAATTTATTTATCTAATTATTAGTCTATTACAGATTTGACCTTTCATTCACTCGCTAGCTCACTGCCACTCTCCTTCGAAGAAGAAACCCAAAAATTCTTCTCAGCGTAGCGGACCAATTAATGGACCGACCTCTCATTATCTGTTGCTTAGTTGTCTTCCTTTTCCCCCAACTCTTTCCCGGAACTTCCAGCAATCACCACCTCCAAACTCCCTCACTTAATATAATGCCTTCACCCAAGTTCAATCTCCACGACCCACAATCCCAATCATCTCCAACATCTTTTCTCTGCATCAAAGCTTGAATCTTTACTCATCCATGGCGTCTTCCACAAGATCTGTCTCCCAGAACTTCCACGACTTCTTGCCCCTCATGGCCAATAAACTTGGCGGGGAGGGCCTGATCGGGGAGCTGTGCAATGGGTTCAACTTGTTGTTGGACAGGGAAAAAGGGGCCATCACATTTGACAGCCTGAAGAGGAATTCGGCCCTCCTGGGATTGAACGACTTGAGCGACGAAGATCTGCGGTCCATGTTGAGGGAAGGCGATTTCGATGGCGATGGGGCCCTCAATCAGATGGAGTTCTGCGTTCTCATGTTTAGACTGAGCCCGGAGTTGATGGAGGAGTCGGAGACTCTGTTGGAGGAGGCACTCGAGGAGGAATTCGGTGGATTTTGCTGATTCTTGATTCTTCCCCGCTGACAAATCCCACTCACTGAGATTTTCCATTTTTTTAACCATTTCTTGGTGTAAGATGTGATTCTTGATTTATTGTGAAATCTTGAATGAGAAAAATATAGAAAATAAAAGAACGGAATTTGCAGTTCCAATTTCTGCGTCTGTCCCGTCCATTCCTTATCAGAGGTACCATTTCTCGATTAAATTCCACTCCTACGTATGCAATGTTCTTAATTTGATCGATTGCAAAAATTTCCTGCTAAATTCCCTTGGTTGATGTAATGAATATAGCTCTGAAGAGAATGGGACATAGTTGATGTGCAGTTGCTTCATGGGACACGAAGTAAGTTGAGCTTAATTCAGAAACTTATCTATGGCAGCTAGCACTTACCAGGTTTGGGTTCTGTCATGAACCTGTTTATTGGGCCTCGGAATCAAATTGGTTATTACAGCAATGAGGCAAGATCATAGACTCAATGGCTGCCTGACTTTTGTGGACTCAATATATCTATATAATATGGACGGAGAGGAACAAACGTACATTTGAACACAAGATCCGAAGTGAAGAAGACTTGTTGCGACTCATAGTGGACACTGTTAGATTGAAGCCGACTACACTGCCTCGACTAACAAGTCGAGTTCATGGCTCTCGGGTAGCAATACATTCAGGGCTGCTTGCTTGTACATATGATAGACTCTTGAGTTCCCACATGTACATACTGTTTTGCTATAGTTATCAATGAAATCATACCAATATCCCAAAAAAAAAAAAATCAGAAACTTCTGGTAAGTAGGTGAAACAGATAAAATGTTGAGACGGTTTCCTCATCAATATGCTGTTCAACAGATCGAAATTACCCATTAACACTAAGTGAGCTGAGCGAACTGAATATTTTAATGTTTTTCTCAACGTAATAAGATGACCGATGATTTTCAAGTCATTAAAATTAAGCTGCTACCTTGCTTTGGAACTTTCAACTGTGCTTTTGCCTTCCATCTTTGTAGCTCTTTATTGACCTGGCATTGTGTATTCACCCCTTAAGACAAAATGATGTCTCTATGCACATCGATACATGGCTTGGCAGACTTTGAATTTTCCACTGCATTCGTTTTCATGGCAGGTTAAGTTCAAAATCCCGCCACTTGCTAAGAATTGTCACTGCTCAAGTTATGTCTCTATTGGTCTTTGTGGGAAAGGGATGGAAGTTGATTTCTGCCATCAGAAAGAACGAAGGATCATTTTTTCTGGTCTGTGTTCTGGATGGATGAGATTCGACTGTTGTAGGTATACTTGGACTATGTGCTTGCATGCTCAAGTTCTGCAGCAGAGAACTGAATTTGATTGCTTCAGAGTCCTTGCTGTCATTTTGGAGATGCCGGAAATTACTGTAATTCGTTCATGTTTATCACACTAATATTTACGGGAAGATTCTGGGATGGTCTCTCCATCAGAACGAGAATGTTGATTTGTCTGACAGTATCCCCACTAGCGTTCCCATGAAGTCTTAGCTCAGGTACTAAAACATTCTGATAGGGAGAGAGTTATGCGAGACAAATATGGCAATTCAGCAATTCTTTAATTGCGATCGATTGAATGTGTGCTCAGTGACCTTCTCCAAGATTATTCCTTGTGTACAAACTGAACAGACCAATTTCTTTTCATACTGGATTGCTTCCATTTCTAGAACTCCGCGGGTGTTTTGACAGTCACTTTAATCTAACAATAAGTTTCGAGGTCATCAGACGACGTGAGTTGTGTATGTTACTTCAACAGATTCTATTGCAAGTCAAAAGATTCACAGTTACTGTTTGACAATACAACAATTTGTTCGACTCCAAGATTGACGATTGTTTGTCTGGTCCATGCGTGTTTTTCCGTGTTTCTGCTTATCTAAGTGCCAGCGTCATACGGGAGCTTCTCTGACTTTTCTAAATTTCTCTCCAACCAAAAGCTAAATACTGTAGAAGAGCTGGGATAGAGATCAAATGGCCATGCTCTATCTTCTTCTTCTTCCTCTTTGTTTGCTGCCTAGCTTGATAACTGCAGCAGACTCCATCAATCAATCTCAAGTGATCACTGATGGGGATACAATAGTGTCGAGTGGCGGAATCTTCGAGGTCGGATTTTTCAGCCCAGGAAGCTCTTCTGATCGCTATGTGGGAATCTGGTATAAAAATGTTCCGATCCAAACAGTTGTCTGGGTTGCAAATAGAAACAAGGCTATAAACGATACTTCTGGCAAGTTGATGCTTAATAGCACAGGCAACCTCGTGCTCCTGAGTCAAAATGACACGCTTATCTGGTCAGCTGCCACGACAGGACCAGTTCAGAACCCAATCTTGCAGCTCCTGGACACTGGAAATCTCGTCCTTAGGGATGGCAATAACGTAAGTGGTTCTGAGGTTTATTTATGGCAGAGTTTTGATTACCCGTCAGACACATTTTTACCGGGGATGAAGATCGGGAAGGACTTGAGGACAGGCCTCGAGTGGTCTTATACATCATGGAAAAGCCCAGACGATCCTTCTCCAGGAGACTTCACGTGGGGAATGGAGAACTTGGATTTTCCAGAAGCGATTGGAAGAAAGGATTTGATGAAGTACACCAGGTCAGGGCCGTGGAATGGCCTCCGCTTCAGCGGGGCTCCGCAGCAGACCTCGAATGACCTGTTTTCCTTCGGCTTAATATCAAACCAAGATGAAGTCTATTATATCTATCATGCCATCAATCATTCCATATTCGTGAGACATGTCCTGAACCAGACTAGCTATCTGTTGGAGCTGTCAACATGGAGTGCAGCAGCTCGGAGTTGGAATGTTTTTCTCTGGGTGCCCAAGGACTACTGCGACAATTATGGACTTTGTGGCATCTACTCGCAGTGCCAAATAAACCAGCTTCCCTACTGCCAGTGCCTGAAGGGATTCTCGCCGAAATTCCCGGACAAGTGGAACGCCAATGATTGGTCTCAGGGGTGTGTTCGAGATGAGCCATTAAATTGTGGGACTGATATCGGGTTCATCAAATACCGAGGGCTGAAGTTGCCAGATGCTGCAAATACTTCTGTTTATAGTAGCTTCAACCTTAAGGAATGTAGAAGTAGATGCTTGAGCAACTGTTCGTGTATGGCTTATGCAAACTCAGACATCAGAGGGGGTGGTAGCGGTTGTGTGATGTGGTTTAGCGATTTGATTGACATGAAGCAGCTTCCTGAAGGAGGGCAGGATATATATATTCGAATGCCGGCTTCAGAAATAGGTATCTTGTGGCATTTCCTCTTCACTCCTTATGGAAATTTGGTTCCTTAATCATTCTCTTTATTTAATTTATTGAAGCGGCAAAAGATGGGCTCAAGGGATGGAAGATCATGGTTGTCGTACTTGCGATCGGGACTGCAGCTGGGATATTTGCAGTTCTCTACTGCATCTGCAAAACTGGAACAAACTTACAAGGTTTGAGACATATCTTTTGTAAAGATAGTTTGTCTTTTCGAAACTCTTAATCATGCCAATTCTTACCTCCCTACAAGGGTATTTTCCTTCCATCAATTTGATTCACTGATCTAGCTCAAGTTGTTATATACAGAGATCATTGCTAGCTGTTGCATTGATATCTTATACTCTGTTTCCTGTCATCAGAGAGCACAGAAGTTAGATTGGAAGACCAAGGCAACAAAGGTCCCAAGGATGACCTTGAGTTCCCTTCCTTTGATCTAGCTACAATCTCTAAAGCAACTGATAACTTTTCAGTGCAAAACAAGCTAGGTGAAGGTGGCTTTGGACCGGTCTACAAGGTAGAATTGTGGAACTGTGCATTGTTAACCATATTAAATTACAGGCAACCTCTGCATATTGTTGAATTTACCAGTTTTTGTGCATGTGACTGATTGTGCAGGGAATACTGCTAAACGGACAAGAGGTCGCTGTGAAGAGGCTCTCAAGCATTTCAACACAAGGAGTGAAGGAATTCAAGAATGAAGTTATACTAATTGCAAATCTTCAACATCGGAACCTTGTGAAACTTCTTGGTTGCTGCATTCAGGGGGATGAACGAATGCTTATCTATGAGTACATGCCCAATGGAAGTTTAGATGCCTTCATCTTTGGTATAATATATTGAGTCGTCAAGTTATTCCCACTATTACAACTAACTCCTGCTTGCAAATAAATATGCCTGGGCATCTGATTGACTTTGCTGAGAAACTTCACAGATGAAATGAGAAGTCAAGTTATTCCCACTATTACAACTAACTCCTGCTTGCAAATAAATATGCCTGGGCATCTGATTGACTTTGCTGAGAAACTTCACAGATGAAACGAGAAGTAAACTCTTGGATTGGGGAAAGAGGTTTCAAATTATTTGTGGAATTGCTCGAGGACTTCTTTACCTGCATCAAGATTCGAGGTTGAGGATCATTCACAGAGATCTTAAAGCTAGTAATGTCTTACTAGATGATGAGATGAACCCGAAGATTTCAGATTTTGGTATGGCTAGAATGTTTGGAGGAGATGAGACTGAAGGAAATACCAAAAGAATCGTCGGAACATAGTAAGTGACCTCATTCTTTGAGTCCATAGACACAGCACGAAGAAGAACTCTCGTTGATTATCCATTTTAATGATCTTAACCGGTTCACCTTTTTAGCGGTTACATGGCACCGGAGTATGCCATTGATGGGCTTTTCTCGGTAAAATCCGATGTCTTCAGCTTTGGCGTTATGGTCCTCGAGATCATAAGCGGGAAGAGGAACAGGGGATATTATAATTCGGATCTTAACCTCGTTGGACATGTGGGTAACAACTAAACTTTTCTCTCTCTTTTCTCTCCTCTCTGTGTTCAATGCAATTCTGCGATAAGCATGGCTATGGTTAATGTCATGTAGGCATGGAAACTGTACCTAGAGGAAAAATCTCCTGAGCTTATCGATCCTTGCTTGCTGGGTGCTTGGCCGACATCAGAAGTCTCACGATGCATTCACATTGCTCTTTTATGTCTACAAGAGTATGCTGAGGACAGGCCGAGTATGGCACCAATAGTCGTGATGTTGAGCAGCGAGGGATCAATCCCTTTGCCCAAACACCCTCTTTTCCTTGCAGATAGAATACAGTTGGTAGGCAACTCTTCATCCAGCTGTGTAGAATCATGTTCAAATGAAATCACTGTGACACTGATTGATGCACGTTAGACCATCCGGATAGAATCCTTTTTCTTTTGGTCTTTCCTTGGGTGTATAGTGTACTTTATGTATGTTGAAATTCAGGAGACAAACTTGTGTTTTTCTAGCTCAAGCATAGAGAAGTAAATTTTTAGTCTGAGCTGAATCCCGACAGTTAACTTTGAGCTGTTGGTGTATATTATTGAGTCAAGAGGCTCTTTCCTCCCACATTATGGAAATGGATACAATTTTGCAGATGCTCATTTGATCCTGATACTTTCTCCCACTGTCGCTGCTTGAACAGATTTAACTGTAAGATCTATTTGGAATTAAAGACAGAAAGATCCAAGACCATCCTCTTTGTTCCAAGTCCAATTATGGGGTTTGCTGGTAATTCACCGATCCTTTTGAAAGGTGAACCTAGTTCTTTAAAGGTCCTCTTGTGATCTCCCATGAATTCTACTTAGCGTTACTTGTTATTGCTCGAGGTCAATCCCAACAAAGCTGAACTCTTCACGCCATGAATTAACCTTGATTTGAAAAAGAAGATGATTGATCTTAGTGGTTCCAAACATGGTTCCCTCCTTGTGAAATATCTTGGGGTTCTTCTAATTCCACGAACGCTATCTGACAAACATTGTAAGCCCCTGATCGAGAGGATCATAAAAAGAATCAACGGTTGGGCAACTAAGAAGCCGAGTTATGCTGCTCATCTACAATCAATCAGTCTATTCTTTTCCAAGCACTATACCAGTTGAAACAAAATGTAAGGCCTTCCTGTGGAAAGGCGATGACCATAAAGCCACTGGTCCAAGGCGGATTGCAACTCTGCACGTCTGTCAATACAAGAAGGAGCCTTCGTTTTAGATAGTTGCTTGAGTGGAATCAGCCTGCTGTATTAGGTTATAAGGGTACTCAATTTTGGGGCTCAGTCCCCATGGATTGATTGGACCGAGAACTGCTTCATTTAAGGCTGAAACTTCCGGTCCATTATCCCTACATCTTCAACTCATATGGTTGGAGAAAACTGCTCAATCGAGGAGACTGAATCTATCTATGGTGGAGCAAGTGATTGAAGACAAGGCTGACACTTAGTTCTGGTTTGACAATCAGCATTCCTTCAATCCTCTTGTTTCCCTAATCATGCATAACAACATAAGTGGCGCTGTCCTCTCCTTGACAGCCAGGGTATCTGAAAGCCATTAAAGACATTGTCGGACCTGGAAGAACATTAATGTTATTGCATAATATCCAGCAGCAAGTGACCCAAGTTTCCTCTGATACATCGAGGCATGAGAGGACTGTATGACTACCAAACCCAGAGGGCCATTTCGTTGCTGCTACTGCTTGGAACTCTCTTGCAAGGAAAGGGTCCCGAATGTCCTGGCATATGTTCCTGAGGTCTTGGCCATTGTTTCCGAGAGTTGAGAGAGAGACCGTTGGAGCACTCGAAGAAGACTTTTTCTTCCCTTATTCCACCAGACAAACCATATTTTTGCATTAGTTTCAGTTTGGTTATTTAATTTTTCGGATTTCCTTTTTTTCAGAGTAAGCTAGAGGCAGCCTCCCATCTTCCTTTCATGGAATTTTTGCTAAGGGCCTGATTTTCAGTTAAAGGGCTTCACCATTCATTCAATCACTCCCACACACTTTGACGAAGAAACCCAACAATCCATGTCAGTGTCCCATTTAATCCACCGACATCTCATTGTTTGTTCCTTGGTTGTCTTCCTTTTCCCAACTCCTGGCCGGAACTCCCAACAGTCATCCCCTCCAAACTCCCTCCATTAATATAATCCCTCCATTCAAGTCCGATGTCCATGACCCACAATCCGATTCATCTCCAACATCTCCTCTCTGCACCAAAGCTTGAATCTTTACTCATCAATGGCACCTTCCAGGAAATCCATCCCCCAGAACTTCCATGACTTCTTGCCTCTCATGGCCCATAGGCTTGGCGGGGAGGTCCTTAATGGGGAGCTATGTAATGGGTTAAACTTTTTGGCAGACAGGGAAAAGGAGTTATCACATTTGACAGCATGAAGAGGAATTCAGCTCTCCTGGGATTGAAGGACTTGAACGGCAATCTGCTGTCCATGTTGAGGGAAGGCAAGTTTGACCGTGATGAGGCCTTACTTTTGAACATTCAACTCTACTTTTGCCTTTTATTTTTGTAGCTCTTTATTGACCCAGCGTTGCGTATTGCACCTTAAGACAAAATAATGTCTCTATGCACATTGATACAGGGCTTGGCAGGTTTTGAATTTTCAACTCTGTGCTCGTTTTCATGGCAGGTTTAGTTCAAAATCGCACAACTTGCTGTGAATTTTCACCGCTGAGTTATGCTAACATTGGTCTTCATGGGAAAGGGATGCTAGTCGATTTCTGCCATCAGAAAGGGCGAGGGTTAATTGGCTTGTGTTCTGGATGGATAGCATTCAATTGCGTCTTTCAGGCTCGACTAGCGGTGATTGCGACATCTCCTCCTCGAGGTACACGCAATAACCCGCAAACCATATATACCGGGTACTGATGGGTTCAAGAGGCCTGAAAGCCCTCACCACGGAGGAACGCCCTCCTGGGATTTGAACATAGGACCTCTTAGAACAGGTCTCAGTTCCCCACCAGTGGGGCTACGCCCCGTGGGCCTAAATGCTTATATATTCAAGTTATGCTGCAGAGCACAGAATTTGACTGCTCCAGATTCCTTGATGCCATTTTGGAGATATTTATGTTCTATGTCGGACTGTTTACACTAATATCGCAGGATGATTCTTGGGCGGGTTCTTTATCTGATCAAGAATGTTGATTTGTCTGACAACATGGCCATATCATTCCTAAGAAGTCTTAGCCCAGGTAATAAAATATTATAATATGGAGATTGTAAGAGTTGAGCCGGAGAAAGATGGCAATTCGACTATTCTTCAATTGCACGATTGAGTGCATGCTTGGCAATCTTATGCAAGATTATTCATTGGGCGCAAACTGAAGAGATCAATTTCTTTTCGTATTGGATTGCTGCCAGTTCTAGAACTCCATGGTAACTCGGATAACTCCATGTGTGTTTTGACAATCATGTTAATTTATTAATCTAACAAGAAATTTTGGGTCATCAGTCATTGTCAGTGGCATATATTGCATAAACAAACTCTGATGGCAGTCAAAACATGCATATTTACTCTTTGAAAATAGACTTAATTTGCCTGGTTCATGTGTATTTTCTCTATTTGCTTATTTAAGAGCTAGCTTCATACAAGGGCTGCTCTTGACCTGTCTAAGTATTTCTCTCCAGCCAAAAGGTAAAACTGTAGAAAAGCAGGGATAGGGATCTCATGGCCATCATCTATCTCCTTCATCTTCTTCTTCTTCTCTGTTTGATCCCTAGCTTGATAACTGCAGCAGACTCCATCAATCAATCTCAAGCGATCACTGATGGGGATACAATAGTGTCGAGTGGTGGAATCTTCGAGCTTGGATTTTTCAGCCCAGGAAGTTCTAGTGGACGCTATGTGGGAATCTGGTATAAAAATGTTCCGATCCTAACAGTTGTCTGGGTTGCAAATAGAAGCAAGGCTATAAACGATACCTCTGGCAAGTTGATGCTTAATAGCACGGGCAACCTCGTGCTCCTGAGCAAAGATGACATGCTTGTCTGGTCGGCTGACTCGACAGTACCAGTTCAGAACCCGATCCTGCAGCTCCTAGATACTGGAAATCTCATCCTTAGAGATGGCGACAACGCAAGTAGTTCTGCTGTTTATTTGTGGCAGAGTTTCGACTACCCGTCAGACACAATTTTACCAGGGATGAAGATGGGGAAGGACTTGAGGACGGGCCTAGAGTGGTCTATTACATCATGGAACAGCCCTGATGATCCTTCTCCGGGAGACTTCACCTGGGGAATGGAGAACTTTGATTTCCCAGAATTGTTTGGAAGAAAGAATTCGATGAAGTACAGCGGCTCCGGCCCATGGAATGGCCTCCGCTTCAGTGGGGCCCCACAGCAGAGCCCGAATGACCTGCTTTCCTTCGGCTTAGTGTCAAACCAAGATGAAATATATTATTTCTATCAAGCCATCAATAACTCCACACTCATGAGAAACGTTGTGAACCAGACAAACTATCTCATGCAACTATCCACATGGAGTGCAGTGGCTCAGAGCTGGAATATAATTCTCTCAGTGCCAAAAGACTCCTGTGACAGTTATGGACTTTGTGGGGCCTACTCGAAGTGCCAAACAGACGAGCTTCCCTACTGCCAGTGCCTGAAGGGATTCTCGCCGAAGTTCCCAGACAATTGGAATGCCAATGATTGGTCTCAGGGTTGTGTTCGAGATAAGCCATTAAATTGTGGGACTGATGTCGGGTTTATCAGATACCCAGGGCTGAAGTTGCCTGATTCTGCAAATACTTCTGTTAATAGTAGCTTCGACCTCAAGGAATGTAGAAGTATATGTTTGAGCAACTGTTCTTGCATGGCTTATGCAAACTCAAATATCAGCGGAGGTGGTAGCGGGTGCGTGATGTGGTTTAGCGATTTGATTGACATGAAGCAGCTTCCTGAAGGAGGGCAGGATATTTATATTCGAATGCCAGCTTCAGAAATAGGTACCTTGTGACATTTCCTCATCGCTCCTTATGCAAATCTGGTTCCTACATCATTATCTTTATTTAATTCATTGGAGCAGCGAAAGATGGGCTCAGGGCATGGAAGATCGTGGTTGTTGTACTTGCAATCGGGACAGCGGCTGGGATATTTGCAGTGGCCTACTGCAGTTTCAAGACCAGAACAAAGTTACAAGGTTTGGTACATATGTTTTGTAAGGAAATTCCTGCTCTGGCTTTTGGAAATTTTATTCATGCCAATTCTTTCCTCCTTACAAGCGTATTTTCCTTCATCACTATATAAAAAGAATGACTGCCAGAAGAATATGGAGCACTTCGGCTCTGTAGGTCGAAAATTATCTTATACAACTAATTTTGCATTATTTCCTTTCCTGTCATCAGAGAGCACAGATGATCGAGGTCAAGACCAAGGCAACAGAGGTCCTGAGGATGACCTAGAGTTCCCTTCCGTCGATCTAGCTACAATCACCAAAGCAACTAATAACTTTTCAGTACAAAACAAGCTTGGAGAAGGTGGATTCGGACCAGTCTATAAGGTAGAATTGTGGAATGCTGCATTTTTTACCATGTTGGATAACAAGCAACCTCTTCATATTGTTGAATTTACCAGTTTCTGTACATGTGATTGGTTGTGCAGGGAATACTGGTAAATGGAGAAGAGATCGCTGTAAAGAGACTATCGAGCAGTTCAACACAAGGAGTGAACGAGTTCAAGAATGAAGTGATACTGATTGCAAATCTTCAACACCGGAACCTTGTGAAACTTCTTGGTTGCTGCATACAGGGAGATGAACGGATGCTTATCTACGAATACATGCCCAACAGAAGCTTAGACGCCTTCATCTTCGGTAGTTAATAAATTGTCTTTTCAAGCTATTCCGACTATTACAAACTTCTCTTCCCTGCAAAAAATATGACTGGACATCTGATTCACTTTGCTAAGAAACTTGACAGATGAAACGAGAAGTAAACTCTTGGATTGGGGAAAGAGGTTTCAAATTATTTGCGGAATTGCTCGAGGACTTCTTTACCTGCATCAAGATTCGAGGTTGAGGATCATACACAGAGATCTTAAAGCAAGTAATGTCTTACTGGACAATGAGATGAATCCGAAAATTTCAGATTTTGGCATGGCTAGAATGTTTGGAGGAGATGAGACTGAAGGAAATACCAAAAGAATCGTGGGAACATAGTAAGTGGCCTCAATCGTCAAGTCCGTAGGGTAGGCACAGCACAACGAATTACTTCTTTTCGACCATCCATCTTAATAATCCTAACCGTTTCGCCTTTGCAGTGGTTACATGGCACCTGAGTATGCCATTGATGGGCTTTTCTCGGTAAAATCAGATGTATTCAGCTTTGGCATTTTGGTCCTTGAGATCATAAGCGGGAAGAGGAACAGGGGATTTTACAATTCAGATCATAACCTAGTTGGACATGTGGGTAACAACCGAACTTCTTCGTGTCCTTTTTCATCTCTTTTTAAAGAATTTGCATTAATCATGAATGTGTTTAATGTCATCAAGGCATGGAAACTCTACCTAGAGGGAAAATCTCCTGAGCTCATAGATCCGTGCTTGGTGGGTGCTTTGCCGACATCGGAAGTCTCACGGTGCATTCACATTGCTCTGTTGTGTCTACAAGAGTATGCTGAGGACAGGCCAGGCATGGCATCAATAGTTGTGATGTTGAGCAGCGAGGGTTCGCTTCCTCTGCCCAAACACCCTCGTTTCCTTGCAGATAGGAACCAGATAGCAGGGAACTCTTCATCCAGTGGTATTGAAACTTGTTCGAATGAGATCACCGTCACACTCATCGAGCCACGATAGCAGATCCGGATGGAACCCTCTTTCTTTTGCTCTTTCCTTGAGTGTCTACATTGCTCTTATTATTCGAGGTGAATCTGGCAGTAAAGTTTGAGCTGTTGATGCAAATAATCAAGTCAACAAACAAAATTTTGCGCATTCTCATTCAAGCTCGGCTTTGTTAGAACACCGATATCTTACAATCGGGTGATTTCAGCCCTCCATTCAGTATCTTAGTGTAGTTGTAGCAAGAAACGCGAAAGATAAAGGGACTGAGAATGTCCGGTTCAGGCATATTCTCATTAACCAAAGCATGAAGCCTATATGTTCTTTGACATTGCCACAAGAATTCCGGGCTTTGCTTCGAAACTCCTCTTGAGATCGGCTACGGATATTGTTCTAATGTAGTTATCCTTCACTATGTCGTATCGAATCGAACTGAGGTCTTGTAGGAGTTGGACGCATCTGATCCCTTGGAAGATGGATCGATCTTTTGATAAATACGACTCTGGATGACAGCCACCATACATCCACTTCCTCAATACTCAGACATCACGACCGGATCATGCATTCGACTCCATTACGCATCATAAGACTTTTTGTCGCAGACACGTATATCAATGCAAGCAATAGGTCTTCGATGGTGTAGCCCAACAAGGTGGACTCTTCTTGGCAACAACATCAGGAAAAAGTCCTCCAATTCTTCTGTTCACGAGACGGTTCTTGTACGTCAGCAGTCGACAGCAATGATCGAATACCTGTACAACCGTGTAAGATGGGGTACGTGTGGGGGCCGGTGTGGAGCCGGAGGACACCACCCTTGGCGGTGAATTACACCTGGTCAAATCCATAACTTTTGAAGCAAGGGGAATGGAGGAGATTTGAAGAGTGCGACAGGGATGTGTTCTTGGATCCGTGAAGCTCAAGTCTTTCTTTCTTTTTGAGGCTTCTATGGAAATTCTGTGTGGGCCTAAGTATTCAAGAGATCATGGAGGAAAAGGGTGTTTCTGATTGTTCAAGAGATTATCCCAATCGATCGATCCTTTGCTTTCAAATCCATGCATATGAATGATTTCTATGGATCTCTCTCTCTCTCTCTCTCTCTCTCTCTCTCGGGAGATTGGATTGATTCTCATCAATGACTAACGAGCTTTAATTAACTTGATTCGAGTCACTTCAAACTATTAATACGTCAAATTTTCTCGTGAATTTTCTTCACTTGTAAAATTTGAATTGGGATAGGTAAACTCACCACCAAAACATATTGACCAACTAATATAGCCATTAACCTCGACGGGTTGGCCCGATGATGAAGAAAAGTATCAGTATTCTCCCTTCGTAGATTTAGAACATCTTCAGATCAGTTAGTACCTCCAAGTTTACCTTAATTCATTCACGTGTTGGTAGACATGCATACAAACCGTGATAATTAATAGAGCTAAATCCGAATGACCTACTTGGCCGAATAATTATTAATACAGGTAATCTGCGTGGAAATTCATGGGCCACCTTTTCTTGTCTTTCCAGGTACAAGATGGTCACCTGCCTTAAAAATATCAACAATATTTTATTCCCATTTTTGGAAATTAAGGATGACTGTCTTGGGAAAGTATTAACAATAGTAACTTTGAAGCCCGCACGACACGAATTTTAGGAGAAAGTTCATGATTAATGCAAATTTCCACTCATTAAAATATCAAAAAGTATATTGAGAAACATGAATCATTTTAAACAAGTTACACTGACATGATCACGTGGTGTTTTTTTTTTTTTATAGATAAACTTGGATTCATTAGTGATGTCGGTACATGATCACATGGTGTTAATATATATGTGTGTGTGCGTGCTCTTTTCTAAGTTCGTATTTACTGACATGATCATGTGGTCCGATTATATTTGATCCATAAACTTAAACTGATACAGGTTAATCCAATTTACATGATTGAGTTTTGTGAAGTGATTTGTTCTTTTTAGGTACTACCCGTGAAGGAATATTTATTATTTGAAATTCTCACAAATTAAATTTTGTAAATATCGTTAAACTCCTGGCCGGAGCTTCCAACAGTCATCCCCTCCAAATTCCCTCCATTAATATAATCCCTTCATTCAAGTCCGATGTCCATGACTCACAATCCGACTCATCTCCAACATCTCCTCTCTGCACCAAAGCTTGAATCTTTACTCATCAATGGCAATTTCCAGGAAATCCATCCCCCAGAACTTCCATGACTTCTTGCCTCTCATGGCCCATAAGCTTGGCGGGGAGGTCCTTAATGGGGAGCTATGTAATGGGTTAAACTTTTTGGCAGACAGGGAAAAGGAGTTACCACATTTGACAGCATGAAGAGGAATTCAGCTCTCCTGGGATTGAAGGACTTGAGCGGCAATCGGCTGTCCATGTTGAGGGAAGGCAAGTTTGACCGTGATGAGGCCTTACCTTTGAACATTCAACTCTACTTTTGCCTTCAATCTCTGTAGCTCTTTATTGACCCAGCTTTGCGTATTGCACCCTGAGACAAAACAATGTCTCTATGCACATTGATACAGGGCTTGGCAGACTTTGAATTTTGAACTCTGTGCTCGTTTTCATGGCAGGTTTAGCTCAAAATCGCACAACTTGCTGTGAATTTTCACCGCTGAGTTATGCTACCATTGGTCTTCGTGGGAAAGGGATGCTAGTCGATTTCTGCCATCAGAAAGGGCGAAGGATTAATTGGCTTGTGTTCTGGACGGATAGCATTCAATTTTGATGATAGATTTGTACTAAATGCTTATATATTCAAGTTCTGCTGCAGAGCACAGAATTTGACTGCTCCAGATTCCTTGATGCCATTTTGGAGATATTTATGTTCTATGTCGGACTGTTTACACTAATATCGCAGGAAGATTCTTGGGTGGGCTCTTTATCTGATCAAGAATGTTGATTTGTCTGACAACATGGCCATATCATTCCTAACAAGTCTTAGCCCAGGTAATAAAATATTATAATATGGAGATTGTAAGAGTTGAGCGGGAGAAAGATGGCAATTCGACTATTCATCAATTGCACGATTGAGTGCATGCTTGGCAATCTTTATGCAAGATTATTCATTGGGCACAAACTGAAGAGATCAATTTCTTTTCGTATTGGATTGCTGCCAGTTCTAGAACTCCATGGTAACTCGGATAACTCCATGTGTGTTTTGACAATCATGTTAATTTATTAATCTAACAAGAAATTTTGGGTCATCAGTCATTGTCAGTGGCATATATTGCATAAACAAATTCTGATGGCAGTCAAAACATGCATATTTACTCTTTGAAAATAGACTTAATGTGCCTGGTTCATGTGTATTTTCTCTCTTTGCTTATGTAAGAGCTAGCTTCATACAATGGCTGCTCTGACCTGTCTTTCCCTCCAACCAAAAGGTAAAACTGTAGAAAAGCAGGGATAGGGATCTCATGGCCATCCTCTATCTCCTACATCTTCTTCTTCTCTGTTTGATCCCTAGCTTGATAACTGCAGCAGACTCCATCAATCAATCTCAAGTGATCACTGATGGGGATACAATATCGTCGAGTGGTGGAATCTTCGAGCTTGGATTTTTCAGCCCAGGAAGTTCTACTGGACGCTATGTGGGAATCTGGTATAAGAATGTTCTGATCCAAACAGTTGTCTGGGTTGCAAATAGAAACAAGGCTATAAACGATACCTCTGGCAAGTTGATGCTTAATAGCACGGGCAACCTCGTGCTCCTGAGCCAAGATGACATGCTTGTCTGGTCAACTGACTCTACAGGAACAGTTCAGAACCCGATCTTGCAGCTCCTAGATACTGGAAATCTCGTCCTTAGAGATGGCAACAACGCAAGTAGTTCTGCTGTTTATTTGTGGCAGAGTTTCGACTACCCGTCAGACACAATTTTACCGGGGATGAAAATGGGGAAGGACTTGAGGACGGGCCTAGAGTGGTCTGTTACATCATGGAACAGCCCTGATGATCCTTCTCCGGGAGACTTCACATGGGGAATGGAGAACTTTGATTTCCCGGAATTGTTTGGAAGAAAGAGTTCGATGAAGTACACTGGCTCCGGGCCGTGGAACGGCCTCCGCTTCAGTGGAGCCCCACAGCAGTCCCCAAATGACTTGTTTTCCTTCGGCTTAGTATCAAACCAAGATGAAATCTATTATATCTATCAAGCCATCAATAATTCCTTACTCATGAGAAATGTTGTGAACCAGACGAACTATCTCTGGGAGCTGTCCACATGGAGTGCAGCAGCTCAGAGTTGGAACATAATTCTCTCAGTGCCAAAAGACTACTGTGACAGTTATGGACTTTGTGGGGTCTACTCGAACTGCCAAATAGACCAGCTTCCCTACTGCCATTGCCTGGAGGGATTCTCGCCGAAATTCCCAAACAATTGGAACGTCAATGATTGGTCTCAGGGGTGTGTTCGAGATAAGCCATTAAATTGTGGGACTGATGTCGGGTTTATCAGATACTCCGGGCTGAAGTTGCCTGATTCTGCAAATACTTCTGTTAATAGTAGCATCAACCTCAAGGAATGTAGAAGCAGATGTTTGAGCAACTGTTCTTGTATGGCTTATGCAAACTCAAATATCAGCGGAGGTGGTGGCGGGTGCGTGATGTGGTTTAGCGATTTGATCGACATGAAGCAGCTTCCTGAAGGAGGGCAGGATATTTATATTCGAATGCCGGCTTCAGAAATAGGTATCTTGCAACATTTCCTCGTCGCTCGTTATGCAAATCTGGTTCCTATATCATTATCTTTATTTAATTCACTGGAGCAGAGAAAGATGAGCTCAGAGCATGGAAGATCGTGGTTGTTGTACTTGCAATCGGGACAGCGGCTGGGATATTTGCAGTGGTCTACTACATCTTCAAGACCAGAACAAAATTACAAGGTTTGGTACATATGTTTTGTAAAGAAATTCCTGCTCTGGCTTTTGGAAATTTTATTCATGCCAATTCTTTCCTCCTTACAAGCGTATTTTCCTTCATCACTATATAAAAAGAATGACTGCCAGAAGAATATGGAGCACTTCGGCTCTGTAGGTCGAAAATTATCTTATACAACTAATTTTGCATTATTTCCTTTCCTGTCATCAGAGAGCACAGATGACCGAGGTCAGAACCAAGGCAACATAGGTCCTGGGGATGACCTAGAGTTCCCTTCCTTCGATCTAGTTACAATCACTAAAGCAACTAATAACTTTTCAGTACAAAACAAGCTAGGAGAAGGTGGATTTGGACCAGTCTATAAGGTAGAATTGTGGAATGCTGCATGTTTTACCATGTTGAATAACAAGCAACCTCTTCATATTGTTGAATTTACCAGTTTCTGTACATGTGATTGGTTGTGCAGGGAATACTGGTAAATGGAGAAGAGATCGCTGTAAAGAGACTATCGAGCAGTTCAACACAAGGAGTGAACGAGTTCAAGAATGAAGTGATACTGATTGCAAATCTTCAACACCGGAACCTTGTGAAACTTCTTGGTTGCTGCATACAGGGAGATGAACGGATGCTTATCTACGAATACATGCCCAACGGAAGCTTAGATGCCTTCATCTTCGGTAGTGAATATATTGTCTTTTCAAGCTATTCCGAATTCCAACTATTACAAACTTCTCTTCCCTGCAAAAAATATGACTGGACATCTGATTCACTTTGCTAAGAAACTTGACAGATGAAACGAGAAGTAAACTCTTGGATTGGGGAAAGAGGTTTCAAATTATTTGCGGAATTGCTCGAGGACTTCTTTACCTGCATCAAGATTCAAGGTTGAGGATCATACACAGAGATCTTAAAGCAAGTAATGTCTTACTGGACAATAAGATGAATCCGAAAATTTCAGATTTTGGCATGGCTAGAATGTTTGGAGGAGATGAGACTGAAGGGAATACCAAAAGAATAGTCGGAACATAGTAAGTGGCCTCAATCTTCAAGTCCGTAGGGGAGGCACAGCACAACGAATTACTTCTTTTCGACCATCCATCTTAATAATTCTAACCATTTCGCCTTTGCAGTGGTTACATGGCACCTGAGTATGCCATTGATGGGCTTTTCTCGGTAAAATCAGATGTATTCAGCTTTGGCATTTTGGTCCTTGAGATCATAAGCGGGAAGAGGAACAGGGGATTTTACAATTCAGATCATAACCTAGTTGGACATGTGGGTAACGACTGAACTTCTTCGTCTCCTTTTTCATCTCTTTTTAAAGAATTTGCATTAATCATGAATGTGTTTAATGTCATCTAGGCATGGAAACTCTACCTAGAGGGAAAATCCCCTGAGCTCATATATCCGTGCTTGGTGGGTGCTTTACCGACATCGGAAGTCTCACGGTGCATTCACATTGCTCTGTTGTGTCTACAAGAGTATGCTGAGGACAGGCCAAGCATGGCATCAATAGTTGTGATGTTGAGCAGTGAGGGATCGCTTCCTTTGCCCAAACACCCTCGTTTCCTTGCAGATAGAAACCAGTTGGCAGGGAACTCTTCATCCATCGGTATTGAAACTTGTTCGAATGAGATCACTGTGACACTCGTCGAGCCACGGTAGAAGATCTGCATAGAACCCTCTTTCTTTTGCTCTCTCCTTGAGTGTTTGCATTGCACTCATTATTCGAGATGAATCCAACAGCAAAGTTTGAGCTGTTGATGCATAAAATCAAGTCAACAAACAAAATTTTGCACGTTCTCATTCAAACTTGGCTTTGTTAGAACACCGATATCTTACAACCGGGTGATTTCAGCCTTCCGTTCAGTGTCTCAGTGTAGTTGTAGCAAGAAACGGGGAAGATAAAGGAACTGAGACTGTCCGGTTCAGGCAGATTCTCATTAACCAAAGCATGAAGCCTATATGTTCTTTGACATTGCCACGAGAATTTGGGGCTTTGCTCAAATCTCCCCTTGAGATCAGCTACGGATATTGTTCTAATGTGGTTATCCTTCACTATGTTGTATCGGATCGAACTGAGGTCTTGTAGGAGTTGGACGCATCTGATCCCTTGGAAGATGGATCGATCTTTCGATAAATACGACTTTGGATGACAGCCACCATACATCCACTTTCTGTCCAGAGAAGGGAGCCGGCCGGGGGGCAGCTTCTGATTATAATACTCAGACATCACGACCGGATCATGTATTCGACTCCTTTACGCATCATAAGACTTTTTGTCGCAGACACCTATGTCGATACAAGCAATAGGTCTTCGATGGTGTAGCCCAACAAGGTGGACTCTTCTTGGCAACAACATCAGGAAAAAGTCCTCCAATTCTTCTGTTCACGCGACGGTTCTTGCACGTCGGCAATCGGCAGCAATGATCGAATACCTGTGCAAACGTGTAAGATGGGGTACGTGTGGGGGCCGGTGTGGAGCCGGAGGACACCACCCTTGGCGGTGAATCACACCTGGTCAAATCCATGACTTTTGAAGCAAGGGGAATGGAGGAGATTTGAAGAGTGCGACAGGGATATGTTCTTGGATCCGTGAAGCTCAAGTCTTTCTTTCTTTATGAGGCTTCTATGGAAATTCTCTGTGGACCTACGTATTCAGAGATCATGGAGAAAAAGCTTGTTTCTGATTGTTCAAGAGATTATCCCAATCGATCGATCCTTTGCTTTCACATCACCTGCACATGAATGATTTCTATGGATCTCTCTCTCTGTCTCTCCGTCTCTCGGGGGATTGGATTGACTCTCACCAATGACTAACAAGCTATAATTAATTTGATTTGATTCACTTCAAACTATTAACATGTCAACCTTTCTCTTAAATTTTCTTCATTCGTAAAACTCGAAATGAGATAGGTAAACTTACCACCGAAACATATTAACCAACTAATATAGCCATTAACCTCGACGGGTGGGCCTGATGATGAAGAAAAGTATTAGTATTCTCCTATCGTAAATTTAGAACATCTTCAAGTCAGTTAGTACCTCCAAGTTTACCTTGATTCATTCACGTGCTCATAGACATGCATACAAACGGTGATAATTAATAGAGCTAAATCCGAATGACCTGCTTGGTCGAGAAATTATTAATACAGGTAATCTGCGTGGAAATCCATGGGCCACCTTTTCTTGTCTTTCCAGGTAAAAGATGGTCACCTGCCTTAAAATATCAACAATATTTTATTCCCATTTTTGGAAATTAGGGATGGCCGTGCTGTGAAAGCATTAGCAGTAGTAACTTTGAAGCCCGCACAAATTTAGGAGAAAGTTCCTGATTAATGCAATTTTCCCCTTATTAAAATATCAAAAAGTATATTGAGAAACGTGAATAATTTCATACAAGTTACACTGACATGATTACATGGTATTAATATATATATATATGTATATATATGCGCTATTTTCCAAGTTCGTATTTACCGACATGATCATGTGGTCCGATTATATTTAATCCATAAACTTAAACTGTTAGAGGTGAATCCAATTTACATGATTGAGTTTTGTGAAGTGATTTGTTCTTTTTAGGTACTACCCGTGAAGGAATATTTATTATTTGAAATTCTCACATATTAAATTTTGAAAATATCTTTATTTTTCTCTTTTTCATTTTGGTTGTGGGTATGGACCTGACTTGTATTTGACTAACATAATTAGTATATTATTCTTTTGTGATTATTGGTAATTTAATTTGGATTAGGACTTTTATTACTCTAAGCGAGTCACAGACAGCTAAGCCACATGCGTGTTTGTGTCGTGAGGCTGATCGCACGCAGAGCAGAATTGAATTTTCCTCAAGCGACGTCATCCTTTCCGGCAACCCAAAATTATAAAACCCGTGCCAATTAATTCCCATTTTCATCTGGTAAAATATATATTAAAAAAAATCCTTACCCTTTTATTATAAAAATAAAATGTGGTGATAATTTTTCTAATACTAACAAAATAATAAATTTTAAAACTAATACCACTTTATAACACTTTTTAAAATTAATACCACTATATATGTTCTTTTTTCATAATTCCTGAACTACTCTTTCATTTTCAACTTATCTCTCTCTCTTCTCTCCTTCTTCTTCTTCTTACCAGCAGTTGGCGCCCGGCGCCCGGCGCCCGACGGCGCTCGTCGCCCGATGCCCGACAGCACTCGTCGCCCGACACCCGATGACGCTGGTCGCCCAACGCCCTACGCCAACCGCTCGACGCCGCTGCCCCTCGCCCGCTGCTAGTCCCCGGCTGCTCAACAGGCCTGCAGGAGGAAGAAGAAGCTGGGCACGCATAGAAGAGGAGGAATAGAGAGAGAGGGGGGAAGTGGGTGAGAGGGTAAAATTGACTTTTAATATAAAATGATGCTATTTTTTAAGTTGAGTAGAGAGTCGTGTTATTCTTCACCATTAATACAAATTTAAAAATTCCCCTTCCAAAAAAAAATCTAAAATAATACTAGTACTTCTCCCGTACACAAGAATGTATTATTAATGAAATTATACTAATCATCAATTCATGGCAACTATTTTGAAATTAACACTTATTTATCTATTTACTATAATTTAATTTATATTTTCTTTATGCGATGTGATGATATAAAATTATCAAATATTTTTCTCTCTTTTTTTTTAAAATATTTCGCTTGCATCTCGATTTCTTCTAAAAATTTAATCGTTCGTCATGACCTATTAGATTGGTCTATGCACGAAGTCGAGTCAAATTTGTCGTGGCTAATTATCTCCATAACATATCTCGAAAATAGAATCCAATAACCTTACACGATATTCTATCAAACACGGCCTTGAAAATTGGCAAATAAAGCACTCAACGTCTCCGTTAATAACAAATAAAACCTATAAATCTAAAATATTACATAGACAAATGCGACTTAATTTAGTGACATTACTGTAGATTTGATATTAAGAGATACAGGTTCAATTCTAGTGATTTGCTGGTATCCCTTTATTCTCACATTTTTATATTTCCTCTTTGCACTTATATTTTTCCTTCATAAACTATATAAAACATGGAAAATAAAGGATTTACAAAAATGTCGTGTCAATGACCTCATGATTGCCATGCATTTAGATCTTCAAACAGTGTTTATGTGTCAGCATGGCGTCTGTTATACGTCAACTGGAATATTCTATTGCGTGTGACAGCCAATGAATGTCGAAAGTCAAACCAATTAAATGCGGCGGTAAAACTATCCTCTACAATTGATCTCACCAGTGTGTAATTAGATCAAACGGCCGGTATGCGGGCATCGTTGATTTGTCCATTCCCAACCAACCACGAGTCCAGCATCTCAGCCGTCCAACCTTCCAATTAAAATCACGGTCGTTAAACTCTGCTGTCAGCCAATTCCGACGTTGCTCGTTTTGCCTCGATTCACATCATAAAACCACAGAAGCCCATTTCCCCAGTTCCCCAGGCCAAGTTTTTTTTTTTTGTTTTTGTTTTTTTAAATAAATCATTTTCTATTAAAAAAGGTTTTGCGAAGAAAGTATTGTGTTGATATAAAATTTTCTAAAATTAAATTGAAAAATTATTTTTTTTATATTTTCTTGGTATTGGGCAACATAATTCATCAAAAATAAATGAATTTGATACAATAATATCTTCTTTATTTTGAGATAAAAAATAAATTTCATTTATAAAGAATTTCTTCCATGAGATTTTTTATAACTATTTATTCATCTCTTTCCTTTGTCCTTTTCTAGAGCAATGAATTTCATCCATAACAAAAAGAATCTTGAATTAAAAATCTACGTTGGAATATTGAAATGAAATGCGGAAATTCTGGGTTTAATTCAAGATGTCTTGGTCCAGGCAGCGTCCTGCTTTCTCATATTGATGTCGTTTTAGATGGATGTTCACATTTTTGTTCAAACTAAATTTATATACATTGTCAGAGCCATTGCCAAAAGCTTATTCAACAAGCCACAGCGATTCACTACAAAAACCGATTGCGACCGTAATATATGATTCATAAAAGACACCGAACCGGTCTCAATCAAGTTCTTTCATAAGCCCGAGGCTTCTTATTAAAGGATGTGCTTCGTCAAACTCGATTTTCGATCCAGACTGCAGTGTTCGAGATTAGCAAGAAAATTATACATGGCCTTCTAGAGTCGTATGATGATGAGCGTGACAACAAGCTTACGACCACTAATCATGATTCTGCCGTATGCTGAAGCGACGTCGTGGTACCTCCCAAATTAATTAACCAATTAGTCGCTAATCTCGTGCTCGGACTCCAATAACAACCACTGGGCGAGCTCCCTCTTCCACTATATAAATGGAGCTTCGGGACGCCACCACGCTCATTCATCGACGCTGCAACAAGCACAGAGAGAGAGCGAGAGAAGAGAAGCAGAGGGAGAGCAGACTCGAAGATTCGATCAATGGCGGCCAAAGTTTACATTGTGTATGCATTCGTCGATCTTTACGACTTCCATTTTCGTTCAGTTTCTTGCTTCCTGTTCTGTTCGTACGATACATTAACCGCTCGCATCGGTCTCTGCTCACAATCTCATCATGATCTGCAGCTGATGATAGTTTTGTCATAGTAGAGCTGAGCCGCTTCGTTGACAGACTCTAGTATTTCTAACTACCTTAGCTAATTCGGTTATGGACAACATTTTTTCCATGGTTATGCGCGCATGTTTCACGGGCTTATTTGGTTGATGAATTGATGGCCCTGTGTGTGTTTAGTTTAGTAGTTTAGTGAGTTCGATTGGAGTTTTAGGACGTTGTAAAGTGGGCTTCGGATTCAAGTTAATCTGCTATCCTTTCTGGACTAGGATTTGGAGGATTCTCATTTTCTTCGTACTGGATCACATCAAAAGGAAAATGTGGATGACTCGGCTGACAGAAACAAGTCAGTGTTTCTGCAAGTGAAGCTATGATTAGCTAGAAATTGAAATGTTTCTATGATTGAAGGATAGAGATAGGAGATTGAGATGCTTGATCCACTGGTTTCGTTTCCAATTCTGAATATAGATTTCTAGTGTTTCAGAATTGCCTTCTTCATCTTTGCTTTTCACTGAGGTGCACCACTATTCCGCTTACTGTAGATGGTGGATTTAACTCTCTGTAATGAACTCTGGACATACATTAGAATAATATAGGGAATGTAGAATGGAGTACTCTGAAATAGAATCTATCAGAATCTGTAAATGTATCCAAGATAGGTTTTGGATCCTACTTTCTCATGTGATAGTAACATCTTTCCCAAAACAAGCTTTGAACTATCATAGAAGAGAGTGGTATGGAAATGGAAACTCTAGTGAATATTGGAACAGTCTAGCTTTCTGTTAAGAAACCAGTTCTGTCAGTTGTGTATTTTTTTCTGTGTGAGCTATCGGTGGCTAATATTTTGTGGAAACTGGTAGAAATGAAGGAACTAAATATAATTTATTCCATTTATTTGCAATTTAGAATTGTATTCATTGTGTTCGGAAAGAGAATGTAACCCAGAGAACAGAACTTGAAACAGGGAAGAGAATGCAATACAGAGCATGGCGCATTCATTTTCGTTTTTTGATAATTGTAGTCGTTGTCAGTAATGATGTTGATTAACTTGTAGTTCACTTGTGCTGGAATGAGGTCGTATTGAATATTCACTAGTATTGCCTATAGATTATATGGTCTAGAGAAACTTGAGTTCAGGTGCTTGCTGAAGTAGTTGACTTGGGATTGTCGGATGAGGGCAAGGTAGCTCATCAGCCTTCCATCATATTTTCCTATTAACGAGTTAAATAGGCTCTGTGTACATGAATTGCTTATGGAAATGGTCCATAACTTTCTTGGTTTGCAAACAGCAGAATAGAGTCCTTTGCTGCTATTAAAGTACAGGATCGTCATTTGTAAAATCCCCTTCACCAAGTTACTGATGGAAACAACACTTATTTGTGTAACAACAATATTGATGGAATGTTATGGACATCATAAATGAAAGTTCCTTTGATGGCACAGGTACTATTCCATGTATGGACATGTTGAGAAGCTTGCAGAAGAGATAATGAAGGGTGCTGCATCTGTTGAAGGTGTTGAAGCCAAACTGTGGCAGGTAATATATCTGCTCAGTCTTTTATGGCATTTTCCTGAAATTTGCGAGTTTGTAGGCTGCCATTAGTAAGAACCACAGCATAGACATTAAACATATTTCCTCAATTTCTATTCTGTGTTTCTTCCCATGACAAGCATATAAACTTTAAGCGAGATAATTCAAATTGTTGTTGGACTGCAAATTTATTAGTTTACTATCTGCTGTTAGGTCCCTGAGACTCTGCCAGAAGAGGTGCTCGGGAAGATGAGTGCACCACCTAAAAGTGACGTACCTGTCATCACACCCAGTGAGCTTGCTGATGCTGATGGATTTGTTTTCGGCTTCCCCACGAGGTTTGGGATGATGGCTGCCCAATTCAAAGCATTCCTGGATGCCACTGGAGGATTGTGGAGGACACAGCAGCTTGCTGGCAAACCTGCTGGAATCTTCTACAGCACAGGATCCCAAGGTGGTGGGCAGGAGACTACAGCGTAAGTCCAAATCACGATCTCTGATCTAAAACTTGCAACACCAACTCGTAAAATTTAAACTTTTGGCTTAGTTGGGAAATCATGGTCAAGTTTCACGTGTTTATCTGAGTGAGAGATGCTAGGCTAGAGAAATCTTCGCCCGGTCAAAGAGCACTATCCACCTCGAAAGGGGGTAAAGAGTGGACCACCAAGAATTTCTAACAGTGACTGAATGAAAAGTGATACAGCACCTTCTTTGAGCGCGGCTGGATCACTGTCCATATGATTTGACGCTACTTGAACTTTTTCGCTTCATAGGTTGACTGCTATAACTCAGCTCGTTCACCACGGGATGATATACGTTCCAGTCGGATACACCTTCGGGGCAGGCATGTTCGAGATGCAGGAGCTGAAGGGTGGAAGTCCTTACGGTGCCGGAACTTATGCTGGTGACGGCTCTAGGCAACCTTCGAAGCTCGAGCTGGAGCAAGCCTTCCACCAGGGGAAGTACATCGCTACCATCACAAAGAAGCTTAAGGGAGTCCATTAGTATGACCTTCCACCAGGGGAAGTTCATCGCTACCTTCGCAGTGAAGCTCAAGAGAACCCAATAATATGACTCGATGATATCCATCACTTCGCTTTACTTCGTTTCCCATACTTTCGCAATCTCAAACTAGCATTGTTAAATGTCCCTCCTCTCCTCTTGCATACTTTCGTGTAATAGTTCTTGCTCGGTTGATTCGAGTGTATGCTCTATACTTGTTACATACTGCATCAGCTACCTAATGATTGATTAAGGGTTAAATTTGATTGTGGCACTCCTCCTATAACGATCTTCCCTTCCTAATTCCACCTTTTTTTTTCTCTGCGTCCAGCTCATGTCAAATAATCAATCAGCTTTTCTGCTCGGGCATGAATTTCGAGTCTAACTCGGCCCAAAGTTTGGCCCGAGCCTGGCCCATGATGACTCATAATAAAGGTCATGCCTGACGTGGGACTACACGCATTGGTTAATTTGGGCCAGTCAACTCTGTTTAAGTCAGCGCCCAAAGTCGACCACCGCTTTAAACAAATTTTCTGCATCAAAGTATTGATTGGTCCCCGCAGGCAGCAATTCCATCAGACACCCTTTTATATTTTTATTTTTTAGACCTACGTTAACCTTTCATACTAATTTAAAAATAATTTAATCTTAAAATAAACGAAAAACAAATTTAAACATATATTTAAAGATATCCAAAATTCTCCGGAACAGAAGACTACGTAACCTAATCAGGAGGTTGAATTTCATGAATAGTTGAAAGCGTAATAACTATAATAGTAGTGGTGCTGCTGATTAACTTCGAAGGAATGACGTAAATGAAGAGGATGTGAATATATTTTGTAAATAGTTCACATATTTATAAATTCAAATCTTTCATAAATGCATAGTCCTTGGAAATATCATCCAATAAATATAAATATTTATGCATAAAAAATATCTAAATTTTTAGATGAAAAAGAATAAATTCCTCATCCGCTTTTAAAATAGAAAATAGTAATAATCAGCCGAGTCTCTCATATGTTTGTTAAATTGAATTTGGCTCAGAATCATTAGCGACATAGATGGAGACATGAGTGTCTTGCACTACACACCTCGTCCCACGTTCTTAAGAGCACAAAATGATTATTTATAATTAATTATAATTAACACCCGTCCCTTCTTTTTCCATCCTTTTCCTCTTTTTTTCCCTTAATTTGCAAGCTAAAAAAAAGGTGTCAAGCATATAATGCAATGAAGTGTTTTCGAATTATAAATCAAGTAACAGTGTTCTCCCCATCTCACATTCAAACTCTTTTAAAACTAACACACACCTCTTGATTTACCTTTTCCTTTACGTTTAATGGCATGCATGTTGGGACGATGAGAACTGGTTAGACGAAATTCAGATGACTCTTGATATTAAGAAAGAAAACATCCGCAGCAATAAAGTGATAGCAGAGTCGAGAAATGAGGTTTGATATAGTCGAAGGTATTAAATTCAATTATCATCAGTGAGACGCTCCGTGTCGTTCTATTCAATATTCCTTCTATTTCTTTCCTAGAAGGAAAAAAAAAAAAAAAAGAGTAAAAGCAAGCCACCTGTAGTCGAATAAAAGCTTCTTTACTTTTATATATATCATCTTTTTTTTTTCCTGAGTCACTTTAGTTTTATACCTACTATCTATCTAAAATATACACAAATTTGTGAAAATGTTAAAAAGTCTTTCTTTCTCATTTTATTTTTCATAAATTTTATTTTGCTCTTCATTTCGTCTTCCATATAATATTTAAAAATTCTACGTAAAAGATAATTTCTACAATTGACCTCTAAAAATGAAGCTAGATTAGGAGAAATTTTCTCATTTAAATAAAAATGCAAATTTTATATAAATTTTGTTCCAATGTGATCATTATGTGCTTCCCTTTTTTTCCTTTTATCTTCGAATCATTACATACTATTAGAATATACGAATTGGTGTAGTAAGTTTGGTTCTATTTGAATTTTTTTTTTTAAAAAGAGAGAATTTAATGTTGTATAAGGGGTCTCATTCATATTAAAAAAAAACAAATATTAGATGAATTTTGCTGCAATATTAATCATTACATGCTGTAAAGGAATGCTTGATAGAGTAAGAATGAAATATAATCAATTATTTTATCCTTTTACTTTGTATTTTTATTTGATTGTGATATCAAAAGTTAAGGTATATATTATATATCCATCGGATGAAATTTCTTTTTCTAAAATTGATGAAATGTTAAGAAAAAATATCATCATCATCTCATCTCTTGAAAAAGTTCAAAAATTAATTATGTAAGTTTAGCTTTTGCTATAACTATCTGCATGCAACAAATCATCATGGCATATATATAATTATTCAATAATTGCAAAGCAAACTTTGGTATTGGGAGATAGACAAGAAACGCAGGTGGTCCAAGGGATGTCGACTGAACATCATCATCTTCCTCCGAAGATTAATGGTGTGTAACATAAGAAATTTTCCAAGAAAAAAGAAATAATTGATAGCACGATACAAAGGGACATGAATCATCATCAGTCTGTCGATCCATATATATCACCTTGCCATGATTATCTATCCGGATCACGCGAAGCGTGTATGTATAAAATCGAGGATATTATTGGTTGCGGGTCGATGAGATGAATGTGCTGATCAAGAACCCCGGTCAAGAATCGAATCTCTTTGATCAACTCCATCGTCTGCTTGGCAATGAAAACACGACTTGACTGTCGTCGGAAACGTACGTAGGAGTAGGATATATATCGAATTCGAGATTATCTGAATGGCCCTCCAAAGGGAGGGGTCCAAAAATCTAGCTGGGTTGGCTCGTGAGCCACTGGGTAGGTGCTTGCCACCGGGACCAAACACAGCCCTCGGCTCCTCAGATCTTGTTCTTGTTCTTCTTCTCCTTCTTCTAGTTGTCCCTCTTCTTGTCTCTCTGGGTCCTTATCCTGCGATAAACCCTCCATTACATTTGGTAACACAAATTAACTATTAAATCATATCGAAACGCTGCATTTTTTTTGGGAGGCTGCAGACCTAACTTCCTGTGTTCCGTCGAATAATAGACTTAAAGAACAAAAAGAACACAATTTAGCCGCAGATCTAAAATTAGAAAGCTAATCAGGAAGCTCTATGGTACCCGGCGATGATGATGATGATGGTGATGCATGGGACTTCCACTTTTCATATATGGGGAACTTAAGACCTGCAATAAGATACGTTCGATCATCGCAGAAGTTTTTGATCGAAAATGTTCAAATGCTGTCTCTAGATCATATAACATCTGAAGTATACATACTGCATATATACATATAATAAAGGACCAAGGATTTCATGTTATTAATTCATTTGCCGATCAACGTTGGAAATTCGTGGTATCTTTTTCTATATTAATGGTTATACCTAGTGAAGTGACAGCCATTGTTATGGCTTGAAGGTAATTGAAGGTTAGACTTACATGAACTTGTTCGTGGAGGATCTTGATGTACTCGATGGCCTCCGAGAGCACCGAGGCCGTATCGGTCTGATTCAACATCGACATGATTCAAAACACAGAGTTGTCAGACATCACTTAGAAAAAGCTTCAGGATATGGTATTGGTGAGCAAGATAGAATGGTCTGAATCACTAAATCGTATGCCTGAAAAACTAAGTAAAGCTGCAAAAGATGAAAAAGACTTTCAGAATTTGAATCAATTTGATATATACATATGTGTGTGCGTGTGTATGTATACACATTACCTTTCCAAAAGGTGAGACCAATTGTTGGAGGGCAGTGATTCTGTCCCCCATCTTCTCTTTCCTCACCTACATTCGCAACATCAAAGACAGCCCCAGCAGCAAGCAACATTATTCTCTTCCCATCGATATTTACAAATGAAAAACTACCAAAAAAAATTTTTTTTAAAAAGGGAGATAGATAGAGAATAACAATGATGATGGAGGAGGAGGAGGAAGAGGAGGAGAAGGTGATGATGAAAGAACTTGCTAATATTGGCAAATTTTGTAGATTTTGTACCTTAAAAGCAGGCAAAGGCGATGGAGTTCCGTTTCGGTTTCTTTTGCTCGAGGTTTCACTCCCGATGCTGTTCGACACATTAGCCTCGGACAGGTTCTGTTAGGCGATGAAAAGAAGGCCGGGTTTATAATTCGAAATCTCAAAACCCTAACCAGCTATCTCATCTGGGAAGGTTATCTAAAACTTAATATAACTAGCAAAGAGATTCAGAGATCATGAGTACACTACTTATATGTCTCGTTGATTATCTGGTTGTGATCGACTCGATCGATTACCTTTGGTTTTTCATCAATCAGAAAGTGATGGTGGCCCTGCAACGAGGAGGATGGGACGAAGCTCGATTGGCCATTATTGCTCTTCACGGACTCGTTCCAGAACGGTGCGTTGTTGGAGAATTGAAGCTGACCGATTTGCGGGGGTGAAGTTCTTGTCATCAATGGAGGCAACAGTTCATGAGTTGGTGAATTCATGCCATAGCTATTCCCCATATACGATCTATTCTCCAGGGCAGATTGTAAAATAGCCGAAGGGCTTCCGTACATGGCAAGATCCATCTCGAAGTTCGTTTCATCCGAGTTCCCGCTTTCTTGAAGCATCGATCGAAAGCTCGTGTCTTCCCTCTCAACCCGTCTACCAGAACACGAATAAAAAAGATCATCTCCCCGAGATTAATAATCCGAAAACATACATGTAAACAGCAGCATATGCTCCTTTTGTATTAATTAGAAACGGATAAGCTTTTAGATGACAGATCGACTGACTTACCGTAAGGACTGATTACTACTCCAATCTGCAGGAGAGGAGACAAACGATGTATCGGCGGCAGCAGAAGCCATTGAGACAGAGTCGGTGCAAGCCGGGGACCAACCGAATATGCTTCCCATGCTGCCGTGCTGTTCTCCCGAGGAAGAAAAAGTCGATGACTGCGATATACCATCGAACCTGCCCTTGGATGAACCCTTCCACCAGCTCCCGTTCGTGTGGAACTCATCCGCCATGGCTCATCCAAGGATCAGATAGTCTGGGTCTGAATCTCCAGATAGATTACGGCACAGACACAGAGAGAAGGGAAGGGAGCTTGGAGAGTGATGGATATCTTTACCCTTCTTACCTTGTCGACCCTTGTTGACACTATAGGTGCTAGTTGCTAGCTAGGGCTTGGAATTTAGGGAAATTTTGGATGGTTCTCACACGAATACGAGTTGTGAATATATATGAGAACGATTCGCTGCGTCTCTAAATGTGTATTGAAGCAGCTTCAGACTTTAGAACTATGTGTGTGTGTGTGAGAGAGAGAATTTAGAGAGAGATGGCATTGAACTAAGTGTGGTTGACATTTCATGAGAGGTCGTGAAGCAGGTGGAAAAAAGGTCAACTTGGTGGTCAATTTATAACTTGAATTCTCTCTTTTTTTTCCTATCCCTTTTATTATGTTTATTAATTAGATTATTTAATATGCACTATCCGACATTCAAAAATTCATTAGACCTCAAATAATTTATAATTCAGATTTTTTTTAAGTACAGTGAGATTACTAGAAATAAAATTCTCTTAGTCATATATTTTTCATTTAAAAGAGTTAAATAAATAGAAGATCTAATTAGTTAAAGGAGATGCGGAGTAATTAATAAATTATGCTTTTACTGATAAAAAAATTATCGTATTCGGGCTAACACAATATATAAAGTGTACGTTGTATATATGTATTATGCGATTTTAAATAACAGAACATTGAATAATTCACTTTCGGAGGTTTTGATAATCCATCATTCCGAACTGCGCAACCGTTTAATATTTAAAAATTTGATAACCCCTTATCAATTCAGAATTGAGTCGAGTCGAATTTTTTTTACGGAGTCTTTCTAGCAAACAACGTCGATAGCTAGCTGCATAAGAATTTTTTTCATGATATAAATTTACCAATTTTAATTTATCCAGCTCAGCTCATATTCCTACGGCAGAAAGCATCCACAGATTTTGTAATAATTTATATAAATAATTAATTGATTAATTGTAGGAGTGTATATATAATCATTATATTGTCCACTGAGTTGGACTGGTCTTTAGTGGTTGAGATACTAATTATTAATTAATTAAGATTATGTTCTCTGCCAAACGTATTTTTATACACTGATACGTATATTCCTTATATATCTCTTTTGGTTGTGCTTCCCGTTAAAAGCCGAACTCTGCCGACCAACCTTTCCGACATGTCACGGCTGGTTCCTTCTTCTTAGTTCAACTACTATACATAAATACATACATACATATATATATATATATATATATATTAATGAATTCTTTCAGTGTGCACCACTTGATATTCAGAATTCCGACGGATTGTGATTAATAGTAAAGATTCGAATTGCGGTGACCTACAAAGAGACAATACTCTTTCGACATGGAATTTTCTTTATTTATAAAACTATAATTCGATAAATTATTTTAAGGGGAGAGTTGGTATGTCAATAAATTCAAATCAGTTATAGTTGATGAGTTAAGTTAACAAGACAATCGAAGGTTTTAATTAATGTATAATTTGACGTGGAAATATTCTTCGAACTTGCTCTTGGAAGAATATGAGTAGGCCATATATACCACATCTACCGGGAGCATGGCTATACTGACGGATTTTCGACGGAAGGAATAATCGGTTTTCTCGTACGTAGCACGTATTTACTAGGTGACCCGACACATCATCCTCTAAGGTTTCAAGTTATAAAACGTGAAAGGTAAAAATCCATAATTAAGATGGAAATTTCACTATTTAACATATTGGTCCAACTTCAAGCTAAAGAATATACACAGAGAGAAAGTTTCATATGTAACGAGTATATGATGTGACGTCACAAACAAAAAAAAATTCAATTATTTTTTTCGATTTGTTTGTTTCAAGATTATATTAAAATAATTGAACTTTATTGTTTACGACGCTGCGTTAATACTGTCAAATAATATATCAATTATACGCAATACTCTCTCATACAGAGACATCTTGGCGATAAATATGATAAAAGGATGATTCTATTAATGATGAAATAAGTCCAGCTGCGACGATTGATCAATGTTCGATTAGGTTTTATTCGTCGTGCGTAATCCGACATCGGAAAGTTACTTAACGAGCCTCGGTTAAGACCGGGGCAAAGCGTGTATTTTCTTGAGCCACAATAGTTAAACTCGAGATATTATTAAAAGGAAAGAGACATTGGACTATCTTAATTACCTTACGATAGTGTAATTAAGTTAGAATATGCGAGGAGATATGTGGAATTCTGTACAAGTCGGAAAAGCACCGTTGACTTGTCAAATTTACGAAGTGGATAGCGTCAAAATTGACATTGATCTGAGGAATATTTTCTTCAAACGCACCAACCATCGAAGGAGACATATAGATTATTTGATTTTGTTTAATTTGCTGGAGAATGCCGTCGATGCGTGCCAGGTGAGCAATACCAAATGGGAAATAACAAAAATTAAAATTAAAATTGAAAAAACACCCCGTCCATTCATTTGTCTACCAGAGTTAAAAAAAGAAAAAAAGAAAAAAAAGAAACTCGCACATAGTTAATTAAATTTCCAAGTCAATTTCTCAAATCATATCGGCACGGAACGTATACTTTCCAACGCGTAAGTCATGGCTGATTTTATTCTCGTAGGTAATTACATCACGTTTGACAATATTTATCGTGGAGTCGTCAAACTAGCTTAGAAACGCACGAATTCAAAAAAAAAAAGAGATAAAATTCCACCTCTTGTATCGTATTTTCAGAAAAAATTCCTCGAAATATTAAATTTAGGAATTAAAAAGGAAAATAAAATTCAGGGAGTGTAACCATAAGTCGTGTTAATTTGGTTTCTAACTCTTATTTTCCCAATTTGTAATATTTCACATTAAATAGAACATATTCTCCATATTTTTGTGTTCTAAGAAAATGGAAAAATAAATAAAAAAAAAAATGTAGCAAGAAAATTTTTCTGCAATTTTCCCGTGGCGGTGAAGGCGGCAGGGGACATAGCATAAAGTGCGAGACTGACCCGATGAGTAGAATATAAAAAAAAAAAAATCGACATCATGCTTTACCAATCTAAGTGAAAGAATATAAATAAAATTTCAATATATATAATATAAATAAATATGCACGATTTTTTTAAAATTTTGTTATTGATAAGGTGTACACCAACGTTAATTAATCTCAGATCGAGACCGGAGAAATCTCGAGCGATCCGGTACTTCAATTACAGGGGGACATCCTGAGACTACTAAAAGGAAGTCAGTTCGGGGGTGGTGGCTGATCCAACTCATCGATAATTAAGTCAGTCGTTAAATAACCGAAGAAGTTATAGAAAAGGAAAACGTGTCAGAACTCGTAACATATGTATCTTATCCTTTACGTGTCGTGCATTTATAGGAGATTCAAAGAGCTAGCTACGGGTGATCGACTACCGACAACGTGGCGCATTGCCCGTCGATTCGTGCCTCACAAAAGGAGGGACAAAAGAACGATTATGTCTGGTCGTTTATTTCCTTATCAATTATAAAGGAGTCTGTGAGTTAAAATTTGATCGAAGGATATAATAAAGAGATATAAAAAATTTTATTGCAACAATCAAAGGTTGAATCTTTTGGCAACTACAAGCTACACAAAAGTTCACGATTGATTAGTTTTGAGTAAATTATCATTTTCGTCTCTAATATTTCGTAACTCTGATCTAATTTTACTATCGATATCTTCATTAATATTTGAAGTCCTAACAAGTTTAGATCATTATCATCAGTTATGTCCCCTCTCACGCATCGGATATACCACGTCATAATACTGACGTGGTTTATCCATTTTATCATAATTCACTATTTATTGGAGATTTTATGTTTCTTTAGATTCTTTAGGATCTTATAATTGCAAGTGTATTAATTATAGTTAAAATATAATTCGACGAATATACTATATTAGCATTGTCACGTGATATATCCGATGTACTAAAAACTTTTTCCTATAAAAGGGACTGAATTATTAGAATTTTTTAAATATTACAGGTAAAAAAGAGACTAAATTATTAGTATTTGTTAAATATTGCGGACGATATTTAATTAAATAAATGATACGGTGGCATAAAATATTGGAAATAAAAATCACAATTTACTCATTAGTTATCTATTGCACGAGCTGTGGAGTATAAATTTATTAAATAAGAGACTTATTACTGTAGTGTATAGATTGCAATGATACGTCCTCCAGAATTTTGTAAAGGTCAATGGGCGGGGCCCACTGGACGTGCGCGCGTGCGGAGCACGTGGGACCCACACCGACCAGCACTCAACTCACATCACAGGCACTAACGGTAACAGCCTCCTAAGAGTCAGAGCCCCCGGACCAATCGCGACTGTTTTGTCCGTTTCTGTTCATCTCCCTTCCCTTCCCAGCCGAGCTTCACGCCGGACATCCGACCGTTAGCGACCGAAGATCCCATCTGACGGATCGGATCTCCACCGTTAAATTCAACCACATGGCGGAAAAGGAGCCAAGTTGATTGAATTGAATTGTTCCAGGTGATTTGGACAGGACGAATGTACCCATGATCACTCACTTTGCTGATTCGGTACGCGCGATAATTCTACGAAAAAGCACACGTGTTTGACATGAATATGTTCTAAATACAGGATCGATCGGCAGCTGTTAGACTGCAGAGAGAGTTGGTCGACTGACGATCATCGATCGATCTTATGTCTAGTAGGTTCCATAACCGTGGCTTCTCTGTAGGAGGCACCGATTAAGGAAATGAGCACACTCCAATCAAATTGTGTAGAGGACAAGACAGGCTGGCTGGTTGGGTTGGGATGGAGGGGGGAATTATTGAGGATGAAATAATGATGTCATAATGATGTGAGCGTGCAGTGGGCATGCATGAAGACAAATGAATGCATTGGACAAAATTGCTGGAGAGTTTGTGCCATGTTTCTACACATCAAGGTCCACCATTTCTTTTTAAATTATTGGGCATTACTGATTTGGATTAGCTATGTTGATTTGACATCTCTTTTTCTTAAATAAGATTTCATATTGGAATATTATAAAATAAGAAAAGAAAAAAATTTGGCCCGGTGGGTCTCACATCTTTGTCAGTCGAGCTGCACGATTCTAGACTACTCAAGGCATTAGGCTTTTAAAAATAATGTGCAGGGGGGAATTACTATTAGGGCTCGCATTCAAGTTGATTTTTTTTAGGTCTGAATGACTGGTATCCAGAAGTTCATGAGTTCTGACTAGTTCAGTTCGAATCGGGAGAGCCCCTAAGTTGGTTAGAAGTTTCCATTAGACCCATTGGAGTAGAGGAAACACATGTCAATCCCCATGATTGGGCCAACGCACTTCTCAAATGGACTGACCCATTTTGATCCAAATTATCTTTAGGTCATCCATGCACAATAGCTCACATCAACATTGGGCCAAGTTCAGAGTAGCAATGAAAGACAAGAGTCAGTCCAGTAAGCTCCAACTTGGCACGGCTTGGACAGCCTAATTTTGTAAATTAATACCCAACAAATGGTCGAGAAATGAAGTTCAGTACAATAGTGTCGTCGTTAATTTGAAAGCAAGAGGTCGTTGTCATCGAGATTTTGAAATTTTTGGTCGATGGAGAAGAATGTGAATCGATCGATATAGTTCAGGGTCACTTTTACAAATATATTAGAAACATCGGAAACGTAATAATATTTCTACTCCTTTGGATTTTGGACTGAGACTGTCATGGAAAAGACTGGAATGCCACGATAATAATGGATTTTTGGTGATCCTCGGAGCAGGGCATAGCCGTCAGTATTGAGTTAAGGGGCAATAATGGTTGGTCCGAAAAGTCAGCATCGGCAGCATCGTCACTTCATTGACTGAAGTCTTCGTCTCTGCTGAACTATTGTTCATCTTCTTCATCTTCTTCTACCTCACCGGCCGGAGGCCTTATTCGCGGCAGCGGCGGCGGCAAAGCCTTCACAGGTATGTCTCTCTTTTGGGCTCTTCTGTCCTTTCGATCAACAACAGTTCACTAGCTCCACTTCGATTTCCAACTGCATCGGACTCGGGAACTTGACAGTGTTTTGATTTCCAACTGCATCTGTTCACGAACTTGAAAGTGATCCCGTCGTGTTGATCATTGAAATGGGTTAGTTGGCACTTGTTACTCATTCTGTAGTTTAGTTTCACCGGATTGCATTGCAAATAAATTCATCAGGTTTGAACTGACAAATGCTTGGTCCTGCAAGGAAACGAATGTTGAAATCTCTGCAGTCTCCGAGGGCCTGCAAACATAGAGTTAAGTAGGGTAATTGTCCGATACTGAGGGTGAATCTTTGGGAGGAAAGTAGGAGAGTTTGAGGATATTCCCGAGTTCATATACCTTTTAGACAGCAGAGTTGGAGAATTTATAAGTTTACCCAAGGTGGGAGCATACCCAGTTCCACCGTGGAGACTTGGATAGAGCCAGGCGGTCTGGCCTGGACAGGGCATGCCTGTGTCATGTAGTTGGTCCGAGCCAGCTGCGGTGCCCTTGGTTGGCAAGGCTGCTGGCTTAGGTTGACCTTGATCTCGGGCTGTTGTCTGCTCGTGATTGGGTAGGTCAGGTGTCGATGTCAATACAGAAACAGTTGTTTCAAATATTTGGTTATCAGATCACGCAGTCAGAATTCAGGTCATTTGGGCGCTCTAGAATTGACCAGGAGAAGGAGCTCCAAACCTGAGAACTGCAAAAAAGGATCATATATTTTAGGAAAGAACTCCTTTTTTGTCTCATCATTACACAATCAAATTCTCTTTTTTCGAGCATCAGTTGAAGCCTGGGTCATCTATCTAGAAAGACAAAAAATATTCCTTGGTTGGGACTATATGGATCAGCAAATTGCTAGTGTGTACGTTGGTAGGTTACTGGTGTACTCTGATTTCCATATTTCTGAGTTTAAGCCGCCATAAATATGCGAGAGTTGAAGGATCACGAACGAAACATTCACCACTTGTATATTTCATGAGATCCTATCCTCTCTGTCTGCTGCAGTGAGGCTGCTCTTTCATCCTGAATTATGGGAAAGGATAGGGAAGCAATTTGGGGACATGTGGAAGACCTAGGAGACGGCCGTTGGAAGTGCAAATTCTGCGGGGAGAAGTACTCTGGCAATGTTTCGAGGATCAAGGCGCATCTGGGAAAAGTTGGGGGGCGTGGCATAAAAGGCTGCAAGAAGGTCGACGAAGCCACCAAAAAGGAAGCTGAGAGTGCTCTGGCTCTGTCTAGAGATTCGAAGAGCATGGAATGCACATCAGAGAGCTCTTTCCACTCAAAAAGGAGAAGGCTAGAAGACAGCCAGCCCTGTGGAGGCGATGTAGCTAGGACATCTTCCAACAAAATAGGAGAGATGGGTACAGATTCAGGGGCAATGTGCAATCCATCAATTGGTCCATTTAATTTTGAAGTTTATGAGGGGATGTATGATCCCTTGGCATTGGAATACTTTGACCATAATATTAACTCACTCCTGTCATTTGGTGAGGAGGATACTGATCCCTGTCAATTGATGAATGTTAACAATAACAATAACAGCAGCAATCCAGTCCATGATGGAACTGATTCAGCATCATCACGGCATTATGATTGGACAGCTGATACGGCCTCTTCCCAGTTACATTCAGGTGATTTCATGGGGTCATATTCTCCTGATATAGGCTGTTTGTTTTCCATTGATAATTTGGGGGCATCACCTCCTGCCCTTTGCGTCGACATGGGTGGCACTACTATGACAAATCCAGGATTGTCTGAAGAAATGCTGAAAAGAGATGGATTTATGCCAATGGGTGAGGATGATGTGGATGAGAAAGGTAGCAGCGACAGCGACATCTCTCCTGTGGATGATCCCTTGAGTTTGGCTGACAAATACTGTGGTAACAGATACAAGAGATTGGAAGTGCTGCAGATTGTTAGGCGTGGGGATGCATTGGTGATCAGTGGGGGAGTAGAGGGATTCACCTGCATCAGTTCCTTGTCTCCACCACCAGCAGGAGATGTTAAGAAGTTAGTGGTTGATGATTGCCCAAAAATGAAGTCTCTGATAGGCGTTGGACCCACGACCACTTTGCATCTTCGAAATCTAAAAGAAATTGTGGTAAGAAATTGTGCTGAATTTGAGGAAATAACAGCAACAGTTCCAGGCAGAAAACTCCATGCCCACTTCTTGAGGTTGGAATCAATTAACATCTCTGAATGTCCCCGAATGAGAGTGCTGATGGGGCCTATGCTGCTTCCGCTCTTGCAATGCCTCATTGCAATTCAGGTGCACAACTGTAACAGGTTAGAAACCATACTAGCTTCATCCAGGAACATGCTATTACCGCCGCTTGGAAGACTTTCTCGGCTAAGGTCCCTTGAAATTGTTGGATGTCCCAACATTGAAAGGTTGATCTCATCGGAATTGTTGTATGCCTTATGCAACATTCAGAATATAACTGTTGAAGATTGTGAGAGGATGGAGGAGATAATAGGACAAGATGGAAGGGAGCAGAAGGATAGCAATGCTGCCACATCAAAATCTCCTCTGTCGCAGTTGAGAAATCTAACACTGAATAGTCTCCCAGAGTTGAAAAGCATAAGCGAGGGAGCGGTGGGTTGCAATGATTTAAAGTTGGTTGAGATATCAAGATGTCCGAAGCTGAATAGAATTCCTCTGCTCGAAGGGCTTGTCTCACCACTCCCATCTTTGAAGATAAAGATTGATAAGAATTTGTGGAAGTCGTTGGAATGGCATGACCACGATGCAAAGACCCGTTTTCAACCGTATGTCCTCTTCTTCCTATTCAAAAAGCTCTAATCTTATGCAGATTGTATTCTTATTTTATTTTATAAAATCGGGCTATCTTGTTGAATTATGTATCCTCACCGATTGTACCATCAATACTGGCATAATCAAGCTCCTTCAATTTAACTTTCGTCCTTGGCAGTATAAAGTCATTTCCATGATATTCTGTGTTTAGATATTAACCTCTCATTCTATCCACCCCCTTCAGTTCAATATCATCTTTACAGGAGTTTGGTGGTCGACTGTTTGCTATAATTTACATTGTATTGGAGACAAGGGAATGAGGTCTGTTAAAGAAAAGCTCGTCCTCTTCTTTTGCAGATTCCTCATGCTCCGTGAATAATTGAAGCAGCACGGAGGTTGTCGATCATCTCAATTGTTCAAGCACATCCTCGGTGGTCGATTGAGGAGGACCTTTGAGAATAGCACCAAGTAGTTCCTGTCGATGGGCATATGTTCAGGTATTCTATTGTATCCATCTTCATTCGTAGATTCTTGAAGATGCTGCAAATAAAAATAAGTGTTTCAGTATTTATGCTTTGTCATGATTGAAGTTGACGATGCCATCAACTAAATTGTATTTGCTGTGACTTAGTTTGGCATTGTATGAGATGCCAAAACAATGTAATAATAGCCCATGTTGTATTAATCAATTAGTGCCTACGGAACTTTTGCCGCTCTAGATTTGCTTTTAGTTGAACCGCTCTGTTGACGAAGCAACTGTTATGGAGAAAGTTGTCACTCTACTCCCACCTGTTCCCAGAGATCCATGGCCATGAAAAATTGACAGCATATAAAGGAAGATGGGTCAAAACCAACTGTTTGTTGGGACGTTATTTGGCTGGCATGATTAAAGGTAGATAGAGCAAAAGGATATGAAGTAGCTGTTCTTAACGTTGAGATGCAGCTACAACGGCATGTCCAAACCAGAGAAGCACGGTTTTCTGCACTTGCATATGATAACCGCAGAATCTTTCTTTTGAAACTATTTGCCTTAGATTTATGGATCTGGGTTGTGCTATCGCTGAAGCATCCCTGCAATCAATTTAGACTTGGGAGTGTTCCCACCTCAGCAAAGCCTGGATTGTTGCAGAAGTCGGACCCTCTGCAGGCGAGCCAACCTTGAAGATGTTCCTGAAGGACACTACAGATGCGTGTTTGCCTCTCATTCTTGCCAAAAGTAGTAGATATTTCAAGTTCTTCTCTGTGGTTGCTAGACCTTGAAATTCCTCTGTCTACTTGCAAACTCCAACACCAGTTAACTACCTCCGTCTCAGTAACTCAACATCGAAGTATCTTTCCAGGACTGCTGCTTGCTTTTACCTTAAAAATCTAGCGTCGATTAGCATCAGAAGACATATGCAGGGGACTGGAGGGAATCATAGCCCCGGGATCACATTGTTTAGTGCAAGTTTGTGATTGTTTCTTTGCGAATATTCATATTGGGCCTCCATGCTAGAAACTATAGGGATCACATTCACAAGAGTAAAACTTCATGGTGCATATTTAATAACAAGAAGAAATTGAGGGAGCGAAAGTGTAATTTGGCCATAGATTAGATCATGTGGCAGATGCCACGCTTCGTTGCTTAACTCTTAAGCGTCTCTTGTACGAGGAAGCCGTCCGCAGGACACGCAGTGCTGCTTGGTAACACCTTCGTTTAGAAAGACTCTCTCTCCTCTTCTACGCCTTATTGCTTCCGCGTCAACCTCGCGACTCAACTCAGCAACTTCGATTCCCCATCACGAGTAGGCAGTTCGGTCCATCGCAACACCATGGGAGGCGGAGGAGTGATCAGGACTGTTGGCAAGGTCGCCGGAATGGGAGCTGCCACGAGCCGTGGCTTCCGCGGGATACAGCCAGCTCCTCCGGCCGAGCACTTGCCTCGTGGCATGCCCCGCAACGTCGCCGCGATCGTGTCGTCTAAGAGCGGTGCTGCTTGTTCCGGAGATGGGCCCCCGGTGGCTGTGCAGAGACCGGAGTGGGAGATAGACTACTGGGAGTTCACCGGAGGGGAGAACGACCTGGTGATGGGCTCCGGGGATCCCATGCCTAGGGTTGTCTTCGGGGCAGCGCCAAGCTTTGAGGAGGCCAAAGCCGCTACTGATGTACTGACAGATGCTGTTGAGAAGTAAGTGTTGCTTTTAAGTTGATTCATCTTCCCAACTTTCCTCTTTCTGAACTGAAACACGTTCCGATGAATATGCTTATCTATCCGTAGTTGAAGCCTCCTGTGCATGAAAGCCAGTAACTTGTAAAAGATTCAGACTTAAAAAAGTTTCCATCTTTTATTGGGCGTAAGTTTGTCATAAACTAGCTGAAGCTTCGAATGAAGAGATTGAATCCTGCATAAATACGTAAGTGGCTGGGAAATCTGGCCATGCTTATGTCTCAATTCGAGGGGTTGTTGTTTTTAGTATGTGTTGATAAGTGTTTCCTCAGATTAGATCGATGATACGTGTTGCACTCTACAGAGTGTAGGGATCACTGGTGATTTCTGGTTTACTTGCTTCATAGGTGTATCATGTACTAAGGGTCTTGTTTTTGCAGTAAAAAGGCTATTGTTGTTTGTGAAAATGCTCTTGCAGGGTCTTACGCTCTTGATCTTGTCCGAACTCGATTGAAGCGGTTGTTATGCCTTGTGAAGATGCTTCTTTCCTGTGCTCTTCCATGATATTTATTGCCGCATAGTTGTAATGGTTGCTGATAAAACTGTTCTTCAGGGTGTATTTGTCTTCACCAGCAGCAGCTGGGACTGCTATAGCTCCGCCAGCTCCAAATCACGCTGTTCAGGCATTTACGCTGCTCTCCCAGAGTGCTGATGCTCGGGTACTGTCTGACCACAACTCATACAAAAGACTATGATACCTAAGAGTAGATACAAAACTGAAATAAAAGAAAGATTTCCCATGGCATTTTTTTTTGGTACATATGGGTCTACTGGAATGGGATTATACTTTTATTACCTTGCCCTCTAAGTCTTCTGAGCAACTGAGGCACAATGACTAGTAGTAATCAATTGTTGCGGGTCCTACTCCAGGTGCGATCTAGGAGAGCTGATGCAGGAATTTAGATGAGGGGGAGGCTTTCATAAAGCATTTAACCCACCAATCGAATGAATTGTATCGTTGTGGTCTTATGAAACCATGTGCTATGTCTCAAATCTGAATTCAATCATATATCCTGTAGGACTTCTGTTCTTTTAGGAAATTCAGTAAATTCTCCCCAGACAATATATCTATGGTAGTTTGACCAATATCATTCGTACTGATATGTTTCTGATCTGTAAATGACGCTTGGCTAGAGAGTGTAACTCTGGAATACAGCCTCTCTCACTTCAACAAGTGAGAAAGGGTGATAGATGCACACTTCTGAACAATCCTATGCATTATATACAACTTGTCAGGCTGATGCATTTCTGCTCGCATCATCGTACTTGCATATGCAATTAACACATCATGCCATTTCCTTGCCCAGAATGTCGTGGCTTCAATTGTCAGCGACCCACTTCTCTGGAATGCTATGTCGCAGAATGGGGCACTTGTGGACTTCCTTCAGACTCACAATTCAAGTAAACTGCTTTCTGCCAGTCCTTCTCATCTGAGCATTAAAATATTTCCATGGATCGAGATTTTAATTATCGGTTTCTCTGATTTGGCCGCTAGCAGTTTTTGAATTCCCATCCGAGGACTCCAACATGAAGAACTCGGTGGAAGATGTAGCACCTGAGGATGGGATATCCCTCGAAGACCTTGACGTGTCTGATGGCAATAGCGTATCTGGAAACAAAGTGTCTGGCCTTTTACAGCATATGAAACATGCTATGATAGAAGGGATGAGACACACTGCAAACAAGGTGTCTGGCCTGTTACAGCACATGAAACATGCTGCGGATGGGATGAGACCTGCTGTGGAAGAGATGGTGAGCAAGGCCTCATGCCTCTTCCAACAAATATTCGGCCCGAAAGCAGATGGCAAGACAGACGTAGCTGGCGACAAGGAGCAAGGCGGACCAAGATTAAGGGAAACAACAGCAGGACAATATTTCATGGGGCTTGCTGTGTTAGCAATCTTGGTTGTCCTCCTAAAACGTGCGTAAGCTTTACCCGTTGGCCAAACTCGATGCATTCGTGGAGCTTACAAACTTTTGAAGTGTTCTGTGGGTAATGGTCGTGCGTTCTTCACCTTAACGTGGAAATCCTGGTATGCTATGCCTAGTACCTACTTACCATATTGTTTCTCCTCCGAAAGAGATTGAAATGATATAAATGAGATCATCATTTGCATGAAGATTGTCACCCGACCTAAATAATTAATTAGTGTTTGTCGAATTTCTTGATTCTGAAAAAGGAGATTGAAAGTTATTTTCGTAGAGAGCAGGTTTCATCACTTCTTCTACTGCTAATCTATTTACCTCAAAATGAAGGGAAAGAGGAGGAAATGAAAAGGGAACAGTTTCAATTAATCTGAGCTGAACTAGCGACTACAGATGCTGAAGCAAAAGCTTCCCCCTCAAACCCTTCTGAATCCACCCTCGCCGCCTTCCATGCCGGCCATCGTGTCATAGAGCGGCCGGTTAAGAGTCTCTGGGAGGTAAAACGCGAGCAGCCCTCCCCAGATAGCGGAGACGGCAAACACCGTGAACGGCCACCAGCCACCTGTCACAACCACGAGTGGTGCCAGGATCGCCCCCATCTGAGCCGCCTGGGATGCGCACCCGAGAGCTGCGTTCCTCACCACAGTCGGGAAGAGCTCTGCCGTGTAGATGAATAACAGGTTGTATGTCCCTGCCATCCCGAAGATCCCGAGCACCCCGCAGACCATCCTCACGACCTTCCACGGCCCCAGGAGCGGAACAGACGCCCCGACGAGGCAGAACAGCCCGCTGAACAACTGGGTCCCGATTGCCAGGGGCTTCCTCCCGAACCGATCGAGCAAGAGCGCAGTGATCGTGAAGGCGGGCATCTCGGCTACTGCATTGAGGAGGACGTTCAAGTAGAGGTTCGTCTTGAGGTTCACCACGTTCAGGCTTATCCCATAGTACACGACCGAGCAGAGGAAGTTAATCCCGACTGTCAAGAACAGGCGGATCCGTGTGACCGGCGATCGGACAACGTCGATCAGGGAACCCGAGATTGCTTCCTTGTCGTCCAAGTCACCCTTCTGTTCTTTGCCCGTTTGATCATCGTTCACTTCCTCATCCAGCGCCAAGATCACCCCGTCCGGCAGCTGTCTGTTGTTCGACTTGGCAATGACTCCCACGAGCTTCATGGCCTCATTCACCTTCCCCCTGACTAAGTACCACCGCGGAGACTCGGAGATGAAGGGAAGGACGAAGACCAGGAACAGCAACGAGGGGATGGATGAGGCAATGTAAAGTGCCCGCCATGACCGGAACTGGTAAGCGATTCCAGACAGGACTGCGATCCCGCTGGAGAAAAAATAGAAGGTGGACATGCCAGCGGTCCCGCGCTTGCTCGGCCCAACAGGCTCGGTGGCAAGTACGAAGGCGCAGAGCCCGACCCCGCCGGTGCTGAACCCTGTGAGCACCCGGAGGATGCAGTAGATCCAGTAGTTCGGTGAGAAAGCGGTTAAGCACCCGAAGATCGTATTCAAGATGCAGACTACAGTCAGGGAGCCTTTTCTTCCTAGGAAGGAGTCCGATAGATGGCCAAATATTCCAGCACCTGACAAGAAACCACAGCACAGAGGTATTGTTAAATATAGTGCAACTTCTTATCCGACGATATCGAGCTCAACGGCCACCTGAGAGCTCTTGCTCGGCCGGATGACCTGGTCTGATACCTGATCATGTCTCTTAGCTGGAATCGGGTCGGCTACACCCGGTTCTGGTCGAGTCTGGGTGACTCATGGCTATATCAAACAAAATAAAGTGACAGAGACATTTCTTTTTTCTTCTTCTCCTTCTTTCTTTAAGCAAAGGGGTAGGACCGAGCTGCCCCACAGCACTCAGTTAGTTTAGTCCAAGGTCCACACTTCTTCGAAAAGTCTTAACATCAGAATCAAAGAACTAAGCTTAAATCTGGTACGAAAAAACGGAAAGGAAATGAATTTTACAGAATAAAATATACAGTACAAGAAAAAAATTAGTAATATATGAGTTCATCTTAAAAATACGAAGGAATGTGATCGTGGAAAAGACTGGAATGATCGTTCCTTAACTTATTTCGAGGAAATTTCATCCCCAATTTAATAAAATATTTATACCTAATAAAATGCGTATAATAAACATCAACAATGGAGAGCATGCCAGATGGGCGTATAATAAATACCTAATAAAATGCGTATATTATTTCGAGGATATTTTGTTTGCTGACCAGATGGGGGTACCATACCCTAGAACTGTGACATCTGTGACCTCTGTATCTGTAGCCATGGATGATTGTGGCTGAGTAGTTATATATATAAAACTCGTAACTTAACAAAAAAAAAACAATGGAGAGCATGCCAAACGTAAGATAAGAACTAGTTAGTTTATTAATATATTTAGGAATCTTTTAGCACTTAAAAATTAAAATCATATTCTGTCTCCAAATTTTTCATCTAATTTAAAAACGTGCAGTGATTTGAGGTTTGATTCCATCTCATGATCTCATTTCAAATAGAAAAATCTTTTTTGATTTGACAGTATTTAAACTAATTTTTAGAAAAGCGATAAAAATTTTTTTTTTTAAAAAAGAACATTTAAATTGTGAGTATATTGAAACATTTTATCGTACTCAATCATCTCTCGTTCCAAAACAAAGAAGATTTTTCTCTAACGGGTGCTCAGATGGGTTAATTCGGAGGATCGAATAAGTGATGTTTCATCAACGTCCGATGCAGATCGCGAAACTGATAGTAAAAAAATCAGAAGTGGTTAACCTGATCTACTTGACCGGTCAACTCAAATCTTCCCGACTGCAAGATCAAATATGTGAATTGGATCTGTTTTGTTCTTGGATTGAACATATCCGATTGTAAGATCGGTTTTGCTATTAGCATCGGATGCTGATGGAATGTCCCTTTTCCGATTTTCCAAATTAACCCATCCGAGCATTGATGAAGATGGAAGGGCCCAGAAAACGGACCCTCTCCGCCCAACTTCTGGGACCATTCCTCATACTCCCATACTTTTAGGGCCAAAATGCAATTTTCAAAAGGTGGATACTAATCCCAATACTCTAATTAATGAAGTAATTAATTTTTATGGAAAGCAAAACTCGTGCAATTTGCTATTTACGCGCCTGTCTCCGAAAATAAAAATTGATTATTTTTTCACAAAAAAATCATAAATTATCTAATTGGACGCATACGTGGATCGAATTCTCATATAAATTAGGTTATTTACTGTGGATGATTAAGCTTTTTGAGCGTTACAATCCAAAATTCCCATATTCAAAGCATATAATAAATTAGGTTATTTATTGTGGATAATTATTTTTATGGCATCTAATAAATCACAATAGCAATAATAATCCAAAATTGCCTTTTTCCAAAGCCGCAAAATATACACCAAGATGGCGCATGCGTCTCTCTCTCTCTCTCTCTCTGAGATAGACATGACTCAGCCAGGCAATCAGGCCGCACTGACGAATTTAAAAGCAAAAAGCAAGTCTCCACAGCAGATACTCACATGATAATATATCACGATTGAATATAATTTAATTATTATAAATTAATAAAATTTAAAATAAAAAATAATTTAATTTAATTGATTCGTGATATTATTTTATATATATATTATACACAACACTTTCCCTTTTATTACTCTTCGAAAATACTAAAAATAAATATTAATATTATCAGATAGAAGATATGCCAAAACAAGATTTATTTTTATTTTATTTTTATTTTTTAATGTATTTATCTTGTAATTTTTTTATACGCCATTGGACCTCGACAATCATGTCGTCTTCTGGTTTGGTTTGTTTGCTTCCACGTTCACCTTAGCTTATCTCATCAAGAATTTCATTTGTCATTTATCCAAAGAAAAAAAGAATTTTTGTCTGCCAGCACATTATAAATCACGTGCTCATCGTACTTCAACACGTCTCTTCCCCTCCACATTTATTGTGGTCGGTCCCATAGAAAAATCAATGTACTTCATCATAATTATTTGACCAGGAAAGAGTTTTAGGGGCTTTAGTTTTAAATATTAAATTATCTTACATTTAAAAATATAATACAAATTAATTCAGTTTAAGTGAAATTTGTAATCTGATAAATTTTAACTATAAATTTGTTTATTTATAAAATTTGAATATATATGTTGAATCATTTTGACAAATTAACGATTCAGAGTCAAAATATTTTGAATCTTATTAGAAATTCTACCCACTATTCCTATCATTTTCGAGCAAGAAAATCGGAGAAGATAAATATGTAAAATAAATAATTATTTTATAGGAAAATAAAAAATGGAAGAGAAAATTAGGGAAAACTCACCAATCATGCAGCCTCCGAAGAACAAGGCCTGGACGAGCCCGACCTTGTACTTCTCCCCGCAGATGAGTCCCCACTCCGCGGCCGTCGAGCTCCACGTTCCCTCCGTCCACTCCCACGAGCCCGGCCGGAGCCCGCACACGCCGCCCGCCGCCGACGCGTCGCATCCTCCCGGTGGCTGGCCGGTGCACCTCCAGTCAGGCTCGCGGTCCGCGAATATCATCACCATGGTGTGGAACGCCTCCAGGGCCCAGGCGACGCTCGTCAGCACGAAGTGCCGGAGTTGCCACGGCCCGAACTCGCCGCAGTACTTCTGGAGGATCCCGTCGATGCAGATCTTCTCGGGCTTTGACGACGCCGGCGTAACATGAGACGGCGGGAGGAGAGGCTGGCGGAGGGGATTGGAGGCGCCGCCACTTCGATCTTCGGAATGCGGTGGTGGCGACGACGGGGATGAGGCGGCGGGCATCTTGTCCTCCGGCCGTCCGTCCAGCGGGATCTGTTTATGTAATTTTCTTTTTCCTGTGAATATTCAGATTGGGAAGATGTGGCGGTGGCCTTCGAGGAAACGAAGGCTTCTGCCATATATACGAGGAGCTGAGGGTTGAGGCGGAATGTTAAGGTGCGTCGAGGAATATGCTCTTCGTGTGGGGTCTGTTTTACACACTTCGGAGGAATTCCGGCCGTTGATCATGGCATTGATAAATTAAGGTTAACGGTGATAAAGTAAAATGCTAAGAAACGGTAGGAATTTTTTTTATCTGGTCATCCACTTGCTATCTGGGATTCTGGATTTTCATTTTCCGGTGAAAACGTGGTACTCAGATTTCAGTAAGTTTGATTAATCGTAATTCTAATGGGATCAAATCAGTCTATTAAAAATAAAATTTTCCTGCCATAAATGTTCATGATTGGACGGTCCAATCCCTTAAAAAAAAAAAAAAAGCTATGCACGTGAAATATAAAAATGAGAGGAATTTTTAGGGTGACAAAAATAATTACAAATTATCAAATTTATTTCTTAAATTTGGGTCATGGGTTGCAAGTCATTAAATTAAGTTGCTGACAGCTCACTAAGAGTCATCTCATACGTATTCAATGTTCATATATTGTGAGTGCGACTTACCCGTAGTACTCTCCCTCTTTTCTCATCCACTCAACGAGGAAGGATCTCTTATATTACTAGAAGGGAATCTTCCTTGAATCTCTTGATTGGTTTGAAAAAATATCTTAAACGATCATACTTCATAATAATATAATGAGAAAATATTAATTAAATTGATATTAATAATAATTATGATAATAACTCTGGTGATTAATATCAATTTGCTTATTTATCGTGTTTTTGTCGATGTTTACTCACGTTACGCGGTGAAAATTGAACCTATATCTTTTTATTCTCAAATCTGTATCAGTACCAACTATATCAAATTTGATGGAACTTTGCACACTCTTTTAATATGCAAAAACCGGAGGTTAATCCACTGGTATGTATCTATTCAATGTGCACATTGGTATGCATACCTCCTTCCAACTTGAAATACTTTACCATTTTATGTTTTCAGTTAAATTATGTCAACTCGGACATCATGATCCGTGTTGGAGTAAGAAGTCCCCAAGTGAGCATATTATGGCAGACCGTCAAGCACATCGGACAAGGATCAAGGGGCATCTCATTGTTGCACAGCTCAGGTCAGAGCAAGCGAGAGTAGGTTGAGATGGGTCAGACTGTTCATTCACAGGTAAGTTCACCTAAGAAGGCTACTTAGAAGTGACGGTCAAAATTTGGTATATGCGCCACTGCAAAATGCACATTGAATGAAGTTTTTCTTGGGCTCAGGGTACCAAACCTCTAGTCTCTTGGCCGTCACGATCCCTTTATTGTTCCTATTATCAGCTTTATGAAGTCATGGAAATCTTATCGCAAATTCATTTCATAGCATGAAAATTATCAAATAGTTACGGAATGTTTGATGAGTCACTGTTTAAGGGATGTATATAATGAGTATGTATCATTCATTCACCGTATATGAATAACATTCAATCATAACCTTAATGTAACATCACGTATCTCCATTTTTATATAATATTTATCGGTGCTAAATAAGTAACACTGACCCAATTGAAAATTTGGTCATCGACTCATAGTGGCTGGTAATCCAAAACGTCTCAAGACATTTCTATACAAGACAATTCTGCTACCACCCACGCCCAGATATGAACCACTTTTCGGGTTTCTGCTGCGCGGAGGAGCCAAGCACCCAAGTACGGCTCAAGACATCCTTCTGTTTTGCTATTATATGGAGATTGGTAAATTTATATACAAGATAACTGAGATCAACACGAATTATAACTTGAGGAACTTCCCAATTCGATTTTTACCCGGGTTCATGTAGATCGGGAGAAGGTTGTGATCAGGATTCCGGCGGTTGGCTGACTAGCTATGATTGTATCGAGTAGTATTCTATATTATTAACACACATTTTCCTTTATAATTAGTCTCAAAGAATTCCTCTATAGTTCACGATCATGTAATTTTATGTCCTTAAATATTTTTTTCTATGTACTCATTTTTAAATAATGATAAAATTCTCATTACTTTTTCAAAAATATTCCAAAATGTCTCTAATTCAAAACTTGTCAATTGAATCAATGATGCAACTGGCCAAGGGCCAACAATGGTAGACAAGAAACGACAAAATACGGACGCTTTCCCTTTAAGTGACGTGATTAGTTGCCAAAAATTCGACAAACTTCCAAATTTGGGTTCTTAGTGGTTTCAATGAACGTCCCCTTAAAAGATGATCATATCCCGTCACTTGATATAAAAAAATATTAATAAAAATGAATTAATATTAATTATTTAGATAGTTAATGTAATTAATATATAGATGATGACACATTCCGGCCTAGAATCGAGAATATAAGCCAATTTTATATAAGATAGAGTTCGGATATCATTAATAATTTGGAGTATTTGAATTTGATCACTCGTAGTTCCAGCCTTTCATGACTATATTGTCAGTGGAAAAAAAAATGTGATAATATATGACTACTAGGCAAGAAGGCGGGGCTCAGCCGATGGAGCAAATATTAGCCGTGTATTACACAGCCACCCTGGCTGTGTAAATCCAATCATGGGATGCCACGTGTAAAGTGCAAGCCCGAAAAAATCTGCTCCAATTAACGCTAACGGCTAACTGATAGAGATCTAACGGTAACTGGACTAACGATTGTGTTAGGCCGTGAGGATTTAAAAATTTCCATTTTGGTGTGCCTCGCTCCCACTTAGCTCTGTATAAGCAAATATTTGCTCTCTGTTTGACTCTCACTAAACGATTGGGGTTAGGGTTCTGGTCACCAACTCTCATGGTGAGTTCTCGATCGATCTCTCATTCTTTCCTTCCATTCTCTCTCAGCAATCTTATTCCACTCTCTCGAGAAACAGCTGAGTTATGGTTCTAGTGGTCCAACCATTGAGGTGAATTTCCAAACGATCTGTCATATTTTCCTTCGATTTTCTCTCAATAATCTGGTTCTACTCTGTTTGACGTAATATTCTTTTTTGCTTCTCCTTGTTCACTGCTGTGAAGCTGTCGATTCTTCCACTAATAAATTGAATGGTTTCTTAGAGCCAAACATGTTACTTCCGTTTGATTGATTGTCTATTTCAGTACTGTGTGAAGGCCCTTTGAATGACCACCTCCTCCATTTGTTATCCTTGCTCTTAGTTGTTCTTTTTGCCTTCTCTGCTCCGGTCCCTGTTGTGTGTCTAGATTAATTCTTGTCACTCTTTGAGATTATGATCCCGAGAGACAGCTCAACTGGCCTAATATAACAGGTGATTTTTTCATGTTTTCTCTCGGGTTGGCATTGCGTTGTTAGCAAGAATTTTGGTAATACCCTACTTACTATTCATTTGTTTCTCAATAGTGGTCTATAGTACGTGGAAATGATCTACTCTTTCTATTAGGAAACATGTTATACCGATATCATTGTATCATAACTCTTGAGTAGATTGTATCTTGAGTAGCTAGAGTAGTTAGAGCAGCTGTAATCTTCGAGATTTACTTTCCGTGATTTCCTTGATTTGTTGCTTGAATTATGGAACAACTAGCCTGTATATATTTACTCCCACAATATCAATGAAATTAAGCTTTTCAGCTCCAAATTATTCTCTCAATTATTTTACATGGTATCAGAGCCGATCCTGTTCTAACCCAAATTTTTCTTCGTCTTGCGGATTAGTTCTCTTGCCGTCTCCTCTCGCCTCAACACATCAATGGCAAAGCAGAATGAGCCCCACCCAATTACCATCCCTTCGGCCTTCACGCTCGGCAATTCTGATAGTCCCGGTAACATATTAATTTCCTGCTTGTTGAATGGAAATAACTACTTGACGTGGTCACGAGCAATGAGGAATGCTCTTCGTGCCAAAAATAAACTTGGATTTATCGATGGAACGATTACAAAGCCTCAAGATGGTGATCCGCTTGCCGAACAATGGATGGTATGCAACTCGATGTTGATTGCCTGGATATTCAATACTTTGGAAAAGGACTTGCAAGTCACGGTGGCACATGTGGATGATGCCAGAGTATTGTGGGAAGATCTCAAGGAACGATATTCTCAAGGTAATCAGACTCGAATTTACCAGATTAAATCTCAAATTTGTGTTATGAGGCAGGACGGAAAGACAATCTCGGAATATTATTCCAAATTGAAGGGCCTTTGGGACGAGCTCGAAAACTATCTCGAGCTTCCAGCGTGCACGTGCGGCGCGGCAGTACAAATAAATGCACACTGGGAACAAGAGAAGATATATCAATTTTTGATGGGTCTCAATTCCGACTATGGCATGGTACGTTCGAACATACTTAGCATGGAGCCACTTCCTTCATTGAGCAGAATTTATTCTATTGTCACTCACGACGAACGACAACGAGTCGTCTCTCAAGCTACAGAATCAGGAGCGGTCGCTTTCGTGGCCAAAACCGTTAACAATCGCGGGCCTGGTCGGGATAGGCCGTTTTGTAATTTCTGCGGGCGAGATGGCCATTTCCAATCCACGTGCTGGGCTCTGCATGGTCTTCCGGACTGGGCTGATCACCAACACAGAGATACCGCCCAACCTGGAAGCAGCCGTTGGGTAAATCGCGGGCCGCCTCGTGCAGACAAGCCAAGAAGAGGGGCTGGAAATTCCTCCTGGCGTCGACAGCAGGCTGGCCCACAGAATGGGCCGAGGAACACTCATCATGGGGCCAGACAAAATCAGCAGGCCCATTCTGTTCAGAACCTTGCACAACCAGTTTTTGGGCAGACGCTTGGGCCCCACCCTTCCGGGCCTCACTCCCTCGGGCTATCTTCCGCCCAGCAGGCCCACGCAGTGCAAAGTGTTGCACACCCTGCCCAGATTGATGTCAACAGAGTCGAGAACCAGCCCGATCACTTTTCAACTCGTGGTTTGTCGGATTCACAGTTCAAGCGCCTTCTCAACATATTGGGCACTGATGAGAATGATTCTCAGCCCATGTCCGGTAACTGTTTCATTTCAGTAACGAATGAGTGGATTATCGATACCGGTGCCTCAATGCACATGACTGGGTGTTCAAATTTGCTTAAGGATCTACGAACAATTGATGGTTTTTCACCCGTTTATATACCTAATGGGAAGTCATTGCATGCAACACATGTGGGAGCGTCTGCTCTTGGGGGAGAGATATGTTTAAAAGACGTCTTATTAGTGCCCGGTTTTACATGCAATTTAATTTCTGCCGGTCGCCTCATTACTGATATGAATTGTCAGTTAATATTCTCACCTTATGGCTGTCTCATACAGGACCGCACTTCGAGGATGACGATTGGAGTGGGTGAGTATCAACGGGGGGTCTACTATTTACGGCACGTGGCTCGTTCGGCTATCGCATGTTCATCTAGAAGAGGCAGTGGGCTATGGCATATGCGTCTTGGGCACCCCGGTGGACATGTTAGAATAAGCGGAATTGATTTAACTTTAGGTGCGCAGTTCAATAAAGAATGTGACGTTTGTCATCGGGCCAAACAAACTCGTTCCAAGTTTTCTGACAGTACTAATAAAGCGACGTCCTTATTTCAATTAGTTCACTGTGATATATGGGGCCCCTACAAGGTTCCTTCTTTTTCGGGAGCTCGATATTTTCTCACCGTGGTTGATGATTACAGCAGAGGCACTTGGCTTTATCTACTGCGAGAAAAGTCTGAGGCAAAGCACCATCTCATGGGTTTTTGTCACTTCATTAGAAATCAATTTGATCGGACCGTCAAAATTATTCGAAGTGATAATGGGCTCGAATTTTTGTCCAAAGAATTGCAGGCCTTCTTTTTGGCGAATGGAATCATCCATCAAACCAGTTGCGTAGACACGCCTCAACAAAACGGTCGGGTGGAACGAAAGCATCGTCACATTTTAAATATGGCACGTGCTCTACTCTTTCAGGCTTCCCTACCAATTGAATTCTGGGGTGAGTGTGTTACTACAGCTGCTCACTTGATAAATCTCACACCCACTCCGATTTTATCGGGTTTAAGTCCGCATGAGGTTATTTTTGGAAAATCACCAGATTTATCCCATCTTCGAGTCTTCGGATCTCTTTGTTATGCCAAGTCTCGTCATCAAGATAAATTTGAAGAGCGATCGAGACGATGCATTTTCATTGGCTATCCGTTTGGTAAGAAGGGGTGGCGTGTCTATGACCTTCACTCCCGGGAAATTTTTGTGAGCAGAGATGTCATCTTTCATGAACACATATTTCCTTTCTCCTCGTCACCCGACCGTGATGTCTCGGAACAGAGGCTCCACACTGACTCGGCTGGGCCTGTCCATTTCATTAGTGAGAATTTACAAGCAGCTGGGCCTCCACGACAGGGGGAGTTTGCTTCGGGCCCTGCAGCAACTGACGACCATCAGCCTCAACGGGTCAGATTTGGGCCCAGCAACAGCCAAGGCCCGCAGCCTGCCTCCAGTGACCAAGGGCTTGGCCCTCCAGCTTCACACAATGGGCCGAGTGAGCCCACTGGATTGGGCAGCCCGCCTGCTGACATGTCCTTTGACCGGCCTGACAGCTCCGCAACAGGACCCACAGACCACCTGCCCACCGAGCCCACGGGTGTCTTGGCTCAGCCCCGTTCTTCTGCTCTCATCAGCGATGTGGACGACTTACGCAGATCGAACAGGCAGAGAAAAATGCCAGCCCGCCTCTCAGACTATATTTGCCACACTGCGACCGCTACCCCCCCTTGCTCACTCACTCCATCGACCTCCTCGGGTACGTGTCACTCTATTGAGCATTTCCTTTCATATGAGAATATATGTCATAAACATTTCTCGTACCTCGCTGCACTTGACTCTGATCATACGCCTAGAAATTATAGCCAGGCCGTACGAGATCCACAATGGCGTGAGGCCATGGCGGAAGAAATCCGGGCACTCGAGGCCAATGGCACCTGGAGTATTCAACCCTTACCTCCCAATAAGAGTCCAGTGGGCTGCAAATGGGTCTACAAGATTAAGCATCGAGCTGATGGGACTATCGAACGGTATAAGGCGCGTCTAGTTGCTAAGGGATTTACTCAAGTTGAAGGCGTCGATTTTCATGAAACATTCGCTCCAGTCGCCAAGCTCGTTACGGTGCGATGTCTATTATCCATAGCCGTTGCCAAGAAATGGGAGATACACCAGATGGACGTCCACAATGCCTTTTTGCATGGCGATCTTGAGGAAGAAGTGTACATGTCACTGCCGCCAGGTTTTTCTTCCACAAGAGGGAATGTATGTCGACTTCATAAGTCTCTGTATGGACTTCGACAGGCCTCGCGAAATTGGTTTTCCAAATTTGCTGATGCACTGCAGCGGTTTGGCTTCGTGCAGGCAAGTGCCGATCACTCTCTATTTACTCTTACCAGAGATAACCTATTCCTTGCAGTATTAGTCTATGTTGATGACATGCTCGTGGTAGGAAATGATTCAGATCAGTGTGCCACTTTTAAGCGTTATCTTGGTACTTGTTTTCACGTTAAAGATCTGGGGCCTCTCAAATATTTCCTTGGTATAGAAGTCACTCGGCTTCCTTCTGGTCTGTTTCTTAGTCAACGCAAGTACACACTTGACATCCTTACTGAATGTGGCATGCTTGGGTCCCGACCTTCTTATTTTCCGATGGAACAACAACATAAGCTATCGGATGACTCTGGCCCTCTTTTGACCGACTCTGGCCGATACCGCCGTTTGGTTGGTCGCCTCATTTATCTCACCATTACCAGACCGGAACTTTGCTATTCTGTCAATATTCTTTCACAGTTTATGCAGCGACCACGTGAAGGGCACTGGCATGCGGCTCTCAGAGTACTCCGGTATTTAAAGCAGTCTCCAGCTCAAGGGATACTTCTTAATCCTTCCTCGATGGAACTAGTGGCCCATTGCGATTCTGACTGGGCCTCTTGTCCCATGACCCGCCGATCCACATCTGGCTATTTCATTACACTTGGCGGCAGTCCTATTTCTTGGAAAACAAAAAAGCAGACTACTACTTCTCGTTCCTCTGCTGAAGCTGAATATCGCGCTATGGCAGCTACTGTTAGTGAATTGCTATGGTTGCGCAACTTATTCTCGGCGCTTGATGTTCCACAAGGTCGCCCAATGAAGTTATATTGCGATAATCAGGCTGCTTTACACATCGCTGCCAATCCAGTCTTTCACGAACGGACCAAACATATCGAGATCGACTGTCATTTCGTGCGAGACCACATCAAGTCAGGTGTTATCTCTACTGCTCATATCCCCAGTCGTCTCCAACTGGCGGACATTTTTACCAAGGCATTAGGGCGCGATCGTTTCCAATTTCTCCTTCACAAGTTGGGAGTTCGGAATCCTCTCTCTCCAACTTGAGGGGGAGTATTAGGAAACATGTTATACCGATATCATTGTATCATAACTCTTGAGTAGATTGTATCTTGAGTAGCTAGAGTAGTTAGAGCAGCTGTAATCTTCGAGATTTACTTTCCGTGATTTCCTTGATTTGTTGCTTGAATTATGGAACAACTAGCCTGTATATATTTACTCCCACAATATCAATGAAATTAAGCTTTTCAGCTCCAAATTATTCTCTCAATTATTTTACACTTTCAGAATATGTTTGAGCTAACTTACGTTGATTTCTCGATAGTGGTCATGAAATAATAAAAGATATTTTTTCTCCAAATTCATATATGTTTTTCTTCCCCTAAATAGAGAGAGCTCGTGCTTTCTTTTTGCTTGTTTGCCACTGCCCACAGGAAAATTTGCTCCCTATGCATTATTGAACAATACTTGAAAGATTGTCATATATAATTATTTTAACGTATAATGGTGTGCATGATATTTACAGGGATTGGAGCCTTCATAGTTCAAATTTTCAAATCTAAATTAGATCACTTCGCTGGAGATAAGAGGGAGAAAATGATGATTATATTGAAAGAAAATGAGAAAGTGAAGCTGCTGCAGAAGGAGAATGGGGTTCTTCATCAAAACAATGTAGTTCTTCAAGTTCTAGTGTCATGTAATATCTTTTATGAGAAGTTGTCTATTATTAACTGGAGTATCAAATGGAAGTACCTGCCGTGATATGTATTTAATATGGTTTGTGATATGTAGCTGTATTAGAAGTATATTTTAGGCCAGGTAATGTTGATTTTTGTTAAATTTGCTGGAATCAGCTCTTCTTTTACTTCAATTTGGTCCCGGCAGGCGGTCATATAATTCAGAGTTTGTGGCCAATCCATTCTATATAATTCAGAGTTTGTTGGATAGAGTAGGATTAGGAATATGACGAAAACAGCCTTTTCCAATAGGTCTTAGTATTAAACGTCTACCACTATAGCCTATATTTCTTGATGAATGATCCCATCTTTAGAAGACTACATTATTTAGAATCAAAGATTACTCTGCAAAGTCATAAAGGCAGCAACCTATTGGATCCACTGCTACTTTTTATGAGTAAGAGCCAGGAACGCAATACGTAACAGAGCCAATGCCATGGTGTGTCAAGCACAATTACATGAACTTACGAGATGATTCTCGTATTACATGTAAATCTATTCAACCCAGAAAACAAACTACATATCAAACCAGCATCTCTCATCATGCTTGATCCATCCATTCCACGGAAGCAAAATCCAACTAACAACACTATTGGTTGGATTTAGACTATTCTCCATCAACTCCACCTTGAAATTAACTGATTGAATCCAATGGATCCTGAAAAATTAAGAATGAAAAACAATAAAACATTTAGGAGCCAAATAACGTTGTAAAGTAATAAATCACGAAATTCACATGTAAAACACATGAACAGTTTCATAGAACATATAAATTAATGCATTGTCTAATAGAATAATCAAGTTAAGATCCAAAAGCAAGTTAGAAGAATCATGCCTACTATAGCAGTGAGCAATTGATGAAAATAGTGCGGAGACAATTAGGAGAGGGCAGGCATGAATAATAGGCCATTCAGATTGTCGAGATTCCGAGTTCAACTTCTTACCTTGAGCGCAAAGACAGTCAGGCATATAGGCAGACCTGCTCCACTCGAGCGATTGTTGAAGATGTACCGGTCATTCAGGGTGTCGACATCTTGAGTGTTTCTCATGAAATGGGTTGGATTTAAGGGCAATGGGCCAGATGGAGAGGAGATTTGCTTGTTCACAGCGCGATGGTCGGGATTTGCTGTTCATGGTGCCGAGATCCAGAGTGTTTGTCACGAAAGGGCTGGGTTTAAGAGGGATGAGTCAGACAGGAAGCGACATTTGCTGAAACAGAGCAAATGGTAGAGAAGCTGAGAGTTTACTTGGGTGAATGGAGAAATGGGTGAGAATGAGATTTGAGATTCGTGGGCGGGCAAAATAGTGGAGGGAGGGAAATTGAAATTTTTCATCTGCCGCTTTGTTAAACCCATTTCCGTTAACGCTCGCTTCTTTCTGTTATCGGCAGCTTCTTTCTCCTCTCCGTTACTTTTTGCAGATTGTTAAACTTCAGGCCCGTACTTTACACGTGGCTTACCGAGATTGGATTTTACACAGCCACCCTGGCTGTGTATTACACGGCTAATATTTGCTCCGCAGGCGATGGGCCTCCGTGCGCCCGCTGTATGCAATTCTAGTCAGTATCTGACGGCTGATGGAAAACAGCGACTTCCTCGGAGGCGCACAGAATCTCAAACTGCATCTGCACCGTTAACTCCTCCCATGATCCAAAGGCTGTTATTTACGATCCGCGTGCTTCGCTCTCGTTGGTCCAATTCGAAATCCCTGCCTACTTTAAATATGCCGACCGGCGAAGCAATATCGATTCCACTCCTCCTAGCTCATTGCTTTTTAGTCCAGGCATTGCTCGACGGAGCCTGTTCGTCTCATCCTCTGTAAAGCTTCCTTCTTTCTCGAGAGAGTTTCGATTGAATTCGAATCTACAGTTCTCCATGGCCGGCAGAGGGAAAACCCTAGGTTCCGGTGCGTCGAAGAAGGCGACGTCTCGGAGCAGTAAGGCCGGCCTCCAGTTCCCCGTTGGTCGTATTGCTCGATTCCTCAAGGCCGGCAAGTACGCCGAACGTGTCGGCGCCGGAGCCCCTGTCTACCTCGCCGCCGTGCTCGAATACCTCGCTGCTGAGGTATGTTTCTTTAATTGCAGTTTCCGTAACATCTGTCGAATTTATCCGGCATAGGCCGGCTCCTATTCAAGGCCTGTGGTTTCTTTTCCGACGTCGCGTTTTCTCTGCTAATAGAGCCTTAGTATAGGCTCAGGTGAGTTTAATGGCTTCCACGAGAGCTAAAGATGGGAGTTTTGGATTTCTATGTAGGCAGTCTAATTTACGAGAAATTCCCATTTGACTTAAAAACCCCGAGTTCTTCTACGTGAGCTTTCTGCGGATATTAACAGTTACTGTAGCTAATTCTGGGTATGAAGGGGGATTTTTGAGCATTTGCTGATGGGGTTGCTGTCTATCCTTTTTTGATATCAGGTGCTCGAATTGGCTGGAAATGCAGCAAGAGACAACAAGAAGACCAGGATTGTTCCTCGCCACATCCAGCTTGCTGTGAGGAACGACGAGGAGCTGAGCAAGCTTCTCGGCGACGTCACGATTGCTAATGGAGGTGTCATGCCTAACATCCACAATCTCCTCTTGCCCAAGAAGACAGGTTCCTCCAAGTCTTCTGCAGGGGATGATGACTGAAAGCCTTGCTTGTTATTGACATCGGATGACTTCTTGGAGCTCTAGGGCTTCTGGGTTTAGCTCTAGAGGTGAGGTGTGGGTGGGAGCTTGTTCGTCCTCTGAATTGTACTTTGGAGAGGTTAGGTCGGCTCGGTTGTTGGGGGAGTTTATATACTTTTTTCCGCGCATGTTACCAGGGAATTATATTCCCTTTAGTGGCTGATGTGAATATTTGTCAATTAATTTCCTAATTTGGAGAAGTTATTCATTTACAACTGCAATCATGCAGAGGATTTGGTGCCTGCTCTTCTTATTTTCTTGCTGCATGATTGTTATTTTCATCTTCTTTCTCAAGAATCAAACATGATTCATCTCTATGCTTTTTGAAGAAGATTTTTGGATGCATTGGTAGGTTGGGATACAAGAAAGATTTGATTACTGCACGTGGATTGTTCAGTTGAGCAATCAGAGAATTTAATCTGATAATCACGGTAACTGAGGTTTTGATTTGCTAAAAGTATATTCCAAGATTTCAAGCTATTTCCTTATTCTACATCAGAAGGACAAAAATGATCAACAATCTTCTCCCCAGGGGAAAAAATGCAGTGTCAACGGGGAGTTCACCTAACTGCTAGTGCGCAAGGTTGGTCCCTGATGCCTCTGTCGATCCGTGACTATAACATCGAGGGTCTCTGGCCATCAGCTGTTCCTCCATGAAGGATGCTGTGGGCTCACTCAAGTTGGAGCTGACCTCCTTTGTAGTGAAATGGGTCACGAGGGTGGAAATCGTCTCCCCTTTTCAAGCAAAAGGTGTCATCATCTTTCAATTCACTCTCCTTAACTCTCATCATCAGAACTGGAGTCACTTACACGGCGTTCTTGGATTACGGGGAAGAGGCGCTGGCGGATGTCAGGGGAAGGAGGTTGCCGAGAGTCGGAGACAGTCGGAGTCAAAGCGGGCCCACTCTCCTTCTTCTGCGGTTTCACAGGCTTCCAAGGCCCATCCTTGACCTCTTTACACACCTTATCCAACATAATCAAGAAATCCCGAACTATTACAAACAATCTCAAGCCCTCATCCTTCCCCGCATTTCCATGGAAATAGTCGCCTGTGCTCTTCACGAGAGATGTTATTCTCTTCTCCTCCTCTAACAACCATGTCACGTCAATCTCTGCTTTCTGTACAAAGCTCTTCAGTGTTTGGTGGAACTCACTTTCCTCTTCCAAGTTCTTCATATCAGTATTCAGGAAATTCTGGGTTTTGATGAGAGAATGGCCCAATCTAGCCACGGAGCCCGTTAATGTATCAGCATCGATAGCTGCTGCTTTCTTCACGTTCTCGAGCTCTCCTCCCAAGCCTGAAACAACCTGAAGCCCGAGGCTTCGGTAGTATTCTTCTGATTCATTGGGCACATCCTCAAGGAAATCATCTGATTTAATACTAGAAAAGCTCTGGCTTTCGCGAGCTACACGAACAGCTCTTACGCCTTCTGATCGGATTATCTCTTTTACGACAAAGTGCAGCAGAGTGGTCTTCCCATCAGCTCCTTTCACATCTGAGAGTTTCAAGAGCGTGTCGAGTTTAAAAGCCTGTGCTCCACCTCGAAATGTACCATCGTTCATTCGGTTCCCAGTCTTTAGGACTGCTTCAAGGAGCTTCAGGAATAACCTGCTGTTTCTAAGTTCCTTGCATGCAACCTTCAATGGAAAAATGAGGATTTCATTAATGAATCAATCCAAAGCAGTTCAAATGTGATTAAAAATTGAGGAAGGCCAGAACTGTACTTCTAGAGTCTCAAAGGATTCCTTTGTGGAGGTAACCTCTTCTTGAAGAGTGCTCATGAATAGTAATGCTTCCATACGTTTGAAAGCAAATGGAATGCCGACAAGAGTTTTGAGGAACCGATCAGCGGGGCCCAGTTGAGAAAGTTGACCACTATAGAGCCTGAGCTTGAGTTCTTCATCGGCTGTCGGGGTCATCTTCAGCAAAGTTTGAAGGAACTCTGTCGGAAGCTCATTTCCTGAGACACCAAACTTAAGCTTAAAATAAGTTTGAGAACAATGACAGCCCATTTGGGTCATGAAAGTGACACAACACAGCCACTGCCTTGATGGTCCAGAAGTAAAACGATTGCACTCTCTAATCTCTATATGCTCAAAATGATGAATGCAATGCATAAATGAATTGCTATATCCCCAGAAGACAAAAAGAAACTAGTTTTTCAGCAAATCAAGATAGTGATACCTTCATGAATCGCATCACGGACTTCTTCAATCGTCACATTCAGTGCTCGCAAAAGGATTGAAAGATTTTGTGCCTTTTTAGGATCAATAATCTGAATAAACGGAGATGCAGAATCCTGTGAAGAAGACTCCTTCCCGTTCTCCTTTTTGCCTTTATCAGGAGCCGCATACCCAAACAAAGTTTCAATCATCTCTTCATTAAACCTGAAAAATGAAAACAAATGAATTCTTGCTTTGGCATTTATAATATATGATATGAGGAATTTGCAAGAACACAAACATGTAGAAGCTCAGACTTACTGGAACGATCCTGATTTAATCTGGTGCCAGACCATGGAATGGTCAGGGTTAGCGAGAACTTTATCCCAGAAGAATGGCTTCAATTTGGTTTTCGGTGCATCGCCTTCTTCCTCTGATGCAACTCCACCAGGGGCCTTTGGGGCGAGAGGTGGAGGTCGAGCTATCTTCATACCTGCTCCCAGAGGTTGAGGTGGCCGAAGAGCAGAAGGGCCCTTCTTTGGTGGTGGCGGCGGCAGAGCTCCTGTTCTGGATCCACGAGGTGCTGGTGGCGGAGGAGGTGGTGGCCCAGGCGGTCTGGGAGCTGCACCTGGAGAGGCAGGTTTTGGGGCAGGAGGTGGCGGCGGCGGAGGAGGAGGACTAGTGTTTGTGGGCAGTTTAGGAGGAGCAGGTGGCTCGGGAGGGAGAGCCCTCCCTGGGGGCGGCTTTAGAAAACCAGTGTTGGAAGCCACCCTTCCTGGAGGCGGCTTTAGAAAACCAGTATTGGAAGGCATCCTTCCTGGAGGCGGCTTCAAAGGTGGGAAAGGGGAGACCTGTGTACTCCCATTTGCATGAAGTGATTCAGACGTATCCTGCACGAATGTGGTACCCACCCCACCATCAATAGCTCCTCCTGCAGAAGCCTTACCAGGAATCTCACTGGGCTTCTCTTCCTCAAAAGAACTCCCAAAACTATAGCGCTTCTGTGAAGAAACTGCAGAATTCAGTTAAAAGATAAGCTCAGGGACTGTCACGGACAATTGGCGGGAAAAGTTATGGAAGTGTTTTCAACTTATTATACCAATAGAGCTGTCACCCATACTAAGGCTGAGAAGGGGCCTCTCATCATTTGGACCTGCATGGGCGTTGCTCCTGCAGAGTTTGTTGTAGCATAGGAACAGTAATACTGCAAGGAAAAAGGTGACTGAAGCCGTGACAACAACTGCAATAATGACCTCGTTTTTGTTGCTACTCTCCTTGTTTTTCTTTGCATTTGAACTGGAACCTTTTCTTGCTGAAGAGTTTGTTTTCCTCTCTTGGACTTTTTGGCTCGGGGAATCAAAGTTTGGCGTAGATAATGACTTTTTAAGAGACAGAGTAGGTGGAGTAGAGCCTCGATGTATGAACTTGGAAGGAGACGGGCTTGGGTCTATGCCAGTGGACGCAGCGGTTCCTAGTGCTGGTGCTCCAGCAACTCTTGTTGGCGATGAAGTAGCCAAAGACCGCCCATGAGTATTGAGCTTAAAAGACAATGACTCGAGATATTCTGTGAGAGACTCTTCCCCTGAAACACGAAAAGGAAGGCTGTTCCTTCTTAAACAGTCCAGAAGGCTTAGCTTCAGATCAGGGTGAACGGCATTTACAAATTCCCGTATGTTTCTTTCTGAAAATAATAGACATTCATAGCTGATCCTGTTGGTCTTAATGTCAAGCACCTCGTGTGGAAAGCATAGATCAAGTTCTTCAATGGTCTCCTTTATACGAATCAACTCTGACCGACAATTGACCCATAGCAGCTCAGCCTGCAATCAAAATATATATGCATATATTATTTTCCAGCAAAATTTAGCAGTGCAATCAATGTCTTGAGGTAAACAGCAACTCTTATCAATGTCTCCAATCCCCAACTACACATGTAACTTTCAGATAAATTAATGCTTTAGCCACTTAACAGAAAGGAGACCCCAGAATCTACTCCAATTATCGCAGAGGAATGCAGTAACTTCGATAAAACATGCTAGCACACACTACAGGGTTAATGGCAACTCTGACATAGCCCAGGTTTTTATTGCAACAAATGAATTCTTATCCTATGATTCATAGGCATCCAAAATGCAACTCAAACTCCGTATCTTTCATCACCCAAGAACTTAATTAGCAGGCTAACTAAAGCTGCATGATTCAGGTATTATGATTCCATACCATTTCCTGGTCAATCTCGAGTGAGGCCAAATTAAGCATATCCTGTGGGGACACTTCCTCCAACATCGTGACAGATGAGCATGCTAGCGAAACCAGAAAGACAAAACAGCCAACTCCAATGAGACATATTTTTTTCTGAATCATTTTTCACATGTACTATCCTTTTCATCTGATCAATGCACAGAAACATCACAATTCCAGAGCATAACCTCCTTGGACTTTCTTCACCCGAAGTGGCAGACGAGCTTCCAATGTCATTCAGCTCTGTTCTTGCAACCTCTTTGATTCGCTCTATCTTATTAAAACCTCAAAAATCCTCAAATCTCAGGGTCCCAATTGACCCCAGAAAAGGAAATTGAATAAAAAAAAAGGCAATCTTGCAATCAAATCCAGGGAAACGACCAAAACCCAGGATTCATTTTCCGCCACAGCCGAAAGAACATCAAAAATGGAAAAACCACGATGCCATGATTAAGCATCGAATTCCTGGAGCTTCTGCTGCAACTACTCTGGAGGCAAATAATTCCTCATAGTGGTTTCTTGAAATGCGGACGAAATTTCTTGAATCGCCAAATGAGATTGGGAACCCCACAAAGCTCGAAACTTTTGTCCTATGGCTGCCCGACATTGATCAGATCCAACCAAAATTCAGCTCAGGAATCGCTAGCTCGTAATGATGACACATGCAGGGAAGGCAATTGAAGGTGTTGTTGACCCTTTGCACGGCGATAAAGGGTAGCTTTCCTTTTCGTACTGCACAAAATTTGCCAAAAAGAAGGAGACCCCATCAATCACCTCTTCTTTTCTTCCAGGATTTTTTTCCTTCTCTTGAAATTCATTTGAAAAAAAAAAAAGATTTTGAAAAGATTCCGAGGCAAATCAGGGTGACGGCAATACGTTCCCTTTTTTTTTTTTTTTTTGCTCCCTGAAAACGGCAATAAGTTCTTGGACCAGCCAGAGGGATTTACTTCGTACACGTGTCCGTATATTAGTGGCTTGTCTCATGGTCAAGTCGCCCACTTCCACCTTGACTGGTTTAGACATAATCTTATATTACATTGTATTTTATACCATATGTTAAAATATTTACTTGTAAAGTTTAGTGTCATATAAGATTGTATGTTTGCATGCAAAGATTCATAATCTGATTTTGTATAAAAACAGCAAAGTGCCAGCAAAAGGGGATGTAGCTCAGATGGTAGAGCGCTCGCTTAGCATGCGAGAGGTACGGGGATCGATACCCCGCATCTCCATATATCTATCTTTTCTTTTTTGTTTTTTGTTTTATGGTTTTCTAGCTGTGTGGTCTGAGAACTGGACAGCCGACTAGTTTAATGGATGATTGGATTCGACACTGCTTGCCTCTGGAATTGTTCGGTCGAAAGCTGCAGAAGAAGCTACATTCCGGAGCAAATTTCCTCAATTTGGAACCGGGACATTATGTTACATTAAGACGATCTTGTCCTGTTCAGACTTGAAAACAAGTTTGGTTCTTCGCCATTCTGTTCGTGACCTCCTGGGGAGCAGCAGTCATGCCCTGGTAACACAGCTGCGTTCTGGAAAGGCCAGTCTTCTTCGTGACATCTTCAATCTGCCAGAGAAGTTCAAAAAACCAAGCGAACAATCCAATTCAGTAGTGCAAAGGCTAATAATGCTACTTCTGCAATCAGTTCCAATGTCAAAACTGCTGTACCTTTTCAACTGCAATATCTCAACGAGCAAAATGCAACTCTGATCCGGATTAGCCGGGTCTTACTAGATTTTCTTTTTTAATATCAGGATTGGATTTATATTGAAAAAGGGTTGCAATTCCTATAAAGAATTTAATCGAGTAAAATGGAATCAATCAGGGTTTGCTGGTTGGCCCTTTGACACCTCCAAAGGTCACAGGTTACTGTCAATTCAGTACTGTGGACAAAAACTTCACCACTGAACATGATGCCGATGCTCAACCTTTTGAGGAAGGGCATACTATCCTAAAAGCAGGAAATACCCATCGAATTATCCTTCGAGCACTGGTCTTGTGGCGGAAACGATCGAGATTCTCAATCGTTAAAAGTAATTTGGAACTCTTAACGCAAGAGAACTTTTGAATAAATTATGCCTTGTAAAGGAATTCCCTTCTTTGCTTACAATGACAACTTTATAATTACATCACAAGCCGGTAAAGTTACAGCTAGCAACTTCATAATTACATTACAACTTCTTAAGTATGATTTCGTATACAAATATTGTAAATAAAAAAAATTTATATTACAAGAATTTTACCTTAATGAACTTCTGCCAAGCTCGAACGGGCCTACCCGAACCGACTTGCGCCGCCACCTGCCACCGAACCGAACAGCCAACACCGAGCCCCGCGTTTTTCCCAGTCCGACACACGTTCTCGTCTCCATCAATCATTTCTCTCTCAGTCAGTGTCGCTTTTGCGAGGAAATTTTCTCTCTTTATCCCGTACGGCGGTTTTCTCGATCCTCCTCTCCACGTTTGCTTACCAGGAAGCTGCAATCGCCGGGGAGACCCAGCCTGCTTCGATTCCCCAGCATAGATGGTTTCCCAGGAAAATACCAATTGGCTGTTCGATTATGGCCTGATTGACGACATCCCCGTCCCCGACGGGAACTTCCAGGTCCAAAGTTCTGGGTTCCCGTGGCCGCAGGCCTTGAATGGGTCTTCTAATGCGAGGTTTTCATCCACTATCTTGCCCAAGTTTTGAGTTTTATCGTCATTTCTCTGTTTCAGCGTGTTAGCTTGTCTATCTTCAGCTGAAAAGAAAGGGCTTTTGCTACCGGGGCTGTCTTTTTTCCTCGAATGCTCGATATCTAGTTCCCTACAAGTAGAGATGGATGTCCTGTGCTTTTGTGGGTCGTTTCAGAGATTAGATTAGTGGTTTTTTAAGCCTATAGCAATGGCTAATATCCCAGAATAAGATCTTCTCTTGAACCTGATGTTTGCTTTAAGGTTGGTAATTTCTTTATACGGGCTGATTCTCTTGTTCGTTGGATATCATAAACCAATCTGGTCGTCGGGTTTAGCTCGCATTGACCATAATTTGGTGATGGTGAACTATATTCTTAAGCAAAATAATCAGTCATTTCCAACGGTTGTACTTGCAAGGAAAATAGGACAGCATGAAAATTTACTCCGAGGAAAAGGCCCATTTTCCCTAATATTGCGGGAACTGTCCAGATTGCAACCTTAGAGGCAGTTTCTTATGAAATATATAAGCTTCTTTGGTTTATGGAGAACAAGGGGTGTTAATGATATCTTTTTCTAACGATAAAAAAAAATTATATCTTTTTCTTTGTAACATAAATAATAAGATTCATCTGTGTACGCATGCCAGCGACTTATATGTTAGTTGTTTGTTTCTTTTCTGATTATTTTCTTGGTTTTTGCTGCCCTTGATGTTTAGTGTAAAAATTGATGGATCATTCGGAGATTCAGATGGTGTTAAGGGAAACTCCAAAAAGCGGTATGTCATATTTACTCTTGTTTTGTTGTTTTTCTTTCCTTCCCCCTTTAATACCTATTAAGTCAGAAGGTTATTTAATGATTGCTCTTAGTTGTATACAAGGAGACTAGTGAGTTATTAAGATTTTTGGGTTTTGTATTTTTTTTGTAATAATTAGTTTATTTATGCAACATTGATTTTGCTGTCATATGGATGAGGAACTTGGTCTTACCTTCTCTCTTTCGACAAACATGACATTCTTTTTTGCTTTTGGGCGTACACAAGTTGCATTTATCACATGGTAAGTTTTTACATTTTTATACAGTTGGTTGTTCATAGACATAGAAAAGAGGGCAGAGTCCCTTTTATCACTTTTTCTAGTCCATAGATGGGCCTGTAGGTGCATTTTGTATGTCTCATTAATTAAGTGCAGTAAAAGATTAATTGTTCATATGTGGCCAAAATACTTAGCTTCATGATGATGCTTGGTACTGTTTGGATTGAGAGGCTCCTTGGATTGCTCAAGGATACCTAATGAGGTAGTCTTACTTCCATCTTTCTCCTGTTTCTTTGAATGAGCTGCTGCAGGGTGAGATCTGAATCTTGTGGTGCAAGTGCAACTAGCTCTAAGGCATGTAGGGAGAAGCTGCGCAGAGATAGATTAAATGACAAGTTCTCTCTCTCTCTCACTCTCTCTCTAACAGAGACTCAACTTAGTCGCAAGCGAGGGTTACCTGTAAATATGTTGAATATTTCTTCCTTGATATGATTCCTAGGTTTCTTGAGTTGGAAGCTATCCTGGAACCTGGAAGACCTCCGAAAACAGACAAGGCTGCTATCTTGGTTGAAGCTGTTCGTATGGTGACTCATTTGCGTGGTGAAGCCCAGAAATTGAAGGACTCAAATTTGAGTCTTCAGGAAAAAATCAAGGAGTTGAAGGTGAGTTTCTTATTTACATTATCAACTATCATATATGTGAATAACTGGCATAATTGTCTCTAGAACTCTAATTCTTTCCACTGGGTTAGTTGATGATTCTTTACCATGCTACAAAATCTGTATGTCATATAGGCTGAGAAGAATGAACTCCGTGACGAGAAGCAAAGGCTAAAATTGGAGAAGGAGAAGGTGGAACAGCAACTCAAGTCTGTGAACACACAACCCGCATTCAGACCTCCGCCTCCTGCCATTCCTGCTGCGTTTGCCGCGCCTCAAGGCCAAGCCCCGGGCAACAAATTGGTTCCTTTTATCAGCTATCCAGGAGTTGCGATGTGGCAGTTTATGCCTCCTACTGTCGTAGACACCTCCCAGGATCACATCCTCCGCCCACCTGTCGCTTGAGCTGAGGAAAACCACTGGAGCTTTGGGCGTGCAATTTCTCTGCTCAAAGCTTATCCATTTTGCCATTGATCATCCAATTAGCCTTTTTACAAGTCAGTTTACGTGGGTGGCTGAAAGGCTGCTCTGTAGCGTAAACTATCAACTTCCTCTATGTTAGTGTCCATATGTATTTCTAAATAAGTTGATTATCTAGCTTCTTAGTTTTTCATCTTTGTTTTGTCTTACTAAGTGTTCTTTTGCCCAAACCAACTGAAAACACTCTCGCAGTTGGTTGACAGTTGTTCATGCTCTTGAAATGTAAGCTAACCATAATGTTCCCCCCTTTCTACCACACAAGATTCATTTGTTGAACTCTTTCCTGCTCTGAAATAACTGCAAACCTCTTATTTTCCAAATAAAGCAATGAGTTGTTGCTTGATGTAGACTGCCTGAACTCCTGAGTCTCCCACCTTTTCCCCTCCTTTCCTTGACAATGGTGAGACTTGCTCTCCCCTTCAATGCGGACGACAGCAATCATCAGAAACAGAAACCTGAGGACTATAAACAAGAGCAGCATCCTATACTATACTTCCTCGACCAGATTTTCATGTTGATGAGTTCCCACTCCTGTACCTGGGACCACTCTCACGTCCCTCAGGATCAGTGATCTATGAAGCTGCACTGTTGCTCCGGAGTACATATTCGATAATGCAACTCAGCTCTAAGTTTCACCTCACTCTTATATACTTGTTTGCAGTTTATTTTCTGCATCTTCTTTCTTTGACAATCGCCAAAAGTGTTTGCAGTTTGTTTTCTGCATCTTCTTTCTTTGACAATCGCCAAAAGCGTATTCCTGGAGAGGGGATGTGTTGGTCAAGGAGAAAGCGACATGACAATTGAAGAGAAGAAGAATTTTCCATGGTGCAAGTGTTATGGGAGGAAGTTGGAAGAGTCAGCAAGAGCTGTGTTTGGTGTTACATAGCTTTTCTCTTAGAACCATTTGGGACCAGCAAAGCGATTGGCACAGTACCCATGTAGTTCTCATCAGATCTTACAGTTATGGCCGCGCCATGTTTTGACCTGTTGTTCTCACTTCTCAGTTACCATAAATCGAGTTACAAATAATAAGAAGAGAAAAGGGAAAAGAGAGTTAAGTAGTTGTACAGTGGATTATATAGTTAACTAGTTTTAGGGGATGTAAGCTGGTTTTCCAGGTCTACCAAGTATGTGAAATGATAAGTCTATCATTTGGACTAGATCAATTCGTGATAATTATACTAGGCAGACTGGGTCAGCGCCAGCAAACTTTTACTCATGCTAAGGCTTTTCAGGGAGGGAGAAGAAGGTGAGCAAGTCCAATGGAATATATCTGTAGATGTGGACAGTTCTATAGTCCCAAAACCGAATTATATGGACATTGCGGAATCTTTCTGCTACTTTTACCTTGAAATAATTCATCTTTTTGTGTTTAGTGATGCAATTGGAAATGATTTCTCGGTCTGATAATTGCATTGCTGAACAATCCTATAGCTTCTACTTTTTATCGACCGTGCATGAGGATGGATTGAGTCCGAAGGATGAGTAACTTGGCAAATAAGCTATTGATCCACCATGCAGCAGCGCTTTCCTTTTTGGGTTTTCTTGGCTCAGTATGGAATGAATGTACTGGCTGCAGCACAAGCAGATTAAGTTCTTTACCTAGATAAGTTTCCCAACATACAGAAAAATCGAGTCCCTGAGCATGTTCACTGATGAATCAATCCTGCATTGAACCTTCGGGTTCTTCTTCCATTGAAATTGGGTGAGCTGTAATAAGCAAAAAGCGTTGATAACCTGCTGATCAAGAATGTCATGTAACTTGCAAGACAGGGAAGGTAAAATAACAACTACAAATATTTGATTTCTACGATCTAATACAAATTCTCTGTTTAAGCTTTCTGGTGCGAGAAATCAAAAACACACAGACCTCTGAGATGGAGAAAATCTGTGCCAATCTAAAAAGGAACAAGCAGGTAATGATATGAGTAACAATGCCTACACCTATACACAATTCGTGGACATAAAGTCGGTGGTGTAAAACTGCTAGCATACCAGTTGTAAAGGCCATAGCAGTCAACTGAAGAGCAACGTAAGTAAGCATCATGGCGCACAGGTAACAGTACACATACGACCTCTTGCCGACAACAGCTCCCCACAGTATAACACAGGCTGCTGTTATCGAGCTGGCCATTGCAGCTGTATCAGAGATTATGAACAGCTCTAAGAACTTGCTCGACTGCAGAAGGGACAATCCCTGGTCAGGCCCCAAGTTGTTATTGTAGCCTCCGGGAATTGTGAAAGCCGCAGCGAAAGTAACGGCAGTAATTAGGGTTGTTACCATCAGAAGGGTCTGTCCCTTCTGCTTATAAGTCTGCTCCGTGTCACCGTCATCTTGTTGGTCCGTGCTTGAATGAGCTTTCTTTAGAGAAAACCAATAAGGAGAATTCATATCCTCGAAAAAAAATATTAACCACGGACTTCTAAATATTGGCAAAGCTAGAGTTTTCTGTTAAGTGTTCTTTTTAAGTCATTCACACATGAGCTATTAATAAAATACGTTTTCTGGAGAGAAGAGATGCAGAAGAGATAATTGAAAAAACTAAGGCAAGATTCAGTTTACCTTGCTTGGATCTTCAACTGGCTTATCAACATTGTCGAGAGCCATTACTCCATTTACATTCCGGGCTCTCCGATCCACTCTTTCATCCCATAACAAGTGCCTTATAGTCCAAGTTTTCCTTTCCAGAGCTGCTAGATGCAAAGGCGTGTTTCCATTATTATCTGGCTGATTTATGAGCCCCTCTAGCTCTGCAACTTCGAGCATGGAGCTTACAACGTTTGCTTTCCCGCTTAAGACAGCAAGGTGAAGAGCGTTTTGACCATTCAGGTCTATGAGTTCTCCTGAATCAGGACAGTGCTGGAGAATCTCCCTGATGACTTTTGTGTGACCCAAAAGAGCAGCAGCATGGAGAGGTGAACGACCTTTCCTGTCCATTACATATGCAGCCGTGAAATCAAATTCTAGTAATCTCCCCGCCATTTTATGGTCTCCAGAGGAAGCTGCATGGTAGAGAGCATTTCGGCCATCGTGGTCCACGGCTTTGATGAGCTCCGGTCTCACTCTCAGGAGGGACTGCGCAATCGCTTCAAAACAATTGGGCAAGAACTTCAGCTTCAGAGATCATCCAAATCAAAATTCTCTTAACAAATAGTCTAGTTACTTAAACACGTCTAGCAATATGGTAAAGCGTAAACAATGACATACCGGGATGCTTCTCAATTACAGCAGCATGTAAAGCTGTTTGGCCGAGGCACCCGCCACTTGATGCTGACGGGAACATCAGAACCCGATTCACTATTTCCGTCATCCCACCTCGAGCTGCAAGATACAGAGGGGATTCTCCATTGTGATTCTCATAGTTCACCAGCTGAGGATCCACCCTTATCAGCAAGTCTGCCACTAGAACATGACCATTTCCAATCGCCTCGTGAAGAGCCGTGTTATCCCTCTTATTCCCCCACCTAAGCATCTCAAGCCTGTGATGTCTTCCGGATTCTATATCAAAGGCGGGCTGGTCAATGATCTGTTTTAGAAGAAAATTCACGATGCCTAGGTGTCCCGCCCTTGCAGCTACATGCAGAGGAGTGTCCCCATCTAAGTTTGGCTTCATTGGGAGGGAACCGCACCGTATGCAGCTCTCCCGTATGATCGATTCATGTCCAAATCGAGAAGCGATGTGGACGACCAAGTTTTCGTGAGGAGTAAGACTCAGGATCAGGCTCGGAGTTTCATCGAGCAAGCTCTTCAGGGACCGGACATCGCCCCACCTTGCACACCTGTAGAGCCTTGGATCCATCACCATCAGTTGGGGTCTTCAACCGCGGAAGCAAAGTCAGGGCGCGGGAAAATAACAGTGGTGTTGTTATCACAGACAAGGTCGTCCTTATTATAATGGCTTTACGTATTTAATAAGTCTGACTTTACCTGGGGAAGCCGTGCGACGACCGCAGACTAAGTGGGAACTCTCCAAGTGTTTCGGATCTATTTCTTTGGACTTGTTTCTGGCGAAGGTGGTCATCCAAGGAGAGCGGCAGGACTTTTTTGCACCGAGGGCTTAATATTCTTAACACGTAGTCTCCTGGAGGATTTTCTCGAGATCCCAATAGTTCAACAGATTGCTTAGATTTGCGGACTAGAGTTTTCCGTTGACCTGTTCTTTTCACCGGAAACCCAGTCCAAGTCTTCATTTCCCAGAGTTGTGGCTCTCAATACCGGTTATTTAAAAAAATGGAAAAAAAGGGTCGTCCAAAAAGTATTTTGTGAAATACCGAAAACGAACGCCATGTTAAACTTGCAGTTCCCCTCTTTTATTTTTTTTTTTCCCTCTCATCTGGTGCACAACCGCAACTTGAATATACGATTTCTAAATTTATATTAACAAGAATTGCAACTTCAACCGGCGATTGTTCAATATATAGAAATGGTTCGCTTGGGACTTGGTCCCTTTATATTAGAGTAAATGTGTAATAATACACAAGGAACTCGTTTTGCAAATCTCCCTCAGATCCTTACATGTGTAAAATTTTTACAAATTCTTAAGAGTAAATTTTACGAGTGTCAATATCTGAATAGTGATTTATACAACGAATTCTAACAGAAAGATTTACAAAACGAGCTTGTTATGTATTACATACTAAATATTTACTTAAAATTCGTTGTATAAATTATGATTCATGTATTGACACTTGTAAAATTTACCCTTAAAAATTTGTAAAAAATTTACACATGAAAGGATCCGAGAGAAATTTATAAAATGAACTCGTTGTGTATTTTACACACTAAATATTTACTTAGGAAAGACTCGCAGCGAACTGTTTCTGTACATTGAACAACCGCAGCTTGAAGCTGTAGTTCTTGTTGATATAAATTTGCAGTTGTACGCCAGATGAGAGGAAAAAAAAAAATAAAAGAGGTGAATCGCATGTTCATTTCCAGTATTTCATAAAATACTTTCTTGGTAACCCTATTTTGCAAAATAGTTTTTGAAATGATGAGTATTAGACGACCCAAAACTCTTACTTCCCAAACATATTTACACCTCAGGAGTACTCGGTCTGTTTAATGCAAGTATACGTCCAGTTCCTTATCTGTGTTTCAGGGAGAAAACTTCTTCCCCTGGTTGAAACTCCGGCGCTAGAAATGAATGGAATTCCCATTGAAATTGGGCTGCAGGCTGCAGCTTCTGTATAAGTAAACCAAGTTGCTAGTTTATAAGATATCAGTGAATATAACGCAAATGACAGAGAACAGATCAGCAAGGAGTCCGGGCCGGAGATTATCTCGAGGAGCCCCTCTGGCACTCAAGTCAGCCCTCTGGCCACAGAGATAACCCCAAGAGTAGAAGTGCAGAGACTCTATCTCAAATAGGCAGTTAGGGAGAGTATTTATAGAGGATTTGACTGCACATTCACACATTCTTAACCGGATTTACTTGTTCTGGACATGAACTGTCGATTGCTTGTTGTTGCTCGGTTTGTTAGGTATGACTATGCAGTGCCCAGTCGTCTCGGCCTTGAGGCCTTCTTCGTCGTGATACTGAAGGATTCGGCCATCCTCTTACCTTGTTGAGGCTTCAAGTGCACTGACAGTGTCTCTGATAGCCGTTTAGGTACTGCAGAAGATGATGGTAGGCCGGACATTGATAGTTTGTTGGGCAGCTCACAAACTGAGTTTTCGTGTATCTATGAAGTAAAACTTGGCGTCAACTTGACAACTGGGGAAAGGCACACTTGTTTCATGCGTTCTGTGTCAAGGATTTCACTCTGTTAGCCTTTACCAGCAAACATCTCGAAATGAATGTAAAAAAAGCTTATCGAAGCAGGTTCAAGTTTTCAGCTCAGAGCAGCACTTCAGGTTCTGGTGAAGTTGCTAAGTTCAGATACGATAAAATAAGACAGAATGAAGGAATTTCCAACAAGAGAGAAGCTTCTTCCCCCTCCTTCTCACATGCTTAGGACAGTGTTAGAAGTTGTCAGGAAACTTCAGCCATAACTGCTCTGTTGGTGACAACTATGACAGTACAGATATCAGAGAAACCACTAGGAAGTTCCTCGAAAAATGATCCAGTCAAATTACACCAATCATCAGTTATCTAATCTCCTGTCTAAACAAAATGGGAGGAAAAGAACTGTTACTTCAACCTCTCAAACACACACATGGTAGGAATCATGAAACATAACAGAACTCATTTCATCAAAAACTAAGCAATCCAAATGCTAAGAGACCAATGAAGGTCCCAACTTTTCCGCTGTTGATCCCGATTTTCCCGACACCGGATCTGAGCTTAATGCCATGCGTCGTGTTTTTAGCTCCAAGCTCGTTCACAGTCACATTGGCCCTTGCTGCCAACTTATGCCTCTTAGTCTTCCAAAATACAATCTTGTACCTCACTCGTGTCTGCAGATGGACCTGAAACACCACTGACTGGTTCCTCGTGGCCAAGTCAGTCCAGTTCACCCCGGAAGTAGCCACGGCCACACTCTTGGTGGCCTTCTTCTGGTACCCCTGGTAGAACCCAGGTATCTTCCCCTGCCAGAGAGAGCGGTTAGTGTCACTGAAGGACAGAATAGTCATGTTGATCTGGTCGTAGTGAATGCCTTTCTCCTTGTTGCCGTTGCTCAGCCTCAGGTCCATGAAGATGGTGGCATTAGCGGGAGTATTGAGGGACCTATTGAGGGCAGGGACGTAGAAGTTTTTGATCGAGCATGTTGGCTTGTAGGGCCATAGGGAGAGCCACAAGAAGAAGGCCGCGAACCCGAGCGTGAGGATGAAGCCGAGACACTGGCAGCAACAGCTGGAATCCGGCATGATTTCCTGCAAGAAACAAGAGAAGAAGATTCCCCTGCTCTGGTTGATTCCTTTGTGCCAAATGGCCCATTTGTGCCCACTGAAGTATTAAATACTCGGAAAGTTTAAGGCAGTCAACGTTGTTCGTCTTATTTTATCGTTTATTACGTATCTTGCACTGCATTGATTGGTCGGGACAAGTTGCTTCGCAATTGGCCATCTCTGATTACTTGACAGGACATAGAAAACAAATCCCTGGACCCCATAACTTAACTTTTGGCCCTCTCAATGTTCCAATCTTTATTGCAATCTAAATCTGCACCCCAGAACTTTACAGTCTCTCTCATAAGCATCTACAGACTTCTCATACCCACTTGTCATCCACACGATTCCATAGTGAAAAGTGTTGGGTTTGATATCATTGTTGTTATGAGACCAATTACTTGTCTAGGGTGCTGAAGCGTGAATCGGGATGCACAAAAATGAGAGATCTTAACATCAATAGGGGGAGAGACCTCCACCAGAGATCATTCATCGTCCTTGTACGGATACTCTTCCGGAACTTGCTTCAGAAGCTTCACCTGCAACTCATAAGCATCGTCCCCTCGAAGCACATCACGGGTCCATGTGACTTCTGTCTTCATGGAGACCTAAGAGAGAATCAAGAATGGATCTCAACAGGTGTAAGGTAAACTGACAAAAATTGCAGAGGCATGCGGGATCAGAATTACCATTTCTAAGGCCCCTCTGATGACTCCACTCAGGATATTGCAGTAGTGAAGACCTTGGCATGTATCCGGAAGCTCCACGAAGTCAACCAAGGGATTGTCCTCCAAAACTATACTGCAAGAAGTGCCATCAGCATCCCAATTCATCACGAACGCTGTGATCCCCAGAAACATCTTAAATCCAACCTGTAGCAAATTGATGCCTACCGGTTATACATAGTGATGTAATAATTATTATATGTATATGAGAACCAATAAAATTGTGTCTTCTCTCTACTATCTTGCCAAGTTATTTACCATGAATTATTTTCATGATCATGATGATAACGACAAAGAAATGAAACACGTGAAATAGCTCAAGGCAGTGAAGGTGATAGAAAGTGGGAATATCCATAGGTGCATGCAAATCAGAATGTTCCATACAAAGCTGAGCTGAAAGGGAAAATATCGGCCTTGAAACATCACCAAAATTTTCAGCAAGTTGGAACAGTTCGGCTACAAAGCTCTCAGCATATAACATGAAGCACGGCATACATACGAACCTTTGCAACTGTCTCAGCTGTCTCCTTAAAGTCAACACATCTGGAGACATTGGCTTTGGCCAAAAATTCATCAATCAATCGAATGCCGATATTGTAACCCCTGAATGATGGTTAAAAAGGGGAAAATTATTTCATTTAAGAGCACTCTGTCAAATGAATAATATTTTAACAGGACAGTGCTCCGCACCAAATCAAATATCTATACAATTTAAAATTTCATATTCTTGATCCTGGGTCTATTGGTTTAGTTCATAAAAAAACTAAATTCACTAAAAAACTCATGGACAAACTATAAAGGAGCAGTAAAAACATACATTTGATCAAGCTGCTTGTTCACTTCATCAACTTCCTCCAGGTCTGTCAGCAATTGACGCACAATTGCCCCATATGTTAAAGTGAAGAGCTCGGCATTCTGTACCATGTACAAGCAATCAATAAGTGATTAGAATACCTGTACAACAGTTTTGTCGAAAGTCAATATATAACCCAGTGCAGGGGAGCTAATGGAGGATGAAAGAAGAATTAAGAGGAAAATTTAGAAAACTTCACAGAAACGGAAACAGGCGCCCTTACAAACTACATCCTCCCTTGAGTGATAATATATATAGCAGGAATCATAGCTCAACTAAGATGATCATACATCAAATTTAGTTTCCTTTAACCACAACAAACCCTCTTGACTTACCACATGCTCAATGCTTGCAAAGATTGCATCACCAGATCGAGGACCAGCAGCCGGCATTTTCCTCAAGGCTCCTCAGCTGCCCCAAAGTCAGCACCCGAATCTGCTGCTCACTATACCTGTATTTGGAGACAGATAAAAAGACGATTTTTTTCCTCATCTACTTAACAAATAGAAGAGATCACGGATCACGCGAACCCCGATTGGGAAAACAACATGGAGTCATGCAACCTAACATAAGAAAACTGACATTGCCAAAAAGAAAAACTTGGATTCAGAGACGGATTAAACTAACATAAATCAATGGCAAAATGCCAATTGCATGTCCACGATCGGGAATTACAAATTTTGCGCAGATCAAAGTAACCCTAACTACACTTTGTTCCCCAGAATGCATAATTTGCAGCCCCTGAACCATCTGTAAGAAGACCATAATCTACTCCGAGTTACAGCCTCTCGGGTCCTCAAATGCACCGAAAAGGGTGAATTTGAAAGCCGCTTACTTTAACGTCCCACCAGAAAGGAGATCGACGGCAAAAGGTCGCCGGAGCCAGATCGCGATCGTGCGCTGAACTTCCCAGTTCCGCTCGAGCCGGGGGCCTGAGAGAACCAAGATTTAGTGGAATCGTCCGTTTCGGCGATGGCAGGAATTTGGGCCCAGAGATGTAAATCTCAGGCCCAGATTGTTCCATTCAAAGGCCCATGATCACCTCTCGAAGCCCATTCATCCTCATAAAGATCAAACCCACCCTAGCGTTGTGTCAAATCTCCAAATTGCCCTTCTTTGCAGTCGTTTATTTGTGAGCATTAAATTAGAGGATTGAAAATGGGAAAATAATATTGGAAATTGTATATGTTTATTATTTTTTGCAGTTAAGTTATAAGTTTTAAAAAATATACTAATTTAGTCATATAAGATCAATTTCATTATACTTTTATACAAATTATCACTATTTTATTAACGGAACTATTAACAGTATGAACTTCACTTTATGAAAACAATAACAATTTGAACTAGAAGTGTAACAACAATATTAATTTTATAGAACTGAATTAGTTATGTTTAAATTTATAGGATTCAATTATTAAAAATGAAAATATATAAGATTTTCACTGTAATTATACCGATTGAAAATTCGAAGACAACTAAGCAAATAAAAGAACAAAAGAATCGTTTTCGACGCTTCTTTAATTTCAATTTAATTCCTTTTTCGAGTTAAATATATCATTAGGCAAAAATCAATTAAAGGGCTGGGAATGAATTACTGGCCTAATTAGAGAAGGGCAGGACAGGGATACGATAAAGATGAGGCCGGTGAGATCGACGGTGACGTTAACCCAACGCCAACGCAATCCTTGGTTTCCCGTCTCCTACCGCGGTTAGATGCACGTGTACGGTACGTGCCGACTCCTGGCGGTCCAATGGGCATCTCGAGCCTTCGTGCACTCTCCAGAAACGCGAGTGGTCATCCTCATGATAATATGACCATTTACCGAAAATACCCCCGGTAGGAGGGGCTATCTTGGCGTGTCGGCCACGGCAAGGAGGGAAACTCCGGGGAGGGTGATGCGGCTCCCTGTGCTATAAATTGAGGACCTCAGCCAGGGTGTCGATCATCGGTAATTGGAAAATCAAACCTAGCCTCCACTAACCTGCAAGGAAAAGCTAATCCATTCTCTTGAAACTTCTTCAAGGTAATTCTTTTCCTTTCCTCTTTGTTTGTTTTGCTTGATCCTGTAATTAGATCGCTTCTCGTTGTTTCCATCATTCGGTCTAGCAGTTCACAGATCTGGTTTCTGTTCTTTTTGATTTCGTAGATCGCTAAGGCTCTGGTCTTATTTCATTTGTCGAAACGTCATTGTAGAGTTGATTTTCTTGTCACCGATCTATTATTTGGTCCGCATGATTATCTCGTCCTATCGGTGGATCTTCTGATGTTAAGAGTTTTTTGGGCTTTTCGTCAATCCTAGTATGGACTAAGAATCTTGTTATGCAAGAGCCCTAATTGAACGGATTTAGAGAGCGTAGGGAGTGCTGATTATCAAGTGGCATCAAACCTAGTCAAACCTTCTCTAAATAAGCAGCTAGTTGGATGATTTCTCATTGAATCTGACCTTTTCTTGATCTTGGTATGCGTTCTAGAATTTATTTGCTTGTTCTTTTAGTCACGCCAAATTATCTCAAGGAAAATCATGGAAAGCTTTTTTTTTTAAACCGAATCTAACAATGATGTTTTTCTTGGGTTCTTTAGATGCAAATTTTCGTTAAGACTCTTACCGGCAAGACCATCACCCTCGAGGTCGAGAGCTCTGATACAATCGACAATGTAAAGGCCAAGATCCAAGACAAGGAGGGAATTCCTCCGGACCAGCAGAGGCTCATCTTCGCGGGCAAGCAGCTCGAAGATGGTCGCACCTTGGCTGATTATAACATCCAAAAGGAGTCGACTCTCCATCTGGTGCTCCGGTTGAGGGGTGGAATGCAGATCTTTGTGAAGACCCTCACTGGCAAGACCATTACTCTTGAGGTGGAGAGCTCTGACACAATTGACAATGTAAAGGCCAAGATCCAAGACAAGGAGGGAATCCCCCCAGACCAGCAGAGGCTCATCTTTGCTGGGAAGCAGCTTGAAGATGGCCGAACCTTGGCCGACTATAATATCCAGAAGGAATCCACCCTCCACCTTGTCCTCCGACTGAGGGGAGGCATGCAGATTTTTGTGAAGACCCTCACTGGTAAGACTATTACCCTTGAGGTTGAGAGTTCGGACACCATCGATAATGTTAAGGCCAAAATTCAAGACAAGGAAGGAATTCCCCCTGACCAGCAGAGATTGATATTTGCTGGTAAGCAGCTTGAAGATGGAAGGACCCTCGCTGACTATAACATCCAGAAGGAGTCCACCCTCCACCTGGTGCTTCGTCTGAGGGGAGGAATGCAGATCTTTGTTAAGACTTTGACTGGGAAAACTATCACGCTTGAGGTTGAGAGCTCGGACACAATTGACAATGTCAAGGCCAAGATTCAGGACAAGGAGGGGATTCCTCCAGACCAGCAGAGGCTTATCTTTGCTGGGAAGCAGCTCGAGGATGGGAGAACCCTTGCGGATTACAACATTCAGAAGGAGTCCACTCTTCATCTGGTGCTTCGCTTGAGAGGAGGAATGCAGATATTTGTCAAGACCTTAACTGGGAAGACAATCACCCTGGAGGTGGAGAGCTCGGACACTATTGATAACGTGAAGGCCAAAATTCAGGACAAGGAGGGCATTCCACCGGACCAGCAGAGACTGATCTTTGCAGGGAAGCAGCTGGAGGACGGGAGGACCCTTGCTGACTATAACATTCAGAAGGAGTCGACCCTCCATTTGGTGCTCCGTCTCAGGGGAGGCATGCAGATCTTTGTGAAGACCTTGACAGGAAAGACCATCACTTTGGAGGTTGAGAGTTCTGACACCATTGATAATGTCAAGGCAAAGATCCAGGACAAGGAGGGCATCCCACCGGATCAGCAGAGGTTGATCTTTGCTGGAAAGCAACTTGAAGACGGTCGCACCCTTGCGGACTATAACATCCAGAAAGAGTCGACGCTCCATCTTGTCCTTCGTCTGCGCGGTGGTTTCTAGGTTGGTGTGATGGGTTATGAGTGGGTCAAGTCTAAGTCTGTCCTAAGTCTTAAGTTGGTTCAGTTTGGTTTACTTTCGGTTGTGAATTGGGTTCCTGACATGAGTGTGTTTGTGAACTCTCCAGATGATATGGTTTCACGCAATAAGCAGTTCTAAATAAATTTCCCTATGAGTATGCATCTCTTCAGAGAGGATCTCAAATGTCTATAGAATGCTTATATTCTCGTCTCGCATATTGTGGTGACTCTGTTGCATACTGTGATGATACCATTGATCTATTGTCATTTGGTAATTTGTGAAAACTCAGTAGAAGTATGTGTCGCCCGAACTATAATTCTATTGGCCAAAATGGAGTTGAAGTAAGATATCCTAAAACTGATGAACTGTGCTGAATTCTCGGTCTTCATCCCAAACATTATGCGTCCACTGATCCCAGCAGCTCTCCTCTGCGTGCTGTGGTCGACCTGAGCCAACCAGCACCTGCCTCAGCTGCTCATCCTCCTGCCTCAGCTGCAGTAGCACTTCTGGTTTTGTGGTCTAATTGACTCAAGAGGCTTCTGAGCACCGGGTTATTCGAACAACTCATGCTTGCTGTAGTTTACCTATGTGGTGATGCAGAGGGTACAGAATCTGAGTTGTTTCTACAATGGTTCCAAGCTACTAGTGAAGGGATTCGCAGAGGGTGGTTAAGGGATTTTAAACAGACATCTGAGTTGTTCTATTATACTTCCCAGCTCTCTTTCTACGTAAGATTTATTACCCTCAACTGTGGTGTTTGAATCATTCTACTACTATGTTGTCCTACCCGAGTTCACTAGAACATTATTTTCTGGTTGTAGCTGGCCTTACTAAACCTTCCATTAGCCCATACTCATGTTGGATTGTTCAGATTATCAGATGTATATACAGTCTTAACACAAACGATTGCCACTGTTATTGCTCAGCTTTTTATTTCCAAAGACAGGAGGATATGTAACAAATAAGTTTTTCATTGATATGATTATGTGTATAAGCAAAACAACCGTATACGAATTCCGTCATATCCTTAATACAACAGACAAATAAATCACATTATGCTCCTCTTGACAGCTGGAAGATCTTCAACCCAAGCATATCAGCACCTCTCAGACTCCAAGCAGATACTCTTCACCATAGCCAAGCACCTCAGATGTTAGAGTTGTTGACCATATCTTATATTTTGCCTTATTGAATCACCTCAAGCTTGCACAACATATCTAATTATATTATCTGCCTGTTCCCCCGAGGATTGTTGCACTCTGTGCTAAGGCTTCTTAGGCACCTGCAGTGAAATGGATTTGTTGGTAAGAGAGAACAGCAGAGTTTCTTCACAAATACTCTCTTCTTTCTCGATGTTTAGATATAAAAGTGAACAAGGAAGGAAATTTTACTTTTTTCATGTATTTCTTGTGAAGTTTCAGGGCCCCAGTGCAAGCCCTTTTCGCATCCAGATTCCCAGTCACATCATTCAATATCTGCAAAGCATCATCAAACCGATGTAAACGAATCACATTAAGAAATAGAATATGAAGTCAGTACTCTGATAGGATGATCTGATATTTGGAGATCATGGAACTGACCTTAACCACATCATCGAGGCCTCGAGCTTCATTTAACAGCTTATCGCTCTTCTCTTTCAAGACACTGGCAACAAGGAAAACAGAGATGGGAAGAGGTCCTTCGGAGCTCTTCCCAGCATTTCTCATGTTCTCTCTCTCGAACTTTCCACACTGCCTTATGGACTTGGGCTTTCCTTTGGATCCCTCACCCTTCTCAGTCGATGAATCAGGTTCCTCATACATGGAGAACAGGTCCGGGTCATACTCGAGGGCCCACATCATCTGTTACAAGAACAGAAAAAGAAAAGTTCATTAGCTTGTTTTTCTAGGGAAGCTCTCTCTGCTATATGGGAATCAAAGCACACCTCCCAAAGATAGAGAGAATCACAGAAGGAGAACTCCCGTCGGAATAGAACCATAAGCATCCGGACAGCAAAGAGGTAGTCACCTCCACCAAGTTGTTCTGTGAATACACATATTTTACACATTATTTACTCTGTAATATCAATCAATTTCCTAGCATAGAAAAAACAGTGAACAGAGTAATACCAATATGCTGGTGAAGCTTCGGGTCAATGATTTGAGTAACTGAGGCCAAATTACTTAGCTGCGACTCCACTCCAACAGAGCTATCGGTACATCTGAAATTTCCTCGCTTTATGCATCGAGGGAAAAAGAAAACGATACAAGGGTCAGTAGAAGTGTATCAACGAGACATAAGTAGTCCTCAGAAGCGAAAACATAATCATATTGGGGGATACTGCAGAAACACAAAGTAGCCTACCAGTCTCCTCATCATACGTTCGAAGCACCAGAATGCATCAGCTTCATCTTCGAGAAGCATTATCATTGGTGAGCAAAGATCGCTCATTCCTGTTCATTCCAAATTTAAGACCACTCACAACAAGATAGTGGATGAAGAGAGAAAGGGGCCAGCTCTGATGCAACTTAGGTCTGTATGACATTAGTCTATTCCATGGTTGCAGTGTTCCATGTTGTTCGATAATCAGTTGCAACAATTACATTTTCAACTGTGAAAACGTTTCTTTTTATTTCCAGTCTTACCTTGACAGTAGCCGACATCTGTATCTATCCACGCATAAACGGCAAGGATATCCCAAAGTTTGGACAAGTTTTCTTGCTTTTCGTAAAATACCATTGTTCTGTCTGTGCGAACCACATCAAGACCTACAAATTTCACAAAGACCTATTTAGATTATTCGCATCATAAATCATCCATGTCTGAGTAAAATGGAAAAAGGATATTCAAGACAGATGATACCAACCTATTTGGTGAAGTGTGAGCTTCCATTGGATTTCTTTCTTGTCTTTTATAGGCTCCACATCCATGTTAGGGGTCGGGACTGAATTGAGATCAGTGAGATTACCATTTTGAGCCTCAGGATTCGTCTGTAGAAGGACTATAGGGTCTTGGATGGGGTAACCGTCTTCAGTGATTATTGGTGCTGTCACATACCGGCCGCTTCCAATGAGCGGAAACATTAGCTTGCAGTCTTCCTTCCAATTAGTATAGATAGCCCTGAATAGAGAGGAAAAACAATTAAAGTTTCAAAAAACTGACTACATAAATGAAGAGAACAAGAAGCTGCAGCCAAATGAGTCTGGTATGTGAAGTTTTGTTTTCTTTGAAACAACAACTTGATCCAGAAGCAAAGACACACTACCTTCTGCGTAGTCTTGTCTGCTCTCTTTCCTCATACGTGCTCTTAGGATCATAACACCCGAGAAGAAATTCCCAGACTTCTCCTCTGATGGATGGATGAATCCCCTGAGTAGGGAAAAAAAATACAGTCTCAATGCATTGATCTTTAGGAAGAGAGAGGCTGTTGGAATTTCTCGTGCGCACTTACTCCACGCTGAATTCGATTTAGAGTTTTCCCTATATCGAGCTGCCCTTCTGGATTAAAAGCTGAACGCCATTTCCTCTCACTCAAGGTTTTTCCAGCCTGCAATACATGAGTAAACATCATGCTTGTTTTATGCTCTCACCAAATTCCACAGTTTATTTTATTTGAACTTTGGCTGTAACTTGAGAAGCTAACTACTCTCAGATCTTTCCTAAACCCCATCAGCCAGTGCAACCATGGACTAACTGTACTGTTTCCGAAATTGGATCACCATTCTGACACTCTGAACAGCCACATTGTCCATTACATGCATTTATGTTGCAGAATGCCATAATTCTCTCATTGCATCCTACTCACTATCAGGTATTGAACCAGAAAAAAACAAGTGATTGCTGTAACATTTCAAGGAACAGGGAGAGGAGGAATGGGGAACACAAACCCTGATCTTGAACCGAGTCTTAGGAACATCGGTGCACTCGGGTCGGATCTGATAGAAAAAATCCGCGGGAACAACAGGTTCTGATCTCCACATTTCAGATACAAAACCACGGGCAAAGCCTCAACAAGTTTCTCTATTGTTGTTGGGGAAATATATGATCTCTGGACCCCCTTCGAACGAATCGACTTGGTCCCAGAAAATATATATTTGCTTATATACTCTCCGGACCTTTGGCGAATCAATCTAAGGGGACCCAGATGTCAAAGAGGGCTGTTGATACAGCTAAGAAATCCTCAACAAGTTCCTTCCTTTTCTTGTTCTGTGTTTCTGGGTCCGTGACCGGATCCGATTGTTGGCTGTTTTATTGCTAGAAAATTTGGGTCGTCTTCGGAATGGATGAGTTTGTTGAATTGACCATCTCAGAAGTCGATCATGGCGGTCGGTTTTGTGCTCTGTCAATGGAGGAAGAAGACGGAGGGCTGACATTCTTTTGCTCACAGGGGAGAGAAAGCAAATCTACGCAGACCGCTTCAATTCGAGGCAAATCCCAACTGGCACATCCCTATTTTTGCAACTCCACGTCCTTAAATTATGGATGATGGAAGAAGACAACATTTTAAGTTTGAAAGCGACCATCATCACCTGTGAATCATAGTCAATGTACAACGAAATCTTTCCTGAACATGACAGTTGCCAAAAAAAAAAAAAGAAACAGATATTTATCCCAAGTAAAAGGACTGAAAATTTTTTTCTTTGCAGCCACATGATTAGTTTATATGGTTGCACTTTTCTCCAAAGTAAGGTCTCAATTCTTGTCATGGAGAAAATTATGATTTACTAGGAAGTGGCTCAAATTAGTTTTGGAAGTTCGATCTGGACAACGAGGTTGATAGAGAAACTTCCCGAGAAGAAGTAGACCGTATCCAGTGACGTTGCTCAGTCCCCAGAATCATGATCATTTCGATTCAACTGAATGCTAAAGATAAACTTTTCAAATAATGATGGGTTGTGTGCAGAATAAAGAATGAAGCTTCTTTGCTCCAATAACCATGAAGATGAATACGAAGTTCGATTACATGGGCCAATATGATGTCAGTTTGGACATGGCTGGTCTTGTTAGAGCAATGACCGGAGAGTGGACTGGATGCCATATCAATATATGCTAATTCTTTTTTGTTCAGCAAACATGGTGCATGTAGCCGTGGAACATCGTGTTTTCCCGGATCCCAGGCTGGGCTTGTTCTCTTACAGTGGGCTCAACGCTCGATCCTGGGTCGTGCCTCAATGATCGGGTTTTGACAATAGATATTGTCGATTACCAGAAAATTAGTTGAAGCAGCCCACATCCAAGCGCATCTGGTGTAGTGGTATCATAGTACCCTCCCACGGTACTGACCGGGGTTCGATTCCCCGGATGCGCATTCCATCTTTTCGTTTTAATACTCAGGGTGTGGACTTGGGCCTGATGGGCTGGGTTGGCCAGCAACTTGGCCCATGTAGAATTGGGCTTGCAGTCAAAGCCCAACCGTGACTCACGAGGATTCCGGAGGGCGTTGGCCCCATGCAAACTTCCAAACAAATTTTCTTAATAATTCCGAGTTTGCATGCGGGTCGTATTTTTTATAATTATTTTCCTTTTATTGTTACTATGTGGTATATTGTCAACCCTGGATAATGAATTAAATATCCATCCATGTTAAGAAAATAGAATATTTAATATGTCTCTATTAAAGCAAATTTTCCTTTTATTCTCTCTCTTCCAAAACAGCATATTTGCTTTAGCAAAAAAAAAAAAAGCATTTTTGCCCTAGAAAAAAGAAAAAAAAAAGCATTTTGGTCTGTTTTTTGGCATGAAAAACAGCATATTTGTTGTTCATTGTCGAAATTTCGCTTCACACGCCAATAGAAAAAAGTTGAAATTTCGTTTCTTCCAATGTTCCAACTCTCAAAATCATAAAAGCTAAAGGGGGCAACTCAACGACAATTTTGGCAGCGCTGTTGGACTGAGATTTCAGAGCAAATTCGCTTGCATAAACTTTCCTCGTATTTGCCAATCCGTCCTGTCCATTTCTTTCCCCTGTGGCACTATTTAATTCCGACCAGCCCACCGTCATTACCAAACACCACCCTTGGAAGTTTCCCAATAGCCCTTCAAGCTGTGTGCTTTGATTGATCGGTCAGTGGTCTTTCTTGGGGGGAGAAGCAAAGACCCTTCTACTTGATTTCTTCCTCAAAGGTGGTCTATCTCTGCAGCTGTATGGTTTAAACCTCGAAGATTTTCGCACCAGTCCAGCTCTTTCTCTCGTGATCCTGTCGAACTTGCACCCCTCTTCAGTCTCGTTCCCAAAACCCCCCAAAAACCCCTTCTTGGTCTCTGCCCCATAATCAGCAGTACTCTCTTGCAGAAGACGATGATTTGTTCTTTGAGATCAGGGTCTCTGAGACCGCTCCATGGCTCTCAATTTTTTTCGGGGAGTAAATCCTTAATTCCCACCAAAGGATCCTCATTCTTGCCTCCCTTGCCTGCGAGAAAGATCAACCGACAGGTCACACTCTCATTGTCAAGACCTTTACATGTCTCCTCAGCCGAATCATTCGGACCATCAAGATTCACTGCCCAGAAGGAGGATGGTCTGACCAAATGTGGTGCCTATGAGGCTGACCGGTCGGAGGCGGCAGCTGCCGCTGGATCAGAGGTCTCGAAGAAAGTGAAGATTGGGATTTATTTTGCGACCTGGTGGGCTCTGAATGTGGTGTTCAATATTTACAACAAAAAGGTGTTGAATGCATATCCCTACCCTTGGTTGACCTCGACCCTGTCTTTAGCAGCTGGGTCTCTCATGATGTTGATCTCTTGGGCCACAAGAATTGCTGAGACTCCGAAGACAGACTACTGAAGGATTTAGAAACTGAATTAAACCCAAGATCATACGTGTTGAAATCGCTAAGAGATTGTGCATAAAACGTAAAACGGAAGCGTACCTGAATCCATAGTGACTGAGGCATGATCGAGATTCGGGTTTGGCCTTCTAGGTCAACACCAGCCTCCTGAGAGATCGTGGGATTCTCTCTGACTCACAGTGACCAATGGGATATCATAGGAGTCGGATTTATATAGTGTGACCCAGGGACCATAACCCCTCTATTGCACATTAGTGCCTGAGGTTTTATTAATTTCTAATTCTGCCCATCATAGAATTAAAAATTACTTTTTGGTATCTGCACATTAGTCCCCCACTTTTACGAGATGTCGTTAGGGCCCATTAATTAACTTAATTAGACCACTTAATCGGGCCAACTATTTAGGATAGCATAGATACTCGGTCAATGATATATTGTTGGACCACATTAGTCGGATTAAAAAATCCAACAATCTCCCACTTGGGCCAACAATAGTATCCCGGACGACTGTGTATCACCGAATTACCTTTTGAGCTCAAAACTACTATCCTTATCAACATTCTCAACAATCTCGTCCATTGAATGCACCAACAATAGGACCAAAGCGTTTTTCGTTGCATGAATCGCAACTAGAACCATCAATGATCACTTACATTGATACATCTAACGACATAGATCAAGTGTAGGTGCACAGCATGAAAATTACATGTTATGTGATCTGAACATGCCTATTTCCAACTGGTCCTCCTTAAACTTTATGGAGATCAAAACTTTAAACCTTATACTGAAATTCAGAGTGCAAGTATACTGAAAACTTTATTTCTGCAGAAAATAATTCACATAATGTTGTTATAACTAAATGGCATTAATGTACAAACTCCCACTAAACCTTAGTATCATCATATGATACAGTACCCACATGAGCAATATGCTCATGAAAGACCATGGGTGATATGCCTTTAGGAGCGGATCCGCAATTGTAGAGTTGTACCAATATGCCTACAACAACCGATGACTCCGAAATATACCTTCAACAACCAGAAACTTAATGTTATGATTTTAGAAATAGTCCTGTTGTTATTAGAATAACCGCTAACCTTTGGTCACAAAATAACTCAAGTGGTCTTTCAATCTTATATGAAATTTGCAGCCTAGTGACAAAAGTTTTGCAGTCATATTCCATAATTGGATGCCTCGTAGCAACTTACGAACAAACACTAAGGCAACAATGAGTGTCTGCTTAGCACTCATTCAGGAGACAACTCCCACAGCCAACAGATAAACACAACCGCATAAATCTGTGACTATCTTAGCATCCAACAAAATTAAAATTGAATACTGAATGTCAGAATACAAAATGACCTCCAATTCATCTGACTTACTGTATGTGAGCATAAAAATAGTTTGTTCTCTATAAATACCGCACAATTTATTTAGCTGGTTTTATTGATCCATGCCAGGATCGCTTAATTTTCTGCCAAATTATCCCAGCAATGTATATAATATCCTAATACGCACGTACCTAAGCGTACATCAGACTCCCACCAATTAATGTATAGGAATCTTTTGCATTTCTTATACAGAATTATCATTTTCGGGGCAATGACTGAAACTTAATATTATTTGCCTGAGCAATAGGGGCATTACCTGACTTGCAATCCTTCGTGCCGAATCTAATCAGCACCTTATCGAAATAACTCTTTTGTGATAATCCAAGGATACCTCGAGAGCGTTCTCGATGAATCTGGATCCTTAATACAAAAGAGATATTCCCAAGATCTTCCATCTAGAAATTCTATGATAGAAATTTCTTGGTTTCACGCAGTAAGCCTATATCATTGCATGCCAGTAATATGTCTTCAACATATCAAATATGTGTGTGTGTATATATATATACACATACTCCCATTGAACTTTTGGTATATACATTTTTTTTTTTTTGATATACTTTATAATACCATTGGCGAGATGTTTACTTAGGCCCATAGATGAATCTTTTCAATTTGCATATCAATTTCTTTGGGTCTCAAACCATGAAGTTTTTCTGACTACACCATATAAATTGTCTCATCAATGTGACCATTGAGAAACGTTGTCTTTACATTCGTCTATTGTAGCTCGAGATCAGAATGAGCTGCAAGTACCATTATGATCCCAGAAGAGTCTTTCGATAAAACTGGAGAGAAAGTCTCTTTATAGTCAATGCCTACCTTTAGTATAAAACCCTAGTGACAAGACGAGCCTTATACCTCTCCACATTGCCTCTGGAATCCCTCTTGGTCTTAATTATCCACTAATAACCAATGGGTTTCACACCTTTTGGCAATGGGACGAGGTCCCAAATGTCATTGTCCTCCGTGGACTTCATCTCTTAATTCATGGCATCAATCCACTTTTGAGAGGTAGAGCTACTCAAGACTCGACGGAAGTTGATCGGGTCATCTTCCACCACTCCAATGTCAACCTCATGCTCTTGGAGAAATACTATATAAAATCATTAGGAATTGCACTTCTCCGCTCTCTAGTGGATCTCTTAATGGCACATGTTCTTGAGGTTGTTGAGTTTGTTCCTCTGGAACACATCCTCTCGAGGCTGTAAATCCTCTTGAGGTTGCATGGGGAGATCTATAACATTGTCCTATTGCTCCCTATTAGAAGCAACAACCGTATGAAGAGAAATAAATTTCCCTTCAGACAACAACTTTAATCTTATCTCCCCCCGCAAACTCAACTTCCTCATAGAACTGGGCATTTTCCATCTCAAATATTCATCCAGTAGTGGGATCATAAAATTTCTAACCCCTGACCGATTTAGGACATTGCTCTAATACGTATTATGCTGAGTATGAAAACTATAATAAAAAAAAAAACATGAATGTTGTTACCATATATGTTAACCTACTGTGATATTCACAACCACAATAAGATCTAATAACTTTAATCCTTTTGTCAAGCTAACTTTCAACTTCGACTGCAAAATTCTTGAACACAACCAAGATTTTAGACTTCTCATTGATTAGATACAGGTAATCATACCGAGAGTAATGGTCTATGAACATGATAGAGTAATGTTAACTATTCCAAAAGCAGTAGGGAACAGTCAACAAATATCCATATGTATCAGCTCTAAGACATCTGATTTTCAGTTGGTGCATGATCTACTTATATATATTTTATGTTTCCCTTTATGCACTAAGTACAGACCTCAAGGTCCGCTAAATTAAGAGGATTGAGAATTCCATCGAATATAAGCTCTTAATCCATGGTGTGGATCTCAACCTAATTTCTTGTGTCGTAATTCAATGGAACTCCTACTACAATTTGTACTTTATACCACATGAACTTATATGCAATGCTTCATTAAATGAGGTAGCCGAGTCAAGCATATAAATGTTATCACAAAAATAAATAATCGATACCAGTATTATTTGAATCCAAGAGCAGACCACACCAACTATTTCCAAATGGATGATAATATCCAAATTTATCCAAAATGGCAATAGAAACTAAATTCGTCTAAAAGACGATAAAATATGTCTTTCTCTAGATCTAAATAATAACCAGTTGTAACAATAACCTAAATGTGCTTGTAGACATAATGATGATCAATTTAATGTCGCCCCGTATAGATGAATCTTTCATCACCAATTGGCGTTTAACAAATTAAGCAACCTTGCATATGTGCATTTATGTGGGTAGAATTACTGAAATCTATCCACTATATGTGTGCACATAGTCAAATTAACCTTAAGACAAATTTCAATGAGAAGTGTACCTTTCTTTATACGTCAAGCATAATAACACAACCTTATTACCTTTTTTTTTAAAAAAAAAAAAAAAAAAAAAAAAAAAAAAAAAGAGCGTAATGCCAAGTTAGTACTCTATCTTTACTTACTATACCCTTTTCTCCTCTTACAGATAATGAGAAAAGAGCTCATAGATGCTCTACTTCTCCTTTTAGCAGCTGCAATTGACTTAGATTTAATTTTTGCGAGGAGATATTGCCAAACCAAATGCACGAGCACGTCCTTGGACTGCTTTAACTTATGTGCCTTAAATATTAAAGTAAGATCGGACATATCCATAATGTACTCCTAAATGTTCCTCATACTCTTTATACCATCAAAAAAAAAAAAAAAAAATTTGATAGAGTTGTATTTGTTAGAACATTTCTTAATGGTATTGAGAATGACTTGGCATTTGTCTCCCAAAAATAGCCCCTAAATGATTTCTGGAATTGCATGTTTCATGATTATTAGACTCAGTCAATTAGAACAATACCGCCGCTCAAAATCCCTCATAGCCTCAATGGGAATATCAGCCATAAAAGCAGATGGTTCTTCACGCTAGAGGGCTAAGTCTAAATCCATGCACAGAAAAACTTTCAAAACTTAAAATTGTGTTAATTGGCACTGGGATGGTATTAATTTTGGCAGAACCTAGAGTAGCAGAAATTAACTAAATAGAGAACATACCACAAAATTAATGGGAATTTAATTAGCTCACATACTTGATCAATAATGAATAAAATAATAGCAAGTCCCATTACGAGATACCTAGCACAACATTGACGTTCCATCTTTGGACGAAAAGGTCAACTTGTAAGTGGTACTCTCGATGCAGTAATCAAACACTAACAATCAATCCGGCCAAACAATGAGCCTTCCTTTGGGCCGACTCACGTTCGCATGGAAACCTAAGGATCGTCACGCATTTATTACTGCAGGCATGTATGAAACTCGGCCAAACAGTGACCTTCCTTTGGGCCGATCACTGCCTGCATGAAACTCCACACATGCAAACATCTTATATATTCCAAAACAGGTCGATCTACACAAGAGAGCTCACTTTGGCGAGATGTTGCTTCAATCAACCCATCTCAAAATATTAGACAAGCAAAAGCCAATATTTTATTCAAAGAATTGAATTAAATTCAAATATAGTTATAATTAGGCCTGAACTAAACTGAATTGAACAAGCCTGAACTTAAAATGGACTGAATAGGCCTAAACCGATTGAATTGGATAAAATCCAAATCAAACCAGATCGAATTTGATCTTAATCATATTGAACCAGTGAAATTCAATAAAAACTAAAAAATAATCTTGAGTTGAACCAATTTAAAGGCAGTAGTTGACTTATCAGTTTAGCCTAATTGACTCATCAAATTTTACTGAATTGACATAGTCAGGCTTTACTGAAATTGAACTAGCCATTTATATACTTTCATAATAAATTGGTTAAACCATTTACATTCATAAAATAGCAAGCAGAAGAAGTCCTTTTTATTTTAATTATAAATTAATTCAATTTATAATACCCATGTGTGGACGCCACACCTTATGTGTCCCACTTAAAAAAAAATAAAAAATTACCTATCCTAAATTACGAAACGGACGGCCTCATGTAATTAATTTTTTTTTTTAATTTACAGTTAATTACGAAACTGCCATTCACTTCCATGTTCATCCTCTTCTCCGAATTCCCAAAAAAAACTTACAGCCACAGTACGAAACGCCGTGATCCACGGCTTAAAAAAAAATTCGTCCATGTGTCAAATTCACGAGCAAGATCAGTCTCCTGCCGGTTCTAGTGTGGCCGCGATGCTTCGGTGGTGATCCACTTTTCCGAAGTCACCGCCATGAACTCGTGCCCGGAGACACGACTGCTTACGGCCACAGCCCTTTAGCAACCATGACCACCACAGGAGAAACTGCGATTGAACTGAATTCATAGTTCGTGCCAAAAAAAAACATGCGAGCATAACCTTATACTCGCGGCGATTGAAATCGTGAGTCGGATTGGTGTCACACGGTGGGAGGAACAATTCGTGTGACAACGCAATTCACTGAATTGAACGTGGAGAAGCAAGCGGTGCCGAAAAACTAAATTCATAGATCACAGACATCGAATTGCAGAATGGAAGAAAGCGGTGCCGAAAACAATTCACTCAAACAATAAAAATAATCTATAATTGAATCCTCAACGATTCAACACATACGGCTCTGATACCAATTGAAGGATTTAGAAACTGAATTAAACCCAAGATCATACGTGTTGAAATCGCTAAGAGATTGTGCATAAAACGTAAAACGGAAGCGTACCTGAATCCATAGTGACTGAGGCATGATCGAGATTCGGGTTTGGCCTTCTAGGTCAACACCAGCCTCCTGAGAGATCGTGGGATTCTCTCTGACTCACAGTGACCAATGGGATATCATAGGAGTCGGATTTATATAGTGTGACCCAGGGACCATAACCCCTCTATTGCACATTAGTGCCTGAGGTTTTATTAATTTCTAATTCTGCCCATCATAGAATTAAAAATTACTTTTTGGTATCTGCACATTAGTCCCCCACTTTTACGAGATGTCGTTAGGGCCCATTAATTAACTTAATTAGACCACTTAATCGGGCCAACTATTTAGGATAGCATAGATACTCGGTCAATGATATATTGTTGGACCACATTAGTCGGATTAAAAAATCCAACAACTACGAGTTCTGGAAGTCCCTCTTTCCGGTATATATTTCGTTGATTCTTCCTTTTGGTTGATGATGAAGTAAAACAAAAAAAAAAAAGTACTTTGTGCTTATAGTTTTTTTTCATGTCATGAAACAAGTTACGACCTGAGAACTAACTTCAAGTTTGAACGTGCATCTTAACGTGTTTATGCCTTTCTTGGATTTTTCACTTGGTTGATGGGAAAGTAGGAGAGAGCGAGAGGAATTAGATAATCTACCTTCCGTGTTTCATTCTTTTTTATGCCATCAAAGGACTGTAAATCGGGTGAGAGATTGAAATGGGAAGAGCTAAATGTTTGGATTTACATGTTCTGTGTTTCATTATGAATAATGAACTCACTTAGAAACCGGTTGAATGTGTAGTCTTCTTTGCTGTTAAAGTGGATTCAATTCCTAATTTTAATTGGGAATTCAATCAGGTTGAAGGGAGTTGATGAAGTTAGAAATTTTAATACTTTTGTTGCTTTTATGCATTCAGAGATTCATTCCAGTTCTTTGTTTCAAAACCGAAAGCTAAGTCCCAGTTTTTAATAATTTGGTTTTACCGACTGCAACTGAATTTAATCCGAAATTGTAAGATTCATTGTCGGCTTCTTTGATGTTGGATCAATATCATAGCTTTTCGTTTGATTCTCGGTTCAGGTTGCTGTGGCACATACTATCGGACATGTAGCAGCAACTGTGAGTATGTCAAAGGTTGCAGTTTCGTTCACACACATCATCAAGAGCGGGGAGCCTGCTTTTAGCGTGTTGGTCTCGAGGTTCCTCTTGGGCGAGACATTCCCAGTCTCTGTGTACTTATCCCTTCTACCTATTATTGGTGGCTGTGCCCTCGCTGCCGTGACCGAGCTCAACTTTAATATGATTGGTAAATCAACTGTTTGGTTTGCATAGGCTATGTTCAATTTGTTTGCCAACTATGATCTCCGAGCTTATTGTCGATTCTAAAGCTCTGGACTCAAATAATTTCAAACATTGAGTATATCTCTATGATCATTTAGTTGCATGGAATATTTGCAGACAAAACAATGTTGATTCCCTTGCTTAGAGTTAATCCCGTAACTAGGTGTTAGGTGGTACATGTTGGCACATTATGGTTGGACTTTCCTTCGGGACAGTCAGTTTGATTGTTGGGTGAGTTTGTTTGGTGTCATTGGTACCTCAGTCAATGTAACATGAATTTCTGATTGTTTCCCTTTGAGGGTCAATTTATAGATTTTTTTTTTTGAGAGTATGACTTTAGTCCATTTTTCCCTTCTCAGGTTTCATGGGGGCTATGATATCGAACCTTGCATTTGTCTTCCGCAACATATTCTCAAAGAGGGGCATGAAGGGAAAATCAGTCAGCGGAATGAACTACTATGCTTGCCTGTCTATGTTGTCTCTGTTAATTCTCACTCCATTCGCAATTGCCGTGGAGGGACCGCAGATGTGGGCTGCTGGGTTTCAGAAGGCCATGTCTGAAATTGGACCCCAGATTGTCTGGTAATCACGTGGGAACCTACAACTTGTTTACTTCTATGGTTTGCTATTTATTTCCACCCCATGCCCAGCTATCTTCTTGCCTGATTAGTTGAATAGTTTGATTCCAGTTCAATCTTAAGAAGGAACACATTGCCAACATTATCACAGATAATAATGTACTCAGATGAGCCATCTGTGAGAGTAATTTGACCAATAACTAGTAATCTGAAGGCAGTGCAAATTCTTATTGGTCCAGTGTATTCCCTGATGTTGAGGACAGAGACAAGCCTTATTAGCTCTGGAAGATACCATGGAGGGAGAAATTCTAGGCTAGACCGGGTGTGTGAACAGTAATTCTAAATCATTTAGATCACAGTTGTCCAATGTTTTAAGGACCAGTTTCTGTTGTCACATGACAGAAATAAATTGTTGCAATCGATCCACTTAACCAGAGAATCGTTTGGGACTGCAGTCTGATGGATCTCTTGGTGGTTCTTATTGATTTTTTTCCTCTTCTATGGAATTTATTCGGTCGATTTTATCCTGAAGGAGATTACACAGATTGTCATGTGCCTAGAAGTGAAAAAATCTGTCCCGCTATTTTTTCTTTCAATGCTGTTGAGAATCACATTCCCGTTCATGAATTTGCGATAAATTGCTGTTTTAATGGGATATTGAACTCGAAGGCTGTTGATTGCACTTTTCTCTACTCTTGTGTGTACTGAAGTATCCATAATGGGTGTATTTATTACCCATGTTAATACTAGGTGGATGGCGGCCCAGAGTGTGTTCTACCACCTGTATAATCAAGTCTCCTACATGTCGTTGGATGAGATCTCGCCGTTGACATTCAGCATCGGGAACACGATGAAGCGGATATCGGTCATTGTATCATCAATCATCATCTTCCACACCCCTGTCCAGCCTGTCAATGCCCTTGGTGCGGCCATTGCTATCTTCGGCACTTTCTTGTACTCTCAGGTATTATCCACATTCCAAGAAGCTTGTCCACCGTCAATCCGAAAGCAACATGTTTTTAAGTAACTGCCTTGCCCACTAGTAGTTCCAAAAGTGTCTATTAAGAAAACAGACCGGTAATAACTGTTTGAATGCTTGTTCTTTCCTGTGCTTATTTGGGTATTTCTTCATAACCTCTTGGATTCATCTAATTTAATTTTATGAAAGTTTCATGGGAATACCTTGGCCTATAATAGATCATCAAATGGCTGGTATTAATCCATGTTTTATCCCTTCTGGCAAATTAACAGATTACATTTCCTTTTGTGGTTCTTTAAATACTAAAACAAATAATCACAATACCATGTCAGTTCGATCCAAGGTTATCTCTTTAATTGTCCTTCGTTGTTTCATTGGCTCGCTGGTTTTTTTTTTCCCCGGATACCAACAGAATTAGGCTCAAATACGACTGGTCATTTCTCAGCACATGCCTCATATCCCCTTGACCTTTTCAATTTTACTAATGGAAGAGTTTTCAACTTTGCTGGGTGCAGGCAAAGCAGTGAGTGGGGGCTTCCAGTGCTAGAAATTCAACCATGGAAGAAGATATCAATGGGTTCTAGGCACTGTTTTCTTGTATAGGAAGTAGTGGAAATAATATCTCCAAAGAGAAGACAGATTTTAATTTTTACACCGCAGCCTTCTTCCCCCATTTTCCTCTTTCCTTCAGTATTTCACGCAATAGTATTGAACTGCTGGAACAGAAGTTCCTAATAATCCAGGCAGTGGCAGAGTCGGTGTCTGCTTTAAAGGGGAAGAGGAAGAAGAGGGAGTATAACGGGAAAAAAAAACATGTTTTGCAATAAAAGCACCCCAGGACACTCTCCATTGTCGCTTTATATGCTTACAATTTTTTTTTCTTCTTTTGCTGAATCATCTTGTGATTCAAGAAGACCCGTTATGGAAGTTTATTTGGAGTTGCAAAGGACCCGAAACAATCCAATATTTCATGTCACTTGCCTCATAACGAACTTGGTTCGGGTTGAACGCTTTATTTCTTGTTCCAGGCTCTGTGAGGGTACGGTTTTGTCAAAATTTTATGAAATTCTCCCATGAAGGAATGGATGGAAGGAAAGCAAAGCGGACTATGAATGACTTTGGTGTGGTTGATTTGACTGTGCTTACAAGATTTGAACCTAAGATATTACTCAGGTGGAAGATGCGATGAATCATCTTAATGAATTCACGTCGGTGGATATTGGGCTCTTTTAGCCAATAGTTAATATCACACATTACCATTGGTGGTGCATTATCAAATTTAGATTCTGAAAAATAAATCTATAGTCGGTAATGATATTTATTTTATGAACTCTGAAATAGTAAAACAATTTAGATTTTCTTGATAAGAAAATGAACTGTAACATTTCTTATGCTCAAGTCCTTGTAATTTTAAATTGTCTGAATTAATTCCATTATGTTTGCAAGCATCGCAAATTCACCCTCACAAATTGACCGAGTTGGTCTATAGATGACTATAATTATGATATTCTTCAATCTTGTTCTGGAATCGGGTTATATTTAATTTGCTCGGTAGTTTTTCGACAAACTCCTTAAATTCGACTATTACAAAATGGATCATAGGACAGGTTGTCGCCCGCTTGCATGGATTTTTGCAGTAAAATGAAGGAACACAACATTTTGGGCTTTCCCTTGCAAATGATGATAACTATCTTAATTATGAAAAGGGATAAGAGAGAGACTTTAGGCGGTGTTTGGTTTGTTAATTGTTAGATTATGCGAAAAGGTTCATTTATGGCAAAAACTTTCTTGGGTTATAACTCGAATTTGATATTCATGTGTCCGGAAAAATTCATAATCCTCATAAAGTCGGTTATAATATAAGAGTTATACGTGTTTTAAACGTAAAATTTTACCAACTATACCGTAAAATTTTAACTCATAAAGTATCATCTTATAACAAATTTTTAAATTAAACTCTTGTACACAGCACAAACAAACGCAACCTTAGATAAGGGCAGTGCCCAAAGGAAGTTATGTCTTGCCCCTTCGGAAACAACACAACCTCAGATAAGCTAAGTGTGCTTACAACTGTTTCATTCGCTGTTTAAAAGACAAGACTCTATCAGGAACTACCAAAGGAGATTCTCCGATCCTTGACACACCTTTCCCCAGGCTAGAAGAAGAACATGGAAGGTCGAAATGGATCCTAATCCCAAGAGATTTTTCTATGATGAGATGCCAAGGGACAGGTTTTCGGACTTGGACGATTCGATCCTTCTCCTGATCACATCCTTCCTCCCGTTCAGGGACTCCGTGAGGATGAGCGTGCTCTCCCGCCAGTGGAGGAACCTGTGGCGCTCTGCTCAGAACGTCGAGTTCAGAGAGAACTTCTTCCCCGGGCTGCTCCATCAGCGGCGCCTTGCCATGATCCACTTCATGAGGCGGTGGATCCAGGCTTTCCCTGAGCGTGCACTGGATAGCCTCGAGCTCACCCTCTCGAACCCTGAGGAGTTCACTGCGGATGTCAACAATTGCATCTCGTTCGCCCTGAGCCATCGGGTGAAACACCTTGGGCTCGACTTCTGCGATCTTGATCTGGTCAAGGGAGACGGTAATGATGACATGGAGGAGCAACGGCATGGTGCCGTGATGGATCTCCCCGATATGGTTTACAACCACACGGGTCTCCGATCTATAAGGCTGTTCTCTTGCCGGTTTGCCGTGTCCTGGTTTGGGAACTTCGTTGCACTCAAGAACCTCTCTCTGGGTTACATGAAACTCAACGTATCCACCATCAGCACCTTGTTGGAGAACTGTCCCTCGCTGGAGAGTCTCAGCCTTGAGCACTGCTGGAACATGGAGGAATTCTGCAGACCCGGGAAGCATCCTAGGCTCGAGATATTGACCTTGAACCGGTGCGACTTCCTCCGGTCGTGGTACAGAATTGAGGTCCCGAACCTTAGGGTTTTTAAGTATGCAGGATTGGTAGGTGCATTGGAGGTGGATGTTGGGCGGTCCATCCAAGAGGTGGAACTCGATTTCTCGCCTGAGACTGTGTTCGAGGGATACGGAGATTTTCTACACACGCTCATGTGGTCTCTCGGCAATGCTAGGGTGCTCACAGTTTGCAGTTACATGCTTCAGGTAAACCCTACCTGGTAATTCATAATATACATATACATACACACACAAAAAGTTGAGCATTTCTGGTACTTCGAGTCCATTAACTGGCACATTTCAATGAATTTTAGGTTATTCCGAGCGGGGAAGAACCCTTGGGTATGGAATCACCACTAAATGTGAGGCATTTGATCTTAAAGACTTCGATGCATTCCTGTGATTTCTGGGGTATCTCTTTCTTCCTCAACAGTTGCCCATCTCTAGAAACCCTAACCATCGAAATTAGCCCTCTAACGATCCTCGAGGTATATATTATATCTATATATATGTATGTATTTATGGTGACTACTGCCCCATGATAATTACAATGGTTCTTTCTTATGTTGTACATATAATAAATTCAATCGGGAATATGCTAACGTATGTTTCATGTAATTTTTCTGCCTATAGGATTATGAATCACCCTTCCCATTGGATCAACCACGATTTTGGGCTCCGACTGTGAGTGCATTCAAGTGTATCACTTCGACTCTGAAGGTGGTCGAAGTTAAGGGCTTCGAAGGGACTGCTGAAGAAATGTACCTTCTCAAGCATGTGATGCGCTATGGGAGAGTGATGAGAAATTTGAACCTCTACATCTCAAATGAAGCCAATGCAGAGAGTGCTGGAGGGGCTCGGGTTCTGATGGCATCTCATAGGGTGTCCAAAGCGCTGCAGATTGCAGTCATGGTCTATTGAAAGTAATAGATCCGTGCACTGTTATGTGCTGCCATCAACAGGTTGTAATAGATCGAGCTTTGTCATCTTGAACGATTGTCAATAAAAACTTCTTCTGATATAAAGATTTTTTTTCCTGATTGGATTTACGTGTTATTGTATGGAAGTGATGTACACACTGAAGCTAGTTCAATCTGCATCAGAGTCACTTGTATATCATTTAGAGCGACTCTCAACTTTAATTTACAAACGTATGGCTATCGGCATATCTGTGTGTCAGTTATTTGCCCAAATAATCGACACAAGAAGTTCAAGAATGCAATGAATCAAGGCCAAGATCAATGGAGGGACCGGCATCCAGTCAAGAGCCCCGCATTCCATGGTTGTAAAACCTATTGGCCTCGTATTTGCACTGTCTCATCATATTTCGGTGTGGCATTGTCTGTACCCAAGTTTGTGCTTTCCATGGCAAGGTGGCACTGCACCAGAATTAAGGATGAGAGAAGTCTGATTGAGGCAAGCCTCCTGTTCTAGTCCCGGCATGCTTGAGGATAGTTTGGCTCACCAAAGGAGCTTCAACCTCTGTCTTCGCATGGTGGTAATTGTCAACCAAGAGCTGTCCGACTTAAGTTAAAATCATCATACTCTTAAATGTAAAAACAATATCACACGGTCTCTTTAGACAAGTCTGACAAATTTGGGCTGATACTGGGATATTAATTAACATGGTTCTGCACAAGGATGATGTGCACAAATTTAGAAATGGTCCGAAAAAATACATATATTGCGATATGAGATAAAAGCAGTTCATTCAATTCGAATTCGAGTGCAGGTATCTGAATTTTTTATGGCAATTTGCTGGATGGTGTTGTATGTGAGGAACTTTCCCCTTTCGCCACAAACCCTTCAAAGGATCAAATGTAGAGAGAATTAGGGTAGTTAATAACTTAATATGGCATATTTCGGATTTTCCACTATGAACTAACACATACATTTATGGCATTATCTATCGTGTCTGTGCTATCATTTCAATCTCTTTTAACTAAACATAACCCCTAAAGTAGACCACTGATATGGATTCCCGACTAAATCTTTTCAGGTTTTAATTTCTCCAAATGCATGTTCAAATGAGTTCTCGTTTGTTTCTTTCGTGCAGTCCTACTAGTATTGATAGAAAGAAGGTCCGTTTTTCTCTCATCGTATTCTATTTGCAGGGCATAATGGGCTCGGATTAGGACACTTCAAGCATTAGGATTAGCAAGCTGGTGCAGATACTTTCCAGTGTCTTTCAAGGGTTGTGCTTGTTGAATCTTTTATTCTTTTCATTATCTTGTTCATATCTCTACCTTGTGGCTTGTTTCGTGCTTCTATTAGATCATGATCTATCTGGTTTATGGGGTACTCGTAGAGCTTCTGATTTAGCCTGAAGGGTTCTTACAGCGCAGCACAGCAGGCTTCCATGGTCGGCCAAGCTGGAAGGATTGTTGAATCTCTGCTTCCAAATAACCTCTGGAAACAAGCCTAACCAGAAAATCCAGAGGCTGCCCAATTTTTCACATTTTCAAATGGCCTTCAAGTTCGATTCATAATCATTGATGGAATGGAACTCTAGAAGGCGTCGGTTTTCTTCGCAGCAACTTCCACATGTTCTCTGAATGTTTCATAACATCAGATTTTTTGGAAGCCGTACCAGTTTTGCTATTTGTGAGAGTCTTGAAGTTGAGAAAATGTGATGGTGAAAAAGCCTAGTTTTATCGAACACCATCATATGGATCCGCACGACTTCTATGACAGGTCTGTCTTGGAAATGATTTGATTGCTTTTGATTATGCAAATTATATTTGTCTCTTGTAAACAAGCAAGCGTGACCGCTTCTCCATGGCTGTTGCCTTGTGCAGTTCTGTCTCTGAAAAATGGTGCATGCAGAGCCACTGTTTTAGGAACTGGAAATTAAATACTAAGCGCAGGCCATTTGCTGTATATTTTCCTTCCTCAGTGGGAGCTTTTTGTTGATGAATATACATGCCTTCAGGCTCCCTTAACTTCGACAGAGAGATGACGGTCACGCCGAGTGTGGTGATTGTTGAGGATGATTGACAATCGGTCAGCTTGTGCAGTGCCATGTTTATTTAGGTGTACCATTCTCAAAGACATGTCTGCTGTCACTCCGAGGCTTTACAGCACAGGATTGAAAACATTCAAGCAACTAGGCTGAAAGCCCAGTCCCAGTCCAGGAGTAGTGCTTCCCATGTCCTTACATAGTATTTTGACTTGCCACCAAATCTGAATTTTTAAGGTCCATGCTTCCCAGCTTTCATCCGAGTTTTTTCGATCCTGCTCTGAATCAGAACGTTGTTCTACCATTTAGGAAGGAATAAGGAAACCAAATCTCACAGATCCTATTTGATCATCGGTTCTAATGACACAGATACATATCTTTTGAATGTTTGAATAAGCGGCTCATCAGAATTTGGCTGTCGAATGAGGAGAAACCCTTTAAAAGTCATTTGAATCATGAGAGAGAATTGAATTTAGAACCTTTCTCGATACCAAATTGAATTCAGTATCACTGCACCAAATTTTTTTTGTTAAATCGCTTTGCCGAAGAAAAAAAGTGATCGTAATAGTACCAATCTAGACATCCTGCTATATCATTTTTAAACTTTTTTATTTAACTGACACTTAGCACTGACTCCATGATTGTAATGTCCCAAGAAACTCGGTATAATTCAAGAAGTCGATACCTGAGATCAGTTCCAAAGAGCACAGTTCTGGCTTTTTTTTTCCTCCTCTCGACAACTTTAACCTTTTCAAACTGAGTTATGCATAATTGAACAACAGCCTTCGCGGTCGCAGGCACGGCAGGCAGATCTGATTTGTCCTTCCATGGACGCTCCTCTCTCTCTCTCTCTCTCTTTCTCTCCCCATAATTTCTCCTCTTTTCTCCTCTCCAACAATCCTTGGCTTGGTTCTCCCTCTACTCTCCCCGCCGTCCCCGCCATCTTTCTGTGTATCATGCTTCATTGTCCCTGAGGCTTGTTCTCCGCGAAGAACTCCACTCACCGAGTCACCATGAGCGCACAGGGTCCCAATCCCAAGCCCTCAAAACCATCAAAACCCCACCTACATTCCACCCAATCTCAGCCCAATCCGAGGCCCACCAACTCCTCCTCCACCTCCTCGTCCATTTCCTCCCACCTGGCCATGGTCGAGCTCAAGCAGAAGATCCTCACCTCCCTCTCGAAGCTTGCTGATCGGGACACGTACCAAATCGCGGTCTCCGATCTCGAATCCACCATTCAGACGATCTCCCATGACGCCATCCCCATGCTCCTCAACTGCCTCTTCGAGTCCTCCAACGACTCCAAGGCCGCGGTGAAGAAGGAATGCATTCGGCTTGTCGCGTTCGTGTGCTCTAGCCGCGGGGATTCCACTTTCAACCACTTGACCAGGATAATCTCTCAGCTCACCAGGTAATTGATTGATACAGGGACAATTGCATTCTATGTTGATCTTTATTTGGACTGCTGTCTGTGTTTGGGCGATTGTATTGTATTATTCAATAATCTGGGTTCATACACATATATTTGTGTCGCCGGTCTTGTTTCATGAAGGATGAATATCGGTCTGTATTTTTTTTTCTGAAGATTAGGCATTCATTGGAAAATTTAGACTCGGCCATTGTATCACCAGACCCTATCTACTAACTTGTAGGGCCCGAGAGGGTTCACCCACAGGTTTAAATCGAGTTATGGCTCGGGAATAATAATATCAGAGTACAAACCAGAAATCCAAACTAAGTAAGAATTATGCCAACATAACTAACATTCTACTTCGGGCAATGCGCGTGATGCGATATCCACTAAGGCCCAGAGCCCATGCAGCTGAATCAATTTTGGAGGAAAATGAAGAGGCTGATGATTTGAATCCTGTTTCTGTTGCCCCTGTACTATGATAAACTTTGATGTTGGGTTCGCAGATTCAGTTCTTGAACCATACAATCAAGTTTGGATTGTTGAAGCATAATGATGCAATTTACAATATTTCAAAATTTCTATTGCAGGGAAGAAGCCAGACAGTAGATCGAGTCAGGGTTCTAACATATGTGCACTCTAAGCCAGAATTTTGCTCTGGATATCAACTGTTCCTTTTCTGATATGTCTACCATCACCTATAGGAATTGCTTTTTCATGTTTCTGAAGTACTTGATCTGTCAACATTCCCAGGAGGCTCAAGGACTCAGATTCTGGGGTGAGAGATGCATGCCGGGAAGCCGTTGGTGTGCTTTCTGCACAGTACTTGAAGAATGAGGGTGTTGTGGGGTTGTTTGTCAAGCCACTGTTTGAGGCTATGGGGGAGCAGAACAAAGTGGTACAGTCTGGTGCAGCAATGTGTATGTCAAAGATGGTGGAATGCGCAGCTGACCCACCAGTGGGTGCATTTCAGAAGATGTGTCCACGAATCAGCAAGCTGCTCAATAACCCCAATTTTCTAGCCAAGGGTGCTCTTTTGGCTGTTGTTTCTAGTTTGTCCCAGGTTAGTGAGGTGTATTCTGCTTAGCAAACTACAGTTAGTTATATTTCCTTTTCTGATATGCTTGTTGCTAGACTTGTTATGATGGATTACTTTTATGAAAAAGTTTTAGCTAATACTAAGTAACTACTAGGAAACTAGACCTAGGAAATCACTGGCAATAATTCTACAGATTTTGAGTGGCCGTGCAGCTTGGTGGATCAGATTTTGCATAAGAATATGCTTAGGCATAGATTTTATTTTTTGCTGGCTCTAAATTGTTTGAGAGATTCATTACATTAGAATGTCAATCATAGTAAGCCGGTGCCTCCCTCTGCAGTTATGCGTACAGCAGTTTGTGGGGATGTTTTATGGATAAGCTGTTGTGGCAGGTGGGAGCTATTTCCCCTCAAAGTTTTGATTCGTTGCTGCAAGGTATTCAAGAATGTCTTGGAAGTCCAGACTGGGCAACACGAAAGGCAGCAGCAGAAGCATTAACTGCATTTGCAATGCATTCAAGCAATCTCATTACTGATGGAGCTGCCTCCACATTAACTACACTAGAGGGTTGTCGCTTTGATAAGGTAGATAAGTGTTAGTATTCTCTGCAATTACTAGTTAACAATGGAATTCACCATAGGTGATGTTATATTTGTAGTGAAAGCAGTTAAGATAATTTTTTTCGGCGGGAGAATTTTATCATCTTTATGGGGAACATTTTTTGGTGATTGAGTTCTTTTGATTACATCACTGTAGAGCATAAAGGATATCTATGCACAAGTTCCCCTCATGAAAAAAGAAATGTAAACCCTATGACAGTTGAATCTTCGTTTGCATTTACAGATAAAGCCAGTCAGAGATAGCATGCATGAGGCTTTGCAGTTATGGAAGAAGATTTTAGGCAAAGGAGATGGAGGTCCCGATGACCAGATATCTGTATCTCAGGGTAAGCTTATAGCAACATTTCTTGTTGATGTATTCAGTTATCTCAGATTCTCAGAACTAAAACTTTGTTGTTGTCATATCAGAAAGTGAGAATCCTGAGCTGCGAAAAATGTTGGAGAAAAATGATGCACATCCATCTGACAGAAGAGAGTCTTCTGGGAAGGATTCTTCTAAAAGTTCTTCCCCTACCGGCGATTCAGTTTCTGAAGCTAGAGTGGGAAATATTTTAGAGAAAGCAGTTGATATACTGAAGAAGAAGGCACCTGCTCTTACTGATAAAGAGCTAAACCTAGAATTTTTCCAGAAACTTGAGGCTAGGGGTTCTGGTGATTTGCCTGTCGAAGTAGTTGTGCCCCGTAGGTATCTCAATTCTTCAAAATTGGGCGATGAGGAACAGTCAGGCCAAAATATTGCTGAGCCGAGAGGGAGATTTAATCGCATGGGCAATGGCACTGATGAACTCCAAGGATCATTTATGAGCAAGTATCGTAGCATGGAGAGAGGAATGAATGGTAAAGATTGGAGATTAAGATCATTTGACGATGATAAAATTGACGAGAGTCAGGTGGAATCAACTGCAGCTTTTGCCAAAACTGAATGTCAGTCTGCAGGAGGTTCCTTTAGCAGCGCCAAGGGAAACTGGATTGCTATCCAAAGGCAATTACTGCAATTGGAGAGGCAACAAAGTCATCTCATGAGTATGGTTCGGGTATAGTCTAATAACCTATTTTCCTGTCAAAAAGCTTACTTGTTCTTGCCTGTGTGCAAGTGATCTGATCTGGCATTTTTCTTGGTTACAGGATTTTATGGGTGGTTCCCATGATAGCATGATAACATTGGAGAACAGAGTAAGAGGTCTCGAACGAGTTGTTGAGGATATGGCTCGCGATTTGTCCATATCATCAGGCAGAAGAGGTGGTGGTTTCGCTGTGGGATTTGATGGAGTGACAGGTAGGTCTTTAGGTAAGTACAATGGCTATTCTGATTACTCTGGCGGGAAATTCGGAAGGGGAGGAGAAAGATTTGCCCAATCTGAGGGAACTTCCAGCTTGAGAGGGAGAAACCTCGCATGGAGGTCCGACATATCAGAGGGTTGGGATAGGGATTGCCCTCCTTATGGAAGTTCCAGGAATGGGCAGACCATGGCCAGGAAGGGATTTGATGGTGCAAGGAGAGGTTGGGTTAAGGAGGCCGCTCCAGCAAGGCATGGGGAGGGCCCTTCAGCAAGAAGTGTATGGCAGGCATCAAAAGATGAAGCAACCCTTGAAGCAATTCGGGTTGCTGGGGAGGACGGTGGGAGTTCTCGGGCAGCTAGGGTTGCTATGCCTGAGCTAACAGCTGTGGCACTCGAAGATGATAATGTGGGGCGGGAGCAAGACCCAGTTTGGACTTCTTGGACCAATGCAATGGATGCCATTCAGGTGGGTGATATCGATGCGGCATATGCTGAAGTTTTGTCTACTGGGGACGACCTCTTGCTGGTGAAGCTGATGGACAAGTCAGGACCTGCAATTGATCGGCTCTCGAATGAGGTCACGACCGAGGTCCTAAATGCTGTCACACAGTTTCTTCAGGAACAGAACTTGTTTGACATATGCCTGCCCTGGATTCAGCAGGTATGGCTACTTTGCTTTTCCCTCGGATTTTCTTGGAGGTTTTTGTTTGTTAAGTCTGATCCCCCATTCGTTCACATATCCAGTTGTTCGAAATAGTGTTGGAGAGTGGGCCAAATTCTGTGACCCTTCCCATTGAAGTGAAGAAAGACCTCTTATTCAACCTGCACCAAATCTCTTCCATTAGCAATCCGCCCGATGACTGGGAAGGAGCCACGCCCGATCAGCTCTTACTGCAGCTTGCATCAGCATGGGAAATTGATCTGCAGCAGTTTGAAAAGTAAACGAACACCTGGTACCTCAAAAGAAAATGACCGTATGCTTCACAGCCTATCAATTCTTTTGATTAAATTGCTTAGAAACGATCGGTTTATGTTTCTCAGTCTACCATATTTCTTTTCAATTCCATTGTTTTCATAACGATTATATATAATATCAAATGGAAATGTCATGCTCACTGTTCTTCCTTTTCTTCTCGTCTATTAAATGCTATAGAATAATAGTGACTATAGAATAATAGTGATATCGATAATAACTGGGATGACTAAAGGAAGGAAAGAAAGGAAGAATATGTAAACTTATGAACAACAGAAAACGGAGCTGAGCACTTAACGATAAAGTCCTCAACACAGACTTTTCTGGTAGCGAAAACAATGGAATCCACTCTCTTGGATGTTAGAGAGGAAGAATCTGGTACAGGGACTATTAGTATGTACAAGTTAAATCTTGTAATGACACACCAACGATGGCTCGTTAACAGTAACACAGAATCACCCTCAAAATGCTGCTTCCATCTCCCGATTCATCTATCCTTAAGCCTGAACATGATCCTTCAGCACAGCAGAGGTAACACATTCATGACTGAAACACAGGCTGATCCAACAAGCAAGACAACCTCGAAAGCCCCAGAAGCCAACTGGGAAGAAGTTTGAGAATCCCACTGGGAAGATACTGTCGCATCACAGGAGTAAATTGCCGGAACTCTATGAGCTGCAATTGATTCTGTTTCCATCTTATGGGGTTGGGCTGCAACGCTATCTCCTTACTTGGCAGCGTACCAGTTCTGCGCACACTTCGCATCAACTGATAAATCGACTCTAAGGAAGTTCTTGCCCTCAAAGAAGGGCTTGGACATGCATTCAACTACTATGGCCTTGGCCTCCTCAGCAGACTCACTCGGCCCTTCCAAGATCACCTCATCATGAACCTGCCCCCAAAAGATTAACCAAGTCTGTTAGTGACCAGGGACATCAAAAATCGATTCCTCCACAACAAAACAATGGTTCTTTTCAGCTCCTCACCTGCAAAAGAAGCTTCCATCCCAGCTCTTTCAACCGTTCATTCTTGGAAATTTGCAGCATGGCGCACATTGCAACGTCAGCAGCGCTGCCCTGTTCCATCAAGTCATCTGATACTGAGCTTCATACTTTCAGTGGACAGGGAGAGAGAGAGACTAGCCCTAGATAAGCTGTGGGCACGACGAAAGAAAGAGCCGAACCTGAACAGGGGTGTTAATGGCAGCTCGTTCAATATGCCCTTTCTGAGCATAGGAAGCACGGGAAAAAAGTGGAAACCTCCGAGCCCGTCCCAGCAAAGTGTAAACTTGACCACGTTCCCTTGCTTCCTGCTTCCGCTTCTCCTGCCAAATAAGCACTTCTTGCCTTTCTTTGTACCACAGCTCAACTGTCTTCTTTGCTTCTGCCAAAGAAACCTTATGCAAGAAAATGTGTTAACTACCCTTCAATAACCCCTTTTTCCTGACAATCAATTACAATGGCAGTCGCAAACTTGCAGATGACGTTATAGCAGCTATTAATACCTTCCAATCTCGAGCGAGCCCCACGGGGGTTTTCCCATATGCAATTGAGAAGTTAAGCATCTTAGCTTTCCTCCTCTCAGAAGCAAAAGCATCCTGCAACATAATTTCGCATGAACTCCTGTCATTTAATTGTTGTTCAGCAAATAACAGTTGCTATCTCCAAGGGCCCTGGCAAATTAATCAAGGACCTGTGACTAACCGAAAAAAAAAAAAAAACACAGGAAATAAAAAGTAAATTCCAGTCTTTACCTTTAAAAGTGGAACTGGGGGTTTCTCTTGACCAGGTTGAGGATGCCACTCAAGAAGAACTTCCTTCTTTTCAACAGCCTCACGAATATGTTCATACATGTTTAGAGCAGTTCTTGAATGGAAATCTCCACCAGCTTTGAATGCATCCAACATACTCTTACAATTGGTAAGGTGCGCAAGAATCCTAAGTTCGAGCTGTGATGCCACTAAGATTTTTATTTACTTGGTCCACGGATAAGTCATTAAAAAGTGAACATCATTGACAAAATTACCTGTCCATAGTCCGCAACGATGAGGGAGTTCCCTGGGGCAGCAATGAATGCCTGACGAATCTTATACCGGTCCTTCTCCAAGGCAGGTTGATTCTGGTCAAGATTAAACACAGAAAGAAAAGGTTATAAAATGACACAATGGAGAATGCTTTGAAGAACCAACTCGTCCAGCTAAAAGAAACCTGCAGATTGGGCCTCCTTGCTGACAGGCGCCCGGTCTCAGTGTTGATATTAAGTGAACAGTGGATACGCCCATCTTTGCCAGAAATGTTACTTCCCTTAAACATATGAAGAGATACAATAAGAACAAAGTAGTTCAGGAGCCAAATCCTAAATACAAGACCATTGCAGGATTGTAAATAAAATACAAGACAAAAAATGTAAAATATGCCATGATCCTAGTTTCAAAAGATCAAATCCTTCTTTTCCTTTTTGGTCATCTACCGAGAGACAAAATGGAAAATAATTTTTTTGCCCCATTTTGCATCCAAATAACCTAGAACCTGATGTTTGCGAGGCATCAATTTGCACCCAGAAATTCTAATTTTGGGGAATGCTGCACAATGAAGTCTTCATTAAGAAGACAGCAGAATACAGTCTCGACCAAAATCACCAACAATTTCCAAAAAACTTAATAGAAGAAAGGACTTCTCATGATTATTTGAGAAAATCTTTTACATGGACTAAGTGGGTCACTGAATTATTTTGAATCCAAGATATTAATGGCACAAAAGATATGGTGCAAAAAGTAACTTCCTGGGAGGGGCAAGTACCTGCAAGGGAAGAATGAAGTTGGATATTAGAGAATCGATAGAGCAAACTTCACAGAGAGCAGCAATAGCATGACATGCTTCCTTCCCAGCCTCTTCATCACCCGGAAATGCCTTGTAAGCTGTTCCATACTGAGAAATATCCACATTCTTACTTGCGACTTCCTGGGTTATAGACTCGGGATTAATTTCCTCAACGCTCTCTCCGAGTTGCTCCACTTCAGAAACTTCATTCACAAAGTCATACTCTGCAGAAACCTTCCCAGCAAGAATTTTCAGAGCATCACCACTCACTGAGGGCCAACCAGTGGCCGTGTACATCTCTACTGGAAACTTGGCCCCGATACTGCGCAAACTGATGTTTCGATATTTTGAAGCCGTCTTTTTGCCTTCTTCAATGAAGCCATCAATATTTGGGACTTTAAATGTCTTCTCTTCTGGTAAAGCCTCATTTTGGTCCTTACTGGTTACAGAATATAAGAAATCAAGAACTTCTAAGCAGAACTTGCAGAACATATATAGATGTCTTCAGCCGTATATATCAGTCACTAGTTCATATATCAACTTCTGATAAAATAAAATATGCACATTATGCAATCATCACCCAAAAAGGATATTAGAATAGTCCAGAAAATATAAACATTGGTAAATGCAGGACCATCAAAAGCAGCAATAGCCAATATCATCAGGATAATACAGTTTCAGCAAAGTATAAACTTCAGCTGTAAGGGAGAAATAATAGTTCTTATGTTAAGATTTTACCTGTTTAAAATGCCACCAAAAAGTAGCTGGCGCAGTTGAGTGTCGCTTCCCACATTCATGTACTTCGCGTCAGGGCAATACTTTGAGGCCCAATTTCGGAACCTATTTACCGCAATCTGCTGCTCTGCTTTTGCTAGCTTCTCAATATCGGCAAGGTATGGACGATCAACCAGCATCCCTTCCCTTTCTATTTTAACAAGAATCTCACCAAAAGGTTGCCAGTATTCCTTGTAGAAGTCAAACATCGATTTTCCAGGCCATGGTGTTCCATTGAACCTCCACGCCATAGCAACCAATTTATTTCTCAAGCTCTCGTAAAGCATTAGTGTGCTTATTGCATCCAAAGACGAGTAAGAGATCCATAACTCTCGCTCTTTCCTCTGCAGTTCTTCGACGGGAGCAACAGTGATTAGTTTCCCCTCAGTCCCATCTTTCTTCACCTTTTTCTTTCCAAAGATCGTCTTCATTGATACTTTCCCAATCAACTCCTTCTTTGGGCCTAGTGCTGTACTCTTCATGACTTCATGATCACCTGTGAGTGCTTCGAGAGAGTATCCACCATCTGTTCTTCTCGATGAATTCCATAGTCGGGCCATGTGCATTGTATCGGCGTGGAACCCAGAGAGCTTAATCCCATAGTTCTCAATAATGTGATTATCGAAGCTGTAATTGTGCCAGACCTACAAAATAAGCCGACAACAGAGTGCTCAATAATTAGAAATACGGAAGCCTGATGAAGATCATGATAGATACATTTGTTAATTCTTCGACAATAGCAGGTCCCTGTATACTAGGATGTTCTTCAGTTTTACAATCATGCTAAATGGTCTTGCAGCTCTAAAGATAACAATTGAGATTATTTGGGGGGGTGGGCAGGAACCTCTGATGGATATTTTTAATTTTTGTTCCAATGAAAATGTGTGGCTGGAACATTAAGGATAGCCACGAATTTGCATATCATTTTACGCACCTTTTTTATGTTAGGGTCTTCAAAAAATGGAGCGAACTCAAGTAAGAGATCACTTCCACCACCATCAAGAACATCTACCCATATACAGGACTTTCCATTGCCATAATCTGCATTAGGACCAGAGTATATACTGAAGCATGTAACCTCACCATGGTTGACTGGAGTTTCTTGTTTCACATCAATTTTAGCCACCTGCATAAAGTTACTCGAGATCAAATAAAATGCAACTAACAATTTTAAAAACTTCAATGCATAAATCATGTTCAATATAACTTGATGTCCTGTAAACTAAACCAACCAGATAAAAATCATTGCCGAACCATACAAACCTCTGTATCACATGCATGTATTAGATGTCCGTATTGTTGGGTTAGCTTCTGGACAATCTCTCTCGCCATTAAGATGCTATCAACAACTATAACTTCATCATATACACCTCTCAGCTTCTTCCTTACATCCTCACTGGTGTTAGAGGCCTTATCCTTGGCAAAGTCAACTCCAAAGCCATCGACTGCTTCATCTTCAGCCAGTTCAGAACCCAAGCCAGTAGCATAAATCAATTTTTCAATCGCAGGAGCAGCAGTATTAGGCTCCAAAGATTTCCTAGGAGATTCTGCTACAGCATTTTGCACTCTACGGAAGACTGGTCTCCTCGAAGAACCCTCTTTGGTACTAGTGGAACCGCTGGAAGAAAACTTACAGCTGCTAACATCAGAACCACTTTGGACTGCTGCAGTTTTTTTAGCAACCTTAGCATGGTTCTTTATCGGTATCTGATCCGCATCAGTTGGCAGCCCGGCAACATCTTTAGCTTCATTCGGCTCAAAGCGCATAATCTTCCACTTATCAAGTTCAATAATTGGTGGCGAAACAAAGTTGTTAGGTTGGTCAAACCTCCTTAGAATTTCAACATGAGTCTGTCGAGTATGGGGTAACCCAATCTCATTAGGCTTGTAGTCCCTCGAGTCCCCCGCACCTGCTGTTTCCATATTTCTAGGCCCCAGATATGAATTCTCCTGCCGCACCTTGACCTTGTAATTTCTGGGAACCTCCTCTTTCAATTTCCTATTGCGTTCAGTTTCCATGTTCCACTTCAAGATGCTCTCATCATAGCTTTTTATCCTCTCAGCAAGAGACGGAGGCATTGAGCGAGCTACCATTTTAGCAACCAGAGGTTTTTTCTCGAAATCACGCTGAAGAACAAGGCCAGGAATCCTTGGCTTTCTGAAAGTATTATCGTCAGGAGCTCTTTCACCAGATGACGGGCTTTCCAACCGAGCAGAGCCAGAGCCAGTGGATGAGGGACACGGGAAGGTGTGATCAGCATTCTCCAATCTGTTAGCTCCCTTCCTGCCAATTTCATCAAATGCAACAATGTAAAAACGATAAGCAAAAAAGAAAAAGAAAGAAAAACTCCCAGGGCATGGATAATACGAAAGGAGGATTTATCCTAGTTACTGCAACCAGCGGACCAACTCATGCGCATTTTTCAAGCAAATGACCAGCCAGGAATTACCCAAATAGAAGAACGAGTCTCCAAAGCGAACAATGGGCACCAATACGGTAAAATCAACAGAGCAAGAAACCCAAGGCCCAAAACCACTGACCCAACGAGCAGCAAAAGACATATTATCCCCCGCACGGAACTAGAGGAGCCTCACAATGAGACAAAAACAAGAACCAAGAATGCAGCAAACTAAAAAAGGGTAAAGGGAAGCTAAGCAAGCAAGAGCACTGGAACTTTCACCTGTGGAGAGCTTTAGCGGAAGAACAGAAGGAGCGAGAGGGGAAGGAGCCGATGATGAAGCGGTGGCAGGGGCGAGAGCGGGAGAAGATGAAGGAGGAGGGGCAGTGTGGTAAGAGGTGAGGGCCCTGGGCAGTGGTATTGGAGACCCCCATAGCCATAGCTCTGCCCAGCTTCCCTGGAGCGAAAAGAGGAGCCGTCTTGTTGGGTTCTCGAGAGGGTATTCCCGTAAATAGCGGCGAGTTGGTGAAGGGCCCTAAGGGGATAGAGCTGAAACCAGGGTTTGAGGAGGAAATTGGGTCGGCAGCGGCAGAGACGACAAGGCCATGGAAGCTCAGAAGACAGACAGACAGACAGGGGAGAGAGATGAGCTCAACTAAACCCTTCGTGGTTTCAGGGGAAAGAATGAAATAAAAGGAAAATAAAGGTCCCGAATGGCTGGCTGGCAAATATTTGTCCTTAATAATAAATAATATTGCTTAAAACTTATTCTTTTTTTCTTTTGATGAATTGCTTGGTATCTTTTATTTTTCATCTACGCCATGCAGTGTTTTTGAACCGGTAAAAGCGTATCTCAAGATTAATCTGCGATAGGATAGGGATCCATAGAAAAACTTTCGTAAACCCTCCCAATCCGATGATTGATCCTAACATCACTCATTTGAGGGTCTAATGAGAGTACCACTAGGTTATAAGAAATATTAAATTTAAAATAAAAGCTTTTACCAGTGGTAATTTATTTTTTTCCCAAATTACATGTTGAGATGTAAATTTATTGTATTTGCTAAGAGATTGATTTCCTATTAGTATTTGGCAAGATATTAATTTGGTTGTGAAATTCGATAACTATACATAAAGTAGTTGTAAAATAAGTTTTAATATAAGAAATCAATCCGGGTAAAAAATTTACAAATAATATCGTAAAATTTTAACTACTTTAATCTTGTATTATAATAAATTTTATAATTAAACAATGTAATACAGTCCGCTGTAATTTCATACTAGACTGAGATTTTGGAAAACAAGAGGAAAAGTCAGCTTTGATCTGATAGATCAAAAAAGCTTGAGTTTTAGGTAAGGTCAGAACAACTTTTTAAGAACTTTTTGGTAATTTTATCTCTTTATTTGGTATGAAAAAAGATACCAATTAAACTAAAGCATGTAAATTAAATAAGTCTTAATCGAGAAATTCTCGAGTAATCTTTTCTCCTCTTGTGACAGTGTCAATAAAATCATAATAAATGAGTAAATTAGTACTATTTATTCAGGCAATTACTGTAATTATTATTAATTAGAATGAATTAATTAATAATTGTCTAGTACATCATCACGAGTTATGACCATTTAGGACTTTCTCGTATTAATTGCTTGAATAATTATCCTTATAATTACAATAATTTTGTGGCTATTCTTTATACATACATATATATATGTATTCGGTAAAGAATAAACATCTAACATTTTCCCTTTTTTTAAGGGTGAAACGGAAATTGATTTATCGATATTGTTTGGCGGGAAAATTTGCCTACTCCGGAGGAGCCACCCGTCAGACGATAGAAGACGCGGAAGTGAACCCTAGCGATTGGCAGTGTTCGATTGGGCTATTTTGGGCCTTTAATGGGCCTTGATTGATGATATGAATCTTCTCGATTTACCAGGAAAAATGGGATCCCTCTTTTTGGGGTAAATCAGGGGCAAATGGATGGATGCAGAGCATGAACATCCGAGCTCGTTCGGTCTCGTACGTACGATGATGTCCGCCCATCGCCGTGCTTGGGTCGGATGTCCGGTTCGGTTCAACCCATTTGACACCGTCCGCTCCCTCATCCCTCCGCCCTGCCTAACCCCCTCTACCTTTTCCGTTGCACTGAAAATGGCGGCGACGGCGGCTTCATCTCAATCTCAGTCCGACTCCAATCCAAAGCGACCCGTTTGCCCGTCTTGCTCGAAACCCCTCCGGACCTGCCTCTGCGATCGGATCCACTCCCCGGGGCTCGATAACTCCGTCGGCGTGACGGTCCTTCAGCACAGCCTGGAGAAGAAGCACCCCCTGAACTCCACCCGGATTGTGAAGTTGGGCTTCAAGAATGTAACCATCGCCACAGTCTCAGATGTCAACTTTGACGCCCGTTTCTCCATTTGGCCGCTTGGAAAGGAAACCGAAGTGGATTCTGGCCGAGAAATCGGAATCAACAATCCCCAGAATCAGGAATCTGGTTTTCATGATGGTGCGAGCTTGGGAAAAGGAAATGTGGGGAAATCGGAGGATGAGATGTTTGCTGATTTCTCAGAAGCGAAAAAATTTAACTTGGTCGAGGACGGAGGGAGATTTGGTCCGAGGAGGCAGAATCTTGAAGGTGGTGCTTGGGTAGCTCATGATTCGGGATTACTACCGACTTGCAGGAAACCAGTCATTGACATTTTTATGGGCAAGAAGGGGATGATAAGCTCCATAGAGCGGATACCGAAGGCAGATATTCATGGCCGGAGGCCAAATTTTGATGACATCTTGGAATTGGAACCTGCTCATGGTGTTTTCTCTGAAGGGTTTGCGGTGAGGAAATTGCAGAAACTGCAAGCCAATCAGAGCTTGGAACTGGAAGAGTACGAGGAGTTTGTACTAGAGGTTCCTTCGGGTTCGGTGCTCCTATTCCCCACTGAGAAAGCCCTCCCCATCGATGAGCTCAAGGCAAGTGACTTCGAGGTGAAGAATCTGATTGTATTGGATGGGACTTGGCTCAAGGCGAGGAGAATGTACAGGGAGAATCCGTGGCTGAGGTTTCTGCCACATTTGAAGTTGGATCCACAAGTGATGAGTCTATACAGAGAAGTGAGAAGCCAGCCCAAAGCAGGGTGTTTGTCGACACTCGAGAGCATAGTCTACACTTTGAAGGCACTGGGAGATGAGTGTTCAGGAAGTTTGGATAATCTCTTGGAAGTCTTTGGATCTATGGTCGACGATCAGAGGCAGTGCAAACAGGAGAGATTGAACAAAGCTTCTGCCTTGGAGTAGGCTTCTATTATTGAGGAGAGCTTCTTGCTCGCATCTTCTTCATTAGTTTACCATCTGATATATGAACATTTCAAGAGAAAAAAATGGAGTATTTGGGAATTGAAAACCGTGGATTCTGCAAACATAACAAAGAAAGTGCGGGCAAGAACATCAACAGTTGCAGTGGCATTCATTAAAGATTGACAAGCTGAAGCTTTCCATCAAGCTGCACGCACATGAGTGCAAAGGTATCGAGTACTACTAGAAGTGGAGTGCAAAGGTCACGTGTACTACTAGATGTGGACTCGACGCTGTTCAAAAATTCAACCCAGATCTTGGCCTGAGAATGATTGCTTTTTAAGCTTGAGCTCAACAGGAGTTCATGCTCCAACCACCAGCTGAAGCTCAATTCAGTTTGATATGGTCATCTCAGTGGGAAGCTAAAGTTCAGACTCAGTAAAACCGAGATCATGATGGCACGACTCAGTCTGTTGGGGGGTGATCTCGGCGGCAGGCCAGAGTTCAGACTACAGTAAATTCAGTATTACATTGGCTCGGCTGTGCCAATCGTATTGCTCCAATGTGGTGTGCATATGATCCAGGCATGATAGCGCGGACTCCCACAGCCTCAAATGAATAGTACAGGTTTGATCTTGATCCATCCTTCTCCAAGGGCATCTTCAATCCAGCATTATGAGATTGGATCCCCTCTTTGAACTCCGGGATGCTCTCCTCTTGGCAGTCTACTTCGAAGAATCAATGACTGTGACCAATGTCGAGAGAGAACGAGAGGAGCCCTTGATCCTTGCCCGCCATCAGATGATGAAGTGGATGGGACTGAGGAGAAGAAGGGGAGGAATTCTTGCTTATGACTAGGGGAAGAAGATGGGGACCGCGTATTCTTCATCAGAAATTCCAACGGACTTCCGCGCAAAATGCGCTTTTCTCGGGCTCGCCGGCGTGCTCCAGAAAGTCACATCCTGGTGGGCTGGGCTATGGGCCAATTGTCATTTTCTTTCCGCCTTCCATATTTAGAAATCCACTGCTCTATCACTAATCCAAGTTCAAGTTTGGTCTGCCGTTAATGGGTAAACTTCTCCTGATCATAGATTTTTTGTATTTACGAGACTAGAATTTGAGATCGTATCTGAGAGCAAAAATCTGATTGGAATCCGAATTAGTAAGATGATCCGAACAGAAAACTATAACATTCATGTGGTCGGGAAAATGGACAGCCCCTGCCATCAAGTGAGTGAGCCCGGTAATGTCGGGAAAGGAATGGACACGGTTGCAATTCAAAACACAGCACGTTCCTCTTCCTTATCAATTCAACCCCAAATCTGGGTCTGGCCCACCCCACCATACGTACCAAATCCAACCCGTGAAATCTTTCCAGACCAGCCACAGTCACCTAGATGCCATGCCCGAAATAAATGGGTGGTCACGATCCCGCAATCCGTGGACTCGTGATATGCCGGCCGAATCAGATGTTACGTGAAACTCCGAGGCTATGCATCATAACAACATATCGGTAGGATCTTTCAGTCGTACGTTCGGAGTTTGCAATCAATATTCTTTGTACGTATATGCACGGACCATAAATATCTGATCAGTTCCTCGGACGGCTATGGCCCGGAATGGGGTGCTCATGACATGGATGGGCAATTCAAAAAATTGACCTGCCGATCAACGGTCAAAACTTAGCCCGGCTAAGATGAGGTAAAATAAAATTTAATTTGTTATTATTATTATTTAATTGAAGTCCCAGAGATCGATGAGAGCGTACCCATGTGGGCACCAATCTATCTCGTCGCCTTCTACCTGCCTGCTTTCACCGGACCAAACAAACCCGTAGGATGCCCGCTGACGCATCCAACCAGAACACAACACGTGTTGGATGATCAGAGTGCCACGTGGATACTCCTGATTGGGACGGTACGAAGTAATAAGAATTAATAAGCCCAAATTTAGATTTCTTAAATCATTTAAAAAAATCTGGAAAAATGAATGCCTTTGAGGAACAGAAATCTTTGGAATTAAAAGATTTATGATGGTCAAATCTATATTAATTAATAAGAATTGTGTGATTTATATACATGAAATCATGGATTATCCTAATTTAAATCTTGATCTTTCGCTTTAAAGTTCAGGGATTGGAATTGAACGGTGGACAACGAGTGGTTTGAGAAACGACAGTCACAGATAGCTTTATCGTGGGAGCCAACCGTCTTTTATTAATTCTCGGACAACGGGACGGTTGTGGCGGTTGATTCCCGTGCTCTGCCCAAACTCCCAGACGACGACGTTTGAGGCCTCTCATCGTCGTAGGCCTGTCACTTTTCCACACCGTTAAGAACTCCGTTAGACATTTCGTCGATAGATACATGACGTAGCCGTTGACCGTACATTGGTAAATTATACGCTCATACTCTGCATTTACTACGCGTAGATGCTCCTTAGCTGTGTACGTATCTGGACAGCATAGTGACCGTAGCTCGTTTCGTCCGGCCAGAAATCCTTGAACCTCTCTCTCTCCCGGCTCCGTTTCCAGACTCTGTTCTTCAGCTCCTTCCGTGCTCCACCCATTTTCAACACTTCACAAAGTCCACTTCTACCGCTGGAGAGCCCGACAGCATACCGGAGAAATCGCCAGTCTCTGCTCTAGATGGGTGAATCAAGCCGCCGTCGATGAAGATCACCGGAACACCCACCGTCCTGGCGAACACCCCAGAGCCGGCAACTCCGAAGAGTCCCGGCCCTCCCTCTCGCCCAGATCTCCTTCCTTCTAAAGCCTCTCACAGGCCACAACGCCGGAGGACCCGGTTGAGGAGGGCTGGAGCTCCGACGGGTAAGCGGAGCAGCAAGCCCCAGACTCCTTTGCTCAAGTGGAAGACTGAGCAGGGAGAGAAGAATGCCGTCTCCATTGACAACGATGGGGACGAAGTGTCGCCTCCTGAGGCCCGCCGGAGACGCAGCCGGAGGAAAGAATTTGTGTCAGCGAGAAAGCTGGCCGCTTTCCTGTGGCGGCTGAACCTGGCGGAGTCCGTGGCTCCTGGCGGAGGAGGCGGCGGTCTACCCAGGCAGAGTAGGGAAGAGGTACCATTAATGGTTTGAATGCTCTCGATTTTACCACTCAATATGCATGCTTGATTGCAGAAATCTGTAGATTCTGTGGACATGAATGTGTTATGTGATTGAACGGGTGGAAAGATGATAATCATTAAAGCAAGCACGCGATCCCTTTATTGAAGCACATTATCAATGAATCTGATCGTAATCTGTGGAGCGTTATCCTCATTTCTGCACCTGGGGACTTGACTTAGCATTTACCAAATCTCTGCAACTAAAGTTGACTTTCAAGTCCTATGATCAGCCATAGCTCTTCTTACATGCCATACTGCTTTCAGTGAACTTGAACATAGTCGAACTCTTAAGACAGAATTTCCATAAAGTTGAAATCTTTCACTTATAGTCCTGTTCAAAGATGGCAAACTCGTGTTTGGAAAATTTTGGAAATTTACTCTCTTGTTGTCTCTATTTAATTCTCCTTTGACAGTACCTTCCATTCCTCAGCCTAAAAGTTGCGATCTTGATTCATTTTCTTTTTTCATGCAGGCTGGTGCTGGGCATGTTGCAGTTCCATTTTTAGGTCACCGAAACAATAAGATTTTTGGTTCAGAAGTGAAGAATCCAGCACAGCGCCCCGCTTTCATTCCTGGGACAAGGAATGATTCTGTGTATGAGGTATAAAATTCTTCTCTGTTCAAGTTTCATAGAGCTGCTTTAGTTTTTACCTAGAGGTTTGTACAGATTGAATTGGTTGTAAGGTCAGAGAAATCCACTGCCCAGAAATTCCATGTGGCAGAAGTGTACCTTTATGTTCATTTGCAAGTCTTTGGTATTGGTAACAAGTCTCCGTGCAGTGTAGAAGTACTTATGATTAATGAAAGTTCATCTTAACATTCCAAAAAAAAAAAAAAATCTCCGTGCAGTATTAGAAATCTTCTTTATTTTCAAAATTGCTGATTTTCGAATACTGTTGTTTGATGATTCTCATTGTGATGAGTGTTCCGTCGGACAATAAGTGTGAGATTGATTACAGATCTCGAACAGGTCCGGTCTCACTTTAGACTTTATATTATCACTGAAGTTTGTGTTAGTTTGAATAGGAATCGAGTTTGTTGTGATCTATTAACTCTTATTCGTGGGCACTTTGCGTAGCATCCTGAGAATGTGGCCTTAAACTATTGCTTGTTTGGGGCCGTTTTAGTGACAATCGGCAGAAAGATCAGCTCTGAATCATCATAGATCTACTTTTTTCCTGTTTGAAATTGATATGCATATAACTGCGTTATTGCACACTTGTCTAATTTTATTCTTCTCTGCAGCTGGAGCCTTATTTCCAGTTCTCGATCTCTGCCATGGAGGGCGCCACTAAGTGGGACCCCAACTCCTTCAAAACATCTGAAGAGTCACGGAAGTTATACACTCATGGGAAACTTCTCAACCTGCAAGTAGGTGCTGCATCAGTGATATCTTCACTCGAAGCTGAACTCGAGCAGGCCCAAGGACACATTCTAGAGCTCGAGTCTGAGCGTCGAACCTCAAAGAAGAAACTTGAACACTTTGTGAAGAAAGTTAGTGAGGAGAAGGCTGCATGGAGGAGAAGAGAGCATGAGAAAATTCGTGCATTTGTCAACGATATGAAGTCCGAGTTGAACCGAGAAAGGAAGAGTCGCCAGAGGATGAAACTTGTGAATTCAAAATTAGTGGACGAGCTAGCTGAAGCCAAGTTATCAGCAAAGAGATATGTGCAGGATTATGAGACGGAAAGGAAGACTAGAGAAACGATAGAGGAAGTTTGTGATGAGCTGGTCAAGGAGATGGGGGAGGATAAGGCTGAGCTTGAAGCATTGAAGGAGGAATCCCTGAAGTTCCGAGATGATGTGGAACAGGAGAGGAAGATGCTGCAGATGGCTGAAGTCTGGCGTGAAGAACGAGTTCAAATGAAGCTCGTGGATGCGAAGGTTGCCCTTGAAGAGAAATACTCCCAGATGAACAACCTTGTAGCCAATCTCGAGAATCTCCTGTGTAAGCTGAGGAACTCTTATCCAGACTTGAAGGAGCTGAAAGAAGCCGAGTTTCTGCAACAGGCTGCTGCTTCAGTGAACATTCAGGAGATCAAGGAGTTCACCTACGAGCCTCCTAACCCTGATGATATATTTGCAGTTCTTGAAGAAGTCAATCTTGCTGAAAACAACGAGAGGGAGATTGAAGCATGCAATGCTTGCAGCCCCGCCTCAAGGGCCTCACAGGTTCATTCAGTGAGCCCTGAGGTGGGTGTGATCAGGGACCAGAAAGGTCAGAGAAATTCGAATGCTTTCCTCTGTCAGAATAAAGGCAACATTGAGGATGACGAGAGCGGGTGGGAAACCGCAAGCCACCCCGAGGAACAGGGATCGAGCTATTCTCCTGAAGGAAGCCGAAGTGCTCCTTCTGTGATCAAGAATCAGAGGGACAGTAATGTTTCAGGGAGTGGAAGCGAAACCTCAGTGACAGAAACCAGCGAGGTCTGTTCTGCCCCTGTGAAACAGCCCAAGAAGGTATCTTCCATAGCGAGGCTGTGGAGATCTTGCCCCAGTAATGGTGAAAACATAAATTACAAGCTGGTATCAATGGAAGGAATGAACAATGGAAGGCTCTCTAATGCGAGAATATCGAATGGAGGTGTCCTGATATCTCCTGATCGTGGATCGGGTAAGGGTGGGCACAACAACCACGTGGGAGAGTGGAGCTCTCCTGAAACGGGGAATCCCCACATAACACGGGCCATGAAGGGGTGCATCGAGTGGCCCCGTGGGGCACAGAAGAACAGCCTGAAGGCAAAGCTCTTGGAAGCGAGACTGGAGAGTCAGAAAGTGCAGCTCCGGCAGGTGCTGAAGCAGAAGATGTAGAGAAGTGAGAGATTCAATTCTTTTCCACGACTCTGTTCTGCTTTTCAAGTAAAAGAGTATTGTCTCAAAATCCTTGAGAGGCAGATTGGTATGAGTAGTACTTGTATCCCGCTGTTGATTGGTAAGGCGGAGACGGAACTGGAGAGATGTAAGACGAAGTGTCTCAAAATCTCTGTGATGATCTCGTTTCATGTATGATTCATAAGTCGAGAAGTCTTTAATCTATATAGGATTATTCTCCCGACTTACTGTCCAGTTTAGTCTCGATATCTCATGGGAAATATGCGATTGATGAAATCTTCGACAAGTTGAGACCCAATGCGAGCTCAACTGGCTTTTGATAACTGTTCTCCTTTAACCCAGTCCTGATTGTAGAACATAAATATACTTTGTATGACTGTAGTCGAACGACACCCTTGCCGGTGCTATAACCAAGCATATGTATTTTTAGATGTTTGGTGCGGAATATAATTTGGTCAGATCTACTTGAGACACTGTCGACAGCAACACAAGATTGAGAAGCATTTTTGCTACTTAGCAAGTCATCCAAGACCTGGGAAACTCGTTAAGGGGCTTACGTGGAGGAAGAAATGGACGAATAGAGGAACTGATCAGTGCATAATAAGATGAATGAAAACTGAAGTCCAGAGAAAAGAATAAATTATTGATGAATGTTTGGCAGCAATTTAACTGGTTGGCCATTATTTCATTCAAAGCAACGCCACATAGTTCAAATCTCATTGAAATGACATTTCTACTTGATATTCGAGTCCAAATAAGGTCCAAGCATTTAAACGGGTGAGAAACTCATAAAATATCCAGAAGTTTATACGATTGCCCCCACCCAATATTCACCATAGATCAGAGCTTTTAATGAGATTAGAGTGCCGCTATGCATTCAATCTCAATCTTGGCGTCTAATGGCAATGCTGCAACTTGGTATGTTGAACGGGCTGGAGCAGGTGATGGGAAATCTGCAGCAAACCAATACATAAGTTGCATTAGCAGCCATCATCAAAAAGCCTTTACGTTAAGATTAGCAGCAATCTGAATAGTTGATGATGCAAAACTTGGCACCTATCAGGCATCTCTTCACTTCTTTCTGGTCAAGGTAAGGGCATGTATACCCTGATTTTATCTTCCAACAACTTGCCTTTTCACTTTTGAATTTCAGACTGAGACAGTCGCCATGGACATTTCTTCAGGCAACTCCTGGATTCTTTTATTCCCCATCATTTAAAAGAGAAATGTGCTTAATTCTAATAAATGGGAAATAGAACTTACATTTCCCATAAATCTCGTTCACTTTCTTGAAGTCCTTCAAGTCAGCCAACCTACAGAGGAGAGACAGGAAGAGCTCACCAGCATGTTCTTTTCTCGCTTTCCAAGAAACAAAATTCTAAGCAGCATAAAGGGGTATCTTACATGATAGTTGTCTTAACCACAGAAGAGTAGCTGGCACCACCTGCCTTTAGTATCTCCCCCATATTTTTGAGAATCTGTAATGAAATACAACAACCTCAGATTCATCACGGAGAGGATGTCTTTCACTGTGAAATTTAAGTCAACCATATTACACCCCCATTGTGTCAAAGATACAAAATAGGTCAATTTCACTCGCAGATTTTAATACGTCCGAAATCCACAATTACCCTTTGCTATGAGCATAAAGATATTTTCACGGGATTGGAAAGGGAATCAGATGATCCCACCTATCAAGTAAGTCGATTTACCTGTTCAGTCTGGTCTTCAACACTATCAGACACAAATTTACCAGTCTGCATCAGAGTGAAAACTTTTTCAGGAAGCTTCCATAATACTGATACAGATGAACTTGCTCTTTGGGTGGGGAAGGGGGGCAAATTGCTGGGTAAACAAAATTGCAAGAATAGGAGTGGCAGTAAAAAATTAACTGACCTCTGGGATAATTCCAAGAACACCGGACACAAACAGCATATTGTTGGCCTTGATGGCCTGAGAATAAGGTCCCAATGCCGCTGGGGCTTTGTCGGTTTGAACAGCTTCTTTCAGCACTGAGAACATTTCCATTACGAACTAGCAGTTACAGACGTAGAACGAAGGGAAAATTAAAGATCTTTAAAATGTCTGAGCAGCTTCTGTGATTTCCATGCCACTTCTCCATCAACAGACAATCTTGAATCATCACATTCTATAACAAAGTGCCCCATTGAGCTAATCAAGACAGCAATTTCCACATGGGCGGCAATTACCCTAATGTGCGGAGCTCTGGAAGCTGACTTATCTTAATAACATGTGCCCCGAACACCCTTTCACGCCGCTATCCTCAGCCGAACAAATTGAACAAGAAATTCTCAAAGGTTCAATCTTTCTTCAGAAGAAACTTGAGAAGGCAAAAGAAAAGCGCGGAACGAGAGCTCACTTACGCGCTTCAGTAGAGATGCTCAAGCAAGCGAATGGCGCATTCGATCGATTCGACCGCCACAAGCTTGTGCCAGCGAAGGAGGCGCAGCCGACGCCAACCGCCAACGGAGAACGGGGCCATAGTGCGCTGCCCGCTTCCATCACTGGCAAGTTGAAGGTCCTCGCCGCAAACCACGCCATAGATATTCGGGTCCCCGCCTGTGCCTCTGCAGCCTGCCTGTATTCCACTGCTTGCTCGCCTACATTTTATAGTCCGGATATGGTTCTGGAAGGAGAAGGAATGATAAACTTCAATTCGCCCCCAATACTTTTAGTTATGTTAATTGCGTCCCACAATTTGGTAATTAATCTGCATATAGCCCATCCTGAAAACCATTCTTGATGACTAAGAGGGTGACAATTTCTATAGCCCACCTAGTCCCCAAAACTATAAATTGAAAAAGAATATATATAAATTATAATAGTTATGCATAATAATCGACACACTGTATAAGTTTATATAAATGGAAAATATAGTTATTACTTCATTCCCAAGCTCTAATGTTTCAAGGGACAAACTTGATGGGTCAATGAGATGAGCTTTCAGTTGGGTCAAGTGGCATCGTTCCTCTCATTTATCAAGATCGTTCACTCGTTTTGATGGTCATAGAATAGGGGACTACACTGTGGAATGCAAAAATTTCAGGGGGCAAATTGATAAAATAGGATTCGGCCGCATCTGGAGGAGGATCGTAGCAGAGGAGGTACTCTCTCCTCGGTGTGTTTTTCCGGTTTTACCCCTTGGGCCTCACCTCACTGCCCACGTCAACTTCGAGCTTGTGGGCTTGCGTAATATCCCCCATGAAATTACCTCAAATTCAGATTAAAATATCATGTGAATCACACACATCTGCTCGCGGTATATCATTGATAATCCAGCTTTCATGTATTCACTTCAATGCAAACCAAAAAGTGTTCAAACATCTAACCCAGAATCTTTATTCCATACAGATAGAAAAGGAGAAACCAGAAAGTGCATGGCTGGCTTGACTCCTGAGGCTTCCAAACTGGCAGCTTTCCCCACTACAGACCAAATTATTCTAGGCATACAATTCCTAGATGAAGCAACCCACGGTTGAGGGTGTGTAAATCAGAAACCATGGATCTTGATCTGGTCCTTCCTCACGAGCCCAGCTTGGACCAGGAAGTGGGACACCTTCTTCCTCTGATCGCCCTGGAGCTGGATGATCTTCCCCAGCTCCTTGTCGTGCACAACGTTCCCGTTGCAGCAGAACTCCTTCTTCAGATCCTTGAGGATCTTCTCGTAGCTGTACTCTTTCTTCAGCCCCTGCACGGTCGTCAGGCTCTTCTTCCCATTCCGCTGCTGGATTCGAATATGAACATACTCCTTAGCCCCAGGAGCACCCGAGTCCCTGGCCTCAGCAAAAGGGTCGAAGGAAGATGGGATGTCTACTTCAACCATGAAAATCGCTAATGGGAACTTGAAGGATCAACAAGATACTAACTGCTCTTTTATCTGCAACAAGGCCACAGTCAATAAGCAAATCACATAACCATTAACACCAGTAAGAAGCAAAACACATCAGTCGAAGAAAGATTCTATCTTTAAAGCTATCAGACACTTATTGAAGTCCAAAATCTCTCCTTTCTTTCAAACAGCGGTCGCAGCAGCAGACTCAAATAATCAAGAAGCTTCATGAAAGGGCAGTAACGACACGATCAGATCAATCACAGAACGTGGGGCTCGACGAGTTTAAAAGAGATCAGAATCCTTCCCGGAGAGTCTCGGAAGGAAGCATGAATCATACATCATACATCATCCCATCAGAGATCGGATCAAACCTAACTTGCAGCGAATCTAGAGCTAAGCAGCAAATCCAACTGGAACGAGAAGATCAGAGAAGAAAGACTAGAACGTACAAGAGGAGAAGGCTGCTGCTTCGTCTTCAACTTCTGATCTCTTCGTACGTGCACGAATGAGGAAAAGGAGTGCAGAGGGTCCTTATATATAAGTCCTCTGAGGCGGTTTATTGCTAGCCACAAAGATAGCCACGTCGGAAATTCAGAGAAGCCGGGCGGGCGATGGCACACGTGGACGGTCTGGATTGTCTCTACTCGAATCTCCACGGAGGAGTGCATGTGCTGCAAGATATCAGGCGAAACGCGTAGATTCCACGCGAGCCTGTCTGGATTGGGGGCGGGTGGGACCCTTCAGGATGGAGTGTGGGACCCACGCGCGCTCATTCAAAGCTGTAAACTTGAGAGAACTGGGCCGTACTCATTCAGTTTTGGGCCGGGGCCCACTCAACGGAGCAGGATAAGTCAGCCCTTAAGCGGTCTGTGACCGTGGGAGTGAAATTGGATGAAAAGCAAAACTTCAGGGACCATTATGTCACATTATAATTCTTTGGGGGTACGAGAAGATGGTTTCAAACCGAGGTGTAAATGAGATAGTATGATTCGCGAACAATTCGGGTTCGAGTCAATGAACTTCATTATGTTCGATTTTAATAAGTTCGAGCTTAGCTCGGGTTCATCAAATAAACAAGTCAAGTTAGGTCTAATAATATTTAGCTTATAAAACTCGTAAATCTAAACAAAATTTTTATTTTATATAATAAATAATAATTATTATTATTTAACTTAAAAAATAATCAATAATATTATCTGAAATTCTTATTTAAAACATTTGTCTCATTCTTTTTGACTCATTAATAATATTCTAATGGTAATTAATTCTCATCATATTCCTCCTTAGTCTTTCTCGTTCTATACAATTGACATGACAGCCCCTCATCTGAGTTATATTTTCTTTCTGAACTTAGCTTGTATAAACTCGACGAGCCCTCGTTCACTACAATGAACCAAATCCAAGATTAAAATATTGGGCTCAGCCGAGCTTGAGTCCAGACCTGAGTTTGTAAATTACTAAACGAATTGAACTTGAACATTATAGATTCGGATTCGACTTGGTTCGTTCGGACTCCTGGCTCAAACAACAAATTTTAAAACACACGGTCACGTGCCACGTGATCTTCAGATCCCGCCCCTGCTTTCGAAACCCTATTACCGCTCCGCCCATTTCCCACCTTACACTTTCCCGCCTCTCGAGCACGCAGAACCCCCTCCATTAAAATCCCTCCAATCTCTCCCTCAGCTCACCCACTCTCTCTCCCTCTCCCACTCCCTCTCTCGACCTCGTCACGCCATGAAGAGCTTCGTGAAGAGAATGGAAGCATCATCCTGCCACAGATACCTGAAGCCCGGGGCCCTCGCACGGCTCCGAGACTCCAAGATCAGTGCTAGATCCCACAAGCTCTCCGATTCGCTGAGCCAGCTCGCCGTCTCCGGGCTGATCAGAGCTCCGATCCAGCCGCAGGTCCTGGCTGACTCTCTGGATCGGATGCCTCAGTTCATTACTTACAGCTTCGGGCCCCGGCACCTCAAGAGGAAGAAGCTCATTGCGGCTAGACCTGTAAATATCCAGAGTTCAGAGCCCAATGCTTCCGAGTCTTTAGTTAGTTTGCTTGGGAGTGACGCCGTTGCTGCTCATTGAATGAAATTCGTACCTTCTTATTGTAGATCTTGTTGTTTAGGATTTTTCCCTAATTGCTAGATGAAAATGGAGTCCAAATGTTACAGATTTTCCCATCAATGGAGATGGATTTTACTTTCCATGTCGATTAAGTGAATTTACATCTCTATAGATTGTTTGTTCTTCATTTAATACGAACCACCGTCAAGATCCCTCGGCAAAGCAGCGAAAATCCAAAACTCTGGTCATAATTCCACAGTAAATGCTTTACTTATCAACAATTCATACAGAAATTTGAGTTGTGGATTCAGGTTATTTTCTGGAATCTGTAGAGTTTTGGAATAATGCTCTTATTTGTTGTTGCCGTTGTTTCAGTAATCCCGTTGTGTGGACAAAAGCTTGACAATTTTGATGGCATCTCACCTTAAAGTATGTTTTGACTGATCTTAGTATCAGGGGATAAACCTTCGTGTTTCAGGGCAGCAATCTGGCCTTCAGTGCTTTATGTTAGGCCAACTGGAGCCCTATTTCTGCAGTTAGTGCCTTCAATTCTTTGATATCTGCAGGATCGAGATTTTCAAGCCCATGATGACACGTAGAAGGGCGGCAATGCGAGTATTCTTATATGAGTTCATGTTGTTGGCTATAGAACATCCGATCTTGCAAGCATCCTGCATTGTCTAGCATTGCGGTAGTTGTATGACCTGAAAATGAAATGCTTCATAATTCATATCTTCCATTGTATGTAGATCAGCTGTAGGAAGGGTCTTACAAATTCAATTGAGTTTGGGGTAACATTAGGAAGCTTGAGCTTGAGATCACACAGATATTTCTAAGTGACATCCTCTGGAAATGAATTGCAGTTTCATTCATTGACCCAGAATAGAAGTGGGACAGGAGAACTGTCAGCATAAAATTCCTAAGGAAGAGCTGCTAAGGTAAACCACATCACCAACTTCAAATGCCCTCTTAGAGCAATGCTTGTCTTCTTAATGCTTATGTGATGTTTTCTCTGCAACTGGTGCTCGAGTGCCCTTATAATAGACTCTCTATCATGAAACTAGTTTTCTACATTTGCAATAGGGGAATCTCCAAGGAAATAAAACATGCTTAGAAGGGGAGTGATTGCATATAAAGGTTCGAATGATGTTATTATCTTTGTGCTAGAATATTATTTACCATCATTCTACTAAGGGGAGCCATCTAATGCCACCTCTTTGGTTGCTTACCAGCCATGCACCTGATACAGCATTCAAGGCATCAATTCTGATTGCCATCAGATTGAGATGTTAGGTTGACGAGGTATGTAAAGAAACCTTTGAGAATGGAATATTTCTTGCCAAAAAGGTGATGATAAAAATAGTCTTTGTCTAAGACAATTACACTTGGGAGTCGAATGCAAAATGATCCATTATTGCCAAAATAACTCCCATTTATAATTAGGTAAAACTTTTATGAAATACATAGGATCAAAATGACTGCAGTAGTCCAGGGCAAGCCATATTTTTGTTCATGTCTAATAAATATGTTACCTGGCTAATATAGGCTCCCACTTGTTTTTGTAATCCCTTATAACATAATGTTCTTCTGGAGACTTTAGGTTAGGAGCATCGCTCACCACTGCCTTACCTTTTCATCCAAGTAGAAGTTGTAGCACATCATGGCAAGTGGCCCAATTGGATTGTATTAGCTCATAAAGGTCATAATCCTTGGTCTAAAACTCTTGCATCATGCATATGAAGCTCATGACTTGAAACTCTTGACAAAGCATCATCGACCAAATTCTCTTCTCCTCTCTTGTACTTTATTTCCCAAGGAAGACCCATTAACTTACTCAGTCATGAGTGTTAAAATGTCCATCCCAAACCAGACGCATCTGTTTCTATTTCAAACTATTTTATCGGATTTGTTTTTTTCCACAAAATTAAGCAATGTTCACTTGACTGAACCTTTCACCCACTCAATCCGATCTATTTTACTTTATTATTTTGCATCAAACGTGACATTATAGTACATTCCTAGGTTGAAACATAATATATTTCAACCACGATGAAGTTGTCAAATTGCTCGCTTTATAAAGTCCAGATCCCTCTATTAATTATTTCATTAGTGTGTCGGCCGCACAGTCGGTCCAGTTTTATACGGCGGCCGCTGCTTTATTCTATCGGGCGGCTCAGGAGAGCACCCGAATATGAACCGTCAATTTCTCCGAAGATTCTTCCCTCAATTTTATTTCTGTGTTTAGCTTTGTGGGACCAAAATCAATTCGATTGGCTGCGGAATTGCCAAAATTTTCGTCTTGTCCCCTCGTCTTTAACTTACTTTTGTCTTCAGTCACAGGAAATGTTTGATGCTAGACCAAGTACATTGAACGACGGCTGCCAAAACCTCCTTGCCAGAGAATTAAGGCATTTAACGTAATGAAAAAAATACTAAAAAAATTGACTCTAATTAATAATAATTATAATAATTATTTAAATAATTAATAACTTTAATTTATTATAATATAATTAATACTTTTCTATTACGTAGTGATGAGATGAGATGAGATTATCAAAAAATATTTTATGATAGCGGGTTGCACTGGCTGGAGCTTCCAATTTAGATGTCACTTTCAGCCTCCTTTCCCCGTCTTCATGCCCAATCATTTCACACATTATTCCACTAATGCATGAATGATGTGCTGAATACCTTCCTCAGAAGAAAACTGGATCCCTCGTTTGAGAAAATGGCTATGAATTTTAATGGGGATGTGGATCCATTTTATCAATCACTCACTTCTTCATCTGGCAGTAAGAAGAAACATCCAAAATCTTCTCTTAACATGATAGTAAATGCTCTCTTTCTATGGTGTATAAGCATCCTATTCTATAATATTTTCAAGAATCGAGTCGGATTTTACTTCTCGAATATAAAGATGCTTTCTAGAAGTACTGTTGGATTAATCCTGTGCTAAACTTTAAATATCGACAAAACATCCCTTTCATCCGGCACTCTTTGTCATCGAAGAGGCAGCGATTGAAATTTCTGTTTGTAGATTATCGACTGGCTCTCTCGAGCAAGGGGACATTGAACTATGGGGAAGGGATGAAATCCATGGGCTGAAAGGTGAGCGTGATTAGTGATGTGATTTTGGGGTAGGCGGAGGACCTCCCTTCCCTTCCTTCCTCGCAGCTTCTAAATAATGCTAAGAAATCCAAAAAAAAATTGAAGGAATAAATATGAAGATAGAATGGTAAGTGCCATTTAAATTATCTTTAATCAGGCCCGAAATTTATGCCTCCCAACTTTATTATGTCAGTATTACGTGGACATTTGCATTATTTTTTATAAGTATATTGATATTACCTTATATTCAAAATTTTAATCTGCCAATGAAATACAGAATCGTGCTATGAGTAATAGCTCTTCCAAATATGAAATTTTTTTTCATTTATAAGACTCGAATTTGATATTGAATCATTTCAACCAACACCAATTCTCAAGTGGATGCTTGAATTTCTGGTTAACTCAATCTCTTGTCAGCATTGCTCTTACTGTATTTGTTTTATATTTATATACACATATAGATATATATATCTGTATATATATCATTTGAGCACGTTTATATAAGGCCCCAGATCTAAGTAAGAGTCAAGGGGTCGGCGCAATTTGCTGTTCAAGTCGGAATCGCTCTGAATCTGTAGGGCTTCTTGTCTTGATTGCACAAACGTAAGTTTCCGACTAGATTTTGTTTTTGAACATTCCACGGAAGATCTTCCATTAGCATCTGTTATTGTCTCAGAGTTGTTTCCAGGGGTCTGTTCACTCAAACTCTGTTTCATGTATTGGGGTCTTTGAATTCTTGGATTCTTTCTTCCATTTCTGGGAAATTCTTCAAAAGTTGGAATGTGATGGCCTGTCATCTCCTGCTGCAGATTCCTCCCAAGCACAGGTGGAAAGTTGGGATCTTTACAGCATTTACGATCCAAGAAAAAGGTAGATTCTTGCCTTTCCCAATACTTAATCCTGTGCTGGCGCTGACAGGGCAAAAGCAGAGTACTCTGTTCCTCTCACTGTCTTCAACATCGCATTACATGACACTGAACTTCGTAGCTGGGTCTTGGAAATGGAGATTCTGCAGATGGACAGGTACGGGAATTACTATTACCAGGGAAGTGGGCTGTGGAGATCTCTGAGAGACGGCGACCTCGAGGAATCAGAGGTTTGGGATGTCGTGAGGGAGAGGAAGGACCAGAGTCTTGAGACTTCTGTGACTTATCCACCCAGCGATCAGCAAGACCATCGATACGCGTCAGCTCCGAGAATGGTACCGCAGTCGAGCTTCAGCGGCAGCAGCAGCAGCGGTAGTAGTTCGGGTCCCCAGTCGATATTCGCTCACCAGTCAGCACCAGTCGACATTCCTAGGTGGTCGAACGTGGAGAGGCATCTGGGGAGGTTGAAGTCGAGCAAGGCCTGCAAGAACGGGCCCTGGTGGAACGGCAAGGATGAGGATGATGACGATGATGGCGAAGACAAGGATGGCGGCGACGAGGACGAGGACGACGACGATGGCAGTGGTGGGTATGGGCAGGTGTTGCCACCACATGAGTATATTGCGACGCGGCTTGCGAGGAGTAAGGTCTCATCATTCTCTGTGTTTGAAGGGGTTGGGAGGAAGCTCAAAGGTAGGGATCTTAGCAGAGTGAGGAATGATGTTCTCACCAAAACTGGCTTCCTTGAATCCCCGCGATCACCATCAGTTGATTGAGTCCTCATTCCAAGCCTCGAATATGATATGGTTCTTGTTACATAATTGTACGCAGATTTTTTTCTCGGCCTTTAGCAGCAGTATCAATCTACCACCCTGCTATTGTATAATGTTCGAACTTTCATGTTTGACCGTTAACTTGTCGGATGCTCCGAAGAATCAGCGTTAAGCACTAGTCTTGTCAAGACGGCACCACCAAGAGTCTAAATAGTTCAAAAGTCGATACCCTCTAAGGTAAAAAGAATTGAAACATCCGATTTAAAACTCACAGAATCACTCAATTTGATTACTGTCATATGTGGTTCGTGCATAGATTTTCTTAATTAATGACATTCAGATCGAGTGTTTATTTCTGTCCATTTAAAAAAAATGAGATGTGGAAACCCACACTCGTTATACTCAGGTAGCTGTCCAGACCATGTTCAAATCATCAAACTCACGTCCGAGTGTTAGCAGAGTGCCCCCATAAACTTTGTCCAGAAGAGGGGAAAGAATCGAAGTTTGATCAGAGCATGGGAGTTCGTCCCCGTCGGATGTGCGCTTAGGACTGTGTCTTCGCGTCGGCACGAAAGGGACCGAATCGAATCCTGCGAAAACAGGGTCGTCCTTGTCAAGAATTGAACGTTGTCGTGCGTTGCCAACAGTGACAGAAGGCAAGACATAACATTCACGGCACTGCCTAGTTAGGCCGTCGGTCAGTCCTGACACATGACTAGCAAACTGTAAAAATAAAACAGCATTAGAAAATTCCGTTAACGAGAATCGATAACAGATATCTCGATCTCGATTTTTAAATAGAATCTCAAATTCGACACCTCCTTCTTTTGATTAAAACCCGACCTTCGTCACATGACGCTGGAAGTGGAAGCAGCCTTGAAGCTTCTGCGACTGTTGATTGACATCATTCAATCCAAACCCGAAGTACGAGGAGCAATGAGAAGGCTGCAGGCAAAAAGACATACATTAAAGAAACTTATCTCGAAGGCAGAGTAATTTTGAACTTTCTTCCCACGCGATTCGTCAAATAGTTGTTGGAGACTTCTCGTAATAAGTCCGATGATCGGAGAACTGAGGTCCTGAAAAATGAGCCGAAAGTTGAATCTAAGACACATATAATAAGGAGAGAGAAAATTTTTGTGAATTCTGATTTCTTATTTGAATGAGTCCCTGATAAAATTATAATTTATTTATTCAGAAAAATATTTTTAAGAGGTACCTGGAATTTTTTAAAATATTTAACAGAAGCATGTTATATCGAGACATATTACGTACCGACAAGTTTGTAGGACCTGTTAGTGTATCTCTTCTCAGTAAAGTCGATTTTAAAGTGCGATATCAAATTACACTCCCTTACTTATGATATATATATATATATATATATATGGAATCTCCATGTCATACAAGTGAATTTGCCATCGGCTGCCCAACGATCCAAATAACAATAAATTCGATAAATAAACCCAGCAGTGATAAGTTCCATAAATTCGGGATTGGTCCCATGCAATTTTCCTGTGTTGGTGTCCACCACAAAAGAAAAGGAGATTTGTCTTTGTCTATTTGCACGTTTTTCTCGTGGGGACAAAGCAATCGTCAAAATACAGTTTAGCTCATGCAATGCGTGGACATGAAAATATGGTAAATTGTTTGGTCGGTACAAAACCTTTTTTTTTCCCCAAATCTTTTTTAAATTGGTAAAGAAGCCTCTTTTTTTTTTTTTTTAATTACACTCGACTACAAAACCTTAAGAAAATGTTACACTTTAGTGCATGTTTAGTTGTGTGATGTGACAGATTGCCGGGCTTACGGGGCTTACGTGAGTGAGAAGTTTACTAAAGATGGATTCCGATCTACGTCAGAGGCTGATGTACAGTTAGACGCCCATTTATTATATTAGTATTAACCACTTTTACAAGAGATATGTTCTGTTTCCACTTAAAAGTGTAAAATACAGATGATAATATCCAATTATCTTATAATAAATTCATTATGGTCATCTTATATGATCGATGTGGGATCTAAGGGTACGAATTTGCCAAGTTTCAGTTGACACTGTTAACTTTGCTGACGTATCATCTGAAATGAATGCAAGTCTCGGAACTGCTGACATGACGTATTCGTAAAATATTTCTGATGAAACATAAAGTATAAAATATGAAAATCCATATCAATAATGATTAAACTTCTCGAACAAGCGAATGCATAACGCTATTTTTTTTCCGGATAACAATTTTTTCTGATAGCTAAAAACGAGCGTGACAGAAATGGTGGATGTCAGCGTACTTTATCCACGAGAAACACGTTCCAAATAAGGAGAGGGTCTTGTCTGTAACGAATATGGCGCGTGTCGGTGTTAATATTGTGTTACGAGCAAATAGAATCACGTTATTTTTAGCATCAAATGAATAAATAATGATTCGATCTGACAAGGTATTTTGATTTATTCAGAAAACTGAAAAAGAATTAGACCGTAGGAAGAAAAGAAAAATATCTGATTGCATCGAACCGGGCCGAGCGACACCGTGGGGCCTGAATTATTAGGCTTCGGTCGGCTCCTTGGGCCAGCAGAAAGCCATCTCGGTGGTTAGCGACTCTCCCATCTCCAATTGGGGTCGAATATTAAACATTTCGGGTTCGATTCTCGGTATCTCCTTCACCGGATAGAAAAGGATGGCAACACTAATAGCTAATTAGCTCCGAGCTCCGTCCATGTTAGCATAATACAGCTAAAGGCCTCCCGGTAGTATAATTTAAGGAATTGGTATCCTCCAAATTCTGACACAAACAACACACTTCTCATAGATATTTTGACATAACCACGTAAAATGAATTCGAACCTGAAATCTTAAACTCATAAGTAAAACAGCGTGAGGGTAAACTTTAATCCATTAGATTACCCATAATAAGATTCCTAGTATTTTAAATGCACACTCAATCGTCAATCAAAGAGGCAATTATATGCTTTTAATTTTTTTTTCAGCATATACAAACCGGTATCCAAAGTCCAATGAAACTTAACTAGTACATGTCCGAGTGAAATTGCCCATTAAAAGATGTAACTATCCCGGTATAAATTATCAGAGATATGAAGTATAGAAAAAGTAGAAAAAAGAGAGAATGAGAAGAATACGGAAAATCTCACAGGTGTGATCGAATCAAGACCTCTAGATCACAAGGTAAAAATAATACTAATCTTACTGAGCCTTGATTCTTAAGCCTTTTGAATATTATAACAACAATATCATAGCTGATGGAGGCAAATCAAAACATCCATGGCCCCGGCCACCCAAGCCAGAGGAAAGCCGCTTCTCAGTCCGTCCACAGAATCGAAGATAGTTTCACAGCCTTCGCCTCGTCGAATCCCCTCAAATTATTGATTGCCATCCCCCTCATCTCTTCCACTAATCTCTCCAGCTCGCCGTCACCGGCGCCGGCTCCTCCGGGCTCCCTCTCTCTCCTCCCGTACTCGTCGATAATCCCCTGTATCATCCCCACGAAGTAACCGTACGCTCTCAGCCTCTCGACCTCCTCCTCGGTCCCACCTCCCAGGATCGCCCCGCACGCGCCCCCGCACGCGTGCAGCCCACCCTCCCTCTTATCGCACACGTGGTCAATCCAGGACTCGATATGTCGGCGGTCTAACGACGGTCCGAACCGCCCGCTGTACCGCCCGAGCACCGCCCCCTGAGACCCTACCGCCCGCATGATCTCGGTCATCGCCCGCAGGACCCGGCCAGAGTTATCCCGGGCCGGGTCGTCGGATCTCGCGAGCAGCTCGAGCGCTAGTGGGACCATGCCGTCCGCGGTGAGGAGCTCGATGTTCGGGCCGAACCCGAGGCTGGCGGTAGGCCTCGGGCCGGTCCGGGATTCGGGTCGGTCCGTCAGGGGGAGGTTGTCGTGGAGGAAGGCGGCGGCATGCACCAGGTGCAGCGCGGCGGCTGCGTCCAAGGCCTGATCCCGGCTGCCGCCGACCATCTCGCACGCGGCCACGCAGAGAGCCGGAGCGGTGCTCCTCGGGGCAGCGAGGGCCAGCCGCCGGAGGGGCTCGGAGACGGAGGGGACGGCGCCGGCCGGGATGGACTTGTCGAGGTGTGTTGCTATGCGGAGGTTGATGGAGTCCCAGTATGGTGACTCGGCCGGGCGGGTGGTGGGAGCGGCAGCGGGCGTGGCTGATTTCGGCTGAAGGGCAGGTGGACGGCGGGGATGAGATATGAAGGGGAAGCAGAGCATCGAGCGGCCATTGAAGTGGAAGAGAGCTCTCTCCATTGGAGGAAGAACTGATTTAATGTATAAGACACCACCCCACCTGAAACACTGCGATGGATCGATGGGGAGTGTCTTAAGTTTCGTAGAAATAAATGAATCTAATATATACGAGAGACTGAAAGGGACACGTCCTGGCCGGTTACCGTACTATATAATTGAGGAATCTAAATTGAGCAACCGCGTGATGCTCGTTCTCCCAGAAAAAAACAAAACAAAGTAAAACGTGAGATTAGCTCCAGTGTGTGCATATTACGTGATCCGCTCAAGAGGATGTTATAAGTTTGATTCTCTACTTATGCACGTGATTGTTAGTATGCGCACATGATCTTATACACGTAAATTCATGAATTTATTAGGTGTTCAAGAGACGGGTATAATAAACTCCAAGTTATGTGCAGCCTGGTTATGGCGTGCGGCATGCCCCGAGGAGCAATTTTGTCGTGAAATTCATTGCGGAGTCATGCGACACGTGCCTAAAACTAACTTAGAGGGAGTACTGTGCAGAACCGGTACATCATATACCAATATTGATATAGTGTCACGAATTAATAAAATTTAATTATTTTTAAAAATTTTTAATAAATCCTAAAAGGAGAAAAATAATTATAAAAATACTTTAATTTAATTAGTTTATAACATTATATTAGTATTGTCATGTTATAAGATATTGTATACATGTTACCTAAAAAACTTTCTACCAAAACTAATAGGAGCAGAGCAGGTGGGTGGTGGTCTGGTCCTGTCCTGTCAACTGCTGAAGATTTGACATGAGAGATGCGTGGGTTGCGTTCGGGACGGATTCAGAAATTTAGTTCGGAGGAAGAAATTATATAGGATGCAAATATAACAAATTCAAGGGAAGTGAAATTTCATAGGAAGCTAACATAATAAATTTAAAGGATGAAATAGAATAATTAATAAAAATTAGATAAAAATGTATAAAATTAAAGATTTTTCTGGTTTCAAGGTGAGTGCCATCCCTGACTGTGCTGCTCTCGATGCACTACCATAAACTCTCATTTATTTCCCATCAGGACGCATAATCGCGAGAGAAGTTGTCAGGTGAGTCGAGTTCATAAATAACGTAATGAATTTAGCTAATAAATATTTGATACGTAAGTAAATATTTAAAATTGTAATTAAAGATGAATGCTATTGATGGATAAAATATTTCACACGACACTTAATAATAATGTGTTAAGTATTTATTATTGGATTTCACGGGATAACATGGCGGGCGTAGTTGAATAGACGTGTTTGGATTTGGGTTGGCAGCATAGCTCTTTGTTTCCAACCGAAACACGGAATTAATGTCGGGACCAAACACCTGCCAGACTGATAAACTAAATCTCGAACGTAACCTAGTAATGGCATATCTTATTAATTTAATATGAATCAAATGTACGTTTAACTTTGTTTCCACTCCATCAACGCCCAATTGATAATCCCTCAGATCTTGAAATTCAGTTCAAATACGGAGAAATTTAAAGCGAATTAATTATAAAAGGATAAAATAATAAAATGAATGATGAATGGAATATGATAAAATGTTGTCTTTTTTTATAATTAATTATGGAATTGTCATCAGAAGGACGTACCTGAAAATCTGAGTAGATTAACTAAATATGAATATTCTTTCATCCGAAGTAAACTGATGTAATTTTAAGTGATTTTATTTTATAATGATATAATAAGAAAATATTAATAAAATCACTTTAATTAATAATAATTAAATATAAATATTGCAATGATTAGACCTTAGATTTACGTATTTGTCATAATTTGATTATTATTTTCTCATATTACGTACAAAATTGACAAATTTGCTTTTGATTGGGACTCGGCGCTCGTAATTACATCGAGATCTCGACACCCAATGGAAGATGCACGCACCGTGGTGACATCCATATCGGATGTGGTTGGACGCGGTTCTTACTGGCCTTCACCGTATAATCGAAACCCAAAATAGTTTATCATCGTGAACTTCTTTTTGCCTATGTATAAAAATCTCTCTTTTCCGTGTGTATATTTCCTTGTGGTATAGTGCAGTACAGTGGTACGCTGTGGTTATACAAAGCACTGGTCTTCCACCGTGCGAAAGGGCCATCTGCCGGCCTCGTTGGCACTCTTATAGTGCAATCAGCTGGCGGATATTGACCGGAATGGCGTGCTGGGGAGGGCCATCGAAGGCATCGTCCATGAACAAGCCAGCAGCTGCCTCGGTCGGGTGGTACAGGTCCCAGAACAAGTGATCCCTCCTGTTGGGACAGTAGCTCGCTATCGGAACGCACGGAACTTTGGCGTTCAGGTCCCCTAGACCACAGCAGGCTGCTTTCACCTCCGTAAACCCTGAAATCAACAGCGTCGAAAAGCGTTACACATAATAAAATTCCGTTTACTCTACAAGGTTGATCTTATTAATTAGATAAAGGCATGATTTATCATCTATTACCCTGTGCAGCCGGCGACTGGATGAAGCTTAGCATGACAGAGTAGGTATCGTAGTAAGAGTAGCTCATGTCCGTGAGCTCCGACTTCAGCTGCTGCAACATCGCCACCAGCGCCTCGTTGTACATGAGAGCCAGCCCATTCGTGTCCTCGTTGCACTCCTCGGTCTTGTTCTTGTTCCTCTGCGACGGGCAGCACCCGATCGGGCCCAGCCCCACCACCACGAACTTCCGGGCATCGTACCCGTGCAGATGCTGTTCGATCAATACCAGAGTAGCAAAGTTAATAACATTTGATATATCAAAGTGGATTTTAAAACAGTAGACCATCGCATTTAGCTAATATTTGATGATAACCTTTAGGTAGTCTTTCAGTGAAGAGACCATCGAGTCGACGTACTGCTGGGGCGTGCTACCCTTGCGGATGTCGGCCGATCCCGAGTAACCGAAGACATCGTTGCTTCCGATCACGACGGCGAACAGGGACTTGGAGAGAAGCTTCTGCACCGCGGAGGAACCCACCTGCTCCACCATGCTGTCGTGCACCGTCGAGTAGTACTCCACTTGTTTCGATAGAGGTATCGACTGCCTCTGTTTTAATAAAAACAAAATAAATTTCAAAAACTTCAATTCCAATTTTCACTAATAAAAATCGAATAAGTAATTTTATTAGTGTCATATACAGAGTATTACATTATGCTACTTTCCTTAATTTAATTTAATTTAATTTAATTTAATTTTTCCGCGTTTTGTACACCTTAGCCAACTTTGCAGGGGCTAAAACACCAGCCACCACAAAAGGAGGATGGTGGGCCCAGGCCCACAAGGCCCCCACCAGCCGACCGTGGAACACACGTCATTCCGGTCTGCTCTTGTACAGAGATTGATTGAATAATTCATTCGAACTTTCCAGTACCGTGTCCGAGAAATATCTATCTAGATCACGGGTCATCGCGGGGTTCATCGTAAGAGTTGTCTATATGATTTCAATGGTTAACAGTTGATGGTCGGTCACGAGGAGCCCGATTTTACACGACGAAGAGGCCCACCGACTACCTTACTGGGGAAGAAGTGATTGTTCAATCATTTTCTACACTTACATAGAGCTGATCGGTGCCGTCGAAGATGCCCGCGCCGCCCGAGGCAAAGCTCACGCCGGTCAAGAACGACGACGCATTGTTCTTGGCCGAGCCGGAGATGAGTGAGAGGTACGGCGGTGAAGTTGGCAACCCCACCTTCCCAGCTGCCCGTTAACATCGCATAATTTAAGTCCAGAACAGTTAATAAATATAACTTTGAATTTCCGTAAGATAAGACAGACAAATAATTACGTGTTTTAGGCCAGTTATACGCACCTAGGAAATCTGCAGCATTCTTGCCATTGCAGAACCTTCCGGTCGGCTTCTTTCCCGGGAAGTCGATCCCGTTGTGCTGGAAGTTGGCTTTTGCGAGGGAGAGCGGGAGGTAGTTGTTGTTCCCGACATCCACGAGCGAGTCCCCGAACACGAACATTGCCGGCACCATCTGACCATCCGAGCCACCGAGTCTCAACGCGAACAAGATCAACAGCAAGAACACGCCCATGTTTTTAGGAGCCATATCGGCCATTCTCGTTCTCTCTCTCTCTCTCTTCCCCAACCAGACAGACAGACAGACAGACAGACAGACAGTGGAGAGAGAGTGATGAGGAACGGCCAAGTTCTGTGGAATGGGAAGCTATGGAAGTGAAGTGAAGTGAAGTTTCGGGGATTTTAATAAGAGTTGTTGTCCGTGTGAAAGGGATGACATTGTTAAGGGCTTTCCTAGCAGTGGGGGCAATGTGGCATTGGCAGACCGGCATTCGTCGCATCAAATCTCTTCTTGTCAACTCACATTATAATTTTGCGTATATAGATTTTGTTTCTCCGCAACCGCTTTTGTTTTTTTTTTTCTTTTCTTTTAAAGATTTGATGTGAAACTTGTATTTTTTGGCAATCTATTCAAGAAAAAAAGATTAACCAGCACATTTTAATTCAACAATTCGATATGTTATTTTCATATTATTTTCACTTTTCTATCGAGTAAAATTTTATTAATATTATTAGTTAATCACAATAAATAAAAACAAAATATACAATTAAAAAGGAATGAGAGGGTTAATATGATTTGGCACTTTTTTTCTTAAAAAAAATTTTGAATTCAAATTTTATTGATGGAGAAAATTTATAATTGGTAATATTTTACTGCTCAACGAACTAATTTGATTTAACTTAAATTAGTTAAGACTCGTAATTAAAAAAAACTAAAGAATTAATTTTTAAATGGAAGTTACGATTTTAAGAATAATTTTGCAACCTCAAATACTGTTGTCATATTGATTGACCTGATATTTGTCAAGGAATTAAAAAAGAGATCAACTATCCTGTCTCCTCAAATCTAGTAATAATACATATATATATATATATATATATAACACTGTATATGCACATGGTAAGCTTCCTTACTTCATAATTGTTAGATTTACATTTAAAAAAAAAAAGAAGGAAAAACAGAATCATCGGAAAAGAACCTCATTAGGGGCAACTTTGATCTTTAATCGATCCACGTGGAGACAGCCCGATGCTTTCTTGATTTATCACAGAGGAGGTAATATCACTTGGAAAGTGAAATCCACTAAGTTAATTAAAATCTCCAAAAAAAAAATGGTGTATTTGGGGTTTTTTCCCTCTCAAATGATATTTTGTTTAAATTTGATGAATGAAATTAATTGATTTAATTCAAACATAAATTAGTTCAAATGTATTAAATTAATATTTACATATGACGCGTGTGAGAAAATTCTCTTAAAGTTACGAAACATCCATCATTGAAGGCTTACTTAGATTCTTAGATCCACGTTCACGGGTGACTTAAATGATCGAAATCATCAATCTTGTATTTCAAGACATCCTCACAGCGTAGCTATAGAGCGTCGTGATCCTTTTTTCTTTAAATAGGTTTAAAAAAAGCATAAAATTAGCATAAATTAATTTTTTTTTAAAAAAAGATAATAAAAGGGTCAGCTTGAATAGGATGAACACATGGTACCATTACGCCAAAACTCCCGATTTTCTTGACTTCTGATCTGTCCCATGACTAGGTTTTTGGAGATTTAGAATGAGAAAGCAAGAATGTCTCGTGGGTCCACTTAAGCCATCGTTGCTATAGTGGTCCATTGGTTCCAGTCGTAGATCGTCCAATCGATCCCGTCTGACTCCGGAGTTGGTAGGGATCGATTTGTCAAGCGAGAGTCTTCGCATATACAGTAAAATCGTACGGAGATCCAATTCATTTGTCCGAGTCAGAGACAAATAGTCATACGATTATATACGCACATGTATCATGGTGTAACTCATGCTTGCATCTTGAAACGGAGAAAATAACAGTTATATCACGTGACGGCTTTATCAATACATGGTATGTAACAAGAAGTTGTTTTGAGCAAGCAAATCTAGATTCAAAATCGTGCGAAAATATTGAAGCATAAAAACTCTTGTAAATACTAATTCTCGACATTTACGGGACTCGGAGGTAAAATTTTATTTTGAAAGAGAGAAACAAAAGGAGTGAGATGCCGGTGGATGACTTGAAGTTAAACGCGTGGCTTGCATAACACGGAAATTCGATGTGCGTAGCGAGTCATGCACGAGAATCTCTCAGTTTCACACGCAGAGAACACGTCGACAAGCAAGCTGAGAAAGGAAGGCCCGTCGCTGGAGAAAGTCCTGAATGTTGCGTTACAAGTTAATTAAATCAAATTTTTTTAAAATTTTTTTTAAAATTTTATTAAAAAATCATAAAAATAATTAAATTTTATTAGTTCGTATCATTATGTTAACAATAACATGTGATATACTCATTACAGTAAGACTTTTTCCGGTCGCCGGGCGTAGTGAGTGGACAGGCAGACCGATTGGAGTTTGACTCCAATGTGATTTGAAAGTTGTTAACTTCCAAGACCCGACATAAAAATGAGACATCGAGCATGAGACGACTCGCGTCCGTTCATATATATCGACCGATGAAATGATTTCAAAAAAATCCAATCGTGATCGCCGGGGAGCAAAAAAAACTGCTAATTTTTCAAAGGCCCTTCCGGAGGATTTCACATTCCGATCTGAGATTCGTTGCTTCCGCTTTGGATTCACATCGGGGGACTCGGCGACGGGTTCATTGTGGGCTGAAATTGGGCCTCAATGGGCCGATTTTAAGGCCACCTAAAGCCCACCTAATCATTTCCAGAAGCATCCGTGGATGAAATAATTCAGGAACCTAAATTAGATATCGAGTCCATAGGCCTTGTTGCATACACACGCCCAGTGATGGATTTTAGGGGGGAAGCGGACGCGATCGCCCCGATCTCGAAAAACTCAATGAGATTCTATAAAAATTTTACTTAACTTTATCTCATTTTTATTGAACAATACATAGTTTACCCCCTGAATTATTCATGCTACTTTCGTATAGAGTTTTGCCTCTTGTATAAGTTTTTCTGAGTCCGTCCTTGCATGGGCAGTTGTGATTTGGTAAGGTCGGGATTCCAATTGAGGACGGTAGCGTAGCGCACCACCAGACTCCTTTTCTCTCTCTCTCTCTTAATTGAGATTCATGGACATGAACTTGATTTTGATAAATGAAAAGAAGTCTACATTGGAGAGATTAATCAAATGAACGAAATTGAATTTAGATGAATCGAAGTGTTTTCGGTGTCTTTCCATTCAATTTGCCATTTAGGTCACATGATGAAAGCGGTACCAACTGTACTAAACCATCTTTCTCATCCGTGAAACTTTTTAAGCCCCTCTTCTCCCCTCTTTCTCCTTCATTTTCTAGGATTATGTGTCTTATCTATATACCGAAAAAGTATTGGACAAACCGGGGACGAAAATTTGTGGCCATTAATTATTCACGTCCGATCGACGGCTTGGGGACCCTTTATCTCATGAAGGCAACTTACAAGGGCAATTATTGAGACGTTCTAATTAATTTAAAGAGTGTCTGCTAAAGTCAACAACGCTCGCCCAACAAAAGTCAGCGGGCACTAATTAAGTCCCTCTTCCTGCAGTTGGTGACGGTCCTTCCTCGTGCTCCCATATTGACTTCTAATATACATGTTAAATGTCGGATATCATTATGATCTCATAGAGGTGTGATTTGAGGTCACTTTTTTGTAAATAAAAATTTAAATTTGAATATTTTAAATAAAAAAATTACTCATCCCTCAGAGTTCATGCCACGAAGTTTCCAGCTTCCTGCTCGAACAATTTTCTCTGATTGGACATTGTTGCACATGTTTGTGGTTCACCCTAATGAAAAGCATCCAAACAAACAACTCAAAACCGGTACGTGAGAAACAGACCTATCGATTCGATGCAAACAATCGAAGCTATTGCTAGCGAAACAATTCAGGCCCGCGTGCATCGCCATCTCATTCACATCGCTATCAAATTCCATGCAGAAGATGAACTATAGGAGAGGCTGAAAGAAAATGGGAAAAGGGAGAGTTATGGTTGTCCATGCAAATGGATGCAATTGCTGTACGTGACTACGCATCGGTCCATGCATGCATACATGCATGCAAAGACGACTGTAAGTTGTATGTATGTATGTGTATCGATCACGAGCTATACATACAGAGTTATCTTTTTCGTTGTCAGCCAGCTCCCCAAAGCACTCCCACTTGCCCCTACTTACTTAAAAACCGGGGGACGACAACCAACCCACTTAGAGAGGAGTCAATTTTCCGTATAATGGTATTATCACACAACAGTATTTACGTGTGATACAAACTAATGAAATTCATTCATTTTTAAAATTTTTTATAAAACTCTATAAATAAAAAAAATAATTCTAAAAAAATTGAATTTCATTTATTAGTGTCATTGCATAAGAATAGTTATATAGCAATACCGTTAGATAGAGGACTTTATATGGAAAGAGAGAGATGATGTACTTGGACGTGTATTTGAAAATCTTATTATGCGCAAGTCTAGTCTTGTTATAGATTTTATTCATCATTTACAACACTTAAATTTGAGACTTCGCTTAAGAGAAACCGATGTCTAACTACTTCAGCCAGCCAAATAGGAGAGAAAAAGGGGAGGCCTTTTATTCAAACTTAACGGTTGGGGAGATATCGAAGTTAATGAATCAATCGTATTCAGCGAGCTAGGGGGTGTTATATGCATTAATTTATTTATACTTTGACACGGTTTTTCAGCTGTGGAGATGGCCAAAATTTATAGCTTCCATTGAATTCTTTGCTCTATCCATTCCCTATATATGTTCCCAGCCACCACTTCTCCCAACCAAACTCAACACACAACATTCCCATCTCTCTCTCCCCCTCTCCCGACTGGTCGACCCAAAGGAACGGCATTGCACCGATGAGTTCGAAGTTTCTCCTCCTTGTGCTCCTCGGAGCTCTCGTCTGCTCTGCCAGCAGCACCCGGATGCTTCTGGGTGAGAATGTGCCTTCTGCAGCCTCCTACGAGGAGGAGAAGACGTTCTACCGTCGCCCTAGGTTTGGTGGCGGTGGCCTGGGTGGCGGAGGAGGCGGCGGTTTTGGTGGTGGGGGAGGAGGTGGACTCGGCGGTGGAGGTGGTTTCGGCGGGGGTGCTGGAGCGGGTGGTGGCCTAGGTGGCGGCGGAGGAGGAGGCTTCGGTGGAGGTGGAGGCGGAGGCTTTGGTGGCGGAGCTGGGGGAGGGTATGGCGGTGGAGCTGGAGCTGGGGGAGGGTATGGTGGTGGAGCTGGTGGAGGTGGCGGTGGAGGGTTTGGAGGAGGCGGCGGTGGGGGACTTGGTGGCGGTGCAGGCGGAGGTTTCGGTGGGGGAGCTGGTGCCGGAGGAGGGATTGGAGGTGGATTCCCTTGAGCGTTGATTCACGAAGACCCCGTGTCGTAACTGAAAAGATCAAGACAATGCATAATTTTCTATTTCTATAAGATTTCCTTAGCTGTACGTTCGTGTCTGGGTCGTACTTCGACACAAGGAAGCGTTTCAATTTGCCTTTTCTTCAGACAGCAAAAAGCTCAAGTGTATCTGTCTTAATTTGTTCCTGACCTCGTCCGAGATGTCTATTTTTATTAATAAGCTTACTGGAAAAGGCGTATTAATTAATGCGAGACTGGGCGTGTCTTATCTTAATTACTGTTTAAATAAGATTAAATTTGTCGAACGTGCTTCTTTTAATCATCTGTCTCTTTCCCTTATAATTCTTTGGAAAAAGACTCGAATATCAACTATTATTGAAAAAATCAGAGGCGCCGGCTTCGAATATTCTCGTACTGCACAAAAAATGTTGAGATTTTTTTGAGGACTTTGGGCCTCTTCTAGGCCCAATAGACTGAGCTGATACTGTAAAAGCTGGGCCGGTCCGTCAACTCTACAGACTACGTTGGTTTCTGGTTTCCTTTTGGCCCATTGAAGTGAGCCCATTAAGGCCCAATAAGCTTCTTCATTGGGGGCTCGGTCCGTTACTCTATAAGAACCGCCGTCTTCAACCTCCGTTCTCGCCGCCAATCCTCTGTCTCCTTCGCTCTGACCCGTCCCGCATAGATCCGCATCAACGGTCACCATTTTGAGGATTTGACCCAATAAAAAATAGCCACGTCAGCGCAGCCTGTGAGCTCCCACCTCGACACGACAGTGCGACGGGGATGAAAAGTCCATCTCTTCCCTTCCTTTTCGAAAACGGGCCCTGCAGATTTCTCCTCCTCTTCGCGGCGACCCGAAGAAGCAAAACCCTACCTCTCTTGATCCGCTCCCTCGGAGGTTCTGCGAGCTCTCCGATCAGGTCAGAGCTGCGTCTCCCATTTCCTTCCACAATTCAGGTTGCGTCTGTTTCTTTTTTCTGTAGATTTGTTTCTGCTCCGCCTCTGCTTGGCTCCATGGAAACGCGGAGTTGATGAGAAGAGTCTAGAGAATACGTTTTTTGATCTTCTCGAGCTTTTTTTCGTCTGTCTTATGTATGTTTTAGCTCCTCGTAGCTTTTCTTAGCTTGGAATAATGTGGAATTCATCGGTAGATCTCTTCTAGCTCATTTCCTGTAGGATTATGTGGATTTAACACGGTAGAGAAGCATGTATAAATTTTATTTTCTTCTTTGGTTTTATGGAGGGTTTTATGAAACTCACGTTAAATCGTTCGTGTGTATATAGAGATTGAGGCCGTGATGTTGGGCGCTATAAGGCGAAGACTTGCTTCTGGAGGCATATATCCTTTGGTAAGAACCCTTCTTGTCTTCCTTTCTTTTCTGTCAATCTATCGATATCCAAACCTAACTGTTGCAGTTTGTATGGTAACTATGAAATGGGCTCTGGTTCATTCGATTTCTTTTTCTGAAAATGATTATGCGATTAATGCAGACTCTAGGAAAGTCTCAGCAGACAAAATATGCTGTATCTAGACAAAGAGTTTCCTCCATCATTGAAAATGAGATTATCGTCCCGGCTTGCGGGCCTGCACGCAATTTTTGCCATCTTGTTTTTCTTGGTAAGCTCGTTCAGTTTTATATCTATCATTAAGGTGCTTCCATTCGGTTGGAGCCCATAGTGACTGATGACTTAAATTTTCATTGTCCTCAGCAGGCCGTTCAGAAAGTTCAAGGCCAATGAAGTGAGTGAAATATTCATTTGTGGCTTTGAGTAGTTGATCAGTGTTTTCTAATTGCTTGCTTGTTAAGTTTTATCACTCAAGATGGAATACCCTATTGGGTTTTTCAGGGATAATGGACTAGTAAATTTAAGTTCACTTGACCCTCTATGTGAAACCATTTTACAACCATGATGAAGGTATCTTGTGTAATGGTGTCTACAGGTGGGGTGGTAACTGATCATTTGGTACTGCATCTTGCTTATTTGCAGGAAACTTGCATTCGGTATCCAGGGTGACGCATCCTGGCAGAAATGGAGGCGGCCGTTTTCTTCTGAAAGTGGTACAACATTACTTCTTATTTCAGTTCCCCGTCTATTTATGTTATTTAATTCGGACAAGTATCAAATTGCCTCTATGCAATAATATTGATAAGATGTCTTATTTGTTTTTTCTGTTTGTTATTTGTTCACTTATTCTATTGCCGGTCTTCTTTCTTATGGAAAATTATTAGTAACTATAGAATCAACTGGTTGGGAAAATGAGTGAGATGGATGGTCGGCTTCTTAATGATTAATTCTTACAATTTTTAGGGAGTTCTCAACCTTCACCTAATGATGTTACTTTTCCTTTTTGCATCCTATAGGTGATTTGGTTGATGCTGTTGTACCTTTCATGGGAGAATCTATCACTGATGGAACTCTGGCAAAATTCTTGAAGAGTAAGTTTGTTGCTCGCGCAACAACTGAATGTTATTGTTGCATAGGTTCCCCTCTTAATATTGCATGTACTTGTTTGTTTTTTGATCTGATTTATTTGTGAGCAGATCCTGGTGATCGTGTTGAAGTTGATGAACCCATAGCTCAGATTGAAACAGATAAGGTATGTTTTATGCTCTCTGAAATAGCACTGCTGAAAGTTGAAAGTTGTGACTTCTTTCTATCTTTTTGTTCAATCAATTTTCTCTTCAATTTAATTTTGGAGTAATAGGGAAGTTGGGCAGATAAATTTATTCATAGTGCTCAGTATTTATTCTTTTGTTCAGGTGACAATTGATGTTGCTAGTCCCGAAGCAGGTGTAATCCAAAAAGTATGTAATATTCTTCTTCTTACAAATCATATTTGTTTACTTTTATCTCTTGCTACTTTCTGAGATCCTGATTTATTTCTTTAACTCCTTTGTCTATCAATGAAAGTTCGTAGCCAAGGAGGGGGAGACCGTAGAACCAGGAACCAAGATTGCTGTGATTTCAAAATCTGCTGAAGCGGTTTCTCATGTTGCTCCGACCAAGAAGACAGCTGAGAAAGCTGCTCCTGCACCATCACCTCCTGCTGAAGAGAAACAAACACCTAAACCTGAAACTGCTCCAGTTGTGGAGAAGCCCAAAGCATCCTCTCCTCCACCACCTCCAACCCCTAAACGATCTGCCAGTGAACCACAGCTCCCTCCAAAAGATAGAGAAAGACGCGTATGTTCTTTTGTGATCTCATATAAGTCATTATTAACATTGATCAATGTTTACTTGTCCTTAATTCATCAGTTTTGTTTGGATTCGTATGATTGCAGATTCCTATGACGAGGCTTCGTAAGCGGGTTGCAACAAGATTGAAGGACTCCCAGAACACATTTGCTATGTTGACAACATTTAATGAAGTTGATATGTAAGCTTCTTCATCCGATTTGCTAACGGTTTCCTGCAATCCTGTATGTGTCATAGTTGCTTAGTCAGTTTTCAGTTTTAATGACTAAATTTTTTGCCTGAATTTCCTCAGCATTAATTCTAATAATAGAGGATCATCTTGTTTTTGTTGCCTGAGCTCAATAAGTCTGACCAAATTATCATCTGTTCTACAAGTGCTTTTATCCTTATTATTGTGATAACAATCTGATCATTGTAGGACTAACTTGATGAAGCTTCGTTCGGAATACAAGGACGCCTTTGTGGAAAAGCATGGAGTGAAATTAGGACTGATGTCAGGATTTGTGAAAGTATGCATTTACCGTTCTTATGAGAAAGTTGAACGGTTACTTGTTATGCACATTGATTCATCTGAAGATCATTTATTCTTCAAATATTGCAATGCAGGCAGCAGTTAGTGGGCTCCAGAATCAACCCATCATAAATGCAGTAATTGATGGTGATGATATCATATACAGGGATTACATAGATATAAGTATAGCTGTTGGAACATCCAAGGTTAGTCTCTCCATCACAGATAAAACAATTATGTACATCCTGCTCCATTAGCATCAGAATTGTTTTAGGAAGTTGATTTATTTCCAGACATTAATGTGTCCTTTTTTGCAGGGTCTTGTTGTCCCAGTTATTCGCAATGCAGACAATATGAATTTTGCTGACATTGAAGAGGAGATCAACACGCTTGCCAAGAAGGCAAATGATGGATCCATATCGATCGATGAAATGGCCGGAGGCACATTCACGATATCTAATGGTGGTGTTTATGGAAGCCTGTTGAGTACTCCTATCATCAATCCTCCCCAGGTTAGCCTCCATCTAAGTCAAACACGAGACGGCAAAGGCCCATTGGATTCATTTCCTTTTTATTTGGATTGATGTTACTTAATAGAAAACAAATAAACATGGAAAGAGAGGCTTGGGCAGTTTATTCAAAAGTCACGTAATCAATCCAGTAAAACTGAAAACTGATTTTACAAAACTGGTTGGCCAAACCCATATTAAAAGTATCTCCCTCCTCTCTACCCTTCTGACACATCTTTTCCCTGACAAACCTTGGATGGACTTTGGGTATCTTCTCCTATTACTTGAACTTTGATACCATTTATGGATGGAGGTATGATGGGATCTCTCATGTTGTTTGACAGTCTGCAATTCTTGGGATGCACTCAATCGTGAGCCGCCCAATGGTGGTCGGAGGGGAGATCGTTCCAAGGCCTATGATGTACATCGCCCTAACTTATGACCACCGACTGATCGATGGAAGAGAGGCGGTCTTCTTCTTGCGCCGTATCAAAGATGTTGTGGAGGATCCTCGCAGGCTGCTCCTTGACATATGAACCAGCCCTGCTGCGGAAGCCTAGGCCAGGTAGGTGGCTACTCATGATCCTTTAAAGATTTATATATCTTCAACTGGTTATTGCTGAGATATATTGGATAGGAATAAACTCCAACAAGATACTCTGATACCTCGGGCGATTCTTTTTTGTCCTCTCCTGCTGAATGAGTCGGTACAATTGCGGCTTGCTTGTTCTTTTTATAGTTTGTTGCTATAGAGCATGCTTCTTTTCTTTTGCTTTTTCCAACTGACTGTGGGGCGAAACCCATAAAGAAAGTTATGCAATGTAAAGACGTGGTGTGAAAACTCCAATGATGTTACAGTAAAATGATCCATAAAATAACCTAAAGATGGTAATTTATTTTTTAGGGCTGTAGTGGAGACGGGTCATGACAGAGGACTCACACACTTGGCCCATTATTCTGGGACCATCTGGGGATGTGGAGAATCCTGGTCGTGTGGTTTGCTTGCCCTGGGTGCAAGATGTAGATCTCAGTGCCCCTTGCCGTGGGCTTGTTGGGGCCGGTAACCATACCGATCAAATCTGGTCTGTAACCGGTCAAGCCCTGACAAGGTGCCTGAACAGGCCATAACCGTTGGGGAAGCGATTCTGAGTTGGTTCCTCCTTGGATGGTTCGGGCTAAATGGGACCGGCCCTGAACAGTCCTAGTGGCAGCTTAGGTATACATTGGACTGATGTCGCCGATTCACGAGCTCTGGCCAAGCCCGGATGGTCAATTTGTGTTTTTCTCAGAGTTGGTTATACCTTCCAGGATAATGATGCAGTGGCCGGTCGTTTCGTCGATGATAAAAGCATGGGCGTCCTTACGAAGGATGACCGCTACTTCAGATTTTGAGCCTAGCTAATATATATGCAGGTAGCTCAGATAGGGATCCAATATTGTCGTATTTAATTTAATTATAATATAAAATATTTAATGATATCATAAATGACGCCCCTTGACAATTATTGGTTAGCTCGCTAACTCCTGGCCACTGCAACGGTGGCTGCATTGTTTTCCCACGTGATGCATTGACGCATTGAAAAAGATCCATTTTAATTTTTCAAATTTTAGTTATTAGGAAAAGTTTCAGATAGAAGACAACATCACTGTGTTAAGGATTCTTTCTGGACGTCTTCTTCATTTTGGAATTTTGTCGCAAAATTTTCTTCCACAAACTTTTAATTTGAGCAACCGGGCCCCTTAGCATGGGGGGAACTGGCAATCCAACCCAAACGACAGGGGGGCAAGTTCTGTAATTTCCCGAAGGCAAGGCAGCAGCCCCACCCCACGTGTCTCTAGCTTGTCCGCCTATATGTAACGAGAAAATTGCTCTCACGTGGGTCCCATGACAAATGAAAAGTATCCCAACTGCGATGGAGATTCCACGCACAGTGAATTGTGCCACGCTGTCGTTCTTTTCTTTATTTTTCACTTTCCGTGACTCGTTCATCCACTGTTTTATATCTACGCATGGGCACACCACACCTTCCCAAGAAAAAGCAGCTATTTTTACCTTTATTTATAATAAAAGAATTCCTTTTAAATTAAGACTTCCATCTGGGGGTAAAGAAATGATTTTGATATGAACTCTCCCCCTTCATTTCCTGCAAATTTCACCATCGAGAAAATTCATACTCATATATGGAGAAACCCTCGACCAAAGCATTAGTTTTTTAAAAAAAAGTGCAAACTGGTGCTAAATCCCGGTAACGTTGTTGCACTTAATTTGAGTTTGTAATGCTCATTTTCACATTAGAAAAAGTGAAGAATTCAGGAGGAGTAAATCCTCGTATCAAAATCCTCAACTTAATACTTGTTAGTTTTTAGGATTGGGGAGACTTTTTTTTTTTATGTATATTATATGATATTTAAAAGTATGATGCGTCCTAATTCATACACGTTCGAGCTGAGTTGACTTGCTAAAAAAGTAAAATTTTCTTAATATAAATTTCTAAACTCATAAGATTCGAACTTTTACTTTTTTTATATCGATAGTGTGTGGCACCGTAACAATCGAGTAATCTACCAGATATTGTATTATACTGCCTAGGGCTATCGTTAATTTCCAAATACTGACACCGGGAGAGTCGAATCTTGGATATAGTGTATTGCATGTTGTCAGCTTACCAGCGATTCGTTCCTTTGGAAGTAATTCAAACTCTTACTTACTCAAGGAAAAGAGATGTATTACTGATACATTTTTTCTCAGGGATGAAGTTTTTTTAAAAAAATTACTCTTTTTGGCCACCGTTTCCCAATTCATAGAAAATTAGTTTTATTAATGAATTTTCCTCTCGAAAAAGTCTCAGCTCTCGGGCGATAAAATGAATAAGAATAAAGTAAATAGATAATTAATTAGTCTCGAGGTGTGTTTTGACTGGTTCGGAGATATTGCGTTGTACAAACAAAAAAATCATTAATTATTAATTATTCTTAGAAGTATCTTAATTGTTAATTATTTGTTGTAATAACGTGATTTGCTTTTCTACGACATCTAATCATAAGGTAGAGTATGAGGGAAGCGGGGGGATGGAACCGCAGCCACAGCTCCTCCTCGTCTCTTTATACAGCTCTCCCATTCGTCTCACTTCTCGTACTCGGTCTACCCCCTTCAAGGACGAGAAAAAACCGGTATTGTCAGTGTTCCTTCGCCGTTTCCTTCCTCCTCTTCCCTGAGATCAGATCGCCATTAAAACCCACAAACAGAAGCAGAAGCGTAAGAAGAGGGACAAGGGTCAGGATCAGCCTCCCAGCAGCGTCAGGAGATTGCAGATCAGCTCAGGCTACGAGGAGGGAAGTTGGGTTTCCTTTAGAGTTGAGAGCTGTTTTTTGGGGGGGGGGGGGTAAAACCCGGGAGAAGACGAGTTGCAGACATCACGGCTATACAGGGAATACCTCCGCCCATCACTCATGCCCGCGCCATCCGACGCTGGCGGTCTGTGATTGTGGAGAACATTGCCAGCAACCCTTCCCCCCACGGTGGTCGTGGCGCCCTCCCTTCTGAAGGCGGCAGCCCATCTGACCTCCTCTTCCTCGCCGGCGGCGGTCTCTTTCCCTCCCACTTCTAGGCGGCTAATATCTCCAGTACTACTGCTAGCTCCGTACTGTATTGCCTTTGTTCCACTACACAATACTTGTGTGGGAAGGAGAATTTTCTAATTGAAGGAAAAACGATATCCAAAGCTTAGAAAAGAGGAGAAGCGAAGATGAGTTTGGCGCTGAGGATCAAGAGGGTTCCGACTGTAGTGTCGAACTACCCGAAGGAGGACACCCAGGAGGGCGCCCGCCGTGTTGGGGGCTGCGGCTGCAACTGCTTCAACAAGTGCTGCCTCCCTGGTAATTCTCGTCTCTTTCTTCTTGATTAAGTCCAGCATTTGTTCGTTTGTGCCTGTCTCTTCATTTAAAGGATTATCAGAATAACTCTTGGAGAACCTTTCTATAGACTGTTGATTGTGTTATAGTATGATTCCATGGAAAGGCTGCATCTTGTTGTGTAACTGAATCTACGGGATAAACTCAAAGGGTAGAGACTGTATGTCTGATTGGATTTTATGATATCAGTAATTGATTTGGGATAAATTGACGAGGATGCTACAGTCAATCTCGGGGTAGGGGCAATGGGAGGTCAACTTCTGAAGGCTAGGCAAGCAAGCAAATTTGGGACGAAACATGGGCATGGATGCGAAGGCTTTTACTGCACCATCTATAGGATTACAACAGATTTGATGTTTATGAAATTGACACAGTGTTGAAATGGGCTTCCTATATCAGGTGCAAAGCTTCCCCTTTATGCATATAGGAGTGTGGACAGGACTGCTGATGAGGATGCTCTGGTTAGGTTTGAAGAAGAGGAGGCTCCTATGACCTTTCTTGACATGCTTATGCTTGGCGAGGTAAATGGTTTCCAATATCTGATAACTCTGCCAATGTTCTAATCTTCCAAGTGTCTGAATTTTGGTCTTTTGCCTTTTGTGATAGTGGGAGGATCGGATGGTAAGGGGTCTATTTTGTTACGATGTCACTGCCTGTGAGACCAAGGTTTCTGTCTTAACCCTGTTTCGGTGTACTTTGTCGAAGAAAAATAACTTTTCCATTAGTTTATGTGGTAGGATTTTTGCTTTAGGTGATTCCTGGTAGCTATGGCTTCATAGCTCAGCTGAACGAGGGCCGCCATCTTAAGAAGAGGCCCACTGAGTTCCGAGTGGACAAGGTTATGCAGCCCTTTGACAGGAGCAGGTTCAACTTCACCAAAGTTGGGCAAGATGAGGTCCTCTTCCAGTTCGAAGCAAGCACAGATGGTGAAGCCCAGTTCTTCCCGGATGCACCTATTGATCTCGATAGGTCCCCTAATGTTGTTGCCATCAATGTATGTCTTTTTACTGCATTCTGAATCTTTACTCTCCTCTTTCTTCAGAATTGGCTTAGGCAGGATGTTTATGGTTGTAAAATTAATCAAAACAGGTTAGTCCAATTGAATATGGCCATGTGCTATTGATCCCTCGCATCCTTGAGTGCTTGCCTCAGAGGATTGACCATGAAAGCTTCTTGATGGCCCTTCACATGGCTGCGGAAGCTGCAAACCCATTCTTCCGGCTCGGGTATAACAGCATTGGGGCATTTGCTACCATCAACCACCTCCACTTCCAGGTAACTGGCTGAAACTTTCGTGATCCCTCAGATAGCTTATTGTGGTTCGGTTCATTAATTGTATGAGTTGGGAAAATTGCAGGCATACTACCTAGCCATGCCCTTCCCTGTGGAGAAGACTGCCATCAAGAAAATTGCCACTCTTGAGATCAGTGGAGTGAAGGTATCTGAACTCAGAAACTACCCAGTGAAGGGCCTCGTCTTCGAAGGTGGATGCACACTGCAAGATTTGTCCAATGTTGTCTCTGTCTCTTGTGTGTGCTTGCAAGAGAACAACATACCTTTCAATGTCCTCATCTCTAATTGTGGAAAACGGATTTTCCTCTTCCCACAGGTAAATATGAGGAATCTATCCAGGCTCATATATTAGATTTCAATCCATAGACTGCATAATGGAATAGATTAAATTGACTGCTGTATATATTTCATTCTATATCATCACATTAAAACAAGAAGAAAACCTTTTAAATTCAATTTCACTTTTTGCATCCTAAATCTGACTCTTTTTGTCTTTGTTAAGTAAAGGAAAATGTAGAATTAGAATTAGAACAGTGCCAGATTCAATTACACAAAAAATCATTCTTTGGCTATAGATATAGTTGTCAAAACTGCAGTAAAAAATGAGCTTTAAGTTTCACCTCTATGATATCTTAGTATTTTTTCACTTTATGAACTTGAACAGTGCTATGCTGAGAAACAAGCTGTGGGAGAAGTGAGTCCTGAACTACTTGACACCCAGGTGAATCCAGCTGTGTGGGAGATCAGCGGGCACATAGTCCTGAAGAGGAAGAAGGATTATGAGGAGGCTTCGGAGGAGAATGCATGGAGGCTCCTCGCGGAGGTCTCTCTCTCTGAGGAGAGGTTCCAGGGAGTGAAAGCCCTCATCTTTGAAGCTGTTTCCTGCAGCTTAAGCAAACCCAACGTCGCTGCTCAAGGCTCATCAGAGGAGGATGTGGAGGTTCACTCTACAGGGCATATGCCCACTATTAAGCAGAGATCCCGTGGTGCTATCATAAGTGGGAACCAGAACTGCCTTGTTACGCAGTGAGAAGCAACTGGGACTTAAGAGAAGGGTCCGATTGCAAGTGCTATGAGTATTTAATGGTGATTGTTACTACTATTGGTACTGTGTTTGTCTTATGAAGTGATATCAGGAATAAGCAAACTCTGTTTGCATCATTCAGTCGTATATCGAACTGGTGTGGTTGTATACATTATGTCCGTCTTAAGTAATGTTCTGATGAAACTGAGACCTTGTGTGGATTATGTAAAAATGTTGTGGTTGGCTGTGTATGGAGATGATTTAGTATGATAAGGTTCCTGTCCTGCAAATATGAACTTAAGTTTTATTGCTGCTCTTGCAGTGGATTACATTGTTGTGGTTGTATACATTGTTGCACGTTATGATGATACCAATGCCTCAGTTTTTGGTATCGAAGAGGTGTGCACATTGACCACTGCAACATACTCGAAAGCAGAATAGGAATGAACGGAGGCTGGAGGAAAGAAGCAGATCGGCAGGGAAGGCTCAAAAGCAGAATAAGAATTAACGGAGGCTGGAGGAAAGAAGCAAATCGGCAGGGAAGGAATGGGCAACGGTTAAGGATAACTTCTTTGACAGCGAAACGAATGGGTAAATAGCACCAGTGGCTCGTGTAGCTCTTGGCTGCAGCTATTCAGACAAAGGATAGCCTTGTCTTGACCCACGAACCGAAAAAGCCCTTGTTTCTGTTGTACACTAGAAGACAGCATCTGCAAGAGTGAAATTTCTATGTTAAACTTGCACTCTCAGTGCTGTTCATTCCCATGTCTTCTTAATCAGGAAGCAGTAAACAGGACAATACCTGCACCACTCCTTCAATCATTTGGACTGAAAATATAAAATCATAATAGGAGAGCTCTCTTCTCCTTCTTTCTGTGACAATTTTTCAACTTGAAAATATAAAATCATATTTATCATCTCCAAAAATATCACAAAGCGAAGTCGTAGAAAACATCCGTCTACTATAAGGCACATTTTTTGCCCAAGTTCATGGACAATGATTCATGTATACCTATATAAGTGGCAACACTCACTAATAGGTCGGGAAGCTTGGATCCACATCACGGGCCCAACCCTCAATCCCCCCAACTATATCCTTGGCACCAGTAAATCCCACATTCTGAAGGTACTGGACGGCTCGTTGAGAATCATTACCTCTTCTACATATGACATATAAGTTTGCAGTTTTGCCCTTCTGCTCCTCCACTTCCTTCAGAGCTGAGCATATCTCATCCACCTGATTCTCCAAGGCTGGGAGCGGAATGTTCAATGCCTTGGGGAGAGAAACAATCTTGAAGTGGTGCTCAGGCCTCACGTCCACCAGTATGTGGGCTTCTCCGTTCTTAACTATCTTGCTGTACTCTAAACTGCTTATTCTGGAGTCTTGTGGTAGAAGATTTAACTTCAGCGGAGCCTGCATCAAGAAAAGAGAGCAAAATGTAGTGGATCGAATAGGAGATGCTAGTAATCTTCAATGCCCATTCCCGATTAATGATGTCTAAACTAATTGGCACATGGCTATGGTTTCCACTGAAAGACCTTAAGCAATGAATTAAATAATTACCGCAACCATTGGAGACTGCGTGAAGTTCTCATAATCAAAATCTCGAAATTGTTCTTTTGTGAATCCCGTCTTTTCTCCACATGCTACACATTCCGAGGATCTCCCTCTTATCTTCACCTGCATCATCACAAATGAGTTAGTACTAGATATACATTTTATATTATTAAAGGGAAATCAATTCACTGTTTGAGATAGGGAGACTCACGATTCGAAATCGTGCTGATAATGCATCAAATAAAAGCATCCGTCCAGAGAGTGGTTCGCCAACTGTACTTGCAATTTTGATGGCTTCTAGAGCTTGAAGACAGCCAATTATGCCAGGAACTGCAACATAAGCCCATGCATAGACTAGGGTCAAAATATCCCCCCCCCCCCCAAAAAAAAGGACTTTTGAGTTACATCCAAAAGAGAAGAAGATATTACTCCCCAAAAACAATTTGGAAATCATTATCAAAGTTGTGTTTCTGGATACAGGCCTTACCAACACCAAGAACCCCACTATCAGAGCATCGCTGACATGCTGTTGTAGGTGGTGGCGTTGGAAACAAGCAACGGTAGCATGGGCCTCCCTTATAATTGTACACGGTGAGCTGCCCTTCTAATCCTAGTGCAGCTCCGGATACAAGAGGCTGAAATGCAACAGATGAAAGTTCATAATCAATCCATGTGAAACAAGACAGGCATAAATTACTAATTGATAGTTGAATTGTGATTTCATCCCTCTTCGAAGATCTCTACCAGTGCAAAAATATTGGCACGATGATCTCAATAAGTGTTGTCAACAATCTTATTACCTTGCCCAATACCACGCAACAATCACTGATCATGTAACGGCTCGGAGCATTATCTGTCGCATCAACTATAATGTCGTATCTAGAAAATATCATCATCAAGGAACTCAAAATATTATCCAGCATAATGAGAACAATGAAGAAATTGTAAGAAGACAAAGGGCATGCAGTAAAAACACGAGCACATCAACTACTCCAACTTAAGGATACTTGTTTATGATTTCCAGAGCATTGGACGTGCGTAATGCCTCTTTGTGTTCCACAATCTGAATAGTGGAGTTGACCCTGAATTTATAATCTTACTCAGTTACATCAAGACTCAAAATAATTACACAACATCCAATAAAGGTTTAGCATAGAAAGATTAAAAAGTGAGGAATTTTAATCAAAGCTGCAATTCGAAGTCACATACGCACGACAAGCATCGGCAGCAGATTCTACTTTGGGCCGACCAATGTAAGCTTCAGTATGGATAATCTGAAATGCGACAAGACCAGAGTTGTTATGTGGCCAAGGACCATTAGCACATGAGATATCCAAAATGATTAAAAAAATGAAATTGGTGATCACTTCAACTAACAGATCTGAAATTACTAAAGGTGAAGAAATCTGGGTTACTGCCATCAATTCAGGCAGCGAGAACGGTATTGACTGAAATTAGAACACAGTAGATATGAGTACTGCAACAATTACCTGCCTGTGCATATTATTGAGCTCAACCACATCATTGTCCACAATACCCAATCGACCTGAATGGATTTGCATAAATAAATTAATAGAGAATTCAGAAAGTACAGTCCTAAATGGTGAAGCTCTTTAAAACATCGAAACGAAGCCCTAACTTTCTTGAGATGAAACTTACCAACACCACAAGCTGCGAGATATAAGAGAGCCGGAGATCCCAAACCTCCTGCTCCCACCACTAGAACTGACGACTTCAACAGATTCGACTGAGCTGCAGAAAATGCAAAAAAGAGCTTCCCGTCAAATTTAGTTTCAAAGTTTAATTTTTTTTAGAACACTAACTATTCCGAGATTTCAATGTTTATTTCACTGACCTTGAACTCCGAAAGAAGGGAGCAGGAGGTGCCGGCTGTATCTGTAGATCATATCAGGTGAGAGTCCGTGTTTGAGGCCCACGTCAACAGCGGAGGTGAGGGGACAGGAGCCGTTGCTCGGTACGGCTTCCGTTCCATGATTCATGCCCTGAAGCTGAGCTTCGAGAGCTGATATTCGGCCCTCCAAGTCGGCCTTAGCAGCCTTCAACGATTCGATTTCCCGGCAGATTGCAGCTCCGTCGTGTCCGTCGGATGCCATTTCCAGTTGTGGAGTACAGAGAAACCGGAGGTTTGTAGAGCCCAAGATAAGGCTTCGTAAACCCTAACTGGACAATGGAGAGCAGAGAGAGGGTTTGACTTTTCTCGATCTGACCATTGGCACCCGCCATGTCAGCAGCTGACATGGGATTTTTGAAAATTTTAACATTTGATATAATGGAAGAAATTTTACATTTTTTTTTGTCGCCAGTTACAGTATCCAAGCAGGCCCCACCAATAGTGAGATGGCATCTTTCAGCCAACCATACTTGACTAATCCGTTGATCGCCCCGGGTCGCATGCCTGGCAATGGCGGGTGAGGCTCCCAGGGGGTGTCTGCGTACGGAAATTTTACATGTTTATACATTATAATAATGTGATAAAAAATAAATTAAATTATTTTAATTAATATGAACTAAATAATTACTCGAATAATTAATACCAATTTATTTACTTGTAATATTTTAATTAACATTTTATTACATCAGTCATGTGACGAGATATGATCATTCAAGAATTTCTTCATTGCATTGAGTTCTTCTATCATGAGGCGGATCTAATTGACAACAGTCAAACCATCAAAACTGTGCAAGGAGGAAACACACTATCAGAAAAGAAATTGTAATAATTTTGTTATTTTTCGAAGATTTTTTATCTCTCAGTATATCTTTTTTTTTTTAATTAATAACATTTCGTCTATACAGAAAATTTCGTCGGTAAAATTTTCCAGATATAGAAGGGCTATTTTTTTCTTTATCAGCTCCAGGCAACTAATGGTTGCTGATAGGTAGAGAAATAATCCTCTTCTAATCCCCTCAACTTAGCCAAAACGCCCACCAACGCCGCCGTATTGTACGTACAAGCCTCTGTCTGGGCGTAATTCGACCTCTCGTCCGTGAACCGGTCCATCTTGTCGGGCCCACCAACAAGGGCCCCGACCACGACATTCGGGTTCGGTCCCTTCCGGCCGTACCAGCCATCGTACCCCTGGGTGCACCCGATGAAAGCCCTGTTCCTCCGGTACGACTCCGTGGATGCACCCCGGTGGTGCACCTGCCTGGGATACCTGGGTCCGAACCCGACCAGGTAGCTCATGGCCATGGGATTATCTCCGAGGATGTAATCCACCTGCGATCTCGCGAACTCCAGGATCTCCTCCGGGTCGAGCGGCTCAGCTCGTCCTCCACATTTAAGCTTCCGGCTGGTGGACCGGAGGTTGTCGGAGTAGACAGTGAGCAGGAAGGCGGCGCCGGATACGTACTGCATGTTGTTCCACGCCCGGACATATAGTAACCCTCCCGGCGTCCGGAGCACGTTAGTAGAGTTATTTTCATTCATGCACGCGCAGATGTAGTGCTCGGCCTTGGAACGGTACTGTTGTAACACGGTCTTGTGTCGCTGGTCGAGCTCGAGCTTCTCCTGATCCAATAGCTACACCGTACAGGTTGTCGTATTAATTAATCAGGGCAAACGAGCATTTTAAGAAAATGTTTTATTCCCCGGGCCCAGTGAGAGCAATCTACTGTCTAATTGTCCAAAATGATCTCTTTTTTTTATACTAATAGACCGTAATTAAACTAGAAAATTCTGATGCAAAAGGAGGAAATAGCATTATCAAACTGCCGAGTTCTACCAAAGCCATCTTATGAACTCGTTTGATCCCATCGAGGATTTCAAACCGAGGATCAGTATAGTGCTCGTAATAAAAAAAAAAAAAAAAAGCCGACAAGAATCATAAAGGCATTAGGGCACGTCCAGTTGCAGGTACGAAATCAAATGGTGTCCGGATCTTGATGGATCACAGATCCGATCCCGGGACAGGGGGAGATGGGAAAATGTCATATTAATGGAAGGGGGTAGCAAGGAAGGCACGGTACTGATACATACAGTGGAGGCAATGAGTTGTAGGCCCGCGAACTTGACGTCCCAGCTGAACTCGGAGATGGCCCAGGTGACCCCACCCAGGGAGTAGGCATTGGCCGCCACGAAATCCAAGTAGGCGGTGTCGGTGGTGGCCTTGTACAGCCACACCGCTGCCCACAACAGCTCATCCCCGTACCCACTCACCGACGTGTAGTACCCCTTCGCCTCCCTCACGCTCTCGTCGTATTTCCCCCTGTACTTCTCCCCAAACTCAAACAGCTGCATATTTTTTTTAAAACCAATTAATTAATAATTAATCAAATTTTCCATTTATTTTACCGACAACTAATAAAAAAATAAATTAATAAATTCACTTGTGCGAAGTAGTGACGAGCAAAGAAAGAATTCAGTTATGCTAATGTTACCTAAACTCAATGTTTTGGTGAGATTAATGGTTATGTGCGAGCTACCCTGTTTAATTAATAACATATACCTGTTGTGCATGGTGCAATAGTAGGTGGGAGTAATGTGGGTTTGTTTCCCTAAACACTATGGACGCAGCCGCCATCGCCGCCGCTGTCTCCCCGGCCACTTCCGACCCCGGGCTCTCCATGTCGACCTTGTAGGCCTTACGGGAAGTCGTCATGTCCTCCGGCCTCTGCCAGCAGTAGTGATCCGTGTCCCCATCTCCCACCTGAAATATGTTTGAAATTCACTGAAAATTAGTTGGACGAAACTCAGAAACCAAAATTTGAAGGCAATACTGGTTCGTAATTCATTTGAGATGATAAAGAAGAAAGAGACCTGAACCCATAGAACGTTAGGATGAGTATGCGCTTTGATGAAGTAATCAGTGCCCCACTTAATGGCTTCGAGTGAGGGGCCCAGCTCGCCGGCGTCCGCGATCTGCTGGCGGTATTCGATGACGCCCCACGACAGCATCGTGACGGTGAAGGCCATTGGGAGGCCGAACTTGACATTGTCGCCGGCATCGTAATAGCCTCCGACCAAGTCCACCTTCACTCGATCAGTGTCACACCGATGCAATTGCGTATGATCAATATAGTGATATCACGTTGTACATACATAGCACAGGTAAACTCGATCTGGGAATTTACGTTCTTACCCCTTGTTCGAGGCCGTCGGTGAGGCCGGAGTGGCCGCGCCAGGTGACCCGCTGGTTGTGGGGCAGCCGGCCGGAGCGCTGGGACTCGAAGTAGAGCAGGCTCTTTGTGAGCGCTTCTCCGTAGTCGAACACCGGCTGTGGCTGAGATGAGGGGAGCGATGCGAAGAGGGCTAGAAGAAAGACAATGGGCCAATGTCGGAGAGACGTCGGAGGGTTATGGAGCGGCTGAGTCTCTGGTCTCACCTCCATGCCTGTCTCTGTCTTAGGTGAAAACAGAGGGCTGTTTGATGAGACAACGGAGGAGGACGTTGGCTCATTCAATTCGGGTCAACCTATATACACACCCATGTAGGAGAATCTCCCGTGCTCCTGGAGTAGGGATCTTTGATATTGGGTAGAGGGATGATGATCCGATAATTTCCACTGATACTGTTCGGACATTATATTCAACTGCAAATATATCGAACGAACTGAAAAAATAGTATTATGTTGTCTCCATCAATGCAGCACCATCTGAGACCATTATAATTTAAGAAGTCAGTGCATATCAAGATTCGGATACAGAGAGCCTCATCTAGCAGATCATACTCGGAGGGAATTTGAATTTGAAATCTCGACTTTTAGATCACAGCTCTCAATGGTGTCACGTCATAAAACATTGATTTGATGAAGTTTGAACGTGGTAAATTGATATGTTAGGGGAACTACATGGTTTACCAAAGAATTTAACGGAGGGTTGAGTATAAATTCGAACTCCGAATGGATTATTATTTGAGTTCCGACTAAAAAACAGAGAGGGAATAAAACATTGGTTTCAACTTTTCTTGTGGAAAGAAAGGCATAGGCCAATTAAGAGCTAAGTGAGGTATAACCTTCAAGCATACGTCCTTTTAAGGAAACAAAACAAAATCCAGACACAGGCAATAAAGAACTTGCTTTCAACTTTCTTAATTTGGGACGCGTTAATGTTTCAATGCAACCAAAGACTCATTTAATTGTCTAAACACAAGTTTTGTATAATAATATCGTTCTTAATTTAAACCTAAGTGATCTTAATTATCTCTTTAATTCCAGTTTTTAATGCATAACCATTTTGATCATTTAAATTCTATTCTTATATTATCACGTTTCTTTCTACGATTTCTTGTATCATATCTCTTTCTGGAAAATTGATATTGATTGCGTATCAATAAATATTTTTTTTTTTGGTCGCCAGCCACGGTATCCAAGCAGGTCCCACCAGCGGTGAGATGACATCTTTCAGCCAACCATACTTGACTAATCCGTTGGTCGCCCCGGGTCGCACGCCTGGCAATGGCGGGTGAGGCTCCCAAGGGGGGTGTCTGCGTACGTGAGGTCTCGAACTCGAGACCTCCTTAAGCGGCACCGAGCTGCTTACCACTCGGCCCAACCCCCCTTGGTCAATAAATATTTAAACTCAAACTTGAAATGATTGACCTAGTTGATTAAGAGGAGGAGTTCAAGTGTGAAACCCCGGTTTGGATCTACGTAGAATATGTATGTACTAACCCACCACATAGATCACCCCACAATGTCTGCCCCGTCAAGCAAGTGCTCACCGAGTCTCACCTGCGTGCCGGAAGATTTGTCTATCGAGCTTGCTTACAGGAAATCTAGAAGGGCCGCTGATAGGCTGCGCATTTAGCCGAGCTAAATCCAAACTGGTCACATCGTCACTTCGAAACATTTGCAAGCAATGTTCACATGACTCAACAGCAGTCATCATCTCAACATAAGATGTCAAAATCCACTTCTGACACAGGCAAGGAAGGTCGAACTCAAGTCCTTCTCATTGTGTAAATTATGCATCACAAAGGAACCCCGATCAGGGGTTTTCATAGGCCTCACTCGAGCCACACAGAAAATAACCATAGGCCCAACAATCCGCCAAACCTGGTTACCAATCTTCAACATCCGACCCAACTAAGGCTCTGCTATCATGTGCAGGACACTTCTTCTACTAGCTGTTATATTCTCTATAGTATGTGTGAAATTGCATGTATCATGTGCATGACTGCATCCAATGAAGTAGTTCTACGTACAATCATCCAAAAAACAATTTGCATAATAATTCTTCAAAACCTTCAATTTCCTTTTAACGAAGAGAGAAGGAAAAGACTTATGAACTACGTTCAAAATCATCTTTGAGATACATTCACTAGTAATGTCTCGACAAGCTACCTTCCCACTTCAAACACAGTTAAATGACCGAATCCTCAAGCATGCATTTATCAGCAAGTTCCTAAGCTTTCTATGTAAAGAAAAGAAAGCAGAGATCAAATCGAACACGGTCCTCCCTAGGTCTCTAAAACAAAGAGAAGTGATGAACGGGCCTTTAATAAAAGAAATCTTTGTTCTTTGAGGTAAAGACTACAAAAGCATGAAAATCAAGTTCAAACAAAAGTTATTATATGATCAATTCCACAGTTCCAGTCTCGGCTGTACGACGCTGTTGCTAGACAAGCATCAGACACCTAATATAGAGCATTTGAGAAGGGCCCTAGAATACCTTGGCCCCTCCTGTCTGATGAAGCATTGCATCTATCTCATCACCATCCTCCATCTCTAACTGCAATAATGGACAAATGGGTTACATTAGAAACTCCATAAGGATAGTAAGGATAACCGAGATGGGAGAGAGAATTGAGAGAAAGAGTGGCTGACCTCATCGGGAGTCTGCTCAGCACGGAGACGACGCCCATCGAACAAGAAAGCAATGGAGTTGAACTCCACTGACTGCCTATCGCAGTATGCATTCATGAGCTTCCTCAGCTGAGTGCTTCTCTTAATGCGAAAGAACACTTCATTGCCGTCCTACAAAGCATAAGTTTGCAAAAGTTTGCATCCCAGTTCTGATTTGACTCCAAAAATCCCAACCGGAAAACTCCACTTGATACCGAAAGACACTAAAAACTACAGAGACACATGATCTTCACGGTAAGGCAAAACTCACCACTTAGCCAGGATTGATATAAAAATGCTGAGGAAGCTCAAAGCAGCTCTTACACATGCCCTTGCACATCCTCCATGTCTAAATTTTACACTTGGCTTCAGTCAAGGGTGATCAGAGAGTGAAAGACCTTAGCATTACTATGCTAAACACTCTCAAACTCAAAGACCGTGTCCTCTAAGGATTTGGACTAACATCAGAATTAGCATCAGTAAAAACAATCACGTGCTTCTCATGAGCAGAACCAGTATCAGTCTGCTCATACTATCAGCCATGAACTCGACACTGAGACTATTAAGAAAATGATGAACAAGTTCCCAACAAATTGCGACCATCTCTGGTTTTTTATCACTTAATATCAACTGATTATCCAAACCAATCACGTTCTTCCAAATAATTGCAAAATTAATACAAATCAAGGGGGGAAAACATGTGAGGCTTGCTTCCACAGATGAATTTTAAACTGTAGATGAAGAAACTCCACATGATACAGACTCAGCTTCACACAGTATCCAAATCATTGAAAACTGAAGCAGAGAAAGTATTTCAGCAGAAGATCAGCCATAAAAAGGGGAACATTGCCAAATCCTGGAGACCGTCAACAACTATCTCATGGCGGCCAACTCCAATTGGAGAAGCTCATAACCATATTAAGCAGAGAATAACGAAAACGAGGCTGGTGATGATCTCATCCGACATGAGATCGCACGAATACTATCTAGTACACGAGCAACAAAGACATTTAAGCAATTCAATCTCGCTCATAAGAAGTCAACGCAGAATCAAACATTACAAATAAAAGCTACGGCGAGTGATTGAGTGAGTGATGAAGGGGGAGAGGACCTGGCCCTTGACTTTGAGGTTGATGTGAGCGGACTGGTCGGCCGGCTTCTTGTCCACCTCCTGGTCCGTGACGCCTGACATTTTTCACTTCTTCGCTCCTCCTCCGGTAGCCGGTGAGCTTCCGATTCTGCTTCCCTGCAACTTCTGATTGAGAACCTGAAGTGATGAGGAGAACAAGAGATAAGTGACCGACCTACCAATCCGCGGCCGTGAACGTGTGCGTGAATTGGAGATGACATAATTAGAGTGGGGTCAAGGTCAAGGGCCAATGAACCGAAGGACATCAAATTGGCGGCACAGATTTCATTTAAGGGATTAATCCGACGGACAGGAAGGCAGCCTCCTTAGGTGGATCCAACGACGTCGTGTCGTATATCAAAGTGTCAAAATCCAATGGGCCAGGCCCATGTACGTGCCCCATCGCTCTGTATTGTGGGCCTAAGCGATGTCTTGAATAAAACATAGGATTCATTCGACTGTGCATTCCGTGGTGGGCACCGTATTCCATTACATGGGGATTAGGTTTCGTGATCGTCTTCACTTTTTTTTTTTTAACGATAAAAGAGATTTATGCACTTAAAGATATAAGATTTCAACCGATGAAAATCGAACTTAGAGCAGACGAAAAATGACATAACTGTAACGGGCTTTGTCCAGTAATTGACTTGACGACGTGTTGGGAGTCATCATATGCTCTCACCAAACGGGCTTAGCCATTTGGGGGAGTAATTAATACATGGGACAGTGTCCTTTTAACCAAGTTGTCGTTTTACCCCCCCTCCCTTTATTTTCAAATCGGCTTCACTCATTTATCCAAAGCTGTTTTGCCCAATACATATCTGTACTGTCTGTTTGTCCACTTGGCAGCGGTGGTAACTTCGAAAGTGTGATGAAGTGGAGAAAATATTATACGGCAATACACGTATGTATAGACCTGTAATTTTTTTGAATATGAAAAATTATTTTTTTGAAATATTTTTATGTGTTTTCTCGATAATGAAGCAATGAATGACATGATGATTTTTTTTCATCTTACAATAACATAAGACTGTAGAGGAATTAAAGGCTGACATTTTATTTTAAAAGATCAAGAATTTTTTTTTTGGATTTACACTATGCAGTATCCCAGTTAAGCCAAAGTGTACCTCAAGAATAATCTACGGTCCGGCCGAGATCCCAGAAAAAATTCACGTCGACCATGTCAACTTGAGATTCAATCCTGGAATTACTCATTTGAAAGTCTAGTTAGAGAATCACTAGATTAATTCCAAGTTGTTCAAGAACATGTCATATTATGGTTTTTTTTTTCTTTTGGCGGAGTTGGGTTTATTGCAGGTGGGCCAGGCATTATTCTTGCTAAGGAAGAACAGCAGAAATTCCACCCCCAATTCCCAACCCAGTCCATGGACAGTTCAATGAATCCCGAATTCCAAGTTCGAGCCACTCAATGGATAAAACTATTATAATATAAATTTTTTTATTTACGAGACTCGAAATTGATACCTTATTTAGGAAAATGAGATATTTTATCATTTTAACATATCCTATTGACCCGAACTGTCCTAGTTGTTAGACATGAAGCTAAATAAATAAATAAAGAAGTGATCAAGTCACGAGCGGTTGGCTGGCTCCTGTGATCACATTATGGTGGTCATACATATAATATCAAATATGTCTTCCCGACATAAATTTCTAGTGATCATGTAAAGCTCTTTTAAATTATAAAAAGAGATTAATTTTTTAAATAAATCAGCCCGATTTAAATTAGAATTAGTCAGAGTTTATTTATTTAATAAAACCGATTAAGCCAAAAGAAAAAGAGTGAAAAGAGAATTCCCGATTGGCCCCTCTTCCCGCCATTTCCGACGTGGCTCTTAGATTTTCGCGTCACATTCCCGCGCGCAGCCCAGCCGGCCTGCCCAACAACTAGAAGCAAACAACAAAATGGAAAGGAGAGATTTAGAAGACAACGAAAGGCAGAGGAAATAATTAAAGGCTGATGGAAGAAAAAGGAAAAGGCAGATTTGCTTGATTTGTGGAGATAGCTTGATGTTTATTTAATTAATGCTTGAGAATTGATATGAGGACAAGAACAAACACGAGCTGAGGGTTTGATCGTCTTGACTGAACTCTTAATATGCCTCTGGAGTAACCTGATGACTCTGCTAAAGTTTCCACCGATTGACAGCTAGCCTCTAGACTTGAAACGCACAAGAAAGTTGAATCGGAGGTGACGGACCGATTTGGCCCTCAAATATTTAAGTCAGTGACACGTCTAAATAACAGTCCAAGCAGAAAAGTAGCAAAGTGTGAAGTTCTCCCCAAAAAAGCATCACGAGTCGGAAGTTGACCTATATTTATAACAGAATGAGAGAAATAATTGAATGTCGCTAGTTAATGAGAATGTGCCACGTGACATGTAATTATAAGAAATATTATTCTTGAAAATAGTTATTTAACAGTGTAAGGACCATTTTACCCCTACAATTATCTCTCTTTTTTTTAATCAAGAATGTTGAATTAAGTTTTTGCTCTACAATGCAAAATAATGAATTAAAAAAAAAAAGAGAAATACAGTTTAATACTCTTATCTAGTGATCTACAAGTCCCGAGTTCAATCTCATTCATGAGATTTCTCGTATCTATTTTATTATTTTATACTTACGTGTCTCCTCTCCTCCTTCTATCTATATATATATATATATATATATATAAAGAAAGTCTACCCAATGGGAAAAGGAGAAGAGAGAACGAAATTATGACATTTCTTTTTTTTTTTTTTGGTTTCCCACCCAGTGTTCAGTACCCGGAGGCTGGCCGACTAATTCGGATTCGGGGTATTGTCAGGCGGTTTTCCGGGGACCCCTCCCAAGAAGGTTTGCTGCATTCACAGGAGCTCGAACCCGGCACCTCTGCTTAAGCGACACAAGCCCCTTCCACTTGCGTCAACCTTCGTTGGTAATTATGACATTTCTTTTCCAAGCTAAATTCAAGCACGAAAATTTTGTATATCTAATCAGATATTCTTCGAATGTTTGATCGATCTTAAATAAATAATTCCCTTTTTTTGGGGGGTAAGTTTACTACTCAGATAGTACTGCAAGGTTTCACGAACCTAAATTAAATTTAGGTTCGATTAGTTTCCCGATCAATGATAGCATCCCAATCACATCTTTTTTGTTTTATAGAATATTCAAATTTGAGATGTAATTAAAAGAGAAGAGGTATTAAATCATGGTCTATATACTTCTTTTCTTGAAAACTTGCTTGCTTCCTATTTATAATTAATTGATTTATAAATTTAAATCACATACTCCTTTTTATTTATTTATATTTATGTAAAAGTTATTCTAAAAAAACTAGCCGGTTGGAGAGGGAACATCATTCAAATGTCGGTCAAAACTGCAAAAATAACAGGACAGCTGTCATCTCACAATTATCGTCTCGACTCGCGAGCCGGTTGCGCCCGCTGATTCTGAGCTTTCTGTCGAGAGGCTTGCCGGTTGGGTGTCACCGGATTTCCCGGTGACCGTCCCCCACCGCTTTATGATCTTGTGAACTTGCATGAGTTGGTGGGTTCTGCCTCCATCGAGAAATTTGAAGTCAACTGAATTTACATATAATACGTACAAAATTCAATTAGTTAATACGTAATTAGAAAGTACCATATGATTTTTAATATGCTAATATATTAATGAATAAAAGATATTATGTTACTATTTTAATACTTTATAGAGATTTATTATCCGGATCTACGAATGATGTGATAAGTTTCTTGTGCAAATTACACTATAAGGTTACGTTTGGTAGGTACAAATCGCACGCAATAAGAATCTTTTTTTATTATTTTACTTAATCACTCTTCTAAGCATGGATGGATTTAAGGAGAACACCGGTACGATCGCTCCCCTTGAACTCGATAAAATTTGTAGTAATTCACATGGATTTTACCAATTTTATCCATATTTTTATCAAGTTATATGGTTCCGCTCCCTTTAAATTTGACAAACGAATGTTCATTTCACCAGTTTCTCCAGTCGCATTCCGCATCACAATCTCTAGATGGATCACAAACCATCAATTTTTCTATATATATTAGTTCATCCCTTTCCATCCCATTATTCCCCGAACCAAACGTAACCGTACATGTCATCCACATGTTACCGCATTCAAAGTTAACGAGGCTGTGACTTGGGAAAAGAGAAAAGGATAGGTTCGGGTGAGGTTTGGGTGGGTGGGGCCCGTGGTGGCACCGCGTGGTGTGTGGCATGAATTTCCTTTTTCCTTTTCTTTTTTTTTTGTCCCCCTTAAATTCCCCTTCACGATGTTGAGTAAAATTAGGATTCCGAATGAGGATGAGTCACTTGAAATGGTAAAAAAAAATTATTTTTTAAAGGAAAAATAACACACACCGAAAGTTTTCCACGTTTATTATTTTTTATAATTAAATCTTGTAACTTTAAAAATAGTTAATTTAGCTATATTATTTTACTGCACTTTCAATCCGAATTGTCATTGTTCCTTTAATGAAACTGTTAACGGCTGGGGTCACGTCAGTAAAATAATAATAATTCGCATTTAAAGATCAACCGAACTGATGTTATAGGATTGAATTAGTTATTTTTAAATTTATAAGACTCAATTACCATGAATGATAAATATATAGGACTTATACTGTAATTATCCCGTTTTCTTACGTAAACTATCTTATTTTAAATCTTACGAATAGATAAAATTCGGATTAAAAGAGTTCTGTGCGCTCAGTGGGTTGATCCGGTTCAAGATTATTTTAGTCGGGATCTGTTACGTTTATGGACGCGGGTGACATGCACATCAAATTAGGCACACGACTGTTCGTGCACAGGTTTTGATGGAAGCCTGATGAACAATCAGTTTGACAGAGATATTTGCTAAATCGACACGATAGGCCCCCGTCTTTACGAGGGAGAGGAAGTCTGATCGTCGATCTACTGTTAACATAATAACGAAATGCATTTTCTTATTTTCCTCTATCGAGATTTTCTAGAGAAAACGGTGAGCAATTATTTGATATGTCTGAGAATTTTTCTTAAATAAGTTACCGAGAATTTTTTTAAATAAGAATTATATCGACAGTTTTAAAAATTTGCTATTTCTCATAGGTCAATACTTTAAGTTTTAAATTTATATTTTTAGTCCTAAATATTTACTGTATTAGACATGTAACGTTCATTCCGTTAATTACCTTGAGAATACCGCTGACCTGTCACTGACGTTGTTAATTCTTCTAAATTTACAATTAGTTTACCAACATGGCACATGAATTGACATTTTTTAATTAAATATATGACATGTCACACGTAAAAAGATATTTTACGGTACTCAAAATAAATTTTGAATGATTTTCAAGATTTTAAAAAATTAACACGACCAATTCGTGTCCCAGTCCAATTACCCAATTGAATCAAAATCGATCTAATTGATTTAAAAATAAAATAAATATTGCATGTTGAAAAATCCTGAAAAATCGTTGTTTACTGCCGGTTGAATATGGTAAGAAGAGTTTGCTAAAATAAATTAGGTTGAAAATTCTCAAATTAAATATATTACCATCATATCAACCAAATTAACAAAAGAAATGATGATTTAATTCTATCAATGACACATTATCAATATATGACAGAATGGACTAAATGTGTGTAACAGAGAAAATATTTAGGACGAAAAATGGCACTTTAAAACTTATATGACCGATTTATGAAAAATAATAAATTTTTAGGACTAATGTTACAATTCTCCCTTTTCTTAGCATCCAACGTATGGATTATTTGATATGTCCGACATTAAAAAAATATTCCTATTCGAATATTATGGGTGGATAAAATTTATGATTTACAGAAATTTTAACCCTGATAATATGGGGCACGATGCCAATTAAAATTAGCCCGATCCCATTAGGAGATTAGGAGAAAAAAATAGATGTAATGGGCTCCCAGAAGGTCTGGCCGTATTTCTTGAAAAAAAAAAAAAGATATAAATTTTTTAAATTATTTATTTTGCAAATGGTTAGCACATGATTTATTAAATAATTCAAACGCTTCGGCCCGAAATCCGATGCATGATCCACCGTGAAGATGTCACGGCAATTACAAAAACTATCAATAATTCGGACCTGGACTGGTACAACATTTAATGGAAAAACAAAATTTCTGCTGTATAAATTGTAAAAAATGCAAAAAAAAAAGAGAGAGGAAATTCCGACAATGCTCCGACCGGAATAGGTTTTTCAATTTAATGAGCTGTTTTTCATTTTTTTTTTAATTTCATGTTTTGAACTAGTTTTCTCATTTTTTGATAATTTTATTCACGAAATAATCTCGATATTGAGATGCCATTAGGGATATTCACTGATGGGTATCGTTGCACGAGGTCAGAAAGATTTACAGGTACTGAGGTTTTTATAAGGTTTAGAGTCATCCGCATTCTCTTAAAATAAGACTTTTTTAAAGATTGTAAATGTACAAATAATATCGCAAATCGAACACTGCTTCTTCAGTGGATTTTTTTTTAATACAGTAATGCTCAATCCAAATCTAACGCGACCCAATAATAAAGTCAATAGGCGCTAGCGGTTACTTTCCGTTTTCCTAATAACCGTCATTCAAAAACATATAAGGAAACGAACACTGCCTCTTCAGTAGACGTTCTCAAATCTCCGACTTTGATCCTAATAAGTGACTCGAATAATAATCCCGTAACGCTCGATCCAAATCTGATCCGATCCAGCTGAGCCAACAGGCACCGACGGTTACTTTCCGTTTTCGTAATTAACTGTCGTCCAGATCATCACGAGCTGAAAATTGTTTTCCGCAATAATTTTACATGCCGAATTCGGAAAACTATAGATGGCAAATCATTGTCCCGATATTTAAACGGGAAAAAGGGGCATTCTACGAACGTATGATAAATCGGGAAAATATAATGTGATATCGATGTCTCTCTAAATTAATGTGAAGTCCTTCATTGTTGTTATTATTATTTGGTTAGGTATTTGCTTATCAATTAAGTTTTGTTACTGAATTCGGGTGGGAAAGATGAAATTGAACTTCCGCACAATGTGAAAGCTGGCATGCTTATCTTTCTCGGAAAGGGGATTATTAGATTGGGTGGGGATCAATTAAGAGACAAGGACATAACAGTCATTTGATATCATTAAAAAACGATGGAAATAATTGAAAGGTGAGGAAATCGAGTCGGGGTTGGTTTTGGGGGTGGGGGGGTGGTGGAGAAAGTCGAGACGAAAATGAAAAAGGGGAAAACGGAACGATGATCTGATCCCTTTTTTAAAGAGTGAATTATCAGTTTCATCACCAATAATTTGAAAGATTAGTATTTTAATTCTCAATCTAATTTTATGATTAATATTATTTTTAACATTTAAAAATTGCAACCATTTTCATTTGTAATATTTCATTTTTAGCATATGAAGAGACTTTTTTTTTTGTTGTCCACTAGGCGTCCGGTACTTGAAGGTTAGCTGATTAATTCGGATTCGGAGGTACTGTCAGGCAGTTTCCCGGAGACCCCTCCCAAGAAGGTCTACTGCGTTCACAGGGGTTCGAACTCGACACCTCTGCTTAAGCGACATAGGTCCCTTCCACTTGCGTCAACCATCGCTGCATATGAAGAGACTAAATCATTACAACTTTTTAGAAATGATATTGATAATAAAATTAAATTGGAAATAAAAATGATGTTCATATAAAAAATTAGTGACGAAAATGGTAATTTGCTGACTTTTTTTTTGGTGCGTAAATTCATATACATCTTATTGAGGGTGAGTAGTAATAAGTAATACCTCAAAAGTATAGGGATCTGATACATGAGATCTAATACCCATCTGTCCTAGTTTATTACGTACGAGTAATATTATATTTATAAGAAATTTACAGTGAAATGCTCAAATTTACAATGAAAATCGTATTTTAATTAAATTAATTTTAATGGATTATTACTTAATCGTGGAGTGATGCCAGCCTGAAATTTATCCTTCTCCTCCACCATCATCTTCTGCCCGCACAAGGAAAAAAAAAACCCTTTTTCCCCTATTTCTCCTTTCATTTTTGCTTTTAATTAATCAAAGAAAGAAAATTTGCATATAGACACTGAACTATGCTATCTTGACAAAAACACTTACATAGATTGGCAATTAAAAGAAGATCAAATCCCGTCACGGAAACAGCTTCCGCTGTAAAAATAATATTTCAGGCCCTATCTCCTCACAGCACTTAGATTTGATAATTTTTGACATGATATGGTAAGATGATGCGATACGGAGTTTAACGAGTTCCGATTGAGCATAAATGAATTTCGTGTGTAAATGGGTTGATTCGTGTAATTCGTTTACATAAGCGGGTTGAATCCACGTAATCCGACAAATCACAAATAAACTCATTTAATTATGTATTATATATATCAAACCCTTTAAGTCATTTAAATATATTAAGTTAAAATTATAATTACATCACACATATTTAATTATACGGGTTAAACGTGTTGTATCATGTCAATCCGGTTTTAGACGAGTAGTGTTCATATTTAAAGTTTCTGATCCGTTTATTAAACAGGTCGTGTACGAATTGATGTACTTTTGATATGAATCATTTTAAAAACAACATGTTTAAACATAACATGATGTACTTTCAGGCTTAACTGCACTCTTCTTTTTAGTGATGGAGCAGTAATGATCTCCACTAACGTTCACACGTATTTGTATAAAGCTTTTTTCATATATTAATTAACACAGAGATAAGATGAAAGAGATATTTCAGCCATAATTTAGTTCAGGGGAAACACCGTTAAAAGTAGTGAATTGAAGGGCTAATCTGCAATTTATCGGAACTCGGATCAATCTGTACACCCAAGAAAATAAATCCCTTTCCATGGTGATGCAGGACAGTGAGGACAGGAAGAAGAAGGGAAAGCGAAGAGTGCTGGTTCCTGCCACCACCAGTAACCCCCATCTCTCTCCTTCTCTCTCCTTCTCTCTTTCTCCTCCCTCCCTCCCTCCCTTCTCCTCCCTCCCTCCCTCCCGCCCTCCCTGTCTAATCCATCCCTCCATCCACCAACCCCCCACCCTCTCCTCCTTCTTTCCCAATAATTTCCCTCTGAGACGCCCCTCCGACCAGAAACTTCAGGCATCATCCGATAATCTGCGGTCTCGTTGTCTGCTTTCCGTCAGTTTTCTGTCTGCGCAGCTACCGGGCCCCCGGGGAGAGGTATGAAGAGAGGAAGAGGTGCCGGAGCCGCAGCCGGAGATGTCGAGGGCCCGGTTCCTCACCGGGATTCTTCAATCAGGTACAGGGGCGTGAGAAGGCGGCCGTGGGGCAAGTTCACGGCCGAGATCAGAGACCCTTTGAAGAAGGCCCGTGTGTGGCTCGGCACCTTCAACTCCGCCGAGGAAGCGGCCCGCGCCTACGATGCCGCCGCTGTCAGGTTCCGAGGGCCCAAGGCAAAGACCAACTTCCCCGTCTCCCCCTCCGACGTCCCACATTTCTACGACCAGCAGCCGGACTCGTTCGACCCGGATTCGAACCCGGGCGTGAACGATAAGCTGATCATCTACTCCCAGCGGCCGACTAGCAGCGGCATGAGCAGCACTGTTGAGTCGTTCAGCGGTCCGAGGCCAGTGCCCCGTACGACCTACCCTCCTGCGAGGCGGCAGCCTCGGACGCCGCCGGTCTCGCCGGAGGACTGCCACAGCGATTGCGACTCATCGGCATCGGTTGTCTTTGACGACTTTGCAGACGGCGCCGTCTCTTCATCGTCGTCCTTTTGCAAGAAGCTACGGCCTCCCTTGCCCTTTGACCTCAACCTTCCGCCATTGGATGACTTGGACGGCGAGGATCTACGCCTAACGGCTCTGCGCCTCTGAGAGCAGCCATAGATTATTTGAGTTCCTTTCGCTGGGTCGGTGGGATCTGTTACTGGTGAGAAAGAGAAAGGAAGTTTGATCAACTGATGTGTTGAGATTAAGATGAAATCTGAATCGATCTCGAATTTTTACATGGGTGTTTGATGAATCATGTCAAGCTCTCGAGCAAAACTCGAAATCTTTGCATATCAATACTAGCTTTCATGTTCAGATCCTCTGGTGCTGTTCTTCAGATCAATGTTGGATTCTTGATGCCCAGCTGATGAATCGACTGCTGTTTTGTTGTGTGTTTCATACACGAATCTTCAGCTCTTTCTGTAATGGCTTAATCTGTTTTTGGTAGATTTGTTTCAGATCTGCTGGAGAATGACAATCATCATCGTCGGAGAAAGGAGGGTACTTGATTCTTGAAGTGATTGTTAACCCAGAAACAAGCAAAAGGAAAAGAAAGGGATTTTGATTGAGTGTCTCAGTCGTCTCTGTGATTTCCCGAATTTCATTGCAGGCTTTTGTCTGTAAAGTTTTGCTCGTTTCTTATCCGAATTGAGACCAGACCTGAGATGAAAATTCTTAAAAGAAAAAAAAATTGAAAAGTCAATATTTTTCCCTAGACATGGTCTTGTCTGCAACTCAAGCTAGCTCAATCTGATCGTTCCTTCAAGCAAAAAGATTCAAGTGGGAGGAGTGGAACCTGAGGGGGGTCGGGGGGCAGGGCTGGGACATGAAATTGATTTGACGAATATTTCATGCTATCAAGAGGGAAATTTCTGCTGGCTGACCAAGAGGGGTTGGGCCGAGTGGTAAGCAGCTCGGTGCCGCTTAAGGAGGTCTCAGGTTCGAGACCTCACGTACGCAGACACCCCTCTTGGGAGCCTCACCCGCCATTGCCAGGCGTGCGACCCGGGGCGACCAACGGATTAGTCAAGTATGGTTGGCTGAAAGATGCCATCTCACCGCTGGTGGGGCCTGCTTGGATACCGTGGCTGGCGACCAAAAAAAAAAAAATTTCTGCTGGCTGATATTCGATAAATATCTAATCATTTTTCCCACTAATTTGATAGTTCAGTGACGATCCCATTCAAGATTGGACTTTGGGATTTGCTGCCCGTTGATCTTGAGATATATTCAAGAGTGGACTTTTGGGATTCTTGATCTTGAGATTCATGGTGCTGTTATGAACAAATGAAATAGCCACCCAATTAATTTTTTCTCATAATTCCCCGCTCCTCACCAAAGTCTATTAAAACTCGACTAATTCATGATTGAATCGGGTGAGGTGATCTTCCTCTTAATACTCTTCTGCTGTAAATTGTGTTTGGATGGCGGGCCATCGATGTGTGAACCTTACCGATTTTTGAGTTCACAAGGAGGGATTGAAAGTTGAAGCAACGAGAATGAGTAAAAGAGATGTGGAATAGAGAGAAAAAAGGGAGGGCGGTGTATTGAATGGAATGTATGTACCAAACCAAACAATGAATGTGGCAAAGTCTCTAAGGCACGCATTGGGGGGCTGGTTTGCTTTCAGACTCCGCAATCTGTCTAATTGGGTCCCTGGGGCCCACTCTCTCCCTCATTGACCAGTCAACGCGACATTGACCGACCACGGACCGACCTCGCCCATTGCGCGTTGACTGATTCGACGGGCCCTGACAGCCCAACCGTTGGGGTGCTGCTACCAGTGGGCCTCGGCTGCGGCCCAACAAAAGTTTGGTCCTCTTCCCACGTCAGGCCCAATGAGACCGTACCCGGGCCAAGGAGTTCTTTGGGTCGGGCCAGAGTAGCCCGAAAGAACTATTTCCACTCGGGTCCCGTTTATCTGGCCCGCCCGGCCCGCGAGTCCAATTATTATTGTTATTTTTAATTTCGAAAATGTCCTTTATTAATAAATAACACGATAATTATGTTAAAAATGTTACTGTGCTTCCCAAACTAGCATAAATTTTCCTACCATGTATTACTAAGTACTTCAAGAAGATCGAATAATCCACTTAACAGCTGATCATTCATGATTTTCTGCGGAATCTATTTTGAAAATTAGGCGACATTAAAAGATTGCAAATGATTGATGAGAATATATTTTTTTCTCACACGCGGCATCTCGCAGAGCCTTAAGTGGAGTCCAACCAATCAGAGGTCGACACGCTGCCATGTCACCACATGCCAGTTGACGTTAGCCAACCATCTGAACTGCTCCGCAAATACGACAATGGGGAGGATCCCGCTCGTCGTGTTATGTTCGTTTACGGCGTTAGATTTTGCCCAACCGCCAATCCTCGGAGTCCTCGTGTTTTGTCCCCATGCGGTGCGGCCCACAGCCAGCTGGGTGCTCCCATTACTATTTTTCAACTGAGTGAGTGGAGAGTGAAATCACAACTCAGGATCACATGGAATGATACGTTTTCCTGGGTGTGGGTTTTTCATTTTCAAAGCAAGAAGAGACATATATATATATATATATATAAAGGCATTTGTATATGTGTATATGATACTGATATGAAATAATATTAATAACTAGAATTATCTCAGATAAATAAGAAATACATAAAACAATTGACATTATTGCAAGTTAACGTTATCCACATATGCTTATGTGTCTAGTGAGAATATATTCCTTATTTATAAATAAAAAGAAATACGAACCGACTATAAAGTTTGGTTAACCGGCTCTCTCAATTTAATACAATGAATCTTTCTCCAATTTCCCTTAGATACCATATTGAAATAATTTTAAAAAGTAATATAATAAAAAAAAGAAATAATTAAATTATTTTAATTAATAAAAATTATTATAGTAGTTAGTGGCTGTAAAACTCAGGAGCCGAGCGACACTAATCAACCAGCACTATAAAACGTCGGACCATCCGATTCTAGAAATTTTCGAGGCCTCCTGGGACTTCGCCTTCTCATTTCCTCTCCCTCTCCTCCCAGACTCATCTCTCCCAACTCTCATTCTCATGGGAGATGCGATTAGGGAAGCATTGATCGCCGGAGGTGGTAGTGGTGGAAGCGGCACCACCGGCAACAACAGGGTGAAGTTCGCGCGATGCGTGTCCCACGCACAGGACGAGCTGAAGAGCTTCCGATCTTACCTCCAGTGGATGTGCGTGGACCAGTCGAACGTGTGGACAGCATGCCTGTCGTGGTCGATGTTCGTCGTCTTCGGGCTTGTTGTCCCGATCGTGTCCCACTTCCTGCTCGCCTGCTCCAGCTGTGACAGCCACCACGACCGGCCCTTCGACGGGATTGTCCAGGTATCGCTCAGCAGCGTCGCCACCCTCTCCTTCCTCTGCCTCTCGAGTTTTATCCGGAAGTACGGTCTCCGCCGCTTCCTCTTCTTCGACAAGCTCTGGGACGAGAGCGAGACCGTTAGGAAAAGCTACACCCACCAGCTCAATGTATGTTTCTCAGTCTCTGTATTCCTCTCCATCTCTATAAGATAATTGGATGATCTTCAGGCCATCTGCATTGGTGGCTAAGTTCATTGCTTGCGTCCACGAAAAGGGGAAGTTACTTGCGCTGTCGGCAAACCTGAATGCTTTGAGCTTATAGATCATTGGAAATTCAAGAATTTAGGCAGTTACGATCTGGGATTTATATCTCTTTACTCGTTACAATAAGAGCTATTCTCATCTAGCGTGGATTTTTCAAGATTCTGGGTGGTGAACAAATGTTCGATGTTTCAATGGAGAAACCAAAATGGTACTGAGATCACAGTATGAGCAAATGGTTATTATTTTGGATTTGCTCTTCCAGTAGCCATTTAGAATCTTTTCTCCAGCCAGAAGCTTCCAGTGCAAAAAACCACTTTGCTCCGTAAAGTTAAATCTGAAAGTCAGGAAACTGGTCAATTTGTGTTATGAGAATACCGGGCATTTAGCTAAAGTTGCGGTAGATGATTAAGCTTGTCGACGTGACTCTTGATTGGCAGTGTTTGTAGTTGGGATGCTTGACGAGCTTTGAGCGGTGGAGGGAAAAAAAGAAAGTTCCTGCAGGCAGAAGTGTCTCCTTATCTTCTAGCCACTGATATGGTTTATTTTATTTTATTTAAATTCATATCATAAACTCTGGGTGCTTTATATATGGCGGTTGATCTATGAAGAAGCCATTGACCAACTGTATGACAATGAAAATGCTATGCGCTGTTTACAGTTGAACAACCTCAGGGATCATGTGAAACCTCTGACTGAATTTGTATTTTCAAGTAAGTTGTTGCGTTACAATTAAAAAGAAATAGTAACAAAAACAATTGGCATTACTTACCCTTTAGTACCATGCTTTCACAGCTAAACTTTCCGATTGAGCTTCATTGAATCTCTCAGATTATCTGTACCTTAGAGGTATGACGCTGCCTTACCGAGCAGAGAAGATAATCCCCCTTCTCCAGCTCTTGGTAGAACCTGATTTTGAGATGCTTTTGAACTTATGACCTCGATTCTTGCTTATATAGGGAAAGCGCAAAGTTCAAGAGTTTCATCGAATGTTTGGATTTCAATGATACTAAATTCCTTTTTCTTTTTTCTTTTTTTTTAATGTATCTATAATGTGCAGAGATCTCTGAAGATACTCTGCGCCTTTGTTGTACCCTGTCTGGCAGCCGAGAGTGCATACAAGATTTGGTGGTATGCCTCTGGTGCATCACAGATCCCGTTCCTCGGAAATGTTTACCTGAGTGACACTATAGCATGCATCATGGAGATCCTCTCATGGCTTTACCGGACTACAATCATCTTCCTCGTGTGTGTTCTCTTCCATCTTGTCTGCTCCCTCCAGATCCTTCGTCTTCAGGACTTTGCCCAGTTATTCCAGGTGGACTCGGATGTTGCTTCTGTCCTGTCAGAACACCTTAGAATCCGGAGACATCTGAGGATCATAAGCCATAGATATCGTGCATTCATATTGTGGTCCCTGATCCTAGTCACAGGGAGTCAATTTGCTTCTTTGCTCGTCACAACTAAGTCTAATGCGGAAGTAAATATTTACCGAGCTGGAGAACTAGCAGTAAGTATTTATAGAAGTGGATTCAGTGCACTGGAAGCTGGCTTTACACTGATCTTTGACTCTCCTCGTAATGTGTCCCAAAGATACTGGGGTTGTCTCAAGGTGGTTAATGTTTAACTTCTGTTAACTTTCTGCAGCTATGCTCAATTACCCTTGTCGCTGCTCTCCTAATACTACTAAGAAGTGCCACGAAGATCACACACAAGGCACAGTCGGTCACGTGCCTCGCAGCCAAGTGGCACATCTGTGCAACCTTGGATGACTCGATTAATGTGAATGAAGAAGAAACTCCAGTGGCACATGCTGCAGACACACGAGGTGAGTCATTCCAAGTGGGAATCTTTGGAGAGTCCGATGGGGAGGATGCTGGGGACGAGGAGGACGATTTGGACAACAACAAATTGATTCCGGCTTATGCTTATAGTACGATCTCATTCCAGAAGAGACAGGCTCTCGGTCAGTATAAAATGAAAACCCTCTCACTTCTTGCTCGTCTCTTACATTCAGATGTTTGGATATAGTGCTCATTGGCTAAAGGATCAACTTGTCTACCACTCTGTCCATAGATTGGTTATAGGTCTGAGAACTGGTTCAGACATCAACCAGCTAAGCTTTCATGAGTTCAACAGCTGCTAGTTTTTATAGATCATTCAGATCAGTCTACAGTGCTTAAGCTTGTTTGATGGGCAATCTTTTCATTTTTTCTTGGCAGTGACGTACTTTGAGAACAATAAGGCAGGGATTACGGTATACGGGTTTACACTGGACAGGAGCACCCTGCACACCATTTTCGGTATTGAGCTCTCCCTTGTACTGTGGTTGCTTGGAAAGACTATTGGGATTTCTTGAAGAACTTTGAATCAAGTCATAGTAGAAAAATTTCCCATCGATGATGGGAAGAGGGAAGAGTTATGCAGTGAGCCTCTTCCAGATGAAGATTTTGCGTGAGCTCACCATGCAAATCTTGTAGGACGCATGGATGGAGAAAGAGTTGTTCTGCAAAAGCTCAATATATATTTCATTCTCTTTATCTCCCACTCTTGTACCCAATCTTGTTGTCTGTAGAAATATGTTGCCATTCGCTCCATTGCCAGTATGAGAAATATGATTATTGTAAGACATGTACCTTCTTCTTTCTGCTATTCTCTTGTTACTATTTGAACTCTCAGATCTGTGATTTTACCAGGCAAGAATCGAAAATAGCTGTGTATTATCTGGCTTTCTGTTATGAGATTGAGAGCTAAGTTGGTCCTGAAGACAATTCCGGTAGCAAAGATCTTCCCAAGCTTCCATGAATCTGGAATGCTAGGAGATGAGTTCACTCTGTCCTTCGGGATGGTCTTGATAGTTCAATTGTTCTGTATGGTGAAGGTGAGCAACAAGTAGAAAACCAAGAACAGGATGGTGAGGGAGGAGGGAGACCACAAAGATGGAGATGCTTGTTATGACAACATTGATGATCGGGCCCGGCCTTGGCTCCGTCAACACTATGTCTGATGCACTCTCGTTCTGGGCAGCACGTCTATCTTCATGTTTTGAAAATACCAGCTCGAGCATGCACAGTAATTCAAGGCAAAAAGGCAGAGGATGGTCTCTTCTGGGTGCATTATGAGGCTTAAGGGCGTATATGGGACAATGTAAAACTTTACGGTGTGAACTGCACTAAAGGTCAAATATCAGGCGCAGAATTGAATTTTCCCTTTCTTCAAACTTCCGAGTTCCACTGGTTTCTCTGGATGCTTCCTCGCTGGCAGTCACTATACGAAAACGCCCCCAAGCCCTCAGTTTGAAGGGCAATTTTGTCAAACAAGTATTCCCTTAAACCCCGTAAGCCCTCTTCTGTTCGGACCATTGCTTCTCGATCTCCTGTCCGTCAGGGTTTTCAATTTCTTCCCGCAATTTTTTCTAACCGGAGCTTGTCTGAACTCTCCGGTGATGCTTTCGTCCAGGGTTCTATCCCGCGCTTCAAGGAGCGCCAGTCGACTCACCTCCCTCCTGTATCTTTCGCAGAACCTATGCTCTCAGTTCTTCCCCCGCCATTTCCACAGCGTTCCTCGTGAATCCTCTTTCAAGGTAAGTGATTTCCTATCTCTGCAGCCGGTTTTGATTCCTGGTTTTCGATATTTTTGGTCGATGTGTCTATGGGTACACCGAATGCAGGATGCGGGTTCTTGGCTATTTTGCTTTGATCATGAGCGCTGTCACTGAAAATCAGTCTCCTTTGCATCAGTTTTGCCTAGATTGCAGTAACTTTTATATCATGAAGTAAATGATCATGGTCGGCTTTTTCCGCGTAGATTGTTTCAGTTTTAGCTTTCAAGGACAGAAAAGCTTACATTTCTTCATTTTTGTCCATGAAAGATTGCTCATAGATATAAGCCAATCTATGCTGTTAGGAGTCTCTTAAATTTTCATGTCAGTTGTCCGATTTTGTAATATATTTTTGTAACCTCAAACGTGTCTTTGAGTTTTATATCCATGTATCTGTCTAACTGCCGGTCTCATTTTTCTCCTAGCTTGCTTTTCTAGACCTTTGTTATTCGCTGAATTTTGACTCTCGTCAGTTCCTTACGGTGATTTATGTCTGTTTTGCAACTATTTCAGTACATTTCACTTTTACACGACCCAAACTTCAATTCTTCTGTACAACAACGATTCGGGATCTCGTCTACTGTACCCCCTAGGCCTGCTGGAAAGGACCAGGAGAATGCTGTTGAGAATAATACATCAGATGCTGAGCCGCTGAAGGCAAATGGAGATGAGACTTCTGACCGCCCTGAAGATATGAGTGTCTCAGATGCAGCTGAGAAACCAGGTTCTGGTTCAGAGTGTCGGACTATGGAAACCCAGCAATCATCCAAGGGGAGACGAAGGGGTCGTAGAAGAGTTGCATTCTCTGATTCGGATTCAGATGAAGAGGGTGAGCCATCCATGGAGAAGTTGGTGAAGCTTGTGGCAGAGAAGGAAGAGCTCTTGAAATTGAAACTCAAGGAGATAGAAAAAATGCAAGATAAAGTTCTCAGAAGCTATGCTGAGATGGAGAATGTGATGGACAGGACAAGGCGAGAAGCAGAGAATTCGAAGAAATATGCCATACAGGTTTGATGCAGTTGATCTCCATTGTCACTGCCACATCTTGGATTCACCTTTTATCGAATAACTTATTGATAATCTTGTCTGGAAATATACTACAGAATTTTGCGAAGGGCTTGCTTGATGTTGTTGACAACTTAGGAAGAGCTTCTTCAGTCGTTAAAGACAGCTTCACTAAGATTGATGCTTCCAAGGATACTAATGGAGCTGTACCTCTTCTGAAAACACTTCTGGAAGGTGTGGAAATGACTGAGAAGCAGCTTGTAGAGGTTGACCTCTATTCTTGTCCCTTTTATGTTCTTATCCTGCACCGAGTTAATGAGATCATGGAGAATGTGCTCCAGTTTCACTCGATTTGCATATCTAGATTTTTCCTCGGACTGTATTTGCTGTTACGATACTAGAAAGTAGCTCCTTGTGTTTGTAATTCATACTGTTTGTTGACAATTTTCATGTATACAGGCTTTTAAAAAGTTCGGAATAGAAAAATATGATCCTATAAACGAGGCATTCGATCCACATAGGCATAATGCAGTTTTCCAAATGCCCGATAGTTCTAAGCCTCCAGGAACTGTTGCAGCTGTTCTCAAGGTACAATTATTGTCAGATCTATCCAAAAAAACTGTCTGATTAGTTTCTTCAAACACGACTCATTTTTTGCAGGCAATATAAGAGGTTGCTTTGACTTGCTTTGGTTGCAGGCAGGATACATGCTTCATGATCGAGTTATTCGACCAGCTGAAGTTGGTGTGACCCAAGCTGTGGAAAATGATTCATTGCAGAGCAACGCAGCCAAGCCAGGCTCCGAAGCTTGACAAAATTGGTGATGATCAAATGTCAAGATGACTAGAACTACATATTCGGGATCATGAATTTTAAAGCTTGAAGAGTTGGATATCCCCTCTCCAGCCATTTCATATCTGCCTGCATCGATTTGTGAGTAGAAAAACTTTGTAATGTTCTTTGACAGCACTTAGAAGTTTTGCTCTTCTTCGATTTTCAAGACATTCATCATTTTTCTGTTGCAGATGACCTTCTTATATTTACTCATAGACGGGCATCACAGAAGCTTTTCTCGGCTTTTTACTTCGACTTGGTTTAAGTCAAAATAATTAGTCTTCCGGTTTCGTTGGATGTTTCCTATGGTAAATGATTAGCCCAGTCAGGTCGTGTCTGATGTGATTTAAGAACGTCGTCACGTGATTGGATTTCTTCTATGTGGAAGTTTATGTTTTTCTTTTCTATTTTTGAATCTCTCTTGGGTATTTATGTTTCTGAGAAATTCTTGTGAATGCTGCGGGCTGGTGCTGAATGCATGAAAGAAAAGATGCTGCTAACAGTCTTCATCGGACGCCAAAGAGGCGCACGGTCGGCGGGGAAGATGTGCGTCAACGTTAATGAATTAAATTGCTGGATTGAGTGTTGTGTAAGTCATGAATTGAAAGTGCGGGATCGTTTGATGACAACACCATACGGGAGTCAACAATAGATGCTTGTACATTGAGAAAATGGCATTGGTAGTTGTATATGGGAGTCGATTTTTGTTAAGTGGTGATAAATATTTAAAAGTATTAAATCAAGTTTTATATGTTATGCGTGTTATAATATCGAGTCCATTCTTATCATTTATGGTTACTTTAGACTAACGTGCGTCAGTTTAAAGTAAATATAGGTGACGGAGGATGAGATATTATAATGTGAATAATAAATATGATTTTATTTAATATTTTAAAATACTTAAAATTTAATTATAAGAATCGATAAATATATAAGATTTTAGGTATTTTTATCTCGTTATACATCCATGTGTGGCAGTCGATGTACACCCGCGTGATGTCCTCTCCCTGTCCGGCAATATTCGCTTGTCATCCCCAGAGAAAGTTAAAATCATTATTTATTTTCAGGATTTGACCGGAAAGGTGGCGGCCATTTGCATTTAGCAACCTGCAACGTCTCGGCCTCTTATTTAATTATTTCTTTATGAACCACATACATATATATATGTATATTTATATGTATATGTATAAACTGATCAATTTAAGTAATCTTATTATTCTGGCACTAATTTTGGTTTTCTAAAGATATATATCTGACCTCCAAGGTACGTGAATAAAATGAAAGAAAAGTGATGTGATTGAAGAATACCGTTGCACCAACCGAGCTGGATCATGCCTGATGTAAACGCAACACCAAACCCATAGTCCAGAGCGATAGACCTGAAAGTCAACTATAACAAAGACAAGTTCCAAAAATATATGAGACAGAGTGCTTGATATAATGTTATCGTTATCGACTTAATAAGATGGAGACCGAGCACGAAGTTTAGATCTTCCATCTCTTATGCATTGTTAGCCGGGACGGTATTCTTGCAAGTCTCGTAGGAGGATGTTACATACAACAGAACAAGACATCGTGCATTGAATTCGCGGAGTTAGGTACGGTCGAGGTGGGGACTAGACTGGAGAGGTTGCTCCATACAGAATAGCCAGCATTAAAGGGCACGCCCGTCTGCCCAGGTATAGGCTCTTCTGTGTTAATTTAATATTCCTGCTGACCCGGCCTTTGTTTTTGTTATCGGCGATATGGATGAACCATTAACCAACCTAAATTAAAGAAGATGTGGGGGTGATTTGGTAACTTCACTTCCACGTCACCCGTGAGATCCCAAGTCCAATTCTTTTGACTTCCCACCCAGGCGGTGAGGGGGTTGGGCGGGTGATACTAAGCTCAGCTTAGCTTAAAGATTTTAATAAAGATATATATCGAGAGAGAGAGAGTCTCTATTTTCCTTTTTTTTTTTTCAATTTAAATTATTAATATTTAGAAATCTAATAAATCTTAATTAATTCAGTTTGAACTGGGAGGGTCTATTAGGAGGTAAAGTTCTCACAATGTACATTTTTTATATTTACAAGATATTTTGCTTAAGAGAAAAAACGTTCTACCATCTCAACCAATTCACTTTAGTAGAGAGACTATTTTAAAGATATAGATATATATATATATATATGTGTGTGTAGACCCCATGCGCCATTATTGTTTTGGTTGTACTCTTGCATGCAATCAGTCGGACATGATACTCTATCTTGCATGTTCTAATGCCACATTGCATCCTTATCACCTTTCCCTTCTCCTTCCGTTTAATTACTCCGTTGCCCCTCCACCCTTTCCCGGCTAAAAATCAATTCGAATTTAGTGTGGAAAAAGATAGTGACTGGTAGATAGACGGATGGGTCCCCAAAAGTGCCTAAAATTTTCATGTAGCCTACACAAAGTTTTGGTTTATATCAACTTAAAAAGATTAAACGGATGGGCAGTGATATCAAATTACCGTTATATACTATTTATCCGATGTGAGATTAATTTCTTGACACAAGTGATAAGATAAGTTCGGTCAATAGTAAAAAAAAAAAAATCTAAAAGGTGAAATGAAACAATCAAAAAATAAATAGGTAAAATTGGTCAAATTTATCTAATATTTTATAATTTTTCTAAGTTTAAGGGATAACTGATTTGCCAAGTCGTCCGCTAAATCCATCCCTTCTGCTACACAAAATTCCTCTTCCACGAGTCCTATAATCAACTTAGCGGTCAAGCCACGGAGGCTCCCCGTTCAAACTTCAGGGACAAGCAGGTCAATGTGTTTCGGACCTCACAGTGTTATCTTAGTAATTAACACCGAAAATCGCGGTCGAAAAGTTCACCAGGACAATAACATTTCCTTTTTTTTTTTCGTTTTTCATGTACACAATATTCAGGTAATGAATATACTACACAATAATAGTTAAATAATGTCATGAATTAATTAAATTAAATTATTTTTATAATTTTTTTATATTTTATTAAAAAATTTTAAAAATAATTAAATTTTATTAATTTGTTCTATTACGTTAATACTACCACCTGATTATATGTGTGTATGTTACGCACAAAACTCTCTCTTGCAGACGGGGCCCACCTTCCATCTCTTTCTCTCTCATCTCCTCTTCCTATTTCAACTCTGTCAGTCTGTCTTCTGTCCTTTGTATGCTCCTGTCACTCTTTCTTGCTATCCCCATCCATCTCTCTCACTGATCTTCTGAAACGCTTAGATCTGAAACCCAAAGTCCTCACAGTGCTCATCCCCGAGAGCTCGATCGCGGTAAGCATTTCCCGCCGTCCACATTTATTCGCTCTTGCTCACCATTCTCTGCTACTGCTGCTCCTACCGGGCTACTCTACTCTTGATCGTTAAGATCTGAAAGGTCTGGAGCTGATTCCCGGCTTGTCTGTGTGAATATCCTACTAACGTCTTCGGACTAGTGGTGCGGTTTCTCGTGGAAGTGAGAGTTCAAGTGTTCTTGGCCGCTGAATGCTCCGGGAGCCTCTGGAAGATCTCGGCGCATTAGCTGCTGAGATCTTTACTGTTGTGTGATTGTATCAATTTAGTTCGCTTTATCATATTCAAACATGCCTGCTGCTTACTCAATCCGTGAAGAGAATGAGATTAGAAACCTACCTGTGCGGAATGTGATGGCTCAATAGTAAATTGCTTTCCTGCTGAAGTGGTTTTCCATTGAAAATTGGGTGGACTATAGTGTAATGATTATCACCTTTTTGTCAATTAAACTTAAATCCTACAGAAAGCATATACAGGGCCTTTAACTCTTTCTCTGTCTTAATTATCAGCAATCTGGCCTTTTGTGTGGCTTGTGGTTGCTATCAGTGTGTTGATGTTATATAGTTACCTCAAAGAATAATGTTATGGTTGGTGGAAATTGATGTTCATCTATCTTTTCATCGCTACAGCATTATTATCTACTGACTTGCGATACTTCACTGACTTTCAATACTTACAGGGATTATATGCTGGTTATTCACTGAACTACTGCCTCCTTTTGTTCAATAAGGTATGTCCATTTGGCTCTAAATTTCTATGTATTCCTGCTGGAACTTTGTTGATGCGGAAAAACGAGATTAGAAAGGGTAAAACCCTTTTGTTTTTGCTTGTCATTGCAGCTATAACTTAAATGGCAGCAACAAGTGCTCAAGACCCTCTCCTGGGAGAAATTACATGCGGTTCTCTATTGAAGAAACTGCAGGTATTGTTTCCAGAATTTCTGTAGCTCTTCACTGTCTCCTTTTGAGCTTTTATCTAGTGGGCAACAGGAGAACATCCTTTTTTTTCCTGTAGGAAATCTGGGATGAGGTTGGCGAATCGGATGAGGAGAGGGATAAGATGCTTCTTCAAATAGAGCAGGAATGCCTAGATGTATACAAAAGGAAAGTTGAGCTGGCTGTGAAATCGAGGGCACAGCTTCTTCAGACTTTGTCAGATGCCAAAATTGAACTGGCCAATCTTCTGTCAGCTCTTGGAGAAAAGAGTTTCATTGGCTTGGTGAGTAGTCAGTAAAATCCTACTCTGTATAGCCACATTTCACCACTAAAGACTCCTATAATGTGACAATCCAACATTTGAATTGCAGCGGTGGAGCTTGCTTTTATATATTAATTTTATTCCTGCTGTTACAGCCTGACACAACATCAGGAACGATCAAAGAACAGCTTGAGTCAATTGCACCAGCAATTGAACAACTCTGGAAACAGAAAGAGGAAAGGATCGGGGAATTCTCTGATGTGCAGTCACAGATTCAGAAGATATGTGGAGAAATTTCTGGGAAGTTGACCATGGGCGAGCAAGCTCCTGCAGTTGATGAGTCGAATCTGTCCCTGAAGAAGTTGGATGAATATCAAGCCCAGCTCCAAGAACTCCAAAAAGAGAAGGTAATAATTTCAATTCAATTAGTGATGTGATAGAATTCAGTTTTTCTTGCAAGGCTCAAGATTTTCATATTTTGATTGGTTTTGATGTACAGAGTAATAGGTTGCACAAGGTGCTTGAATTTGTGAGCACTGTGCACGACCTCTGTACAGTTCTTGGGATGGATTTCTTCAGCACCATAACTGAAGTCCACCCAAGCTTAAATGACTCTACCAGCGTGCAGTCAAAAAGCATCAGCAATGACACTCTATCTAGGTTGGCCAAGACAGTCTTAGCCCTAAAGGAAGATAAGAAGCAGAGGCTGCAGAAGGTAACTATTATCCTGCTTGATGCTGCTTACCTTGTATTATGTTTGCATTTCTGGCAACAACCGATGTGCCCTTGTCGTTGCAGCTTCAAGAGTTAGCTACTCAGTTGATCGACCTGTGGAATCTGATGGATACATCAGAAGAAGAACGTCAGTTATTTGACCATGTGACATGTAACATGGCAGCCTCTGTTGATGAAGTAACTGTCCCAGGTGCTCTTGCTTTGGATTTGATTGAGCAGGTAAATTTATACCTTTTATACTGAACCATTAGTTGAGTTACTTCTATGACTCATCATTTACTATTTATTCTATAACTCATCATTTACTATTTATTTCATAAGGCTGAGGTAGAAGTTGAGAGGCTGGATCAGCTTAAAGCAAGCAGGATGAAGGAAATCACCTTCAAGAAACAGGATGAACTTGAAGAAATATTTGCTCGTGCCCACATAGAGATAGATCCAGAGGCTGCCAGAGGAAGGATTATGTCATTGATTGAGTCTGGGAATGTGGAGCCTGTTGAGTTACTCACTGACATGGACAATCAAATTGCAAAGGCTATGGAAGAATCTCTTAGCAGAAAAGACATATTAGACAAAGTTGAGAAATGGATGTCTGCCTGTGAAGAAGAAAGCTGGCTCGAAGACTACAATAGGGTAAGTTGAAGTATTCCTTTACTATCTACTTCTCTGAGGTAGAGTGAAAGCTGTGTCTCTTGTTTATAATTGTCATTGCCTGTATCACACAGGATGATAACAGGTATAATGCTAGCAGAGGTGCGCACATAAATCTCAAGCGTGCGGAGAAGGCTAGGATTCTTGTCAACAAAATTCCTGGTATGACCAGAATCACGTAACAGCATGTCTATGTCTGAAACGTTTCTTTGTCATTCCATGAAAATTACAAGCTGCATCAAGCATGTTAGCATGTTTGCACATATGTAATATATATTCATGAGAAGGAAAGACCATTTTTTCCTGGATAAGGAAAAACACTAACTTCCTGGGTAGTAATTTTAAGTTATTATTTCTATGTCAAGTGTCTTATCTATGTACTCTCCTAATAAAATGGTGGGTATTCATTCTCTTGCAGCCCTTGTTGATACCCTGGTGGCAAAAACACGGGCTTGGGAAGAAGATCGTGGCATCCCTTTCAAATATGATGGTGTTCCGCTTCTTGCAATGCTTGATGAATACGCCATGCTAAGGCAGGAAAGAGAAGAAGAGAAGCGTCGAATGAGAGTAAGCCAGGCACATAAAATTTCTATGCAAGATCTCTTTTATAACACAATCCTTAATATTTGTTAAAGAAAGAAGGGGAAATTGAAAAAGAGAGGAGAAAACTCCTTGATTCTTGTTACATGAATTTAAATAGAAAAGAGTGCAAGACACTACTTCAAGAATTAAGGAGCAAAAATGGTATTTTTGAAGAAATCAAGAGGTGAAGTATCCAAATTATAAATTTCCTGATTATATGGGATTGGATTATCCTAATTTTCCAACATGTTCCTTTTTTCTTATTCATATATTTTTTAAAGTATTGTTCTTGTCCTGATAGGATCAGAAGAAATTTCATGACCAGCAAAACACAGAACAAGAGACCATCTTCGGTTCAAGGCCCAGCCCAGCGAGATCAGCGAACACGAAGAAGGTGGTGGGCCCACGTGCCAATGGAAGCACCAATGGAACTCCGAGCAGGCGCCTATCTATGAGCTCACACCAGAACGGGAGCAAGTCGATTAACAAGGACAGGAGGGATTCTCGGTTATCAGCTCCTGCAAACTATGTTGCTGTGTCCAAGGATGATGCTGTGTCCCATGTTTCCAGAACTGAACCAGTCCCACCGTCACCTTAAACCAAAGATGTAAGTTTGTAGGTCCTTATAACCATTTGCCTGAAGTTATATTGCTATTACGACCAATAGTTGTTGCTAGTAGGAGGATAAAAATCTGTGAGACGGTACCCAACTCGAGAGAGGACTTTATATGCTTCCCAGCTGTGTATTTTGATGATGCCATTGAAGGTTTCTCCTTAGATCCATTCCGCGCTTCTTTAAATTTCTTGCATCTCTATTGAACATGCTTGCGTGATTGGTCTGCATTTCAACGGGACTTTCATTAGTCCCGGTCTTAACACATGTACCGTGCATGATGTAGGTAAAATTCCCATTTTCCCACGGGGAACTGGATATCCCGATTCTCTACATCACTTCCTCATGCACATGGTCTAGTTTGATTATGCCTGTGTCGGGTCTACTTTATCTCCCTTGAGCCACGGGGTGGCATTGTTTGAGTTCCGTCACAGCAACTGAACCCTCATTCATGGGCCGTGGATTTTCTCCCCTTCTATGTTGGATTGAATAACAATGGGGCCTCATCCAAGTTCTGTTTCTCGTGTCCGTAGATACCAAAGTTGGGGTTGTCTTTTTGCTGATATGAGTGGATATGCCAAAGAAGCTCTCTGTCCTCACCTGATCGGTATTTCTGCGATTGGGTCAGATGGAATCTCTGGGCTCTGGATGGTTACAATGTCGACATCCAATGATGTTTTTCAGTTCACATCTGAGTTATCGGTCTCTGAATCTCCGACAGATACTATGTTTCTTATCGAGCAATGAAGATCATTGTATGCCATCATTGTCATAAGAAGCATAGAGGAATTATTATCCTATGTGATCGTGCGAAGAAGACGAATTGGAATGTTTGATCCTTATCATAATTAATTCACTTGAGTTGTCCGAGGAATCGATAAGTGGCTAAGTTCTCATTCTCATCGATAATATCAACTTTCTATGTCAAACCTTCCATTTACCCTTTATAAATGTAAAACACTAACAATTGGATCTCACTTCTCAGAGCCTCCACCACCCAGCCAGAGGATGGGAATGGTCTTATCTTGTTCTTGTTTTGGGGCATCAAGGAATCATGCCCGAGAAACAGTACCCGAACCATCGGTCGCTGGTAAAGAAAATCACAGCTCAGCTTCGATCATCGACCTTGTGAAGCGCCGATGCCTGTGGACTTCAAAAGATGACAGGGTTGACCTGTCCTCCCCGATGCGGACCCAGCAGGAGAAGGACAAATACGAGTCCAAGCAAACGCTCGGGGACTGGCTCCTGGACTCATCTCCGGCCTCGAACCAGAGCCATACCAGCGGGGATTGGTACGTGTTAAAGCATTCCTCGAACAAGAGGGTTCATCCATCTTCGGTCGACCCAAGGGACAGCTTCTCGAAGGAGAGGCTGCTCAAGGTTAACGAAGATGGTAACGGCTTGGAGGTGACATCTTCCACATTCAAAGGGAGCCAAAGCGGGAAGGTAAAGAAGAAGGTCAGCTTTAGGTCTCCTAAGAAGGATGACATTATCATTTTCACTTCACTGGAGCTAATGGAGAATGGAGATGACCGATGTTAGCCCTTTTTCCCCCCCATGAATTACGGTGTTTAATTGTAAAGTTTGCGATGGTATGAGATTATGTGGTTACAACTTTATTGTTTAGTTGACAAAATGTTTATACCCGAAGTACGTGGAATTGTAATGATTTTGCCCTTAAATTTTAATGTTCTCTGCTTGAACCTAATGTACCAGTGTTAATAAAACTGTCTTGTTTCGTAATTTCCAATGTAAGTTGCAGGATGTTTTCCCGGTTATCTGACGTTCAAACTTTGACTTGAATGTAGAAGTTTAGCTAGATAGATAATGTTGAGAATTACAATTCTACATATGAATTAGAAAATAAAATAAAAATTCTGAAAATGTTAAAACATTGGATATTACTATATGTTAATTTAAACTTTAAACTGAATATAAATTTATCTTTTATTCATTAAAAAAATAAAATTATCTCAATTATTCTCTATTCACATTATTTGAACTGCTACTGTTAAAAGAAACGTCCAATGTGAACTGCAGAATCTATAAATTAAACCTTATCTATTAATCAAAACGGAAAAATAAAACAGATTTTGGACGGCGAGGATCGGGGATTTCTAATCGAGCATCAGCGACCAGTAAAACGACGGCGTTTTAGGGATTTCAATAATTATAGTTTGGTTGGTTTTTCTTTTTCGACATAGAAGGAGCGCCGTAGACGACGCGAGGAAGGACAAATCTCGGCCGGTTGGTGGTGGCGCCACTCATGTCGGGTCGCACCTTATTGTCAAACGGCAGGGTTTAGACGCCACAGAATCCATCTCTCCCCCCAGCCAGGAGTCTCGAGTTCGAGGTAACTTTCGTCTTTCAATCTCTGCATCAATTCGCAAGTCCGATCTCCACTGCTACCGGGATCGGTGGGATTCATTGATCGGGAGAGCTGTCAGCTCCAATCACACGATGTGACTCGGGATTTTTTGTTCAATTGATCGGTTGTATGCTAATTTATCTGGTAGCTGGGGATTGTTGGTTCCAAGGACGCCTGATTGGCACCTTCTATTTCCAATTTCGAGTTAATTACTGGCTTGAATGTGTTATTCGTGGTTTTGATCGAATGTCTGGGGAACTGTGATGGCCTTTAGAGTCTGGCAATTGCGAAAATTTATCTGACGCATAGGTTCTTCATTGAGCTAAAACATGGAGACGACGTTCACAAATTGGATCGGACTTTGCAAATTCTGTTCCTTCTGTCGTGTTTAATTTGTGGAATACGAATTTGTTCAAAGGAATCATTGTACTAAGCTTCGTCCAATGTCATGGGAGCTCCATTTGAGCTCTCCTAAATTTGTTGCTATGAACCTGCATCTAATGTCTGCTGCTAGCATTCATTTGATGTGGGAAAGCTTCTCATGGTCTTTGCTTTAGACATACACGCTATGTGAAGCTCTTCCTTTGAAGATATAATTTCCTTTTTCTTATTTTGAATTGGCAAAGCTGTGACATTATATTGGTTTACTGGAGAACGCTGGTGATGTATTGAAAGTTAATCATGAATGAGAAGATCTGGTTTGTCATGCGTTCATAAGCTTATGTATACAATGACCTGAACTTCTGGGTTTTTCACTATATTCCATAATACGAGCTATCCGCCACAGCCTCCAATGATTAATGCATTTACTCATGTTGGTCAAATCTCAAGAACTTGATGGGCTAGCTTAAGAATTCTATCAGTATGCATCCTGGATAAATATACAACTTGAGGAGCTGCGCTGTTCATTCCTTTCTGTTGTAGGAAAATGGCATCTTCTGGGGACTCCTGGATGAAAGAATATAATGATGCGTCAAAGCTTGCTGATGAAATAAGTGGCATGATCTCCGACCGGAGTACGTTGCCTACCTCTGGACCAGAAAGCCAGCGCCATGCTTCTGCTATTCGGAGGAAAATTACCATATTAGGCACTCGGCTTGATAGCTTACAATCTCTTCTAACAAAACTGCCTGGCAAGCAGCCGGTGTAAGTCAGCATCTTCATGTTGCTCTGTTTTATCCCAGGAAACTTCACATTCTGCTCCTTTGTGCTGTGTGCTTCATAGATCGTTTTTTTTTTTTCCTTTTAAATTCTTGTTGTGTACACAGATCAGAGAAAGAAATGAATCGCCGGAGGGACATGCTTGCAAATTTGAGAACAAAAGTGAACCAGATGGCTTCCACATTGAACATGTCAAACTTTGCTAACAGGGATAGCCTGCTCGGTCCAGAAAGTAAGCAGGCAGATGCTATGAGTAGAACTGCTGGTCTGGATAACCAAGGAATAGTTGGCCTTCAGCGTCAAATAATGAGAGGCAAGATGCTATACCCATAATGACCTTTTCTTCTGTTTGTCATTTTTTAGTATTTTGGCCACTATAGATTATTCTTACTTGCAGTCTGTCTTTTATGCAGAGCAAGATGACGGTCTCGAGAAACTCGAGGAAACGGTGATAAGCACTAAACACATAGCGTTAGCAGTCAATGAGGAACTTGACTTGCATACTCGACTGATTGTATGCATTCCTATGATTTTTTCCCCTTCAAATCTTGCACTATTTAATTGTGTTGTTCTCATTTACTTGTGTTCTAAGGTAAATTATGTTTGGCTTTGCAGGATACTTTGGATCAACATGTGGATGTTACTGACTCTCGTCTGCGGGTAAACTTCTTCACCGTAAACCTTCACCACCATGGGATTTCATATTGTGCATTTGCATTATGTATCTCCACATAAGATTTTGTAGTAAGAATCCTGCTGTCAGGGCATACAATGACAAATCATTGAGCTGTAGACATCAAGTAAAAGTTGGATGCAATTATGTTTGAAGTTTTGATAGGATTGACTAAAGATAGTGACGAAAACCTCTCATTTGCAACACTTATCTTCTAGGATAGCAAGCAAGAAATTGATTTCTTTGTGGTGTAAACCTTTATTTCCTTGTTATACTAATTGCAGGTAGATTACAAGTTCACTTTAATAATCAATGAAGAAAAACTAGTCTGTTATTCAGAGAATTAGAGAAATCATAACCGCTCATTTTGGTATTGATTTGACATGCTATGTTGTGGGCAAATTTCTTGTATCTATTGCCAATTTGGACGATTCTTCTGGAATCCAATGATATTCATCTAATCTTGTGACCCAAACTTCTTAGCTTGGTCTTGATGCTGCTACTTGCTTCACCAAAACACCATATACACCATGAGTTATGGATACATAGATTGTCGTTCATGTTTTTTTGCTGAAAGACACCAGGAACATTGGCTGCTTTATTCTTATGTCTGTCCGAAGCATGATTTGCATGTCTAGCCTGTACTGTGTGTTAGAGTCTTCCTGAGATAGTGTTGTAGTCTCTCTGCCAACTTGAAAACTCTTGTAGTTTGATATTGGCACTCTCACGTATCACTAAATGTGTACTCTTTCTTTTCTATCCTTATTCTTCTGAGAATGCTGTCCTGGTTGAATCTTGTATCACGAACAGCGTGTGCAGAAGAACCTTGCAATTCTGAACAAGCGCACCAGGGGAGGCTGCACCTGCATGTGCATGATCTTGGCAGTTATCGGTATCGTGATTCTGGTTGTGGTCATATATCTGTTGATCAAATATTTGTAAAGAGCTGAACCAAAACGAATTAAAATTGCTCCTTCCCGTTTCCCCACTTCTATTACGCATCACGAGTTTGACTGGCATTTGCTTTCGTGCCCATCTCTTTTGGCTTGTGGCCTTTCACTTGTTTGTGTCTCACGGACATGCTAATATATGAATGAACAAATGTATGTTAAAAGAGTGCAACTGATGCTGCTCATTGTTTGTTTCACGAAAAACGTTGATTGTAATGGATTTAATCAAAATCTCTTCAGATCTTCAACGGTCAACCGTTTGAATCCTTCTAGTTTTCTTTACCATGTGAAGATTGGATAGCCTTGCGCAAACTGAGCTATGCATATGGAATCTGTTTAATGGTGATGAGTCGTTTGGGTTTGCAATGTGTGTGTGTGATAGCATTGGTTGATGAACACGTGACCCTGCGAGGATCAATCAGGCTGAAATGTCTTTCTTTGTGTGCCAACCACTACTTATTGGGCCCTGATGAAACACGTGGGCCCAACTGGGCCCGTTAGAGAGCTTCTTCTTTATGAGCCAACCATTGCTTATTGGGCTCCTGATGAAATACATGGGCCCAAATCGGCCCATTAAAGAGCCCGCTCGTTCGATGAGACCGAACAAGCGAACACACTCCATTTCCTTCTACCCGCCAGCTCCGTTGGTGTGCTGAATTACTCAGAGAGAGCGCCTGAGCGGCGCTGATGGGAGCTCTTCCATGGTCGACGTAGCTATGGCGTCCCGGAGATTTGACGCTGTCGCCTCCTCTTCTGCACCTGTTTGTAGAACAATATGAAGTCGGCGCCAAACCTAATGCATTTTCTGGCTCATCAGGCTGCTTACCGCTCGATTAAGGGTTCCTCATCGAGCTCTTCGGTTTTTGACGAGGTACAAGCGCTGAGAGACCTTCAATGATGCTTGTCCGGTGAATTGCGGGCAATTCTCTATGAGCGTTGTACAGAAGGAGGCGATGGAAGAAATTGCTCAACCATCGGCATTAACAATTCATCTACCGATGTCGATGCGGCTATGACACCTGATGGAGAATAGCGACTCCGCGAAATTATGCAGGTAACTCTAAAAGTTTTCTCAGAATTTAATTATTTATCATGTAGCTTGAAGTTAGTAAGCTGTGGAATATGTAGATTTTGACTACAAAGCTTAGATTGGAACTTCGAATGATTTCCATATCGGAAGTATTGAAGTTATATACTCTTGGAAATGGAGGCCTCGAACTCGGAGGATTTTGACTACCGGCTTCTCTACAATTTGTTGTTGTGGAGAGTATCAGTATGCAGTTTACATGAACAGAATTTGCTGTTTCATAACGCAGAGGGCATCAAACGTACGTGACACTGAAAGAGCTGTGCTGTGAAGTGAGGATGTGGATAATTCCTTGATATCAAGAAATGTGGAGGTGAGAGCTTTCTCAGTGAAGTTTGCCAGTTTCATTTTGGATAATCAATCCCAGAGATGAGTTATATAGCTATCCTTGCTGAAAAACTGAGATTACCTTTTCTTGGATTGTTTTGTTTATGCAGTTAATATGTAGCTTCACATGTGGAGACTGGAGACCCTTTCCCTCGACACCGTGGTGCCATTCAAGGATTAGCTGCACTTGGATCTAGTGTGCTAGAATTCTCTCGAAACTCCGCGTGCGGTTTGTTCTCATCTTGTTTCACTCATCTGTTTACCAGGTTGATCTTTAAAACATGATGTCAGCCAGTGGCTAGGTTTTTGATTGTTAAACTTATAACTTGCATCTATTTTGATAGGTGCGGCACCTTATCCTCCAAATCTCAAGCCATATTGGCAAAATGCCAGAGATGCAGCTAGACAATCAGTTGGATGAGATCAGGAGGCATGAAGCTTGGCATCCTAGGGAGCACTGGTGGTGAGTTACATTTTTTGCAGTATTAATATTCTAACTCACCGGGTTATCGCACAGATGAATATGTGATTGACATATTGTCCCTTTCAGTCTGCATTTGGTCTATGGATTTGCAATCGGATGAAAAAATCCCCAACATTGTTCTCTGTCTACTCATTCTGTCTAGAAAATCTATAAGATTGCTGTTGCGACACCAAGTACATCTCCTCGAACCCCCTTTAGAATGAGATATATGCTTTGCAAATGCATTTTAGGTTTTGTATATACACAATAATTCATGTTATGACCCACGTGCATTGGATGGCTAATGCTCATATACATGTTGGTATTTTCACTTAGCATGCAAAGATTTCACCTTTTTCATTGTCTGATAAAACATTGTAGGGGAGAATATATATGAAAATTGAAGCCAGAGTCTGAGTCTCTTGTGGAGAAGCTTATCTGGTTCTACTTTTCAGGGACAACTCTTTTTATCAGGTCTGCTTTTTTATGATGTCAGACTTCACGTGTATGTCAGGAAATGCATGCTTTTCAATCCTCTGACACTATCACTTTTAATCGCATCTGCTTTCGAGACAAGGGAGCCTGTACCTATGTCCGTGAAGCAAATCGAGAGCTTCCCAGCAGCCAATCGACAGCTTGCTGGGAAGAAAGGGTTTAAGTATCGTAGCACAGTCGTGGAAGGAAGTTGGAGGTCGTTTGATCGATTGCTTCACTTATTAAGTCCTCAATGAAGGGATGGTTCCATTCAACCTTAAAACCGTGCTGTTAAATGTTTTATGAAGAAACGGTTGTGTTCAGTGTAAATTTTGTTTGTTCATAGCTAGGTGGCCTGATTGATTAATTATTAGACTTACAGAATGAGGACATTTAGGAGAATGCAGTTAGGAAGTGTGTAATGGACCGATTATGCAGCTAGGACATATTACGGACTCAGAGTCCTATCCCATTGCAAGGCCCACTTAATGCCCATGTTTTGTTAACGTCCTGGCCCAACCTCAGCCCTAAATGGGCATGAGCGGCCCATTTTGAGGACCACGTTTAGCCCATCTTGATTCTCAAACTGTTCCATAAACAAGGCCACGCCCTGGCCTGTTAACAGGCTAACGATACGGCCCAGGCCCACTTTTTGCCCAAAATCTGGCCCTACCTTGTCCCAGTCTCGGTCTATTTTGTGGCCCACAACTTGGCTCATTACCAGGCCCACCTTCGCCCATTAAAGACCCATGCCAAGGCCCACTTTTAGGCCCATTAAGGTCCAGTCTCGGCCCTTTAACCGGCCCCCAAACAGCCCATAAACACTTTAAGGCCTTAACTCTGGCCCATTTCAAGGCCCATAACCTAGCCCATTTTACGGCCAACTGAGGACCTTTTTGGTCCATTAACAGGCCCAGTCCACTACCCAGGCCCACTCACAAACTTTCATGCCTAAATAGGCCCATTTCAAGGCCCATTTTCCACCATTTAGCCCACATAGTGGCCCATTACAAGCCCAGGGATCTGTCCAATAAATTTGCCTCACCCTGGACCAGGCCCGCTTTCAGGGCCACATCTAGCCCACTTCAAGACTCAAGTCCCCGCCTGTTCAGGCCCATTAACAGTCCCTCGCATTGGCCCCAGTCCCATTAACAGTCCCTCGCATTGGCCCAATTCAAGGAACATTACCTTCCAAATCATCTGGCCCACATCTAGGCCCATTTTATGGCCCGCATCTTTACCCTTTTTCTCGCCTGTTCTCCTTTCACACCGAAGCCCTCCACGGTCCATTTTAATGCTTACATTCCAGCCCACATGCCACGCTGAGCGCCCGCGTTCATACAATGCATATCCCATTCAAAGGCTATGATTCAGGCTACCTTCAAGCTAATATCCTCGGCCAGAATAGATTTACCCCGTAGATTAACCCAACCCGAAACTGAGCGAACTTGAACGTGTATTCATCGAGCTTATCCAGTTTATGCAATGCAGTGTCCCGTTAATGATCGGTTAACTCAGACAAATGCCCAGGCATAGCTAATACACATTCAGCTAAAGCAAAGGACGGGTAAAAATCACATTTATTACAGGGAGATTCTAGCAAAAACAGTTGAAAGAGAATGAGCCACTCAAGGAATTAAGGAGCTGACGACAATGATCAAGTCATGCAAATCACCTAGACCACACCAAATTTCAGGCTTCGATTTACATATGGAACTTACTGAATGATGTTATATTCTCGAGCAGCAAAGCAGAATCCATAATGTTGATTTACCAATTCGTACCTCAGCAAGGAACTTCAATCCCCTTCATTCAAAATTGGGACGATCAGGGGCTTCATTTGTGCAAGATATACAATTGCCCACCTAGCAAAGCCAAAGAAGACCCGTAAGCAAAATTGGTGAGTGGCGTGAAATAGCAAATTCACCATATTCGATTTTTCAAAAACAAATGATACAAAAATAAAACTGCAGCAATAGACTCAAAGTTTAATCCTCCCTCGGAGACTATTGACACTAAAATGTATGCATCTATTCCACTTACAATGCATCTGACAAGAATCATGCATATACACAACTGAACACTTTCAATTAAACAAACTGAGTATGCAAACACCGAGATCCATGTGATGTGCATGAAAGGTTCAGGACACGTTGGCAGCTTCAAGCCTCAAAAGTAAAATCGAAGTGTCACATAACTAAATGATTCCTACTAATGGGAGATTTCAGGGTAAGAAACAAAAGCTAAAACATGAAAGTTCTTAGCAGAGAGGACAAGACCATGGTTTACTCGCAGGCTGGCAAGGACCTAAATTTAACGCTGAAACCTACGAATATTCCAACTAGCCTAAGAACAATCATGAGGCTTGAAAGAGTTAACTTTTGAAATCACAATCCAATTGTTTCACTGAAAATTTCTTTTCAAAGTAGATAACATAACATACGCTATGACACGAAAAGAAACTTTTATACACCAACGTGCATAAGAGAAGTGGTGCAGCATAATATCACATAAATATGTAAACAAAACTAGATGATAGACGACAACCTCGAGTTCACAATATTCAGGTAGGAGAATAAGCAGAAGGAAAATCTTTATGGCAACTAAATGCCAATAGAAAATGTAACCTATCAGAGAAATATATAGTCCATAAGAATAATCAATAATGAATAAGAACTTACATCATCCAACAACAAATTGTTGCCGTAATAACCAAGGTCAGATGGAACCTGCAAAAGCATTACACATTAAAAAAAGGGCATTAGGAGACAAAATATGATCTATATAAGATTGGCAAGGTCCTGCTGGATGTATCCTGATGTATAAATGCAATCAGCAAAATGCCAAAACCATATACCACAGACAGCATAAGAATTTCTCAAACATTAAATATGATAAATTCTAGCAGCCATTTACTTGCTGAAAATGTGTGTGGTCCTCAGATGAAAAATAGTTCAGGCATCACTAGCTAGTAACTGAAATATTTAACACAATGAGGTCTAGCAAGACAAACTAAAGCAGAACTTTTTGTACTTGAAAATAATAAGGATAACCCAAAACAGATTCAACGTATAAATATCTTGAAGCAGAAGGAAGAATGTAACCAATTCCCTTTGCCAGTAAAATTATTATGACAGAGAAAATTCTCAATCAACTGTTACAAAAATAGGAAGATAGATTCAGGAAGTGAGAACCATTTCCTATACACATTCTCTAAATAGGAGATGATCATGCTGATTATGTAGAAATGTATTAGATTTTTTAATGATTATTAATTTTAGTGTTACGTTTTAATAAAAATTCTTCAAGTTACAGAAGTGCTTAAGACAAAAATCCACGAATTTTTCTTTCTAGGGAAGGTGGATTAACAGAGATTGCATTTTAGCAACTTAACGTCAGGGAAAGTAACAAATCAGTGACTCTCATCAGCCTATCGCAAGTGTAGGTATTGAGTTTGCTCATGCATCGGCATTACAACTAATCACTGTAGTTCTTCAAATTAATAGATAGGCAAATATACAAAACTTGAAAAATTTGAACTATCGTTTCATTCATTAATTCGTTCTACTTATCCTAGCGATCACAATCTTCTCAAACACTGTAGAATTGTTAAAAATATCCGGATCTCATCCACTGAAAGCAAATGGAAGATCAATAACACAATGCGTACAAACCAACACGAGTTATCAGCAAGTTATTCGCCCTATCTTCTAGAATGTCCTCATAGCACTGGCAGACAGAAGGAAGGAAGTCAAACAAAAAGTTAAAGAAGCATACAAATTCGCGGACGGCCCTCTGTTGCAGCAAATTCTGGTGCAAAAGGACGCGATGATCCCAATCACTACGAAAATCAGGGTTGTCACCAGAAACCCCATCGCAGATCCAATTCGATCTCAGCGTCCACGAGAAGAAAGGGGATGCAATCCTAAAACATAATCAAAGAGCGGAATCTGAACCAGGCGCTAAATCAAAGCTCCTACCAAATCAACCGCGACAATATCCTCATCGCCGAAAACTTCAAGGTTCAGAGCAGTCAAATAGTTAGAGAGATTGAGCCTGAAGAAGACGGAGGACCTGATCGGAGAGCCAGAGGATCCAGATACCGTACAGTCTGGATTGAGGTGAGGTATCGCAACTTCGACGATCCTTCTCGCGCTGGATCTATCTCTCTGATATCTCATCTAAAGGTCGCTCGACACGGAGAGACAAATCACGAGCTCAGGGCTGCCATTTTGGCATTGGGCCAGAAATGGATCTCAAAGCCCATGTACGTGATAGGTCATTGGGCCGTGTTTGGGCCTCAAATTGGGCTCCCTGTATGGTAGCCCATTAAGGCCCGACTTATTGGGAAATTATAACCTGCTTCTCTCCTCTCGTAGTTCCCATGGATCAACCAATAGCAGCAAAATAAAGATATAGTCATTTTTCCCCCGGTCAGGAGAGGCTCTTTCATCTATCGGATATTCACGTCACAGTGCATTTTACAAACTAATAAAGTTAAACTATTTAAACTTTTTTTATAAAATTAAATATTAAAATAATTAAATATTATTAATTTATAATACTATATACACAATATCATATTATGCATCTGCTACAGACAAGAATTTCTCCTGATCCAGTTGATCTGCCCAATCATCGGTTCCTGTTCTCCTTGACTAGACCATGACATGCACACCAAAACTCAAATTTTTTTTCTCGATTATATAAATGTGAATGTATCATAGGAGGATACAATGAAGAAGTAAACAAATTAAGGCATATGACCTTTAATCTAAACCCGCTCTTATGTGGTTTATTGAGATCGGAATCTCATGTTCGAGTCTCTCCATAAGTAAATTACTGAAAGAGGCCTTTTAAATTTGGGTTTTGGCGAATACCGACTCTTAAGCTACACTAGGTCTTTGGTGATTATTCAGTTCATCCGATATATCTGTAACTAAATTGAAAGGTCCGAACAATACATAATCGGACGGCCGAACCGTCACTTCTGCTATCTTCCTTTATACTGATAAAATAATAATTAGGCATGTGAAGCTCCACGGGTAACAATCGAATCTTAAACCCTTCATTCCAAAATCCAAGGCGACACCCAAAATACCAAATCCTCCTTATGATTTTTTAAATTATGGCCTTCTAGACTCCATGCAGTATGACGTCAGAGGATATGGGGAGCAAGTGATCGAGGGAAACGCTAGCAATAAAATTGATAGGTATGATAACTTAGAGTCTTTATCACTTTGACATGTTCTTCGCGGAAAACCTTACCCGATAGATATATATAATTATAGACAAATGCAAGCACGTGGAAGCCAACATGGATTGACCTTCGCGGTATGAATTCACTTTTTCTTAAATAAATTCTCGGATACGAGTTCTGTGATAGAAAGAAATTCAAGACTAGCTCTCAGTGGGTCAATTTAACTCGAACATGAATTGATCTAGTATAATGTTTCTGGATAACGGGTGTTCTGTACCATTAAAAAAGAAAATTGCACGAAGAAATGGTCAAAAACATCGTCTGTTTTGGTACAGGAGTCCGAACAACTCCCGAGTGTAATTAGCACGCAATCATTTTTCTACTGATTCTTGTACATGTTATCTTTGACAAAACCATTAAATTAGCGGAGAAATACAATGGAAACATAAGATCTTGTACGCATTAACCAAAGACAGACAAGCTGATAGGACGAACCCTGTGAAGCTAATCCTCATTCATTAGAGTAAATATTCAGTATGTAATATATAATGGGTTTCTTATGTAGTTCTCTATTAGATTTTTGACATATATAAAATTTTCACAGTTTTCGAGAGTCAAATTATATTTGTCAAGATTTGAACAATGATTTATGTAACAAACTCGTTATGTATTGTGTATTGAATATTTGCTCCATCCCACACCTCCCTTCGCCACTGATCTGTCTATAAATAGGCTCATCACCTTCCTTAACTTTGCACCTCCTTGGGCTCTTGCTGATCGATCTCTCTCTTCTTAGTGTGATATATTGAGAGAACAAAAATGGCTTCCTCAAAGGCTCTCCTCCTCCTCGGTCTCGTCCTCGTGGCCATGGTTCTCACCTCTTCCAAGACGGTCTCTGCTCGTGAACTCGGTAAAAAGATCATATTCCCTTTGTCGGATATCCATCGAGATAGCCGGCCACGAAAATCTCGCACAATTAACATAACTCATTTATCCTGCATGTATATGGTCTAAATCGATTATCATGAAGTACTGATATGTAATGGAATAATGATGAGGTTAATACGATGAAGTTAGTCGAACTTCTTCGTGGATTATCGAGTCATAGCGACGATCAATACTCTCGGTTTTGGCATGGGCCGATCAGGTAAAGAGCATATATATATATATATATGCACCCACACACACTTTCAGAAAGCATTACATGTTGTAAATGATCAGAGACTGAATACAAGTTCCACGAGATCGATGTACAAGGATGCCTGACTTTGTGTGTGTGTGTGTGTTTTTTTTTTAATTTTCTAGAGGAGGCTGTGGAGGGGAACAACTATGATGACCACCACCACCACCACCACCACCATGGCGGTCACGGCGGCCACGGCCATGAGTACGGTGATGGTTGGCATGGACACGGTGGCCATGGCGGCCACGGCGGCCACGGCGGCCACGGCGGCGGACACCATGGCCACGGCATGGAGGAAACCGAAGCAACAGGCCACAACTAAATAATATAAGGCAGAACCAGTCAGGTTTGTCGGTGCGAGTTATGGAAGATGTATTGCGGGCCGTGTATGTGTTTGTTTGTGTTTGTGTGTGGTTTCATAAAAGCCCATGTGTGGCCAAATAATTACTGTGCAATGCCACTGGCATGCAACAGTCTACTACTATGTAAGGTTTCAGTTCATCAAAGGTCTCAATAACTTCCTTTTGGTCCTCTTACAATTTTACTTCCAGAAAAGTAATTGACGAACAATGATTATGAACGAGAAAAATCAATAATTAGAAAGTTTTACCTCTTGAAAACTAATCAGATGTGAGTTTTGCCCCTCAATAAACTCAATATGATCAAAGTTCTATTAGGAAACATTGATTAAATTTCTAAATATCTTTTGGTATACAATTCGTCATAGGAGAGAGTCTTGTGTGTAGCGGGTATACCATATGACAGTGCTGACGTGATATCACGTGTTAATAAAATTCAACTATTTTTTAGATTTTTAAAATAAAATCTAAAGGAAAAAATAATCCCAAAAATAATTTAATTTAATTGACTCGTGATATCACGTTAGTACTGATATATGGTATACCCATTACATACAACACTTTCTCTGGTGATAGGCCTTCCCTAGATTGTTCAATGGAAGCAACCACTTTGCCCTGTTGGGCCACATCACCGTCGATAGCAGACGCCGAACATTTATCAGTAGTTTTTCAAGATTACAGAGAAGGAAGAGACTGTTCAGGACAGAAATATCCAATGTCCGATACAAAATCTCGACCTAGAAAGGGAGTCTGTGAGTGAGATCAGACAACATGATATTGTATTGATATTCCCTTACGATTCAGGGCTCAGGTTCTCCTTTCGTTTTCCTACAGAGTCCTTTAACGGAGGTTTTCCTTTAGCGTGCCCTCTCGGCCAAGTCTACTTTCAGTTGCTTCAGATTGTCCTGCGAGCAGAAGGGTAAAGTGAATAAGGGCTACGGATTTATTCTAAAAGATTAATTTTACTGGATAATAACGTGATTTATTATTTATTATTTAATACAAATTTATCAGCACATCATGTTCGGTCTATATATCATTCGTTTTTCCGATAAAATCTAAATCTAGAATATGTGTTGAAAATCCAAATGGTGAATGGTATGTATACCAGACACATAAATAAAAAGAGAGAATAAAAAGTAAAGACAATTAAAGCACGGGCTCGGTAAGATTCTTATTGCAGATTCTGTAAATTTAGGTGGGACAATTTGTGAAGCCCAAATGATTAATCAACTTTGAGGACTGGAAACGGACCGCCTGCGAGTCAAGAACATCAACACGACAATACCGAGGTTCTTGGGCAGAACAAACAGCTCCCCATGAGGACCACCCAGACAAATTAGACTCACAAGACAGCACTGATCTGACGTTGAAAAGATGTTACCGATTGCAAGGCCGCGATGTTGAACTTTTCATGACCAGTTCCGAGTTCTGCTTTTACAGGAGAAAAAGTTTCAACTGAATCATCGAATACGGAAAACCTGAGGGGGTCTTATTCCGTTTAAGTTACAGAAACTGCACTATCGGGTTTTTCCTTCATGCCTTACTTCACATTTGTTGCTCTGAGCAGCACTCTCTAGTGGGACTCTCATCCCTTTCCCCACTCTGCTCTTATTCTGGCAGGCAGCTCGGCCGTTATCGGAGAAGGGGGATCGCCGCCATGTGAATTTTACAACTCTTGTTCCCTAATCGAAGAGAACAAAAAACACTGATCCTCTTCTTCCTGTTTGCGGCTATTCGTTCACAACCTGGGGCTCTTCCTCGCTCTCAACGTGTGAAGATGCAGTAGAATCAGAAGCATTGTCGTCGATGGTCAAGCTCGAGACGTCACCGCTGACTGAGGAGATCTCGTCCTCGTCATTGACGGAAGAGGTCGACGATGGTTCCGAAGCAGTAGTGATGGTACTAGCAGCGGTGTCGGACGAAGGGGTTGGGGATGATTCCCCGGCTTCCAGTTCCTTCTCCTGTTGGAGGCTCCAGTACATGATGCTGGCCGTCAAAGTGAGGATCATCTTCTGGTTCACCTGCACACCAAGATAGAAAATTAGGAGCAGCCGTCATCAGGGATATCAGGTCCTCGGATCTTCAAATTCCCTACACCACTCCTCTTTGGTATATTTTGGCCATACTAGCGAGGTCCACCTAACAAAGCACGTATTTTGCCTTACGTGAAACAACATGATGTTCCTAGTAGAGATTCTTAATGGGTTGAAGTAGATGTTGATCAGGCAATACAAAGTCGAGAATTTCAATTGCACACCTCCATGATGTCCTCGGGTAGCAAGAAGATGGAGCAGCCCAGCTTACGTGCTACACTGATTATATATGTGGAATTCAACTTCTTTTCATCATCTAACAAAATAATGGCGAAAGTCAGTTTGACAACCGGCATCTTTGTAAGACCAAGCTGCTGCAATAATTAGTAAACCCATCGTTCTTATATTAATATGCAAACAATTGGTTTAGCATCTCATACCACTTTCACCCTTTGTAACAAGATTCCAATTGACGACCCTTGGTTCCACTGCACTAAGAAGCTCGAGGAAGAATAACCCACTCGAGAGGCGCTTATCCTGAGTTTCAACCATATAACTCAGTTTCCCAACAACTTATGGCTTCATCATAATCCACATAAAAAAGAACTCAAATATCAATAAGATAGAAATTGGTTTCACCTTGAAGCTCTCTATACGAGAAGTTCTTCCTGTGCTTCTTACTTTCTTATTTGCCCAATTCAGGATATCTGTATCACTTATCTCCTTTCCACCCGACCGGAATCTCAGGTTCTTCAGAAGTTGAAGCATATTAAATCTCATTAGTTGCCAGAGAAAAGCTGAAACAGATTAAAAGAGGTTAACCAAGCAGAGGAGCAACAGAATTTGCAGACCGAGTAAAATATGAAACATAATTAGTGTACCAAGTATAAGCTTCTTGTTCCCTTGCACTATATCATTTCCCCCGACATTCACGAGGGAAAACTTCAGTAGCTTCCCAATCCTTATAACCTGATTGCAATTCTCGACTTTTCTAAAAGGCATCTTTATTGGAGGTTTTGATGCTTGCTTCCAGTTAACTGACCCAGGTGAAACCTTGTCAAGCACTTCCAGCAGCATCCATCTGCATACATGAAAAATTGTTTATATTGAAATAGTAATCATCTACATGAGCATCACCCTCAACAAAGACCGGATAACCAACAGTAAATATAACAACAGAATAAGAGCCTTAACAGCATTGACAAGAACCACGTGTAATATGGTGCAGACTTGGGGGTTATTTCGGATGAGAGACAGACCCGTTCCTGACATCCTCAAACACGTTGTTGACATAACTATTGATTCCAAGACTGTTGATCCAAAGCCGAAAGCATCTTTCTTCTCTTGATGTCTGAACATCATCCGTCATCATCTCAGCAAATGAAATCTTCTTGTTGTCTGTTGACAGGCCATTCCTGCAAGAATAATATAAACGCATATTAAAAGAAAATAAAAAAGAGACTCATAGAAATAAAAGTTGGTAAGAAAACCTCCATAAACACATAAAAGATAAAGTTAAATCAATTTGCTCCTAAAACGCTGGCCAATCAAGAAAAAAAACTCTCGATTTTCATCATGTAAGGACACAGCTTTATAAAACCAGACGTTTATGACATAACAGCTTGAGCACATAAACTTTCCTTCAGTGACTGTTCCAACTGGTTTGCTTTTTCTATTGGATGATCCAGGATGTGAATTTTGCTCCCTTCATGTTTAGCCACCCATGTTGGACTTTAGATCAACTAAACATCACACAAGCAGCCCTAAATCCCAGTAACGAGTTTAAATTAGGACATAGCAAGAACTTACTCTACAGAATTTCAAAATCATTTAAAAAAGACAGGCTAGGCACTTGGTTCCAATTTCCATGTCATGGAGACATATGTGGCAGCAAATACAGCATCAAGTTGATTCAAATGATTGCGCTTCTTTATTCCCCACCTTTCATGAAATATTTGAGCGACAAAGGCAAGATTCAAGTTAGATGATCCTTCAACAATATCTTTCGGGGTCAAGTATCGTTTGCAGTCCATTCTTTCGGCATGATCCAGTATTAATCTTGCCCTTTCAGTCGGATCTTTGGTGTCTAAGGTGGCCGGGCTGCAGTGCTCTGGTGCAAGGACATTAAGAAGGTATGCATATGCCTCTCCATCCTGGTAGAAATGGACAACAAAAAAATATTGGTATAATGGTACAACATATATAACAAAACTTGAATGACATGAGTAACACTAGTGAAAGATATTAAACCTCCTTAATTGGCTATAAACATAAAACTCAAAGCGTAATGCCCATATTTCAGCTGCTAAGTAAGTACTGAACCCAAGAGTATCGGGATAAATACAAGGACAAAGAGAAGACCTTCTTGATTCTATTATTGACATGAATCTACCAATCAACTTTGAAGTCTCCATTCTAACCTCTCCAGGCTTCTTCAGGAGATCAAAATATTTATCAAGGCAGGTAATAGTGTCAAGAGTACCTTCAAATCGGATGAAAAATTATTGACTGTTTTCTTGTACCCTGCTTTTTTGAGATGGAAATTCATCCATTTTAACAAAATCTTCTCAGGGGCTAAACCCAGAAGTTCTTCAACATCCTGCAACAAGAAGAGCAATTCAAAATAAAGAAAACATATATTATGGAGGAAAATAGAAGAGGAAGAAAGGGGAAAAAATCAATACCTTGCTATCATCTACCAATTCAACAAGCTGAGGTGTCTTCTTTAGGTTAAGATCAGCCAACAATTGAATCTGAATTTTCCACATTAAACTAATGTAAGGAGAGGAATGGAAAAATAAATAAATAAACGCAAACAAACTTAAAACTGTGTTCACCTAGTCTAATCCTATAATTAGATATGTTAATTGCTTACCTTTATAATTTGAGAAATCAGCCCAAGCACCAGATGAGGCTGCACATATTAAAAGGGATAAAAATCTGTCAATCAAGCCTAAGACAAGTCTATAATCCAAATAAAAATACATTAAATAGTCTTACTCTTCCTTCAACCAAGTCTTGTGTGCCTATGTTCACCACCGTACAGCCAATAGCCTTTGCAGAATTGAGACAAAGGGTATGATTTTCATTCCTCTCCCATGGATTAAGTACCCGCTTGGTATTAATAGCTCGGTCATCTATCGTCCCAGGAACAGCAATATTGATAAGCTTGCTGAACCAAACCCATAATAAGCATTAACAACTGCATAAGGCCTCAATTCTAAATAATAAATGAAGAATGAAACATGGACTTTGACTCACCATAGAAGAACTCCATCTTTAGCGAGATTAAACAGATCATTTGAACTAGGATCTAGAGGAAGAAATTGCTTCAGGAAGGGATCATCTCTCAAGTAACTATTTATGTGAGCAACATAAGAAGCCTTTTCAGATTCACTAATGGTGTGTAGGAGTGTCGTCGTCGTCGCCTTGAGGAAGGATGAAGAGTTCTTCGAACCACCCAATTTTGATGTAGCTCGAGCATGCAAACTCAAGTAACTCTGTCAATTCAATACAATTCACTGCATGATAAATCCATTTAATCTATTCAAAACTAGTGCACAGCTGAATAAAGTCCATTGCAGTTAAACATTAGTATCATTTGACTGCGAGGTCCCTCAGAAACATCCACATTGCATTATATACCACGAATGCCAAATCAAATTCATCTGCTTCCTGAAACAAATCTCTGAAGTTGAGAGAAATAAATCTATTTCGATTGCATGTTTTATAATGGTTGGCAAGCATACATTGCTTGTGTAAATGTTGAATTTCGAGAATGCAGGAAGGATGAATGTCAACTCACCCTAAGGAAGTCTTCAAAGTCCATTTCAGTGGTCAAGTCAGAATACGAATCCGACAGAATTCCCTTAACTTCATCCTCATTGAACATGTCACTGAAAGCTTTCAGTCTGACCATTACTGGTGGCAGATCTCCAACAGTCACTTTACCATGTTGATTCTTAAGCAACACAAACTAGATTCAAAAGGAGGCAAGTTAAACGACGACATCAGTATCCTATAACTCTTAGACAATTGAAATTGAATAAAAGGTGAAGGACTTGTGCTTACTCTGGATTTGAGGCTACGAAGCTCAACCTGAGTGAATTGACTCTGCAGCCCGGGGTCAGATACAAGAACACCAACAAAGTTTGACATCTCCAGGAAGCAGATAAAACCTCTGCCTCCGATCTGCAGCTAATCCTGAGGTCGATAGAATGGACTGTCAAGCGAGAAACATGAAAATCACGAGAATAAAGTACACAGATCCAGATGCAACAGTGCATCCGATTGAATTAATCCTCGCATGTGAGCCGCTTGTCTCTACTGATCGAATCTCGATTACACGAAGCAAACTCAGATGGAAACAAATGGAGCAATGCAATTAGAGACAGAAACACTCTTCCTTCTCGGTGTTGTCGACAGGGAGAGGTGACGCAGATGCGTAGACGTGTCAAGCCCAGAGGCGCAAATCTAGAGAGGCACCAACCAGTCAAGGCTGATTCATATCCTATAATTGGACAAACTCCACGCTAAACCTCGACAAAAAAACCCGAGAATTCCTCCGCTATATTCGACCGAGCCGCAGATTAAGATGAAGCTCAAACGATTCCCGAAAAGGAACAGACCCGGAGCTGAAGCAGACTCAAACATATAAATGTGCACATTGGTAGTTCGATGGATCGAGATGCGGATTCAGACGAAACTCAGGACTCCAAAACCACCGCCGGACGAGAACGAATACAACATCATGACTCCTTAGAGTAGACGTAGCCATGAAGTGAACGTACCTTAGAGAGAGACTCCGAAGAAACTTGCTCTGAAATCAACCACTCTTTGCGCTCATGCCAAATCGAGTCCTTTCACGACCACGGGGAGAGAGAGATTTTTCGGAGAAGGATTCGATTTTCCTTCGCGAGAGAGCAAAGTAATAGAGAGAGAGAGAGAGAGAGAGAGAGAGATCAAGAGGGAAGCAACGGTTTATTTGGCTATGGACCCGCCAAAGACCTTGAGGACAGCAAGGAGCGAACTGTCTGTTCCTCTTCCTCGCAGACGGGTGGATCGGTGCCAAAACCTACTCGCGCAGGTAGTTAAAACCGACGGTACTCGCTGCCACGATCGAACAGCTCATCAGATTGCCCGCCACCTCTCCGTTGCCCCCCAACTACTACTCCTCTGTTTCATTGTCTTTCACGCCCGACTTACCGATAGTAACTCGCCATTGACCCAATTAAGCATCGTAATTTTTTACACGATACGGTATGATATAAAATTAGGTAAGTTTAGGTCAAATTTATTTAGATATAATAAATAAGTGTGTTTAACTGAATTTGAACATGTATAACACGATACGACACAATATGTACGTTTATTAAATGCATTCACTGTTTATATAAAATATCACATCATTGCATATATTATTATTATTATTAAAAATAATATTATATGATCAATAATTAATTAATTTTACTTATTTATGATACTAATTATTAATAAATATTATTATTTTAACAATCATATCATATATTACTAGAGCACAATTATATATTGTCGATATTTAACATTAAATAGATCAACCCGGTTTAGACACGAAAAATAAATGTGTCATGTTCAAATAATCAAGATTTCTAATCTTGACAATTTTAAATACGACACGATACAGTTTGATAAGTCTAGACCCAATTGCACCTTTCGGTGCTCTCGAATTACAGAATTGCGAACACCATTTGCTACTGTCAAAAATAGCTCGATAATTATTTTTTTGGATGACAAGGATGTCTCCCGGAGAAGAGAGTAAAGAAATACAGAGAATTATATAATAATAGAAATCGGATATGAACTTTTTGATTCCAAATCAAAAATTATATTGTTATATCAGATTCTTTTTTTTTTTTTTTGATAATATATCCAATAACTGTATAGTATAGGTTACAGGAGAAGCTGCTCTCTCTGGCACTATTTTACTTAAAGCTAATTTTAGTAACTCTTACATCTAATGAGCAATAGTAATACGATACTAAATTTGGAAACAACTAATATATTAGCCACTTTTTGTTCCTTTTTGTTCTTCCTATTTCCCTTTTTCCTCTTAATTTTTAATTTACTCATTCATCCAAAATGAATAATAATTATATTAAAAAAATCTTTAGATTTTAGATATATTTCAATTATTAATAATCATATTTTTCTTATGATGCAGGAATAATATCAATTTAATAATTACCTATTTAATAATTTAATAACTGAACTGTAAAATTTCCGATGAAAATTGGGAAGCGCAGTTGACAAGATACTCAACTCCAGTATATATTATCTTGATCAGGAAAGAGAAAAAAACTCCAACATAAATTAGACAGGGGGTGTGGCACGTGCGCGGGCTCCTTGACAAAATCGGCGGCCGCGGTATCCTAGCCACCGGCCAACCGACCAAAAACTTTTAGGCCTAAATTCCAAACTGCGACCATGTGCCACCAGAACAGAGGACCAGCCAAAGACTAAAAACAAGATTCATTAAACATAATTTAGTTTAATCTAATTTACACTTACAAATATAAAAGAATGAAGAATCCGATGAGGCATTGCCAGGATTAGAAAACCTCTGAGGAATTAATTGGAGCTCTTTAATTTACGTATGTTTGGTTAAATTTTCCTAGAGGTTGATCTTATTCCTAATTAATATTAATTTTTTTAATATGAATTCAATTTAAAAGTTTTTTTTAACGGGAAGACATCATTTGGCTCCTTTTTCTTATATATTTTCTGAGATTGTTTTCCTGCAATTTTGCTATTGAAATCTATTCTCAATATATATATATTATATATATATATATGTATATTTGTAAATTTTGGATTTTTAACCCCCATAAGAAATTACAGCGGTTGATGGACAATGAATTGAATATGGACGGGGAAAGAAAACTGATTGGCAGACAGGCGGATACGGGCATTCACTAACTGCAGCGAGCTGTCCTATTCTGAGCAGCTCATAAATGGCCCTGATCTAATGAAATAAATGCAACCTTGTCGAATCATCGAGAAGAGCTCACAGAAATTTGTAGATTCTTCGCGAACACAGTCTCCTTCGCGTGCATACAAGCTTCAAAAAATTCATCGAACCACCCTCGATCTTGAGATGGTTGTAGTCGAATTCGGGCCCCCGATGCATTTTATATATACAATACATATATACATCTTGTCATCATAATATGAAAAAAGCTGGTGGAAAAAAGTAAAATATAAATATAATTTTATAAAAAGGAATAGGGCTTAAAGTGGCCCGGTCATTCGTCGGGCCATATAGCCCATGGAGAAGGCCCATGCTGCTGAGCTGGATTCATTCCGATTTCCGACCCTTTTTCATAACGGTCCAAGCTCAACTGTGCTCCGACCCGACTGCCGGGAGAGGGACACCGACACAATTCTCCCTCCGTGTACTTTTATCATTGGACCTTGATTTACTCAAATGTAACTGCCGGTCCATGGAGCATCCCCTCTAGAGGACCATTTCGTCATTTCGGACAAGGTAGATAGAGAGAGAGTGGAGCGGTGAGCAACCCATAGAAGAGGACAGAACAGGGAGGAGAGAGAAAGAGACAGAGCGATAGAGAGAGAGAAGAAAGAAACAGAGCGATAGAGAGAGAGAGAGAGGGAGGGAGAAGGGTGATTTCATTTCTCGTTCATATATGAGAGAGGGAGGAGCCTGAAGAAAATGGCAACGGACCAAGAGATATCCGAGGCGCTGCAGACGGTGCTGAGGGAGTCGGCAGGCCCGAATACGACCTTCAGCGACGTCGTTCAGCTGGTCCAGTCCAAGCTCGGCGGCCTCGACCTCTCCCACAGGCTCGACTTCCTCCGCTTCCAGATCCACCTCTTCTTCCAGACCCCACAAAAGGACCACTTTCCCCAACCTCAAAACCCTAACGTCCACCCCTCCCCCTCCGCTTTCCATTTCTTCCCCGCCCATGTCCCCGTCTCCGTTCCCGTTACCGTTCCCGCTTCCTCTTCCTTGCCTCACCACCAGCCCGCTCCCCCGCCCCCTGTCAAGCCCGACTCCCACTATGCCAGCGTCTCGCTTCCGGAGCCGCCCAATGAGAGGTTTGATTTTCGCCTAGAATTTCCAAACCCTAGTCAGCCGGTTTTTCTGCATGCCTCTGAAAAGATTGGAACTTTGATACTTGGGTTTCTTTACCTTGTCAGAGTTTACCTGGAGAGGTCGCATTGTGTTTGAATTTTCATCTTGTTGTTCGAATAGTTGCAGAAAGAAGAGGAATTGTTATTACTTACGATTTGAAACTGAGACAGCAGACATTATGAAAATGTGGAATCCATTTTGGGTTGTTGACCGGTTGAGTTGCATTGGCAGTAAGCCTCTCAATTGTTAGTACTTACGATCACTTCCTTAGCCTTTCTGCTCCATTTACAGACAAGTCATGTATTGACCCTGTAAGCTTCCAGTCCTGGAACACCATGTTCTGGTACTGCTAACCAGCAGTGTTCAATCTTAATGATGTTTCTGTTTTTCTTGACATATGGTTAGCAGCTGATGATGGTCTGCCTTTATATGTGCAGTGTTCAGGTTAAAGGTAAAAGAAAAGGGGGTGCTGGGGGATTGAACAAGCTGTGCAGTGTTTCACCTGAACTCCAGGCCATTGTTGGTCAGCCTGCAATGCCGAGGACTGAGGCCAGGACTTCTGAATGATTCTGCCCCATTTTTGGCTCTTCTTTGAATTTGCAAATGCAAAGTTGTCTTGTTAATTGTTGACAAAATTATGTTCTTGTGCAGATTGTGAAGCAATTATGGGCATATATAAGGAAGAATAATCTTCAAGATCCTAGCAACAAGAGGAAGATCATCTGCAATGATGAACTGCGCATAGTATTTGAAACAGATTGCACTGACATGTTCAAGATGAACAAGTTGCTAGCTAAACACATCAGTCCTCTTGATCCTACTAGTGTGCATCCACATCTATGATGAGTTGTTTCAGTGCATTTATGACAGTAGCTTTATGAGAGAATGATGTTTTTCTTTTTTTACAGGAGAGTCTCAATTGAAGAAGCAGAAAGCAGATGTGGATTCTGGTGCTGATCCTCCTGTTCAAATTTCAGAAGCTCTCGCAAACTTCTTTGGTGTCAGTGACAGGGAGATGCCTCGATCAGATATTACCAAGCGAATCTGGGAATATATAAATGTGAATCATCTCCAGGTAGTTAGCTAACATGTTTTGGGATTGGTTTTTTTTTTTTTTTTTTTGCCGTGGCTTTCTTTCTCAGGCTTTGAATGTGAGAGCTGTATTCCTGCAGTTTGAGAATCTTTAAAGTTTTACTGGCTAACCGGGAATCAACTCGATAATCTTTAGATATTTGGCTGGGTTAACTGGAAGCTTAATTTGCTAGATTGTCCATGCTACTTAAGCCAGTCATAGTGATATCAGGATTTTCATTGGCAATGAGAAAGTTTCGAGCTCACAAGTCCTGCAGTCGAGCTTAGTTGTTTTATTATCAAGTTGAACTATGATTTGTGACATCTGTAGGAAATGTCTTCAACTGATGATGGTGATCTTTTAAGGCCTGACAATATGGTGACAGAAAAAGACATTAAATTTGACTCATTCACTCCGTTGTGACTTTGAAATTCCCAGGATCCTCAGACAATGACTATCCTTTGTGATGCAAAGCTACAGGAGATTTTTGGATGTGAAAGCATCCGAGCGCTAGACATTCCTGGAGTTCTAAGCAGGCATTTGATTGGAAGAACGTGACTGGTGCCATGCTTGCTGGTTAGTTCAAATCTATGTTTGCTGGTTAGTTCAAATCTGGTTAGGGGGACACAGTTCTGTTGTATACAGTGCTTTACTACATATTATTGCTTATGTCATGTTAGGCAATCTGAAACTTGTTCCTCTGACCAAGATAGACTATGAGGGCTTTAAAACATAACTAATGGCTCTGCTGGTTTTACTGTGACGGAATCCTAACGCAATGTCTTGTGGGGTACCTTGCAGGTATGCAGAAGTGCTGCTTTTGATGGAATGAAGTCAAATCGGAGTAGTATATATAGTGTAGTTTTGATTTCTTATTAGACTAATGTTCCCAGCTTATGGAAGCATTCTATGTATAGTGATGGATGGAAGCTTGTTAAATGTTGCCCTTAGACTACTGTTTCTGACATGGCAACTTAGGTTAGATCTCTCCATTGGAATTTCTAACCCTTGTAAAGTGCAGGCGTATCAGAAGAAACATGTAATGTAATGTCCCTGGTAATGAAATCTTATTTACTTGATATGTCCATCCCCGAATTCGCCCAGAGCACGAGAATATGCCTTTTGAAACCAGTTCAGGCTGTGCATGTAGTTTTTGGTCTCCGAGGTATGATCTGGTCCCACACAAAGCTGATTTTGAAATGTCCCTTCCCTTGCCAGCAGACCTCAACATAGATGTTACGGAACAGGCTACTGTCAGATTCTTATCACAACCAATCTCAGCTCTTGGGAACGAACTCCAACCTGGGAACCGCAAGGATGCCTATTATGCACCAATCTTGTCTTCCGGATCAAGCAAGCGTAAATGCATATCGAATAAGCCTCTTCTAAGAGTGATTCTGACCAAAACAGTCAATGCAAACCAATTCGGGTTTGTTACGATGTATATATCTCATGCCCAGGCAAACTCACCGATTCCTAATCAAATTGTCGCGAATAAGTGAATGTGTATTAATCACTCGAATAATTATCATAATTATTGCGAATTGGACCATATGTTTTTTTTATCATGATACTATTCAAAGAAAGCATAGATCACATCTTACTCATGGACATGAAAATGCATGAAATCAGCCCATGTGCTTTCTTCAAAGGGAGCCAGATCCTCCCGCTGCGAGTTGATGATCCGCCGTTAACACAGTCATGCACACCATGCATACTGGACAACGTAAAGCAAATCAAAATGCAAGTCTTGTGCTGAAGACACATCAATGGACAGTTGACCGGCGACATCTCTTTCCAGTGGTGGGTTGGCCTCTTTGTCAACACGAGTCTCGACGTCAACAATGTCTTTTCTTCCCCCTTTTCCATGGCACTCTCGATCTCCCAGTACACATGGAGCTACCTCACTGCTTTCAGGTCCCCGACATCCTAACCGTGTTTGCCTATTCCATCATTTTAATACAAGCAGTCTTGGTGGTACCTTATCGTTGGCATCTTCGACTTCTCGACGTCAACAGCATCCATCTCCTTCAAGCAAAAAACAAAAAAACAAAAAAAAAAAGCAACCACCTCAACTTACAGAAACGTTAATGTTTCTGTTGCAGAGACATGCCTGCAGAAATCGACGGGTCAGCCAAAGTGCATCTCAAGACTAATTTGATGTCTGGTCGGGATTTCTAGAAAAATTTCCGTCGACCTTACCAACCTGGGAATCGATTATGAGATCATTCATTTGGGGTATAATGAGGGAACCGCCAGTCCAACTTTAGGTTGGTTAATTAGTTGTCATGGTTCATTCCTTAAATTTCTAAATTCGAGGAGAATTTCATTCTTTGATAGACTGGCAAAAACTAAAATATGATTCAGTGAAGTTCTATTTAATTTCTGAATAATAAGTGCTAAGCATTGAAAAATCAAAAACAGGAATTTGCGGCTGAGATGACTTATTAATACGTATATTTGTGCTTTATACGATTTTAATCATAAATTAATATGATTCCTTTAAATATGTAATTTTTATTATTTAATCGAAAATATGCAGTAAAATAAATTAGTTCTAATTGGGAAAGAAGCAGCCTTGTTTCCTTTTTTGTGAAATAAAAAAGGACACGTTTTTTTAGTAATTGTAGCGTAATCAACAAATTGAGTTTTGACCAGGAAGTCAACAAGCCGCTGTTTTGTTCCACGACCTTGACAGTTGTCCTCCCCTTATTGGCTTTCTCACTGTCGGAAATGTTCCCAAAGAATCAACTTTTTTCCTACAGAACATGATCTGAGCCGAAGAAGACCACAGAGAGAGAGAGAGAGAGAGAGAGGCCATGAATCGGAGAAACTCCATCCTTGCAAAGGTCGTGATCTTCCTCTTCGCCCTCAATTCCCTCACTCTCTACCTCTACTTCCATCCCGTATCGGGGAACCACCCTCAGTTGCCGGTAGACGACCGTTCTCTGCTGACGGATGACCGCCGGAGCCTCTTCGATCTTAAGCCATGGCCGATCCTGCCGTCCTACCTCCCCTGGTCGGAAAACTCGAGCGTCCGGTCCCGCTCCTGCGAGGCCTACTTCGGGAACGGCTTTACTCGCCGCCACGACCTCCTCCGCTCCCGCGGCAGCAGCGGATGGTTCCGGTGCTTCTTCAGCGAGACGCTGCGGAGCTCGGTTTGCGAGGGCGGGAGGCTCAGGATGGTCCCCGGCAGGATAAGGATGTCGAGGGGAGGAGAGAGGTTGGAGGACGTGATGGGGCGAGGGGAGGACGAGGAGTTACCGGCTTTCGATGACGGCGCCTTCGAGATTGATGGAGGCGGTGGCAGGGGTGAGTTTGGTTTAGGGTTTAAGAGAGGGAGGAAGCTTGCGAATGGGGAGTTATTGAATATTTATGTTCCTGCTGGTGGGATTTCTCGGCACACCATGCGTGATTTGATCGGGTCGATTCGCATTGTTGGGACCAAAGATTTTGTCTGCGATGAGGTTAGAGGCTTCAATTCCATTGCCTGCTTGGACATTTATATTCTTTCTTGCAAGTTTGGAATCCGAGGAAGTCGGTTCCTGAGTTGACTACAGACACAGTAGAGACTGCAAGTTCATAAAAATGTCTGAATGCCATGTTGTTTGAAGATCTGATAGTCCAAGTAGTTTTGAGATCTTACTTAGTCCAGACGGAAGTTCTGAGATTTGCAGCAGCCTTGATAATTTAATTGCCTTATCAAATCCTACGGGAAAACTTGCCCCCTGTTAGTTGAAGTCTTAATGTTAATGGTATGAATGGGAAAGATTGAATTTGCTATGTTTAGTTCTCTCTTTGCTTCGATTCCATTGCTTTATCCCTGTTTTCGGTATTTTACTGTGTTTCCTTTTTGCTCTCTCACATGAAACAGTGTGATTACAGTGGGTTGAGGAGCCAGCACTTCTAGTCACCCGCTTCGAGTATGCAAATCTTTTTCACACAATTACTGATTGGTATAGTGGATATGTCTCTTCCAGAGTCACTGGATTGCCTTTCCGACCCCGTGTGGTATTCATTGATGGTCATTGCACGGTACGCCAATGACCTCTAAAAGCTCTCTCCTTTCCATTCTTCAATCTATCTTTTTGTTGTCAAGCACTAGGTAGTTCTTGAAGCTTTAGAACTTCCCATTGAGAAAATATCTTCACTTGCATTTTCTTTAACTGTTTCCGAATTCCTTAGTTTAGATGCGTGCTTTTGCTATTTAATGCACCTAACCTCTGCTCCTTTCCATGACATTAACCAGTCACCAATGGAGGAAACATGGGATGCATTATTTTCGGGCTTCACTTATGCTAAAAGTTTTAATGGATCGGTTTGCTTCAGACACGCTGTTTTATCTCCTTTAGGATATGAGACTGCCCTGTTTAAGGGACTCAGTGAACAAATAGATTGTAAGGGAGCATCTGCCCATGATTTGTGGAAGGAACCTGATGACCAGAAAACTGCCCGACTGTCCGAGTTTGGGGAGATGGTGAGGGCAGCTTTTGGATTCCCGGTTAACAGACACCGCCATGGAAGATCTTCCTCTAGTCATAATGTGCTCTTTGTTCGACGTGAAGATTATCTGGCACATCCACGCCACAGTGGCAGACCTGAGTCAAGGCTCAGCAATGAGCCAGAAGTCTTTGATGCCATAAAGAGTTGGGCTTCCAATCACTTGGATTGCAAAATCAATCTGGTGAATGGATTTTTCGCGCATATGTCCATGAAAGAGCAAGTCCAAGCCATCCAGGACGCTTCGGTAATCATCGGTGCTCATGGGGCTGGCCTCACTCACATCATATCTGCGACTCCTAAGACGGTAATTTTCGAGATCATTAGCAGCCAATATAGAAGGCCCCATTTCGCTTTGATTGCGCAGTGGAAAGGCTTGGAGTATCACCCCATGAATCTTGCTGGATCACATGCTAATCCAGCCGAAGTTGTTGACAAGCTCCGTGATATAATGAGGAGCCTTGGATGTTGACACATTCCATAGCCTTGATTGAGACAATTCAACTCGTTGCTGCCTTCAGTTGAGATCGATGGATCAGGATTGATTGCTGAATGGAATTCAACTACTCAAGTTCTCGAAGGTACTCATTCTTTTCATAAATTAATAGCTTGACATGGGTAAGCTGGAACACGGGATATAGTGAAGGAGGAAGCTAATTCAACATACAACTGAATTTTGGCTTTTGGGTTTGTTTTGGAAGAAGAATAAGCAGTGAATGGAGGGACAGCATGATAGGGCAATTTCTTCTTGTTTCCCTTTTTGACAGAAATTTGTACTTTCCATGGCTTCTATTGTACCATAAAAGATTGCTGATAGAACTTCACTGAGCTCTACTGCATAGACTGTAGAGCCCGTTCATTCTTCTTTCTCAGAAAATGAACCATGTACCGTGTTCGGCGATGAATCCGACCATGTTTCAATTGAGCTGGGTGTTTTAATGCAGTTTTTTCCTTGACAGTTTCATCGTGAAAACAGAATCAGTATATTGAGTTTTCCAATCGTTCGAACTACTGCTAAATTTCATGCCCTGAATGCAATTATATAAAGATGTTAATGGTCCAAGAGATTGCTAAGCATAATTACAGTGTACATTATGCTGACCTACTGTCTCATGGACACTTTGTTACACTTGGTACGCTATACATCTACTATGTTACAATTGATGCATTTGAATCGGAATAAATAAATACAATGGAATGATTTATGTTACATTTGGTAAGCTATACATCCCTTTTGCCACAATTGATACATTTGAATCAAAATAAATACAATGTGATGGCCAACGGGGCGGTAGCCCCACTGGTGGGGGACTGGGGAGCTCACCTAGAGCTCCCAAGTTCAAATCCCAGGAGGGGCACTTCTCCGTTGGTGGGGGCTTTCAGTCCTCTTGAGCCCGTCAAGTTCGCCTGGCTTACCCGGCACACGTGGTTTGCGGGCTATTGCGTGTGCCCCGAGGAGGAGGTGTCGCAACCACCGCTAGTCGGGCCCGGAAGGCGCTCGGATACATCGGTTATCAAAAAAAAAAAAATACAATGTGATGAATATTTAGCCCTTTATTTTATACATTTTATTTAATTACACACAAAAAATTAATATATGCTTCATATTAAAACAATGTTTTCTCATTCATATAAGACAGATTCCTTAAAAAGAGTTAAAAATATATTCCATTACATCTCCCAATTATATTCCTTCGTAATTTCACAATAAACGTAAAAAGCTATTGATCGTGACATACATTTTATCTTACAAAATTTATTCTGTGTTGTTTCGTAGGGAATGTATCCTTCCTACTCATCAACTTGATTTGTGTATGCATATCCCCTGATTACTTGCCCAGAGAAGTCTCGTTTAATTGAGCTCAATCAAGGAAACAGCCTCGAATTTCAGTCCCAAATTCAACAAGGATAATATCAGATAGATCTTGAGAACGTAAAGAGGCAAAACTCAGCATGATATAACTCAGGTCACAACAAAATGTTAACTTAGCAGAGAAATTGAAAACAATAGTTTGTGTTTCACTAGAATCGTAACATGTAGAAAAAGCAAAACCGAATCATTTCCAAGCAGGGTTCTTGTCCAGAAGGATGGAAAGACAGGAAACGAGAAGAGCTAAATCCCAAAATTTTAAGCAGCTGCACCCTTGCCCTTCTTCCTCTGGAGCTTCTTCATGTAGAACTCGAGCTCTTTGCCTTCCAGGATGTACCTGCAGCATATATCACCATCCATTATCCATTCATGTGAAAAGAGCAAAAAGTGCATTGACAACAGCATGGCAAAGTGCAATCAAATTAGAGGAGATTCTAATATCTCGCAGTATTAGATAGCATATGGCTCACTAGCATGACTCAGAGAGAACATCCCAAGACAGAAATTGGCAACCTTTTACAGCTCCAGCATGACTGTAAATACATTTAAGGAACAAAAAAGAACATAAATAGCTAACCCATCAGCACGTCCACATTGCCCAGGTCTGGATGAGATGCATGCTAGCAGACGACCGCTGCCAAATTGCTCCTCAATATGTGGGTCCAGCTTACGCTCCTTCTGACGCTTCTCCAACTTCCTCTGCACATGGTTGCTCTTCTTCACCTCCTCAGCAGGAGCCTCACCCTCCTATTGACAAAATAGTTTCAGTTCGTCAATAACACAGTGTACTAACAACAAAGTTTACAGGGAGAAGTGTCCTCCTTTGAACAAAAGCTTAGGTCTAATTTGGCAAAGATGCCTTGCCTCTCCTTCTTTCTTGGCTGCTTGAGCCTTCTTCTTGCGGCCAATATCAACTCCATAATGCTGAAGATACCACTGCTTGAATGGGGCAGCATCAACCTGAACAATGGCACTCTTCACCAGAGTCTGAGTACGGACCAGCTCATTGTTTGATGCATTGTACACCACATCAAGAATCCTCGTCTTACGGGTCACAGCCTCGCTTCCCCACGAGTAATTTCCAGTGTCAAGCCTCAAAGCACGCCACTTGACATTTCCACCACGAACCCTAACCCTCCTGACTGTCTTGTTGCTCGACAGTTTTGTGTTGGCTGGCTGCCTTCCAAGCTCATACCTATATAAGGCAGCAAAAACATTAACAAGCAAAACAAGACGCATGTCAATTCAGATAAAATGAAAAAATCTCGAAGTTTGTGGCATGGTGGCTCATTGTGAATGCTTGCAGAAGCACAAATCTATGCCAGCTCGATATAGGAAAAAGAAAAAGAAACCGCTTTGAACAGGCTTTACTGTACGTATGCATTCTCTTTCAATTCATGCGAATGAATATGATCCTTACAAGCTAATCAATAGATCAATTCCTATACACAAACATTCAAAACCACGATTGTAACAATCCCACTTCAGCATAATCATATGACAACTTGGGAACACCATTGAAAGGGCAGTCAACACTTCTGAAGCAGGCCAAGCTTATAATCCAAATTGAACATCATAAGCTTCTAATTCGCATCTAATTCATGTTCATATATTGAGAAACACTCATCTCCATGCGCTTCAGATTGGAACCAAAGATCATACACATAACCAACACCGAAAATATCGAGAAAAGAGGTAGGGCCTTACTTTCTCTTCTTCCTCCAGGCCTTCTTCTTGCCACCAGTGGCACGCCTCTTGTGCATAGAATCACGGGAGATACCTGCAAAGAAACAGCAGCAATTCCCATCATCAGCAAAGCCGACGAACACGGCCACAGCGTCTCGAGCATTGAAGTTCCATGATACAGGATGTCAGTGGAGTACCCATTTTGTGTAGCTAGGAAGCACTGGTATGCCTCTGCGTTCTCGCCGTTCCAAACGCCTGCGATGGAGCCGCTCGGGTGTGTCTAGCAGAAGCAAGGCAACTGAGATACAGCGAGCCTGTGCTTTTACTCTAAACCCTAGCCTGCGAAATTACATAAAAGTCCTCGCTCTTTCAATGCAAGGCACGCGCAAAAAGGTTAATTACCCAGACGATCTGGATCGTTGCTTGTCATCTCGGGGCATAGACGGTTGAGCTCTGCGGATAACATTTCAGTTTCCACAAGTCCACTGGAAGTGTATATTACTTGTGGGCCGAAAAAACTTTTAATGGTTCCCATGGGCCCAATTGAGGCCCAAAAATTACAGCCCAGCCCATAAATTGGATCACCCACCGTTGGAGCCCATTGTAGCGAAGTGTCAAATCAAGCGGCTCTCACTAAAATCTAAAGGGAATAAAAAGCAAGACGGCCTTCAAAGTAAGTTTGGTGCAATGGTTTCCATCCTTTTAAAATGAGATTAAGAGGATCCGAGTTGAACACTTATCGATTGGACTCCCTGTGGTCCTTCAACTGCTCTTCTGGTTTACGTACAAAGTCAAAGAGACTCCAAGACAGGATAACGTTTGGTTTCCATCCTTTTAAAAGCCGACCAGACAGTTGACTCCAGAGAGCTGAATTTGGGACATCTCTAGAAAGCCCTTCGGATCCATATTTCGCATTGAATTGATGAAGCCAGCCCCAGCTGAAAAGGACTCTAGTGGGGTCGAAAATCCGAGTCAGCGATCGATACGTGTTGTTCACAAATTGAATCGGAGATAATCTCAAATTTGAGCATCTTCAGAAAGTATCAAGGAAGATATCCATCGAACCCCGAGAAGCTTTTTATGACTTGTATTTTTTCCCCCCGAAATTGGGTGTTTGGATATGAAGCTTGTAACTTTTTTCATATCGATCTCGGATAGTCTGGAATTAATTAGAGGAAATTACTTCATTTTAAATTTAAAGTAATGCGATTCCATGGTTAATTAATAGCACTCTTACCATTGGATTCAGGGAAATCAATTTTTCGGTCTATATTGTCTCTTACTATTCAAGAGTTCAATGAGTCACATCTAGTTCATATTAGAACATAGTCGGTGTATTAAGGAATGAAATTTCTCCCAATTACAAATTTTCTCCAAGAGTTGAGCAAGAATTTTATTTAAAGGAAATTTTATTATAATAGTAAAGAACTCACTTTTAATTAAATGACATTGGATTAGCTATCATGAATTTAGAATTGAAAATGTTGGCCAAAGAAAAGAATTTAGAATTGAAAAATTGGCAATCGAAGCATCTAATGCCATCGGATTCCTTATCTAAGAAAATTCTAATGGAGTTTATGGAGAAAGTCAAGCAAATTGGGCTGAGAGGGACCCCAACTTTCTGCTCCATTCCTAGGAGCCCTAAAGCACCCAATAATTTAAAAAAAAAAAAAAAAAGATCCAATCCACAGGTATCGATCGACAGTGCCACCTACAACCACCCCTAAGGACTTCTAGACACTATGTGCTCACGACCGTAAGAGTTAGTTCAAGTTAACAGAATATACATGTATTTTATAAGTATATCACAAGTTTGTGGATTCAATTTTTCCTCATGCATGTAACCTGTTATCAAGTCATTTAACATTGGGAGAAAACAATTTCACCGTTACAAGAAAATAATATTAAAAAAATAGGTCTTTTTCGACTACAAAGAATATTCATATGGATTATTTTATGCAACAATTGCGAGGGTTGAATAGTCAAGAGGTCCACTAACTTAGAAATGTGGTATCACATGATTTTTTTAAATTTTATTTAAAAAATATTTTATTTCTATTTCTAGAAGAGCCAATATTTGCTAATAAATCTTCTCGAGTCCCACAATGGGGATATCGATAAATACCCAATCATTTTCACAATCTACTCATTCAGCCAAACTATGTTGAACAAAACAAATCAAAGGGATTTAAGGCTTCTCCGTGACATGGTTTTTTTTTTTAAAAAAAAAATATGACATTGGTGAATTTAGATTGTTTTCGACGTTCGCGAGTCTAGAAGGGTAAGGAGGAAAAAGGGATTAAAAGGTATAAGAATACAACCGATACAATCCAATGTAAGATTTCCTTATCTTAAGTCGAGATGATATCACTGTACTAAATTTCTTTTTTATTATCATTTTACAGTAAGTATAATTCTGTCTAGAATCCTATAACACAACTCCACACACTACAAGAAATAGCCATGTTATTGGCTACAAGAAGCTGATGAAAATGTACGAAAATTGACGAAAAAGAACAGTTTATCGTCAATCTTTTGTCTAAATGAGACAGATGGCAAAACCCTTGACGCAAAAGAACTCAGATTTTCTGAAGTGAATGAGCCCTAATTTTTTGAACAACTCATATTTCAAATTAATTTAATGATGTGTAGCATGTATATGTGTCCAAGTTTAATATAAGCAGTGAACTTAACCGTGCAAGACCCCCTGAATGGAGTAAATTCAAATAACACAGATCCTGCCTTTTCCCAACTTCTCACAATTATAAAGTTTGAGATTTTAATTATCCAAACTCTACAATATTAAAAACTAATCAGGAATTTTATGCGTTTTGAAAATTAATTTTTTTTTCATATTCTATTTATTATAATAAATTTCTTCCCACAGAATAGAGGGACATGCTAGGGATTGGAAACCCTAAGAAGATCTACATACATTATCGTAGGCAGCTCTTTTTTTTTTTTCATCGTATTATCTTTTCATTCTTTTTTGCTGTCTTTTCTTTTCCTTTTCTATTTTCCTTCTCTTTTTATCAGAGGGTGTCATCGAAAAAGATTAAAGGTCTCCGACATGTCATCTCCTCCAACGTCTACTTCGTACAAATAATCTCATATAAATGTGAAAACATGCCTTAAAATATGGGTAGTCGAGATATTTCGATAATTCTTTCCTCTAATTAGGATTTTCGATTCAAGAAAATCTCCAGCACATCGGATATAACATTTGATAATGTCTAGTGCACCCGAGAATTTTTCCTCCCTGTTCAAGTATTATGGATGTAAACGATTCATGATTGAAAAAGTATTCATCGTTAAATCCTACATCAAAAATATTATAAAATAACCTTAATTAAATTATAAGAGAATCAAGCACTATCATCTAGTTAGGTTATGTGAGTGAGTTTGAACTATTATATGCTGGTAGAAATTTTGCGAAAATTTTTATCCATTAATTAGCTCATCCAATTGAAATCTAAATAAGTTATAATTTATTGTATTTTTGAATAATATCTTAGAGGTTGGAGCAAGTTCATGATTGATTGCCCACAAATTAATATTGATTATTTCAGCAAGAAAAGCATACATGAATGGCCCAGATGATTGCCGCCCCACTAGTTAATTTGTACTACTTTTGGCTTTGGAAAAACGACAACTTTAGTAATGTCAATTGGAGCTACATGAAAAATCAAAGGCATACATACTCACATATGTAAGGGATGACTCAGCTATACATTTGATAGGGTCTTCACTTATTTCTCTTCTTGGATAAGGTGTTAACCCAATGTTTTTTGGTGTACAACATTTGATAATCATAAATCCAATGAATACTAACTAATTTATGTTCGAGTCGGGTCTTAACTTGACGTGTCTCCATATGTTTCACAAATTATATAAAACAGAGAGATGGACAGCAGTGCTGAAGACTCACCACTCTCCTCTATGCAAAGTTTCGATTTTTTACACATAAGAAGGCCAAGTAATTGTTAAGATTTGAATTTGAAACTTGGGTTTTCAACTCTTACCAAAGTTAACATGAAAGCGCAAAGTCACCGCGTGCCACGTATCTGAACGGAAGAACTTAAAAAGGAAAAGTGAAAGGACTGTTTCAAGCCTTCGTCAAAGGATTTGAACTAGTGGCTAGTGAGATGATCTGTTTTCCCCCTCCTTTTTCCCTTTGTGGGATAGTTTTCGTAAGAAAAAAGTAATGAAGTGATTACCAAGAGGGGTTGGGCCGAGTGGTAAGCAGCTCGGTGCCGCTTAAGGAGGTCTCAGGTTCGAGACCTCACGTACGCAGACACCCCTCTTGGGAGCCTCACCCGCCATTGCCAGGCGTGCGACCCGGGGCGACCAACGGATTAGTCAAGTATGGTTGGCTGAAAGATGCCATCTCACCGCTGGTGGGGCCTGCTTGGATACCGTGGCTGGCGACCAAAAAAAAAAAAAAAAAAGTAATGAAGTGATTATTGATTAGATTGCATGCAAATTGATAGTCCCTCTTCCCTTTTTTTTTTTTTTTTGTCTTTATCACTGTTGAATCTGATCAGATCCTTTTCCCATCGATTTGAAAGAAAGATTGTGCACTGTTGTTGGGGATTAAGAAATTTCAGCAACCCATACATAAATATATATTATACACGTATTTTTCCGGATTTCATCGCCAGGATTTCTGAAAAAGTTTTTGCCAATTTTTTTTACGTTTGAGATCGATTTTGATATTACTCATTTAAAATATAGTAGAAAATCACCAGATCAAAATCATGTTATTGTGTGTGTATATATATATGTATGTATATATGTATGTATCAATAGTCATAATCAGCGACCTATTTTTACCTAATAATTGACTTCATGCTCTGATATGACAAGCCGATTCCCCCTAGGTGGAAAAATCAGTGAAGACTAGTGCACTTTTGTGAATTTTAAGGGCGCAATGAGATTTAAAAAAACTCAGATATTATGTAATCAAACCGTAATATCACTACTATTATTATAGTTATCCATCTCCTACGCATAAAGAATGTTTGGAGTTGATTATTCCATAATATAATCTAGCCCATAAACCGGTTTACTTCCGGTTTCCATCCGGTTTTGCTGGCAAAAGTGAATTGGAAAGGAACATCGTCACCCGGAAAAGATTACTCTATGGATATACAGATATTGAAGTGTTCTATATTTTAATGTATGACCTTCATGTATCCAAAGTTACATACAGACAAATGCTTGTTTACTTTTTCCTCAATCTCCTCCATAATTTCATGCTGAATTCATACACAACAAGACATCGAACCACGTAAGACATCCAACCACATGGGGAGCACTGGACTCTGTCGTATTAGGAGCTGCCCACAAACCTACACAGTAGGAATTGGAATAGGGAGCTAACTTTCCTGTTCTCTTAGTATAACTAGTTGATCATCATTACATTATACAGGTTAGACACTTTCGGTGCACAGACGCCTGGTATCCAAAAGGTCATATTTCTCGACAAGATTGTCTTATGAGCATTCGGGGCAGCCATCGACACAGGAGTGTTAGGGATTATTTGCACACATCTAACACATTCGGTCTCGAATTTCATGCAGTGGCACTAGCAATTATTCTAAACTAGTGCAGAGCACGGCACGACAGTCCGATGAGCTTTACCTCTATCTCAAGGCTGTGTCTTCTCATCGATCACATCGAGAATATGACCCTTGCACATTTCGAATATTTTAGTAATCGTACGTCCTTAATATCATATATTTTGATTTCAACCGCTCGTTCATTTTCTTTTTATAAGAGAAATTTACGTGTATAGGAAGAGAGAAGAAAAAGAGGAGGACTAAGGGGCCAAAAAGAGACCCATAAAAATTCGATTTTAAGATATCTGTGTATCGAATTCCTGTCTTTTGATCTGTGGCCTTATTATTTGTTGGGATTATTCATCACCGAGTAATTATAAAAAGTGTACGAGTCAGATGACCAGTTCAGAAAAGCAATTGGCTTCGCATCCAATCTCCCCATGGTCTAACAGAGCACTCGATGATTTTATTTTGACGTGTTAATCCTTAAATTCAAAGGAAAATGTGAGAATGATGGAAAAAAAAGGGTTTATTTTAAAACTTTACGGGTAATTTATCAATGATAAGAGTTAATAAAATTAATCTTAATCTTATATCATAAAAAATACGACTGTTATTGCATTAAAATCTTCTTTGATGTAATTAAAAATACAAAAATGCACTCATCTCCCTTCTCATTGGTCCCCGTCTCCACCCCGAAGTCCACTCTCCCCCGGCGCGTGGATGCTGTCCCTGTCCGCTTCTGCTTTCCTGCCGTGCAAATTATCCACCAGAGGGTAAAAACCTCCCCGGCCGTTTCTATTACATGTGCCTCTGGGAGCAAGGATTTGTAGTTTGCTAGTTTAGATCCAAAAGTGTTCGATGTCTCAATTATTATATAAAAAAAAGGACCGCCCCGGCTATTTATTTATGCTTCCAGCCCGTACCTCTCTCCAACGTGGTCTTCTCCGACATTCCCTCCACTACACGCGCCCCTGAATTCTCCATACATCAGCCAACGCCGAAGCAGCAGAGCAGAAGCTGCAGAGCAGAGCTTAGCTGTTGGATACTGTAAAGTGTAAACAGGTGCACCGTTGTCCCGAGCGACGGGTGCTCTATTCTAGAATTGGGTTTTGGGAAGATCTTGAATTGCAGCTGATTGTTCGAGAATCTGAGAGGTAAGGCACCCAAAACGAGAAGAAATTTCAGAACTTGTATGTCTATCTCAAGCCTTTCCATTTCCCCGGATTTGTTGTTTTGTGGGGATGAGTTGATTGTTGCTTCTCCTGGGGGGAAATTTCGGTCCTAGTCCGTTGGCTTTACTTGAGGCAAATCGGATTTGCTGTCTTTTGTTTACTTTCCTTGGATTCCGGTGATTTTGTTTTCTTATTGTCGGTAAAGTTTGTTGCTTTATTGGAAACTGTTCATTTCTGACCCAGCCGTGAGCAGATGATGCGTCTTCGCTTATTTTAATGCGGGTAGGGTCTTGGGCTTTTGCGGGGTTGTCTCAATTATTGGGGGTTTTGGCGCTCTCAGGTCTCGAGAAGATTTGGTTTTTAGGTTACTGGGTTTTGCTTGCTTCGTGTCAATCAACCACATACTGGGATTCAGGGCTCATAATTCATCACCAGGGTTTGTGTTTTGTGGACGGAATTTCAGTTCAAGGTAGGTTTTTGTTGTGTTCTTGGCTCATCCTCGCTAGTGTTTAAAGTATTCTGGTTTTCCAGGGTTCCTTTGCCGCCATCTCTGAATCCTGTGCTTGTTCTCAGTTCATCAAGCTTTTTCCTTGAAGATATTGTCTTTATGCGTCTCAGCAGAAGTTTCTCTCTTATTTTGACTGATGAATTGCTGAGTTTCTAGCTTGTGAGAAGTTGCAGATTATTAGGCTCTAAGGCTTCCAAGGATACTGAGCTTCCAGTGTTTATTGCTGTTTGTTACTTTGTGATTTTGCAGGTTAAATTGAAATTTGCTGCTATCCCCATGGATTCTCCGCAGTCCGTTGTCACATCATTCAAGAACACTGTCCCCGAGATTCAGAAGCAGCCTTCCGATTTCTTTACTCTGAACTCGGCCCAGGTAACCGAGGAGGTCGAGTTCAATGGGCGTCCCAATGGATGCTCAGAGAGCTTCATTGGCGCTCTTGAGGTTTTCGTCCATCATGCTCGGGACATTCACAACATCTGCATATACCACAAGCAGGACGTGTATGCTAAGCTCTGCTTAACTAGCGATCCCGAGAACACGGTCTCGACCAAGATCATTAATGGCGGAGGGAGGAACCCTGTCTTTAATGACAACCTCCAGCTGAACGTCCGAAACGTGGACTGTTCCCTTAAGTGTGAGATATGGATGCTGAGCCGAGTGAAGAACTATCTCGAGGATCAGTTGCTGGGCTTCGCTCTGGTTCCACTGTCTGAGGTCATCCTTAAGAATGGCAAGTTAGAGAAGGAGTTCTCTCTGTCTTCAACTGATCTCTTTCACTCCCCGGCAGGCTTTGTTCAACTCTCGCTCTCGTATCATGGAGCTTCTCCTGAAGTGATGGAAATCACCCCATTGCCCTCTGCTGATGTGCCGGTTCAGGAATCTGTGGCGTCTGAGCCGATTCCTAGTCAGTTAGACAAGATTGAGTTCCCTGACCCGAAGATTGTGAATGAGAATGAGATGATGGTCTCAGAATATTTCGGGATCTCGTGCGAGAGTTTGGAGTCGGAGACTTCTGAGAGCTTGACCGCTTCTGATGCTGAGAAGCTCCAGTCAGAGGAAAACTTTGCAAAGGCTGCTTTTGAATCAATACAGCCCTCTAAGTTTGATTCTCCCCCAAGCAGTATTTCAACTAATGGGTTTTCATCTTCTTCACTCCCTGTTAGTTCTCAGTCCTCAGAAACTCCAGCTGCTGCTGTAAAGTCTCCGACTCCAAGTGAGGAACACGAGTCTAGGCCTCCCAATTCGGGTCAGAAAGATCAGAGTGGGGACAGTGAATCCTCGGGTGGTGCCTCGAGCAGTTCAGTTGCAAAGCCTGTGATCTCCGTTAATCTGGTGCCCGAGCAAAATGTGGTTCAGCAACAGGATATAGTGGACATGTACATGAAGAGTATGCAGCAGTTCACCGAGTCTTTGGCGAAGATGAAGCTCCCAGTGGACATAGAGAGCGAGAAGAACAGTCTGAACAAGAAGTCAAGCTCTGAAGAGAAGGTGCAGCAGGCCTCAAAGAACAATGAGTCCCGTGTCTTTTATGGGAGCAGAGCCTTCTTCTGAGCTTTTATGGATCTATCTATCCACCTTCCTGGAAGGGAGGACTGAAGATGAAAAGACTGAAGACAAGACACACAGGTGACTGAATTAGAGTGAATGTAAGACTGATGCTAGTAGTAGTGTAGCTGTAGTAACTTGTTATGTTGGGCGTGAGAGTTTTCTGAATCCTTTTTATTTGGCGGATGTTTCAAGGTGACCGAGATCGTGACATGTTTACACTATGTGTTATGATTTACGAGCTGTGAACACTGTTTCTACTTGTATAAGAGTCATCCTTCCTTAGTAGTGCAACTGATTTCATCTTCCAACTATCACTGTATGATTGCTTCTTCCAATCATCTCTTTGTAGCCTGATTCACTTAATTATGGTCCAATAATGCAGACCCATGATCCAAGCGATTCTTTTGGAAATTGACCCTACAGTCACATGTTTATGTCATGAGGCGCACAATGATTAAGGTTGTGGGACAAAGCATTCCTATGATTGTGCTTTGTCCTGTTCCAGTATCAGACCCAAAATCATCGGGATTGTGCAGATATCACGGTATGTTCTGTCCGGCACAGTAGGAAGAAAGTGAACTTTTGAAGATATCTGGATTCTGTCATACGGAATTCGACCATTGTACATTGTGATTTCTTTAAGACTGTTCATATTACTCGGGCACATAATGGCTTTTACCTTTTAGAATTGAGGGTTCTTCAATCTGCAGGCTTGCAATACTGCCCAGAAGGATGGATTTTTTTTAACATGGGCACCTCAATCATTTCATATGCTCTAAATGATGATGTGTTTCATACGGATCCAAAGTCTGCCCATCAACTTTATAACTCATCCTCCGGAGCCCAACCCTCTGTAGAATAGAACAGGCTCCACACTTTCCTTTCCTCCACTTGCAGATTGGTGTCGGCTCACAACTGGGTAGTTGACCTTACGATGAAGCTTGATGAGGAGGCGATGCTTGTAGTATCCAAGTCCTTGAATCTCCTGCTTCAGGTTGTGAATATAGTGTGCATTAATCTTCAGCCTCTGCAGAACTGCTTCCCCCCTTAGCAGTTCCACCAAAGTTCTGGGACCCCAATGTTGTTCTCAAATGGGACTTGAAGCTTTGTATGCGCTAAAAAAAGACAATACAATTAGGCATTCATTGAAATTCTCCAATTTTGTAAGTCATACAGGTCATGGTAACTTCGGCAGAGGACTTGTTGGAGGTCATCATCGGTTAAGAGGTCTCCAGCAAAATTGGACACTGTTTGTAGTATAAGCCTTCCAGAGTGCGCGACTGAGTCCCATGTGCTGGTAATGACCCAGCCGATGAAACTCACAGTCGAAGGTAGAGGCATAGAATGGACCATATGAGTGCACATGCCTGAGTTGATGATGAATCATTGGTGCCCTATAACCTTAGTTGGCAAGCACCCCACTTGCCTCCGGGGATTTAGGGAAATATGCTCATTTCCTCTTCCAAACATCAAAAAGTTCATTTTGTCCCCACTGTTCACTGCTAAACAAGCCCCAACTTCCGTCACAACTATAATTCCATATCAGTTGTATGAGAAGAAAATCTTGGGTATATTGAGATAGTTCGATGATGTCAAGAGTATGAAAACTATCATCTTTGTGTGATGGATCCGTAATGTTACAGATGGTATTAGAGGCAACTTCGACCTATAATTATGGGGGGATTGCAAGTAGTTTATATTTGAAGGTAGACCTCGGAGATTGTTTGAACCTCTGCCCAAGAGTGGCGCGAATTACCTAGATCCGACCCAAGATACCAAAATTAACACTTTTGGATGGTAAAAGATACACATATTTTCACATGATTTACAGATTTACCGTAGTCTCAATCAGACCAGCATGTATGAAGGCAAAGGTGGGAGGGACCACATGGGTGGTATAAGGTGGACTTGAAAGGGTTTTGAAAAGGAAGCACATTAAAAATGGAAAGGGACATGGAAAGCTTGAATAAGAAAAAGGATGGAAAGATATGATATGTGTGTGTGTGTGTGCGCGCAATATATATTCCCACTTCTTTTGGCTAATGTGGAAGTGGATAAGAGTGAATGTGACCACACATAGACACAGAAACAATCTATTTTCATCTTCTTATGATCAGAAACTGAAAGTTCATTTGCTGATTGTAACCCATGACCCATCAAACTCCACATACAGGAAGAAAAAGGAAGGAGATTCTGACTTTCCGAGTCTCTAGTAACCGACGAACTGCCAAAACAACCATATATATATATATATATATATTTAATCAAGAACTGCAGACTTTGACAGGGTCTTCAACCGGGTCCATCTCATTAAGCTCGTCCAATTGCAAAGCTAGGAAGAAACTGAGATGTCTATCAAAAGAGAATGAAGGATAAAGACAACCTGGAACTCCAACGATGAACGAACATAACTGTACTGATATGAAGTTTTAAGGTGAAAGTCTCATACAATCTGGTAAAGACAGACCCCAACAGAAGAAGGGGCGAAGAATCATAGAGAAATACTGAACATTTCCAAGAAATTACAGCATCAAAAGATACAAACCGAAAGCAGAATGGATACATAAAAGGGAAAAATACAACACCCTATGTGACTGGTATGCTTCGTGTAGATCAGATCAATCGACAGCATGTATAAAGTTGCACAGCCGGAGTTATATTCCTATGGTCCCTGGTGAAGAAAAACTGTGAAAGGAAAGAAGAGTCCTTCTCCGTAACTGGTCCTGCTCCCCCGAGTATCATATTACTCGAACAAGAGCTCTGTTAGAACTACACGAACAAATAATTCTTGTAAATCTGAGACATAGTTAAACATCGTAGAAGTATGAAATGCCAATTCTCCGCCCTGTTCAAACTTGCCAATCTTCTACTAAAATTACGAGGTAATTTTGCAAACAACAGTCTCTCCTAAGCAGCAATTCCTGCAGCAAGATGTAAAGAGGGGACAAAGGAGAAAGTAAATAGATATGAACAGTTCCAAAAGAATGAGGATATGCATCATGAGATTATAAATGGAATTTATGTACAAGATGTAGGAAATGGTAAGATGAAAATCGGAGCTTCGAATGAGATATAATCCATCAAATAATAGACTGCTGAAAAGAACAATGCCTATGAATCAGGGGGGAAGGTGAACTACCATTAGTTCAACCGAAGAATATCATCAACCCAACATGCTTCTACTTCACAATGCATTTCCCGATCCTACAGATTACCTTTACTATACACATTTCACGAAGAATATCATTAGCTCAACATGTTTCAAATTCATAAAGCATTTCCCGGTTCTACAAATCATCTTAACTATGTGTAATGCTAAGGTCAAGAGAAATAAGCTTTGAAAGAAAGGCAGTACCTCTATTTGATTCTCTACCTGCAGCACTATAACTTCCAACAAAGCTTCCAGAATTTCTGCTTCCGAGTTCTGAACCAATGTTGCCAAGCCCATAACTGAAACTTCCTGAAGTGCTCCCCTCAGGAGTAGGTGTAAGCCAAGTCGAGTGACCATAACCCAAACTGTGGCGGTTTAACTCGCTATAGCGCTCCTCAAAATTGCCATGGGCACCAGAAAATGAAGAATTCGTGCCCTCAAAACTGCCCAACGATTTCCTTTCATTTCCTTCTCCCAACCCAAAAGCATTACCCTCTCCACTTCTGAACCCAGCATTCCCACTTGGGTAGCTCAAACCAGTCCCTCCACCCTGAGAAGATTGAATAGGAGTGGTCCAGTCTGATCGCGTGCCTCCAAACGAGACCCCAAAGTTCCCGCTCCCAGTACCCAAGTAAGCACCAAGGTTCACAGGGCTCGCGTTGTCACTAAGGCTGCCGTTTCCCCACAATCTCTGAAAGTTATTGCTCAAACCTGAATAGACCCTGTTCTCTCCCTGATACCCAATAGGACTGTTAAATCTTCCTGAATTGCCATTGTACAATGAGCTACTGACTCTCCCATATCCTACTGGGTTTGCACTTCCGGTGAAGCTAGGGACATTGAAAAGTGAGGCACCACCTCGAGCAGGGGCAATGGGGCTCAAGCCACCATCCATGTGAACCCTGTAACCTCCAATTGAGCCCATATTATAGCCCGGAGCATAACTACTGAGAAAATTACTAACCCTACCACTACCCAAATTGTAATTGTATCCGATCACGGGACTCCTGCTCGGGCCTGGGGAGAGCTCCTTGGGAACAGCCCTCTTGACCTCAACCATTTTTCCATTGAGGTCGTGAAAAGTTCTGATCAAAACTCTATCAACTGCATCCTCTGAATCATAAGTGATGAAACCAAAACCTCTTGGTCTCTGGGTGTTGTGATCGTACATTACTACTACATCTGTGACCATACCAAACTGTTCAAAGTACTTCTTGAAGTCACTCTCAGTGACATTAGAAGCCAACCCACCCACAAAGATCTTCCTGGTTCGTCCGGGACTTGGGGAGCCCGGGGTGCTAGTGGGACCCCTATTTAGAAGATGCTGGTCTTCACGAGGAACAGCTTTCTTCGCTTCAACCTGAATCCGAGAACCAACACCAAAACACTGAATCAAATTCAGGTTTAGAAAGCATAGAAGATCAGGAATTTCAAAATTCATCACCATGACAACTTTTGATCAGAAGTAACCACAACTGCAATACAATTTTAGCCCAAGTTTCATAGTAAATGCAAACATAGACGAAATTGCTCCTCAAAACAACTTACAGAGCGGCCATCGATCGTGTGCTTATCCCGGATGACTCTCTCAGCAACTGCAGGATCAGCAAAGACAACGAAACCAAACCCACGAGCCCGGCCCGTGACCCGATCCCTCATGATCACTGCCTCCACGACCTCCCCGTAGTTCCCAAAGTACTCCTTGAGCCGTTCCTCATCCGTGTCCCATGAAATCCCGCCAATGAAGAGCTTCCCAAGATCTGATTCCATGGCTCTTCTGTCACCAAACATTACACATAGCCTCACGAATCCCGGAATTTGAATACCAGATTGCAATTCAGTGAATCAGCTCAACCGCGCACGCGCAGCTCTAAAGAGCCGATTGCCAAGAAAACATCCAAAATCTTTGATACTAGACCATTCAAATGCAGAGCAAGAGAAATGCAGGACACAGCAATCAGAGTTGAAAATTACCTGTAACCTGTGACAGAATCGGATGGGCGCTCCAACTGCTAAGAGGGTGGGTGAGACTTCTGAATTCTCAATTCAGGAACATCGGATGCTACAGATACTCCTGAGGAAACAAGAGGGACAACATTAAGTGCTGTGTCGAAACCGGTGGATCAGAGCAGTGCTGAATTCAAGAACAATCTTGATAGAGTCTGAGGTTGAGGAGAAGAATGAAGGATGATCGATCAGGGAACAAAAAAAGATTGAAAATTTACCATCTGGGAGTAAGTGGGAGGGGGACCCAAGATGACAGATTGGGAAAAACTAAGATCTAAGGAAGGATTATATAATGGGGGTGGCAAGGGAAACAGAGGACTGGCTCTCTCTCCCCCTCTCGCCAACCCCTCTCCCCATCTCTCTCTCTATATGGTTCCTTTTTGTCTTTCTTTGGTTAATCGCCCTCCCCTCCCCCTCCTCTATATCAGTAAAAAATTGGAATTTTTTGCTGCGGTGCTGATGAGGAGAGGAGAGAGAGATAATGATGATTAGACAGAGAGAGAGAGAGAGAGAGAGAGAGAGCTTGGAGGGATTGCTGGCAATCCTCTGGTATTGACAATATTTTTGGAGGATTCTAAAGAGAGAGACAGGGGAGAGAGGTGACAACTGACAATGGAAGACGATGTTTTCCCCTCCTCACCATTTCCCCCCATTTTCTTCAAATAAAAAACCATTGCAATAATTCTTTTCCCTTTTTTTAATCTAGGAATTGTAAAAAATAATAAAACCAAAGAAGGTACTAAATGTTCACCGTCTATCACCCATATACAGTAATCCGTGAAATCGATTATAATCGATTTAAATAAGAAATTGATCAATTTGCGAGACCCACGTATCTAACGCGAAATAATTTCAATCGACTCTTATATATTCATAAACAGATATGTAATAGGTATTGAGCATGATTTTATTAGATGAGAAAAGAGGTACCGTGTAATAATATAATATTTTTATGTTAAATTAAGTGAATTTAAATTTAATTCTCATTATGATATTATTTTATTTGAGGGACAAATTTAGTAATTAACAATAAAAGACACGGTCAATGAAATGAGGTCATATAACTTAATAAGAATGAATGAATTCACGGAGTTTATACGATATTTTAGTATTTTTTGAATCCAAAGAAACAATAATACCTAATTCTCTTATTCACTTTTAATTTATTTCACTTTTACGGGACATTCCTTTTATATTCGAAAAAATTGCAAGCGATGATTATTGGGTCAAGATCCCCAGACCAATAAAGGCAAATTTTCTAGGGCTGCAAATCTTCAAAAAAAGTTGAGTATTTTCTTTTTTTTTTTCATTTTAATTTAGTCGGTCATGATGATTCGAAAAATTATCGATGCGTTAGTATATAACTCACGGGTCCGGTCCAGTGCTTCATAATTAGATTAGAATCCGAGCTTCGTGTACCATAGCGCTGCTTTTCTTCTTGACACAGGAAATCCTCGGTAGAATGATGTCTGCAACTCATGGGCATGTCTATTTTGCCCGATTGGCAAGCACTTGCTAGCAGCAGCAGCACAATGATGTCACTTTCTCTGCATTCCCTTTCTCTCGGACAGCATGAGATTTTGGTAATAATCAAACTGTTCCGCTTTATTCCTAAAATTATAATATCTATATATATATATATATATTGGTTGAAGTGGTTCAATGTTTTCTTTTATAATCTTCTATTCGATTTCTGTAAACGGAGAAAGTTCATGATTGAGAGAGTTTTATCATTTAACGGGTCGATCCAATCCCAAATTAAATTACTCAGTACTGGTTGAATTTCTAGATATCGAATTGTACTCATGAAAATAACCAAAGCAAAAGAAAAGTTCCTTTTTTTTGATCCTATTTCTCTCCACCCATGCAACAAAAGAAGAGCATCGATTCCACTGACTATGTTTACACATAATATATGCAATTTTCTCTGCTACCCGTGGAATTAATTAAGCTATTTTAATAATAAATTCAGATCATATATTGATACTGACCAGTCCGTATGTGAATTATATAATTTGATGGAAACCTTTTAATTTTGCCTTCAAGGTTGCATTAAAATAAATAAGAAAAGACCAAATATTTGGAAGTTTCCAGCCTTTTATTATTATTATTATTATTGTTGTTATTATTATTATTATTATTATTTTATTTTCATGTTATCCTCCGGCAACAATTATTGCGTAACATGCTTCATAAGTAAATAATTCTACAGAATGGATGGTGTCAAGTATTAGGAAGATTCATACGCGAGAATTCACTTCTTAGTAGATTATAATCTCACTCGAATTTAAGTCGGTCAAGATTTATTAAATTTTTATATATAACATATATTACATACTACAACACCAAAACATCGAACGCGCGGCTCAAATACAGTAATAGGTCACCACTATCTTTCTTTTTATTGCATCAACTGTCGATATTAAAAAATTCAATGGGTTCTGATTATTTTAATTCGATTTAGATCGAACCACTAAGATGTAAAGGTGAGTCTCTTTAACACGAGATCCATTACCCATCGGATATTAAATAGGATTAACTGGCCATCCTTTTAAGTGATCATAGTCCTCCTACAATTATATATACATATATATATATATGTTTAATAGTTTAAGTTTCATGTTGACATTCCATCCATCCATTCACCACATAAATACGTTGAATCCAGTTGTAAAACTTAATTGATAAGAGCACTCGGAACGGGGCAGCCAGTGGCCGTGTCTTTGAAACAAAACCTAGGCCGAAACCTAGAACCTGATGGGGATTAAGAAAACCGCTTTTTAAGACTTTTCGTAACATTTAAAAAACGTTATTTTCAGGTTCAACTCAAGTTGGTGTTTTCTTTTTTGAATTTCGGGTTCTTAGTTCTTTGCTTACCCTCGAGACACGACTTCAGATTACGATGGGTTCCCATCGATCAAGTCGGAAGAAGAAAATCTCAATCGATCTAACGCCAGAAAACTGTAACATTCGATACCAAATTAGTCATAAAATGTGACGTGAGGGATCTGAAAGGACGTGTTAAGAGAATGGTCATATTGGTTTGGCTCCCGGTGCTCCTCGTGAGAGAAAGCGATAAGTTTTCTCGAGTTCTCACTGGTCGACACCTGATTTGTAGGTAATGTTCTCGAGTCCTGAAATATGAAAGTAGTTTGAAATTGGAGGCGATTATCTGATTTGACCCCTCCAATAACTAAGTTCGCAAAGTGCCCATAGAGTAATACCATATATATAAGATATAACAGAGTGGCGAGTTCTCAGAAAGTTCCAATTAAGTTGGATATTGCACTTTGTTCATAAATTACAAAAAAAAAAAAAGAATTAACTTAGAATCTACTCATTATTTATTCTGTATTATGAAGAAAATGTAAGTATATAATGCATATCATCCCCAAAGTCAATGGTAATGATCGTGTTGAAGAATCTATACGTTGTGGGTACGTATTATTTGGTTGCCATTGCTAGGAATGGACCATATTGACCATAAGAGAATCTAAGAATTTGGGGTCAAGAAAGGAATAATAATATATAATAATAGGTCGGCTTTCCTTTCCTTTCCTTTCCATCCATTAACGTGGAGTGAGTAAAGAAGTTGTTCTTTGGACAGCTCAGAGTCCCATAATTGTTGGATTTGTTTAATTCATGAACCGGCTTTGCTTCCAACAACAGACATTTGGATATTATTAAGGTGCCAAGCTTGACAAGCCAATTACTAGAGAGGTTTAGACATCTCCCTGAAAAATGTATCATCTGATATTCGAATAATATTCGATTAATTCAAGGCGAGTCAGTTTATCCTACTAAGAGGTAAAACTCTTTCGATATGAACTTTTCGAAGGTCTACTAGGGTGTAAAACGTTCTCAAGATGAATTTTCTCCATTTTTAAAATTCGAACCCTAAATCTTGCTTCTGGGGAAGTGATGTCCTACCATTTTAACCAATCTACTTTGGCGATATGAACTTTCTTTTCTTATAAAATTTAGACGAGAGATTTTATTTAAAGAGAAGAAGCGATAAATTATCTCAAGCAATCGAGGTGTGTCATTTGACTTGTTGTAAATGTTCTGTAGTTTTCCAAAACGAAAAGCAAAGGAAAAAAAAAAACAAAAAAACAGGTCGGCAATATTGAATTTATTGCCGTGTACTGCAGATCAGATCGACCGAAGCCACGATCTCAGGTCATCGAGCAATTCTTTGACTCGTTATTAGTAGCTTGATCGACAGACTTGGCATAGATTGATTTCGTGGTGCCACGGGTGACCGAAGTTCGGTACCTTAACTCGATCGAAATCGATCCAATGATTTGCAGCAGATGGGGGTTCTCAGTCAAGAGGAGCTGGCATGGACAGATGAGGAAAGTTCAACTCCATTGGATAGACTTGTATTGCAAGCAAAAAGGGAAGGAGTCATCTCTAACTCTCTGTTAGGTGGTTGGCCTAAAGAGATCCTGCAGGGTTTTATAGTCAATTATGTTACTTTGAAGAAACTGCACGAAGTACTTCTGAACTCTTCTTCACGGGCATGTCAACTGCCCGTCTTCGATCGTGTCATTTACGAGTTTTCACGTCTTCTTTTCAACTCGAAAGTTTCTCTCGTAGTTTCGAAGAATGGGGTCGATGGAAGTAAATTGTGACTAGCCGAATCATCCTCACAGAGAATACGAACATACGGACTTTCATTCAGACAAGAACACGAGTCTCCGAGGAAATTAGATTAGCCCCTTCATGGGATCGAACCTGCAACTTCTTCAGTCTCTTGATGGCACAGCACTGTTTGTTCTCTAGAACCAACAACCTTGCAGAGGCTTTTTACCAATTGGGCCGAATTTCTCGGCCCATGGGCTTTGAATCCATTGAATTCCAGGCCCAGTCACTCAAGCAGAATTGCTGGTTTTATTCTATGCTCGAGGATCCAGTTCAACGACCTCTGGATTTTGAAAAATTTCCTAAAAATTAAAAAAAAAGGGGTGAAAACAATTCTCCACTTTTCATGTTTATATATGAATCAGAAATGCACTTGTTCAATTTTTCATTGGGTCTCATTTTCATTTTTTGAACTTTAAATTTACAAAATTCCTTTTTTGGCATATAATACACAACTTTCAATTTACATTTTAGTGACATTTATTCAAATCTTTATTAAGAATTAAATTTTTTTACGACAGATAACTTTCAAAAAGTAAATAGATCCTCAGTTTTAATTTAATTAATCACGACTCATTAAATTTTAGATATTAAAAATATAAACGGACCTTGACATGACTATTTACTGGTCTAATTAAGACAGTAATTCACCGATCTGCGCAGCCAGCCGCAAAGTTGTGTCCCCGTGCTGTGCCTTCCGACCAAAGGGAAACGTTTGAGACGACAGCCGAACGAAACTCGGGTCCAAACAGAAAATTAAAAAATAAAAAAGTTGGGGAAATTAAATAAAAATAAACGATTAACGCAAATTATTGATTGGTGGGCGCTTTGAAATTACATCAGCACCCTTGGCTTTCTCACAGAAGAAGCGGCTACTACCCCCTTCTAGTCCCCGCGTCACGGTCGTCGATGGAGTCCTCGCCGCCGAGCTCAGCTTCCGAGCTTCCCCTCCGGAGCTCCGAAATGGAGGAGGAGTGTGGCGGAAATGAGCTCTCTTTCGGCGCCGGAGCTGCCATGCCGCCCGGCGGCGGAGCCAGGTACAAGCTGATGTCGCCGGCGAAGCTCCCGATCTCGAGGTCCTCCGGCATCACGATTCCTGCGGGTCTCAGCCCCACCGCGTTCCTCGAGTCCCCGGTCCTAATCTCCAACGTTAAGGTCGCCTCCCGTCTCGAGCTCCATGAACTGCTGTATTGTTGCTTCCAGGATGAATTACTGGGAAAATGGGAGGTCCCTGTTCCGTCAGATGCCGGCGAGAGTTTAAGAATCGGAGAAGGGTCCTTTGTCTAAGCTCTCTCCGTTCCTAATTGACGCTGCCGAAATTTCTTGCGCAATATCTCTGATTTCATTTTCTGAGCCGCAAAAATTAAACTTTTGATTGTTCTTAATCCCTAAATGAGGAGAGATTAAGGGCTTGTTTGGATTGAGGGGTGAGGAGGTTTATGGAGGGGAGGGTTATGGAGGGTTATGGAGGTGGAGGGTTATGGAGGTGAATGGAGGTGAATGGTTATGGAGGGTTATGGAGGGTTATGGAGGTGTAAGGTTACTGAGATTTTTAAAAACAGACATCACGGAGAATTTTTCAACCCTCCCTAACCCCCAATTTGGGGGTTGAAATATTTGCTTGGAGGAGGTTTATGGAGGGTTGAAAACAACCCTCCATAAACCTCCATAACCCTCCATAACCATCCTATTTTAATTTCCCAAACAAGGGCTGAACTTGTACCTCCATAAACCTCCATAAACCTCCTACTTTGCCAAACAAGGGTTAAGTATAACCCTCCATAAACCCCCCTCCATAACCCTCCTTCCACCTCAATCCAAACAAAGCCTAAGCGATGCTCGCTGTGTGGAAGCATGAAGAACTTTGAGAGTTCTAGTTCATGCATGGCGTTGCCCTTTCTCTTATGCTTTGTAGATTCTGAGCGTTCTCGATCACTTAAGACCGTACCGTTGAATCCTCCTTTTCTCTTTACTGTTGTCTAGGCCTTTTCTTTCTCGCGCCATGCTTTAGTGGACAAAACACGACGATCAGCTTTCGTATAAAATACTGAAGAAATTCTTATGAAAGATTCGTTTGGGTTGTCTTGTCTTCCAGTAAATCTTTGATTCTGTTTCTGGGTGGTCATACTTTGTCTGGTAAAGATGTTCTCTTTTTTTCCCCGTAAAGTGCTTAAAATGGGACTTTAAGTTCTGACGCATGTGCGTTGTGCCTATGTATCAAGAGGTGGCTCCTCTGAGGCTGTTGTGGAGGATGTCTGATAGGCTTTATTTTTGGGAATATGGGCTTTTCATGGAACTTCAAAACTCCTCTTTCGGAAACGTGGTATATTTCCTCCACATAATGAACTGGCGATTTAACTATTTGGCATTCCTTTGTTTAATGATGCTGTATTTTCTAGAAAGCTTCTTCTTTTGCTTGTGCAACAAAGTATGTATGCTTTTACGAGCAGGACAATCTCTGTTTATCAGTGGAAAAACCTGGAAAAAACCCGGTCCATGAAATTGCTATGTGCTTGGTGCCATTTAGAAGGCTCGTTCCTTTGAACTTAGATACATCAAAATACGATCCCTGCTATCAGGCCGCATAATGAATGATGGGACTAGTTATAAGATCGTACTGTAAATATTCAATTCATACATGGCACCTCCTGCCTCTAAGAGGTAAGTTTGCCTTATGTTGTTGTTGTTGAAGACATCGCATAACCAAGCTAGCTCATGCTAGAGAACTTGATGTCTGATCTAATACTGGGAATAACCGAAAGTGGGCTTTCCTTTTTATTTGACTTCTAACTGAGATATTCTTATATGCTATTCTCTGCAGGCAGAACCTTCACCAACGACTGGTTCTCTTGATATGCACAGTCTTTTGGGTTCTTCCTCCAATTTGACAACTAAAAGTTCCGGCAACCCCAAAAGCTTTTCTGAAAGAAAGTTGACCTACTTTGAGTTCAAACCTCATTCAAGATCAAACTTGGTAACTGCAAATGCCTAAGATTCATTCTGTATCTTGTTCATCACATGCATATCAAGTGCATAAATTTGAGAGAGTAACATTTTATCTTAGACTAGCTTAATCTTTAATATGCCATGAAGCGTGGTAAGAAATTCTTGCATCTGTTCACTCATTTGAATATACAAAAAGCGCCTCTCTCAGGTGGTCACACTCTTCACTTCCTGGCTATCAAATACCTGAAAAGAGGAATTTAATGCTTCTCTAATAACTGAAGCACAGTTGGCCAAGCAGCAGTTGCTGTTGTTACTTCTGTAATAGTTGGAGCAGGGATTTTCTAGGAGAGATTTCAAAGTATCATTGTGTCAACTGCAGCATGAGAGAATGTAGCTGCAGTATTATATATACACCAAGTACCTTTGAGATGATGGACACTTGTTTGTTTTTTCAAGGTTCCTGCTGAAATGAATGATCGAAGAACTGAACAATCTGAACAGACCCAGGGTCATCGAAAGCCTCAATTCTTTGGAGATATGCCTTTAACCAAGAGTAATTCGTCACTCCACTCTAATGAGTTCACCCTTTCAACTGCTCAAGAAGTTGCCTCAGGGGCCAGTGGACCGACAGAAATTGAATCAAATGAATTAAACAGGATGGAACAGAATGATGGAGCCATCCAACCTAGTCAGCCAGACCATAAAGTGAGTGGACCTTCTACGAACTCTGAGGGGTTGTCTGATGATGGATATAACTGGCGGAAATATGGACAGAAACATGTGAAAGGAAGTGAGTTCCCCCGTAGCTATTATAAATGTACCCATCCTAACTGTGAGGTGAAAAAGCTATTTGAACGATCTCCTGATGGTCGCATTACTGAGATTATCTACAAGGGTACACATGATCATCCCAAACCTCCACCCGGCCGCCGCTTTGGAGCATCCACTGTGGTGCCAATCCTAGAAGAAAGATTTGACAAATTTTCATCTCTAAATGGCGGTATGCGAAGCTTTCTGATTGATTATAATTAATGGCAATTTGCATAAACTGATGCAGTTTCACTTATGCAGTGGAGAAGTCTACTGACTCATGTGGGCAAACATGTAATGGTACTGAACCAAATGGTACTCCTGATCTATCTCCTGTTGGTGAAAATGGGGACATTGTAGAAGGAGCAGAGCTGCAGACAGACAGAACCCATTATGAATTTGATGACGGTGGTGAAGATGACTCACTCTCAAAGAGAAGGTATTGGCTTTTTATAAAAATATTTGACTTTATTTTGTTTCCAGACCAATGATCCATCAGTTTTTGTTAAGCAGGAGGGTCGAAACCAGTGGGGAAGATTTCACCTCGATGGTTAAGCCCATTAGAGAACCACGAGTTGTTGTTCAAACCATTAGCGAGGTTGATATACTAGATGATGGCTATAGATGGCGCAAATATGGGCAAAAAGTGGTCAGAGGCAATCCTAATCCACGGTGTGTTTGACAATTTAGTATGGTCACACGACCTATTGTTTTAGTATAATTGTGCTTTCATGGTCTCTCTTTTTGTTATTTCAAGTCTTCACATTTGAAACAGACTTTAGAAGTGCTGGCAAGTAGGATACTTGTGTTCTTGTGCACAAGGATCAACTGCTATTCCTACCATTTCTGCTGTGGTTGATTTAGCTGGTGCTACCTTCTAATCCCTATGTTTTCCTTAATATTCAACACCGATCACATAGTTCTTTCCATTCACTTTGTGAGACATTTGTGTCTAATATAATACTTTTGTTTTTCAAATTTAATGTGCGACCAAATGTTGAACCATGCTCCTGGTACTTCTTCTATTACTTGGCAAAGGAAAAAGAAAAATGCTGCACATGCTGATATGAAAATTTCATGATGGTTAGTTTTACTTACTGCTTCATAGTGACTTGACTTGAATAGGTTGTTGTTGCGGCTCTGGTTCATAATTTGGTTCTTAATTTTTCCAATTCAAAGAAATAGAATTCCCAATCATGCACTAACCCTCATGGTATTGAATAACAATCATTTATTGTGCTAATGGGTGCTAAAGCTCCCACTGATGACAAATTTATGTTTCTTCCAAATAATGTTGTCTTATTTAATCTGCCTCAGCAAGTACTCAGACTTATTCTTATGGCTGATATTGATTATTGTTGAATAGCCACATGAACATGATTATCAGACAGTTGCTTCTGACCTTTTTCTGCAGGAGTTACTACAAGTGCACAAATGCTGGTTGCCCTGTCAGGAAGCATGTGGAGAGGGCATCTCACGATCCCAAAGCCGTCATCACAACTTATGAAGGGAAACACAATCATGATGTCCCAACTGCAAGAGCCAGTAGCCATGACACCGCAGGCCCCTCTACCCTGAACAAACCTTCAACTAGCAGACAGGAAGGTGCTTCGTTTAGCCTTAATCTTGGAGTTGGTGGGAGCTCAAGTTCTGAGCGGCAGGCGATTCTGCATTCTGAAGTTGTCCAGGGCCAAATTCAGCTGGATGCTTCAAATTTTAAGGTGATTCAACCGCCTCCACTTTCAGTATCACCTGGTGTTCTTAGTGGGAGCATGAACCATTATGGATCTAGAGACAACTTAAGTGAGGATTGCAGTGCTGATGTTCACGTTCCTTCTTTTACCCACGTCGATAGAACTTGGGAATAGCACTAACAGGTGACCTTGTTTGCTCCATTACGAATCAAAACATTTCCCCCCATAGGCGGTAAGGACAAGTATGCCTATATCTCGAGCCAAAAAAACAGATAGATATCTTCTGATTAGCTATAACTGCCTTGCGCTCTGCTGCCCTGATAACTTACTGTTAATCGGAATTTAAGTCTGTACAAATTTGAGATAGTTCGGGGTTTGTATTGACCAACATAAGAATGTATGTGTATGTCTATATGTACTTACATATATACATAAAGGGGCAAAGTCATCGAAGTGGGTGATTTTGTTAGGAAGCAAGTAGCTCTTTTCATTGCTCTTCTATCAGTCTCTTGTGAGGATATTTCTCCCTGTAACTTGACTTTTGATCTTTTTCTCAGTTGCGTAGTGTACAAGACATGCATAGATGATGGAGCAGAACTGTTGTAAATTTCCCAGTGTTCTATCATAAATGCAAGTACTTAGATTGGGTATTCGAGCACTTGACTTAAATGCTCTTCGGTTTGTAGAACTTGGAGGCCATCAACATCGAAGTCTTCAATAAACAAATGCTTGTTTTTTGTTAAATGAACTTAGCTCATTGGGTTTCTGTCACAAATGCTAGCCTGACCATTAAGTCAAATATTTTGTATGTTTTCTTCGAAGGAGTGCAAGAATTCCTGTATGTCTCAATATTCTTTCACGAGATGGGTGCTTAATGAATATGACATCCTGGAAATTGGGCGCTAACCTTTTGTTCGGTATGAGAGCCTTAGCATGTGAATGACTGTCGTAAATTCATGATTTACTGAGACAGAAAGACCTTACTGCCTTTTACTGAAGAATATTCCACACCAGCGCACAGTGACAAGATATAATAAGTGGCAGTAATGAATGCCATTGATTGCACATGTTGTCGTTGCATGGGAAGCAATCAGTACGACTTACTACTTTTGTTCTTTCCTTGATCTTCTATTGTATGTATCTGGTTTTGTTTGGATTTGAATGTGGAAGGGATACGTTTACCTGATCCGTAAAAAGCCAATTTACTGGAAATGGAACTGCTATCCTTTGCAGAGAATGGTACAAATTTGGTGCAAAACAGTACCTGGTACATTCCAGAAAGCCTCATCAGTTACTCTTCTCGATTATTCCAATCAATAAGTGATGTCGTGAGTCAGTCTTGGTTTCAAGATTAGGATGCACTCGGACACAAGAAAGATTGGGTGAAAACTTGCACACCATCTAGAGGGCAGTGAATGCACCGTGTTACTGGATTTTCTAGTTATGTAATTTTCACTTGCTTTCTTGTCGTTAGATTGGGATCTTGAGTTCAAACATGGTTCAGATTCATTCTAGGTGGCAATGAGACAGCAGAGCGCAAAAATCAGTATTACTATATCTTGCAGATTAGACATCTTTGTACAATGTGTGAAATACGGATGTATTTGAAGTGAGATGCTGCAGGTGACATTTACAAGCTGGCTTCTTAAAAAGCAGCCTCCGGAACAGTACAAGAATGTTTCCTAGTCATCCTTCCACCATGTCTTTGTTATGCAGCCACGTCGATTCCTAGTAAACCTTACGAGATTCCATTTCTTTCTTGGGCCTTCGACCTTGAAACTTTTGTGATAATACTGAAAGAGAGGAGAAAAGATGCTTTCAGTGTTGGTTTCAGTCAAGGAGAATATGAAGTGCAGAAGTAAACGGACTGATGTTGCAGTAGCTCCCTGGAGTCGAACATTGCATATCAAAGATAAAGTAGACAACTCTGCCGCCAACAACACCAGGACTCCTGGAAGCCGGTTGATGCTGCACCAAGCAGAGGAGAGCATTCCCCACATCATGGATGTGAAGAAAAGATTTGAGAAGACAAGGCTGTCTGGTGAGTTCTCGTTTTCCTAAGTTGTATGTTTAAATCAGAATATGATTTTTATGCCTTTTGTTTGTTGATGTGAGAAACAGAACTTGGCTATGGAGACCCATCGAGGAGCATAATAGGGAGGGTAATCGAGGCATCGATACCCAAAGACTCGAAGAATCGCCGAAAAATCATGAGGGTCTTCAGGGTCATAAATCCATCAGAAATCCTAGAGCGGCTTGAGATGCACAGAGAAATGGTGAAGAAGATGGCTTATTTGCAGCACAGGTCTCATCCCCGGAACTTAGTTGATGGAAACGAATTGCTTCTATTCTACGGAACAACCATTAGCTGCTGCAGCAAGAAGAGAAGGCCGACTGAGTTGGTCACTGAGCTGTGTAACGAGCCAAATTGCGGAGTTTGCAGAGTGCTTGGATTGAAGTTTGATACGGAGCACACAAGAAAGCACGGGATTCGGCTTAGTAGAAGTAGCCAGGCATTGAGCGAGAGGGTGATTGGGAATTCAAAGGGAAAGGGTGTAAAAAGGGCAGTGATTGTTTGTAGAGCAATTGCTGGGACCAAATGCGGAGGGAATGATTTGATTAGAAGTGCTCCTGGAAATAGTTTAGGGGACATCATTGTACAGAATCCTAATGCAGTGCTGCCATGCTTTGTCATTGTTTTTGGCTGTACAATTTCTCACAAGTAATCTATGTTTCTCTGAGCTTTGGTAATTTCTTCTGTTAATATTAAGGAGATCTACTTTCATTTCAGGCCTAGTTTTTAGATGGGTCAAAAATCCCTATGTCAGATAGATGAAGTATTTACAAAGATTCTTGACATCTCTTTGATGCAAAGAGAGCCTTGACTGGGCAAAGCAAAAAAAGGTTATTTGCCAAAAAGTTAGCTTTTCTGGGCCTGTGTTCCTGGAAGGGAGGTTTATGGATCTTGAAGATGTTTATGTTGTAAACCATTGCTTATCAACACAAACCAACCAAAGATGGCACTTGTACGTCCAAGTGATGGATTCCATACAAAATCCTATGGTCCATTTGTTGCAGAAGGGTGAACGTAACTGATCCTTTGTACTCATATATGACCTGTATGCCTGATAGCGACTTTGCTAATGATGTCATTAAGAGCAATCAATAGGAGATTTTTCTATTTGATGTGCTGGGTCATTTTTCCTTTTAAAAAGAAAGATACCAATGAATGGATCTTTAAATATTGTTCCCACCACAGATATCTTGTGATCCACTGATACTTTATGTGCCAGTCACTTTCTGTATCGGTTAAGTTTGTTTGAGAAGCTTTCTGCTATTGAATCAATCATAATATCACTTTTCAATCAGCAGAGAAAACCAGAAATTCAAGCGCATCTTTCGATTATGTCGCGATAATATAAGATTGCAGGGCGAAACTTCGGATGAATTCAACTGACATTTCTCAATACTAAACCATAGGTTCTGAACATGTCTCAGACCTCCAGACCTCCAGACTTCCTCTCTTCCTATTGCTGTTCTCTACCTCTGTACTTTAAAATGTATCACATCTCTCAGAGATGTGCCAACCTAGTCAAACCTTAACTGTTCTAGTTCTATGTACCCTATGCTGTCACCTTTCGTGGCTTACATTCAGAGAGGATTCTTCGATGTTTCTTCTCGGTATTTATCTACTTCTGGAAGCTGTTGAAGAGCGGGATAGGGGAGAAAAGAGAGATGGATCTGTATGTACAAGAGAGAACTTTGAGAGTACCCTACTTTTATTCTGCTGTTTCCATCTTCCGACCCTAGTTAATAACGCTGTTGACTATCGAGGCTGCAAAAGTGCTATCTTGAAGGTTAAGCACATCGCTGCACGAACAAACACATCCACATAGAACCCAACATCAAACATTTGAAAATAGAAACGATGAACGAACTAACATGGGATTACTCTGATGTTATCATACCTTTCATGATCAGGATTGGCAGTTTCTTTAAGACCAACTTTGTTGTCTTCTGCAGAGCTGCTGTTCAGAACGTCCACCAAGTAACCGAAGTTCACTGACAGGACATTGGAATGACCTAAAACAGAAATGTCTCATGTTACATGTCTCAAGAGAGATTAAATGATGGGCTTATTGTAATTAGTTCAGAAAACTTATTGGACCTTCAGAGATTTTAAGTGCATTCATGGAGTTGACAAGGTAATGCTGCTGCTGCTGATAATGCTCCCTGACAATTTGTAGCTGGGCAAGATGCCTGTTCCTCTCAAATTCAAAAGCCTGAGCATGCCTATCCATGAGCTGCTGCCGTCGAAGTAATCTTGAGGTTTCAGATCCTCTCGGCACTGAAAGAGCGGTAAAAGACTTCAAAATCAGATTAAACATTTATTGACAGATTGCCTGCCTGAGTTTATCCTCATTCACCTGAGCGAAGCTTGGAGTCAGCATCCATGTAAGGCTGCATGTGCTGCTGCGACCGACACTCGGTTCTCTCCTGGTACTTCCTGAAAAGCAAAATAGCAGTTCGAGAAACACAGAAATGAGTTATCTTTTTTAGCCGGACATATGGAAAGCTATGGACTCTCAATGTATAAAGCATTCTTTTGCATTTCACCTGTCAATGAGCTTCGACTTTTCTTTGTAAGGCTTCACCAGAACTCGGGCCCCACAAACATAGTGAGGATTCCCCTTGGCCAAGATCATTTGTGCAGTCTCGGGATTGACAAAAGTTACAAAACCAAACATACGATTATGCTGGGATGGAATCCTCACATCTTCAACCAGCCCATAATTGCTGCTTCAGAAGAAGCACAGGACAGCATGAAGAATGAGAAATCCTGGCACCAGGAAGAGTAAAGTAAAATAAAACCGATCTACCGTACCTGAAATACTTCGAAACATCTTCCTCAGAAAAAGTGCTCTCCGCTGGAAAAGTCAGATAAATCTGCCTCAAACTGCTGTTTACTGGACTGCCCTCATATCGACCTTCGAAGTATTTCATTGCATCTTTTGCTAAGACCACAGCATGTTGACCATGAGGCCTGCTAAAAAACGATAAGATTTATCAAAACCTTCGTGACCCAGTAGTAAGAAACAAGAAGGGATTGATTTAGAGTTTGAAAATCTTCCAGACCTATCAATTAGCCTGATACTGCCTAATCTCGAGAGCAGCCTTGTGAGGCTGTGGCCAGCTTTTCCTTGCCTTTGGCTCTCTGTGAGATAACCTTCCGCTTGGAGAACTTTCCCGTATTTCTCATAGTAAACTGTCGGTAGAGTTGCAATTGAGAGAGGGTTCCCACTTCTCGATTTCAAGATCTCCGCGATCTCAAGCTCAAGCTTCTCGAGCGAACCAGGCGAGAACATCTGATGGTCGTGAGCCCTGTCATTAAGGAACAGCGCGAGGATGGGAGAAAACTCATCACGGCTTGCTTGGACATGAAGATATCTGCAGTTATTCCCGTGCTTGCAGTAACCCCGGCTAAAGTAGTGGCAAATCTTAATCGGGTAATCCGAGATGTTCGAGTGTCTCCGGTTAATAGCTCTCCCGTTCAAATGCTGCTCAAGTTCCTTGTTGTACAAGTAATCGACCGTGAACTCCATCTCCCCTAAAGCCACTTTCTCTACTTGCTCGCCGGAGGGCAAGAGCTGATTTTGGGATTGGTTTTGGAGTTCCAGGTACCCTGGTGGGACTGCAAATTCTGGCTGCTGCTTGGCACATGGTTGCTGATAATGAGATGGGACATTTCCGTGGCAGAACTGCAGAGGATCGGAATCCCACCTAGGATCTGTGGCAGACAGCGAGAACACGGGCGAGGAGGGTTTCGGGGGCAATAATTGGAGGTCAACTTTTGCAACAGAAACTATTTCCTGGAACAACTTGTCAGGAGCCGAGGCCAATACCGACATGTACTCACTGGGTAACTGATTGGAAAGATATGTCATGATTCTCATGACATACTCCGGTGATATTTTCTCGATCCGATCGTAAACTAAGCTGGCAGTGGGAGTCAGACCGTTCATCTCTTCACCTTAATCTCCACAAAATTCACTGCAGTCGAGGCAGGGAAAGGAACATGTCACGCAAAACACAGAAGGAAAATGTTCTAAAATCACAGCAAAGTAATTTCTAGATAAAACATTGAAGTCATCAGCAGCAACCCAGCAGACACGAAACACAAGGCGGACAAAACATGGAGGCAGATCGAGCAAGAATCACCTTCAGAATTCACTACAATCCTTTGAATCTGAAATCTGATAAAGGGTTTGGCACAGCCTTGACAAACCGAGAGATCTCATTATACTATAATCGACGGGATTTCCATATCCTTTATACATAATTTTAGACCAATTGACCCATTTGGTAACCGGAAGAAAAGAAAATCTGAAAATGGGCATTCAGTCTAAATAGGAATTAGATGAATAATAGAATCCATGATTTATAAAGCAAACTGCAATTACCATCAATGTCCTGCAATATACCAGAGACCCGGATATAGAAAAAACACAAAAAAAATCCAAACTTTTGCGAGAATTTCCGAACAACACCAATTTCTAAATTTGACAACATTCGAAGAGAACTTTTTATAAAAAACCCCAGGAAATCTTCAAAAATGGACTCCTTTGAGGGACCAGAAACTCCGAAGAACACAAGACAAATACAGATCCGATATACAATATACCGGAAAACAAAATCTCTGCTTCAGTGTCCGCCAGAGGAAAGTCGGGCTTTCTTCTTCTTCCTCCTCCTCTCCGACATCACCATGCTTCTTACTTCACCAGAAAACGACATGCTCTCAATCCCAAACTCAGCCCACAAGAAGACTTAACTCAAGACAGCACTGGCATTCCCTTCACTCTAAAGATATACACATACGCATATATGCATATAATCATTTAAGTAAAACAATAGAAAAGGCCGACATGTAGAAATGAGAACGATAGCAACAAATATAATATGAAATGCTGAGGAAAGTCGAAAGCTTTTGGTTTTGAGTTACCCAAAACACTGCCTCTCTGCTTAACATTTTATATTCGGGTTTTTTTCTTGGGGTTGTTAAAACTTCTTCCTTAAACTGCGAATTGGATTCAAACTGATTGGACTGATGGTTTTACTGTTGTGCCCCTCTGGGTTTTACAGAGTCCCATGATTTCTCCATCATTTTTTAGCAAGAAATTGATGGTATTTTATATCCTGGTAATTCCTCACATAGACTGTGAGTGAATTTTTTTTTTTGCCTCTCTTAACGTTACCATTTGCTATTTGAAATTTAATAAATCTTAACAAATCAGATTTGAACATGACGTGATGGTGATCGTGATTTTCATGACAGGAGAAGGACCCAATATTTGCACTTATTTCATTCTTTAAAATCGAACTCGTTACTTATCATATCACAACAGCTCAGTATGATATTCCTGAACAAAAAAAAGTTGACATCCCACAACTGTGTTCGTCTGAGGTGACTTGGCAAATTCTTTTTTTAGAATTAATATTATTGTATCGAACAATTTTTTACCTTGACCGATAAGGTTGTGGACGTAGAGAAAAGTACACATTGCACATTATTTTATATTATTTATCTGGCGAGCATGTTTTCGGCCAATGAGAGCAATCCAAGATTGGATTGTTTGGATATCAATTTTGGTCAACCTTTTTGCTTGTCCAATAATGGATATGTCGAGGCAAATTTGTGGGCCCCGCCAGGGTGGCTGCCACTTGCTTCTCTTCTCGTGAATAAAATAATTTCACAAAATAAAAATCTGCTTTAAAAAATGGCCGGTGAAATTACAAAATCCCGACGAGGGTAGTCCTGGCAATTTGCTTTTACGTCCGACCGGTTCGACCGGCGGAGTGATAGGGGAAGAGAGATTCTACCGGGGAAAGATTTGATTTTGGAGGGATCTAATCTTAGTGAATGTGGAAAATCAGTTTTTGCTTCGGACTGTCAAAATGTAAACGAAATCCCCATTTTTTTCGGTACCAATTTTTGTTAATTGATGAGGTTACGCTGACTGAGCCACCAGCTAAACCTAAATCTTCTGGATGATTAAGCTAATTACAAATATACATATTTGCTAGATATGATTAATCTATTATTTTTTTCTTAATTAAACAAGGATCCTTATTATAAATGTAAAAAATAAAAATAAATAAAAGTGAAAGATGCCGAAACGAATTATATTGCTAATTCATAATGCCACCACGGTATAGTTTATTTATTTAACTTGCGATGGTATGCAGAGCCTTCTCGATTATCATCGTATTATTTCGCCTTTGATATAGGCTGCAGGTCAATTAATAACAAATAACAATTTAGAAGAAAATTACAGAAATCAATTATACGAATAAAATATTTACTGCTATTTTGATTTTTAATTGGACTCGATAAAGTGACTTTTTAACAGCGGGTCAACTAAAATATAAGTGTAGGCATGACTTGAAAAATCACACGGTTACGGGGTGAGAAATGATAAAATCAACTGTTAAAATAAAAGATTTCTTTTTCTTTTCGATATTATAGTTATAAAGAGAGAGATAAGATGGCGATAATGAACGGTTAAGATGAAAGTGATGTTATCGTGGTTCGGATAATTGAAATTATGGTTTACCTTAGTTTAGATGATTTTATAAACCAAACACATTGATAACTAGCTGCTATGAGTGAGGTTCAATATGGAAAGCAGGCGAAGAGCAGACTTGAAAAATAAAAGAAAAATCAAAACTCCTAAATATTTTTGTATAATTGAAGTAAATATTCATTGTGTAATATATAACCATTCGTTGTACAAAACTCCCTCAGATCTTGACATGAGTAAGGTTTTCACAATTACGAGGGGTTAACTTTGCAGCAAGTGTCAAGATTTGAATGATAATTTATACAACGAATTCATTATGTATTATATATTAAATATTTACTCATATAATAGTATAGATTGTGGATCTAGAAAATTTTAACGATATTGATTTTTAAAGATGTTATGTTAATCTTGTATTTGTCGCACGTGCATTGGATATGCACGAATGCATGTATATTTGGATTCCTATGGTCTGTTTGGAAAATTCGATCAAATTCAAATCCCAAATCTAGCATTAATTTCTATCATAGAAACACAGTGATTTAAGGACCATTATTCATTCCTATTAACTTAATGTTGTTTTGCCTATGACAAGATTTCTCGGATCGCGTGGCGAACTAGCATTAATTCTTAGGCGAGATTTGTAACTCCTAATCAAATGTCAAGTTTCGAAAATAAAAATAAGAGCGTAGTGCAAGTCACACTACCACGTAATATTCAGGATTTCATATTCAATCGAGAACATATCGGACGTATTGAATAGATAGCATAACATTAATCCCGTTAAGTAGTAGGTTTAGTATTGTTCACGGAAGTCAATATCCTTTCAACATAAACCTAAATAGAACATTTTTAACGGTTATTTTGATATATATATATATATATATATATAATAAGAAGATTTGAATTTGAGATATTGGACCTATTAAACAATATTAGAAGTTGTGCATTGCATGTAGGGGTTTTCTAGAAATGCAAGTCCCTTTCTTACGTGGGCTCTCTCTTTTTCTAAAAAAGAAAATCAATAATCACGCTCACTTTTAGATAAGGTTATTGGTCGGTACGTCGCTATTTCCATGTTTAATTATTAAATTCGAAGAGATTAAGAAAATTAAAATCGCACTTGGTATACCAATACGGATTGTTTGAAGCATTTTGGTACCCTTATCTTTAAATAAGATTTTGATTTCAAGTCTGTAAATAAAGAAAAATCATGTTCAATAAGTTCCATAATTAAGTGGATTGAACTAGCTTGAATCTGTATAAATAAAAGAATATTAAGTTTCTAAATATCACATGTAACGTATCGAGAAAAATCTTGATTCATATATTATTATAAAATTTAAAGAGAAAGAATTTTGTACACTTGGATTACAATGAGCCGTTAACCAATGGCTGCTGGTGCAGGGACTAATATCAAATCAAACAATATGTGTAATCAATATAATCCCGCATATTCTAATGGCAATAATACTCACAGGGTTCGATTCAACGCAAGCAGTTTCTGATGTCCCAACATAAACACCTCCGACTCCAATGTCCGAGGAGGTAATCTTCTATTTCAAGTTTGGATTACAGATCAAGTTTCCAACCATTCAGAGCACCCCGAGCTGTTTTGACGCAACAATTTATTATCAGAAAACCAGCCTAAGAGATAATATTACACTAATCTTTTGGCAGGAAAGATAACTACTTCTTACTGATAATCAAATATCTATTCATCTTGCTGATAGGGTTCCACAACAAAACACCAGAGGCAATCACCGTACATAACACAGTAAACCGTACAGAACAGATGTGCCACTCCATCTTCCTAAATTGTCATCCCAGTACCATCATTTGGTCCTGTCTCTGATCTCAATGACCCCTTGGGCTCCTCCTGAACATCTCATAATTTAGAGGAAAAAAAGAGAGTGAGAGCAGTCCGAAATTTGTCCAAAAATTGGAAACCTGATGTACGTAAGTATGATATGTGTGTTTAGGATTTTGAGTAAACGAAAAAAGATTGATATTTAAGAAAATCAAACATTCTACCATTGTGAAAAATCTTTTGTGTAGAACCAACAAAACATACGTGTCTACCTGCATTTGAAATCTTGTCTATATATTTCCAGTATCTGGCCGACAAACTTATTTGCTCGGAGGTCCAACACTGACAGAGAGGCACTGAAATTTACGAAACAGTGAGGAACAGTGCCGATCAATCGGTTGTTAGATAGGTCGATGACATCAAGCCAAGTGGCGTTGCGCACCTCATGATGGATGCCTCCACGAAACTTATTGTCAGAAAGTAAGAAATATTCAGCATCTGGCGGTGGAATTGAGGAGGAAGTTTTTCGGTAACTGTCCTGAGAAGTTATTGTCGGAGAGTCTTAAGAATGAAAACTGCCGCGTGAGGGGGTCTCCAGTGACTCAGCGAAGCCTGTTTAATTGCAAATCTAGAGAATCCAGGCTTCCGGTAGCATTAATAAACCAGCTTGGGAAAGTGTCATGTATTCCATTGTTACCAACACATAAAGACAGCAGGCTCGTACAATTTGGCAAACATCTCGGGATGGTGCCATTGAGACTGTTATTCGAGAGAGAGAGAGAGAGAGAGAACTCAATTGGCATATTGAAGATGGGATCTCTCCGGAGAAATTGTTGTTGGAGAGGCCTAAGTATGAAAGCTGCTGTGAGAGGGGAACTTCAATGACTACATGAAACCCATTATCGCTAACATATAAATTCAACAAGTTTGGTATAGTTTGCCAGGGATCATGGCAATGGACCCTGTAATAGATTTTGGGTAAGATCCAAGTAGGAGAGTCTGCTCAAATTTCCCAAACAAATGGAGGGATGAATGTCACAGTACCAATCGGAGGCATTCCTTGAGATGGTAAATGAATTGCTGAATTGAAGCAGGGCATCGCACTCAGCTAAATGATCAGCCACGGAAGGTAACAGCAAAGAGAAGAAGAGGTGGAAGAGTGTTACGAATAGATTTGATTGTAAAACATAGGAAAGTTTAGATGGGGTCAGATTGTAACAGTAACAAGAGTTTAGGGAGCAAAAGGAGAATTGGTGTCCAGAGCGTTAATTCCGTTATGCATAATCATGGCCGGTGAAGGGAATTGATTGTTCTTGTTGAGGTAGTTTAGTTGAGCTTGATATAAAGCCTTGTATGCAGAGAATGGGAACTAACGAATGGAAAAACAGTGAATTGTTCCCCCCCTCTCTCTAGAATCCTCTCATCTCTCCCTCTCTATCTCTCTCTAGTTCCTCAATTTTGGGACGGAGCCCTTCTGTTTCTTCTTCCTAGAGAAGAGTCTTATCAAAGAGGAGGCGGAAGAGGCAAATCCAAATGTTCATCTTTTTAACGATACTTTTGGTTTTTTTTTTTTTTTGGGATCAGATGATGACATTGTCGGGGATAAAATGAATGGATGATGGTGTCTATATATATGAGAGAGAGTGGGTAGAATGTCTTTGATGTACATATTAAGCAGAGCTTCGAAATTTCGCTTGGGCATGAATGTTACTCCATTAGATCATCTTCAGTTTTGCTTCGGACTGTGATTTTTTCAAAACGTTAACTAAAATCACAACTTTTTCGATACGATTTTTTGTTAATGGTGAGATTGTGCAGACTGAGCCAGCTGAACCTAAATCCTGTGAATGATTAAGCTGATTATATATATATATATATTCGCCAGATATGATTAATCTATTTTTTTTTCTTAATTAAACGTGGATCCTTACTCCGAATGTAAAAGATAAAAAATAAATAAAAGTGAAAGGTACCGAAACGAATTAAATTACTAATTCATAGTGCACCATGACACAGTTTATTTACTTAGCTTACGATGATATGCAAAGCCTTCTCGATTATCGTCGTACTATTTCACATTTCATGTAGGCCACGGGACAATTAATAACAAATACAAATTTAGAAGAAAAGCACATAAATCAGTGATATGGGTAAAATATTTACCGTTATTTTGATTTTTATTGGACTCGATAAAGTGACTTTTCACGGGGTGAACTAAACTATAAGCGTAGATATGATTTATAAAATCATGTAGAAATGAGAGGTTAAAATTGAAGTTTTTTTTTTCATTATAGTTATGGAGAGAGAAGATAGTAATAATAAACGGTTAAGATAAAATCGATGATATTATGATTTATATAATTGAAATTATTATTTTGCTCTTGATTTTGATAATTTTATAAAACATGCACATTGATAACTAACTGTTGTCAAGCTTCAATATGTAAAGCAGGTGAAGAGCATACTTGAAAAAGAAAACACAAAATCAAAGCTGCTAGATAGCGTAGATTATGGATCTAGTAAATTATAACCATATTAATTTTTAACCATGTCAGAATCTCGTATTTGCCACACGTGCATTTAATTCGCATGAATGCATACGATTTTCAACCGTATTTAACATACTCCTATGGTCTGTTCCGAAAATTCAAATTCAAATCCCCAAATCTGGTATTAATTTCTATATGTATCAAAGAAACACGGTGATTTAAGGATCACTATTAGTTCCTGTTAACTTAATGTTGTTTTGTCTGTGACAAGATTTCTCGTATGATGCAGTGGACTAACACTGTCAGGCTAGGACATACCAGATGTATTGAGCACTTGTCTTTTCAAACCCCCCATGAAATATTTAAGATTCGGTATTCAATCGAGAACATATAGAACGTACTAAATAAGTAACTCAACTTTAACCTCATTAGGTATTAGGTTTATTATAACTCACGGAAGTCAATATCCTTTTAACGTATGCCTAAATAGCACATTTTTAACAGCTATTTTGAAACAAATATATAAAAAGATTCAAACTTGAGGTATTTGACCCGTTAAACAGCATCATTACCAGAAGTTGTGTGTAGTGGTATTCTAGAAAAAGCAAGTTCTTTTCTTTCGTCTCTCTTTTTTTAAAGAAAAAATCAATCATCACACTCACTTTTAGATATTGTTATTGATTGGTACGTGGTTATTTCCATGATTAATTATTAAATTTCAATAGATTAAGAGAAAAAAATATTGATCTTAACATTAAAATCGCACTTCACAACTTTAAAAAAAAAAAGCACACTTAATATACTGACATGGATTGGCTGAAGTATTTTTGGTACCCTTATCCTTAAATAAGATTTTGATTTCATGTGTTATAAATGAAAAAAATTCATGCTCAATAGAGTTCTATAATTTAATGGATTGAACTCGCTTGTATAAATAAAAGTATATTGAGTGTCTAAATATCACTTGCAATATAATCAAGAAAAGTCTTGATATAAAAAAAAAGAAAGAAAAGTCTTCATTAATATATTATTATAAAATTAAAAAATGAATTTTGGACACAGGGAGTCTGGCATTACAATGGGCTTGTTAACCAAACATCAAATCAAACGACCTGTGTAATCAACATAATCCGCATAACCTAATGAGAAATTGCACTAATTCTTCGCCCGACCTTTTGACAATAATACTCACAAAAAATTTATGTTGTCATATCTAACTCGAGTAGCTTTTTTCCTAATAAAAAGAAAATCATTTTCGCTAGCAAACTGCTCTTCGATTTTCAATTGTTTTCGAGTTTCTAATGTGGAGCATCGATGGGAGGTTGGGGAAGCTTCACGATATGCTTTCTTGCAAGCTTATACGATGTTGTTCAATCATTTCACCATGAAATATTAATACATCTTAGATCTTATTGCAATTCAGTATTCGTTACAAGAACAGTATATTATTCTTTTCGGTTATAAGAAGGTATATGCAACTAGAGCAAAGAGGAAGAGTTAAATAAGTTGAAGTTATTGTCCCAATAAGTTTACAACACACGGAATGCCTTCAACTTTTTGCAATATTCTCACAAATTTGCATTTCTAATGGCACTGTAATCAAATGAAATATATGAAGAACGGTGCTTCCACTATCAGTAAGAAGTTTTCTGCTACTTATTAGGATGCTGCCTGTTCCTTAAGACAATGACAAGGCGTTTGGGCTAATGATGCTGCCTGGTATTGTGCGATCGTCGACCCATCTTCTCGACTGCATATGCAGATTAGCTGCAATTCTCTATACTCTATAGTCTATATGGTAAATTCTGTGGTTAGTATGAAGAGAGTTTGTGATCTTCTCGATGATTTTCTCCTTGCACTGCAGTGCGACAGAGGCTGGCAAACATTTAAACGACCAGGAGTTGATGCATTCTTGGAGCATCAAGCAAGATTATGATGCAATCCGTATTTGGTCATTTTGCTCAGCATCGCAACTGGATATCAGCTAAGAGCAAAGCAAATCACTCATCATCAGATCATCGAAGTGGAGAAAACCAATAGCTTAATATTTCCTATCAAATGGAACTGAACGACTGGTGACCGAACTCGCAGTATTAGCAGCCGAATGTCAGGAGCAGTTGAAGATGTATTTGGATGAGATAAGCGGGGCTTTCCAAATAGTTATTTATAAATAATATAACGCTGGTCTGTTGAAACATTTCCAGACAACACATGAGGTTTTTGGTACAGCATTTTGCAGATGTTTCACTCAGACCTTCATACGGAATGGACACAACAATTGGCTAGTTCACATCACAATGACTAAAGGAAGAGACTCAGTTAACGAAATCTTTTTTTTTTCTTTTGATTTGAAGGGTATAGACTAACTGTGAAAAAACTACCTCAGACTTGCATGAAAGATCTGATTAAGAGCACTGGAAAAATGCACAATTTGTTAGTGGCAGAACAGGGGAATTCCATATTATTTTGTCTATGTACATAATACTTAACAGAGCAGACACGACAAAAGGACTGAACAATACAGGGAGGATATTTTTTGAGATCTCCCCTTCCTCAAAGAAATGACATTCCTCCAATAATTGGAGGATGCATCTGTCTTTTTTTGCCTTGCTGCCATTTCATTCGTCTCAGGCAGCTATTCTTTTCCATCAACTAGATATTGAATTCAAGGAATAAAAAGCTAAATTTTGAAAATTGAATGAAGTCGAATTATTAGAAATTTTTGTGAGGTTATCAGGACCCAAAAGAGAAATGAAGAGCATTTAGAAACACTAAGGAGGGTACTTCATGGCTGCACAGTTTCTCGGAGCAGCATTATTCTTCAGTTTGCTTGTTTTCATGGGTCAGCTCCTCTCAGTCGCTCTGCCCAACTATCTCGGTCTCCTAGTTTCCAAAATTATGTAACCTGCCGAAACCTCAAATGCAGGTCTGCATCCATTGCCCCATCTGTACTGCTCTCCATTTGATCCCATTGTCAGACTCCATATCTCCACTTCTTCATGGGAAGTCAAGAGATGTCCTTTTATAACACCATTCACACATCTACTAGCAAGGGACGCCCCGCATGATTCAGGTGGAAAACACTACAGGGCATGCTTGAATGTAGCTCAGAAACATAAGGCTGTTAGGTCACCCCGACAAGTTCTGCTCGAGTTCCTTGTACTATAAGTAATCGACAGTGAACTCCATCTCCCCTAAAGCCACTGTCTCCACTTGCTTGCCGGAGGGCAAGAACTGATTTTGGGATTGGTTTTGGAGTTCCAGGTACCCTGGTGGGAATGCAAATTCCGGCTGCTACTTGGCATATAGCTGCTATGAGATGGGACATTTCCGTGGCAGAACTGCAGAGCGTCTGAATCCCACTTAGGATCTGTAGCAGGCGGTGAGATCATGGGCGAGGAGGGTTTCGGAAGCAATAATTGGAGGTCAATTTTTGCGACGGAAACTATTTCCTGGATCAACTTGTCAGGGGCCGAGGCCAATTGGGACATGCGCTTGCGGCGTAACTGGTTGGAAAGATACGTCATGATTCTCATGACATACTCCGGCGCTAATTTCTCGATCCTATCGTAAGCTAAGCTGGCGGCCGGACTCAGAGCGTTCATCTCTTCACCTAATCTCCACAAAATTCACTGCAGTCAAGGCAGGGAAAGGAACATGTCACACAAAACACAGAAGGAAAGAAAAGAAAATCTGAAAATGGGCATTCAGTCTAAATAGGAATTAGATTAATAATAGAATCCGTGATTTATAAAGCAAACTGCAATTACCATGATTGTCCGAGCAAACACAGAAGGAAAGAAAAAAAAATCCAAACTTTTGCGAGAATTTCCGAGCAAAACGAATTTCTAAATTTGACAACATTCGATAAAATCCAAACTTTTTCCCCTGTGCACATCACTTGCTATTTAAAAAATGGCGACCAGATTGGAATATGACATGGTGGTCATTGTCATTTTCGTAAAACTTTCATGACACAAAAAGGAACTAGTGTGTGTATAATCGAAACTTTTGCTTTACTCTTTAAAATCAATTTTGTCGTTTATCATATCACCAGAGTTTTGTAGGATATTCCTGAAACATAAAAAGTTGACATTACGCAATTGTGCTGTTCGAGGTGACTTGATAAACGACCAATTTTTCTTGGATCTAAATTAATATTATTGTATTAAATCTAGTTATTAGCGGATAATATTGTGGACAGTAGAAACGTACACATACATAGGTACATTGCTTTATTTTATTTTATTTATATATATGCCCGGACATGTTTCGGCCAATGAGAGCAATCCAACATTGGATTGATTGGACATCAATTTTGGTCCATCTTTTTTGCTTGTCCAGTAATGGATATGTCGAGGCAAATTTGTGGGCCAGCCGAGTTTTTTTTTTTTTAATTTGTAGCACGTAGTATCCTTGAATAAGCTTAAATATGTCTTGAGACTAATTTACGGTCGGACTGAGATTCCTGAGAAGATTCGTGTCAACTCTTCTAACCAGGGATTCGATTCCTGAATTACTCATTTGCGATCTAGTGAGAGAACCACTGGCTTAACTCGAAGTGCTTCACTTGAGTAAAATAATATCAATTCCAGCAAAAAAAAAAAGGTAAAATCATCACAAAATTAAAATCTGCCAAAAAATCGCCGGTGAAATTAGAAAATCCGGACGAGGGTAGTTTTGGCAATTTGCTTCCATGTCCGACCGGTTCGACCGGCAGAATGATAGGCGAAGAGAGATTCTACCGGGGAAAGATTTGATTTTGGAGAGATCTAATCTTAATGAATGCGGAAATTCAGTTCCGCTTCGGACTCTGATTTTCTCAAATTATTAACTAAATCCCAACTTTATCGATACGATTTTTTGTTAAATTGATGAGATTCTGCTGACTGAGCCATCTAAAACCTAATTTTTGTGGATGATTAAGCTAATTATATATATATATTTGCTGGATGTTATTAATCTATTATTTTTTTCTTTAAATAAACACGGATCCTTATTCTGAATGTAAAAAATAAATATAAATAAAAGTAAACTACGCCAAAATGAATTAAATTGCCAATTCGTAATGCACCGCACTATAATTTATTTAATATACGATGATATGCAGAACCTTCTCGATCATCATCGTATTATTTCACCTTTGATATAGGCTGCAGGACAATTAATAACAAATAAAAATTTAGGAGAAAAATGCATAAATCAATAATATGAATAAAATATTTACTGCTATTTTTATTTTTATTGGACTTGATGAAGTGACTTTTTAATAGCTGATCAACTAAATTATAAGTGTAGATGTCATTTGAAAAATTACACAGTTACGAGGTGAGATAAGAAAAAATAAGCAGTTAAAATAAAAGTTTTTTTTCTTGATATCATAGTTACAGAAAGAGATAAGATAGTGGTAATGAGCGGTTAAGATACAAGTGATGATATCATGGTTCAAATAATTGAAATTAGTATTTTACACTTAGTTTTGATGATTTCATAAAGCATATACTTATGATAACAAACTGTCACGAGTTTTGGTACATAAATCAGGTAAAAGGCAGACTTGGAAGAGGAAAAGGATCATAAAACTTCTAAATATTTTCATATAATAGTTTAGATTATGAGTCTAGTAAATTATAATAAATTAATTGTGGACACCTTATTTTAGCTTGGAAAGAACTTGGACTTCAATTTTGAAAAAAATGGATAAGCTTGTGTAAGTATATAATTATGATAATCGAGATTAAATTTAACTTCACAAATGTGGTGAAATTAGACAAAATTCGATCTTATCATGAAGGACATTGAATTGTCTTTGATTTGAGTGCCACCCGATTTTGGCCCGGACCGACCACGTTTCATTTTTTAGATTTTATTATCATATTATATTTGTATTTGTTGCTAAGTTTTATTTTTTCTTGTTCCATATTTTACTCTTAAAAAAAATGGAAGGGAAAGCTAAAAAATTAACACAAATAAATTAAAAAAAAAAGAGAGAAAAAATTAAAAACTGAAATTGAAAAAAAATGAAAATGGCAAAGATCAGATCAAAGGACTGGGGATTGTCCTCAGGCGGCTCTGCATCGCCGCCTCTCAGAGCCGCTGCCGTTGCTCCCGCTTCACTGCCGGTTCCTCCACTGCCCCGCCGATTTCCCGACCTGCTCCGCCGCCCCGCCATCGGCCGCCTGACAGCCTGTTCTCCGCCGGCCATTTCCTCCTCGACCTTCTCTCCATCTATCTCCTGGTCCAAAGGCTAGGCGCGAGAGAGCAGCGAGGAGGACCGAAGCTCCCTCGTGCTCCAGACCACTGTGCATCGTCGAAGATACCCCGGCTTCCCTCTCACTCCAACGCCGTCCCGACCATCACGCTGGCTCCGGCATCTAGACTTGCTTCTCCTTTCCTTTTCCCGAGTTTTCCGACATTGATCCAGCTCTGGTTTGCCAAGCCTGTGAAGAGCTTCATTGTCATAGCCCAGGCTTCCGAAGCTCCGTTCACGTTGTTGATTCTCGTCTGTACTACCGTTCGACCAGAGGACCCTGTCACAGATATGCCGAGTCTGACCTGACGCCAGTTTGCGCTGATACTCTTCAATCACTGGCTGGTAAGATAATTAAAAAATCCGAGACGCATAAAACAGAACTTATCATTGTTCTTTGTTTATTCTTAGCTCACTGCTTGCTGCCTTATATGACTTTTCTGGGTCAAGATCTGATCTTAAATGTTGAGAACCCACGCTCAAGCTGATTGATTCGGTTTATTTACTGATCTAGGTGATTCTAATTTTGTTCGATGATTGTTAAGTTGATTGGGTTTGACTTGTCCGGTGATTATGCTGACGAGGAGAACCTTTGATGGCAGTCCTAGTGTGGGCATTTGTTTCGATTGCTTGAACTGATGTTGGTACTGATTTGAGTCACTGAATATTTGATTGTGTAGGACGTACAATGTGGCTCATTTGAGTACTGAAACTATACTGATCTGTTGGGGACCTATGTGTTTCAGTTGTTTGATCGTGTCTTTCATTGCAAATGGGCGAACGTATGGATTAGAGGTGAAGTTCTATTGTTGCAATGGTTCTGAAGAAGATTGAGTTATTAGAACTGGTGATTTTGATCTCGTAGACGGATTCATGTTTTTCTGATTCATTGTCTGAATTCCTCACTTGGTTTAGAGATGGTATCACCTTATTGGTTGATGTTCCATCGAATTCAAGGAGCCCCAGCTTTTATCCTTTTGGTTTCCTGGTCATTTGTGTATGCTTGGTCATCACAGTGAGACTTATGGCCATTCGGAGTAACTGTGGCTGTTTAGTGTCCATGGTTATAGCAGCTCTTTGCTTCATAACTTCTTCCGCTTTCAATGATACTCTTGAGGGGATTAGACCCTTAGTTTGCTTGTCATTACTGCTGCACTCTGCTGCATCTCTCTTCATTGATTCCCATGTCATTTTTGATAAAAATGAGGCTGCTTCAAGTTCAGGGTTGCAGCAGCCCCTTTGCTCGATGATTTCTCCCATTTTCATTGTTGTTTTGAGGAGATTAGAGCCATAGTTTGTTTGGTTGTTGCAGCAGCCCCTTACTGAGAGTTTTTCCTTTATTTTCAACGTATTTTTGAGGGGAATAGGGCTGCATATTATCTGGTCATCACAGCAGCTCCTTATTCGACATGTTCATTGATTTTCCATGACTTTTTGAGAGAAAATGGGGCTGTCCAGTGGCTGTAGTCACGGGTGCTCTTTGCTCGACGAATTCCCTTGTTTTGATGCGTCTTTGAGTTGAAATAGGGCTGCCCGCTGTCAATCATTGCAAGAGTAACTTGCTTTGTTTTTCTCCGTCTCTTAAATGAACTTTTTGGTATAGAGAGGGGCTGTTTAATGTCTGGTATTTCGGCCAGTTGATGCTCGATTTTCTTGTTCATTTAGACACTGTTTCTTTTAAAAAAAGGGGCTATCAATTCCTTGTTAAATGCTGTTACATTCATGCTTGTTTGGCACTAATTTCTCATATATTTGGGCCTCTAAATGTTGGTTTTTATGGATGTCAAAAAGCTACTGTAATTTGGTAAATGCTTGGTGCTTTTTCTTATCATTCATAGGCTCCCAACATCGAGTCTTGGGACTCTCCCTTGCTGCATTATTTTGTAATTGTTTGAGACATGTTTCCAGCTGTTCTTTAGCTTCAAATTTCGAGTTTCAAGGTTGTTTGCTTGCTGCATCATTTAGCGATTGATTAAGTTTTTAAATATCACATGCAACGTATTGAGAAAAGTCTTGAATCATATATATTATTACAAAATTAAAAAAAAAAAAGAATTTTGTACACTGGGATTACAATGAGCTGTTGACCAACAGTGCTAGTGCAGGCCAGGGACTAACATCAAATCAAACAATATGTGTAATCAGTATAATCCCACATAATCTAATGAGAAATTGCACTAATAATTCTTCGCCCGTCCTTTTGGCACTAACACTCACAGGGTTTGATTCAATTCAAGCAGTTTCTGTTTCCGGTTTGGATTACAGATCAAGTTTCCAACCACTTGGAGCACCCCAAGCTGTTTTGATGCAACATTTTATTATCAGAAAACCACCCTGATAGATAATATTACACTATTCATCTTGCTGATAATCGAATATCTAATCATCTTGCTGATACGGTTCCACAGTAAAACACCAAAGGCAGCATATAATTACTTAGAGCATCGAAAAACAAGAGAAATTCAGACACATGACATACGAGAGCAAACACGATACATAACCATGAAGGACATGTGCGTCTACTCCATCTTGCAGAAATGTCATCCCAGTATCATCATCTGGCCCTCTCTAATCTCACTGACCCCTTCGGCTCCTCCTGAACATCTCATAATTTAGAGGAAAAAAAGGAGAGTGAGAGCAGTCCATAATTTGTCCGAAAGTCGGAAATCTGATGAACATAAGTCTGATATATATGTATTTAGGATTTTGAGGATAAGCGCTGTAGGAAATTTGCCAAAAAAGAGGGACATTACGAAAATCAAACATCCTACCATTGTGAGAAATTTTTTGGGTAAAACCAAGAGGACATATATGTTTGCATGCATTTGAAATTTTATATGTATATGTGTCGCAGGAGTGCCATTCATGAAGAGTACCTGCCAAAATTTCTCCGAGCAACATTTTGCTTCGGCCGGTTTGTTTTCCTGCTTCCAATCCGTTCAACCATTCTCGCCAACCGTCTCGGTCTCCCAGTCTGCAACACAATGTACCCTGCCAAAATCCCGAATACGAGTCCGCATCCGTAGCCCATTAGCACCACTCTCCATTCGATCCGGTTGTCCCGCTCTGCCTCCTCACCCTCATGAGAAATTGAGGTTTGTCCCTGTTGTGCATCATTCCCACATGATTTTGGTAAGGGATGCCCACATAGTCCTGGATTCCTGTCAAAGGAGTGATTAAACGTGTCGAATTGCGTGCTTCGAGGAATTGGTCCCACGAGCTGGTTATTCGAGAGATTCAGGTAACCAAGCCATGCGAGATCTGCCAATCCTCTAGGGATCGTCCCATTCAGCTTGTTCGAGGAGAGGTCCAACCACTCGAGATTAGTCAGATGTCCCACAGAAGCAGGAATGGTACCGCTCAGATTATTATGAGAAAAGTTGAGCCCCTTGAGTGCCTTTAGATCTCCAATTACTTCTGGAATCTTTCCTTCAAAAAAGTTGCTTGAGAAGTCGATGGATGTAAATGTGGTTAGAATTTTCACCAGCTCAATCTCCAATCCTTTCATCTCCACCACAATAGAAACTTGATAATTGTCATCAGACTCATCACCCATGTACCGTAAACCACCTCTCTCTTCGTTCTTCATGGCTATCAAGTTGGCTAAGTACTTTGCCGGTAGTGCACCACAAAACTTGTTTTTGGAGAGATCGAAAAGGCGCAATTCTGGGAAGGGACGACGAGTTCTGCTCAAACCATCCACTGGACCATGAAACCTGTTGGATCTTAGAACCAGTACTTGCAAATTCGGAAGAGTGTCCAACCAATACGGGAAGCTGCCATCCAACTCATTTTCACTGAGGTCCAGGACTTCCAATTTCTTGCAATATGCCAAAGATTGAGGAAGCGTGCCTTGAAGTCGATTTTGACTCAAGCGAATCGTCTGCAACTTGGCCTCGGGGACGAATATTTCTGGCATCTGGCCGACAAACTTATTAGCTCGGAGATCCAACACAGACAGAGAGGCACCAAAATTTATGAAACAATGAGGAACGGTGCCGGTTAGCCGGTTGTTAGATAGGTCGATGACACCAAGCCCAGTGGCGTTGCACATCTGATGAGGGATGTCTCCATGAAACTTATTATTTGAAAGGAGGAAATATTGAACCTCTGGCGATGGAATTGGAAGTGGGCCGTCAAAACAGTTATTGGCCATGCCTACGAAGAAAACACTTGAATTGAGAAGGAAGTTTATTGGCAACTGTCCTGAGAAGTTGTTGTCGGAGAGGCTTAAGTATGAAAGCTGGCATGGGAGGGGGTCTCCAATGACCCCGTGAAACCTATTGGATTGCAGTTCTAGATACCTCAGGCTTCCAGTAGCATTAATCAACCAGCTTGGGAAAGCATCATGTATTCCATTGTTGCTAACAATTAAACGCACCAGGCTCGTACAATTTGCCAAACATCTCGGGATGGTGCCACTGAGACTGTTATTTGAGAGATAGAGTTCATTTAGGAAACTCAATTGGCATATTGAAGATGGCATCTCTCCGGATAAATTGTTGTTGGAGAGGTCTAAGGATGAAAGTTGCTGTGAGAGGGGAACTACAATGACTCCATGAAACATGTTGTCACTAACATGTAATGCGAGCAAGCGGGTACAGTTTGCCAAAGATCGTGGCAATGGACCCTGCAATAGATTATGATTGAGAGACAAGAGGAGTAGCCTGCCGAAATTTCCAAAACAAATCGGAATGGTGCCGTTGAGTCTGTTAATTGAGAGAGAGAGATAATATAGTGAATTTGCTTGGCAGATTGAAGATGAGATTTCTCCAGTAAGATTATTTGATGAGAGATCCAAAAATTCTAATGTGTCCCTCCAAACTAGCCAAAACCATTCAGGAATTTGTCCACTAATCATGTTTCTAGAAAGGTCTAGTTCAATCAACTCAGCTGAAGATCCCAAGAAATATGGGAATTCAGTCAATTTGCAATCAATTAAATCCAAAATTTGGAGACTTGGAAATGAACAGTTTCTATCACTTTGCGACTGCACAGTCAAGTTGTTCTGTCCAAGGTAAAGGGCCTGGAGATTTTTTAGCCTTGCAAACATTTCAAGGTTGACAGTCCCACCGAGATTGTTACCAGATAGGGAGAGGCTGGTGAGGTGAAGAAGGTTTCCAAGTGAGGTTGGGACCTCACCAGCAAATCTGCTGTTTGAGAGATCTAGAGAATTCATGGATGTCAAATTCCCCAGAGAAGTAGGTATGGGCCCGTGGAATTTTGTGTTTGATAGGACTAAGGAGACAAGCGGAGAGGTCCAGTTTGTCTCGGGGAGGGTGCCCATGAGGTCATAATTCTCGTCTAGAGAGAGACTGCGAAGGTTTGGGAGATGGAAGATGTCAGTTGGAAATATCCCTCGTAGACCACAATTACGAAGACTCAAAGAAGTCATAGTGAAAGAGAGGTTCTTCAGGGAGATGGCTGAAATCATAGACATGCCTACACCATCAAGAGCAAGCTCCCTCAGCTGAGTTAGATTCTGTATAAGCCATCTGAAGCTATGATCATCTATTGTTCGAAGATCATCAACTCCAAAACTGAAATCATTACCAGAAAGGTTGAGGCGCTGCAAATTGAGGAGCAAAAAGAGGGTGCTGTTGGAGTGGAGGGTTCCGCGAAGCCAGCTGCAACTGAGGTCGAGGCCAGTCACAAAATCTTTTGATCTATGGCATGTGACCCCATCCCACGAGCAGCAATCGGTGCCATTCTTCCACAAGACTGTCTTTGGGTAAGAAGTGTTGACCATCTTCGGGGAAAGAAAATTGATGGAGTAATCAATGTCGCAATAGTTTTTCGAGGCATCTTGTGAGACGGTAAATGAATTGCTGAATTGAAGCAGGGCATCGCACTCGGCTACATGACCAGCCATGGAACGTAACAACAAAGGGAAGATGAGGAGGAGATGATGGAAGCGGAAGAGGCAAATCCAAATCCTCATCTTTTTAACGATGCTTTTTTTTTTGGGATCAGATGATGAAATTGTTGGGAAGGAATGAATGGATGACGATACCTATATATATAGAGTGGGTAGAATGTCTTTTATGTACATATTCGCGGGTGGAGAAAGAAAGAAGACTCGTATAGTTTCACCTTCGATAAATGTGCTATATGATCAGTTCCCTCTTCTAGCTTTTTTTACAAACGCAGGGCATTCTCCATAAAATCTCGTTGTAACTCTGATACGGAGTTGTTTTTTTCACCCTTTTTTTTTTTCACTTTGCATCTATCGTATTAACTTCAGATGGTCCTACTGCTTTATTACAGAAATCAAGTCAATCTAACACAATCTCAAAAGGATCTTGGGCTTATCTCTGATCGTTATCGGATTATTCAAGGAAGGCGATGAAAAAGAGGGAGTAAATTGGCATCAACAAATTGCTCGGGATCGATCGAGTCTTCTGCAATGTCCTCCTTTACCCTGCCTTAACATATGAAGAGACCCAGAAAGTACATTGCCCTTGAAAACCTTATTGCACCAGAGAACTCCTAGGATGAATGGTTTGATATATAATCTACCAGTGCCAAATTCAAGCTTCGGGCGCATGAGTACATTCATCTGTCCTTCCTGATCTCGAGCATCGGTTTTGTAGTTCTACTCGGGTTTCCATGAAGTTTCGTACCTCTGAAATCCCTCTCCTGTTAATCAGTGTCCTGGCGATCATCATGGAAATTTCAGCACACGCTTGCAGATTTTTCCACTGTTGAATATTCCAACAGCAACTAATGATGAGGACGTTACTCGTCAGGCCTGACTAAGATGACAGCAAAAGCTGCAGAGGGATACTTGCAAGAGGATAACTCGAGATATGTGGAAGGATTTAAGTCAACTACGTCTTGTGAAAAGATCGGGTTGAATTCATAATTAGCATCGCTCACATTTCCTTCTGGTCCCTTCGCCGAGTTGTAGTCAATTTGGAGTGAAGACTTAGGCAGTCGAATCCAAGAAGAGACTGAATTTTCCATCAAAACACGGACAGAAAAATGTGAACTGCTAGCACTTATCTGTTTCCCGATAGAAAAGGAAATGGAATTCCAGCACGAAAATTGTATCCGGTGGGTCACACGCTAACCCAAAGTTTGGACAACATCAACACGTCCAAACTGCACGATATTGATGATTGAGTACAGAGATGATGGAATTAATTACGATTTCCTTGAGAAGCTGCAAGGCATTATTGTACCGGAATGAATGGTAAATTAGACTGGTACAATTGCAAACAGCATATTCTACATCTTCTGCTCAACATGTAGATTTATTTCGATTGCTCAATACTCACAACAGCACATACACCATTACATTCTTCATCTGCGATCCATCAGTAGTTGGAGGTGGAATTCTATTCGACGTCATGGTGTATTCCACTACGAGCTGTGTGAAGGACAAGGAATTGTTCTCGAGCAATCTCTTTGGAGAACCGTACTCACAGAGAAGCCCTGCACCATGCAGAAATACCGTCAAATGAACTGCAATACAGAAAAATTAGTAAATGCTAGTAAAACAAAAATCAAAGCCACTGACCATGATCTAAGAGAAGAACAATGTCGCTGTCGAGAATGGAAGTTATTCGATGGGCAATAGTTAAGACTGTGCAAGAGGAGAAGTGTTCTCTGAGTGTCTGCTGGATCAGATTATCGGTGGCTGTATCGACCGAAGCAGTGACTTCATCGAGAACTAGGACTTTGCTTTTCTTGAAGAGGACACGCCAGAGGCAGACAAGTTGCCTCTGGCGCCCATGCTCCAGTTCTCTCCATTTTCGGACACTGGATGAAAGCCACATAAGTAACCTATTCTAACAACTGCAGGTCGAGAGTGAATCCAAATCCACTTTAGTTCATTATTTCAGATAGGTTGAATTGGCCATACAGCTGAGCTAATTGAATGTTATTAATTGAGTGCAACACTTACCATCCTGTTACCTAATATTTAGGATTTCCTATTTAATTGAGAATATATCAGACATACTAAATAGTCAGTGCAAGCACTAACTCCATTAAGTAACACTATTAAAAATTTAATATTCTCTACGAAAATCGATATCCTCTAGAGAAGTCGAACTTGAGACATTTCACTCATTAAAATATATCAGAATGAGCCTGAAAACACCATTAGATTTTTTTTTTCTGTGTCATGTAGGCCTAGAAAAGATAGACGGAGGAGGGGACAAAAGGGGCAAGTCCACGGGTGAGATCGAACCTCGAACCTCTAGATCACATGATGAGAGTAATACTAACTATGTTAAACCATCTTCTCAAAATCACCATTAGATTAGTTATGTATTGTATGCAGGGAGGGGTATACGAGAAAGCAAGTCCTGTTCTTTTACGTAGATTCTTCTTTTTTTTTTTTTAATGAAAGAAAAAATCAATCATTGTACTTACCTGTAGATAAGGTTATTGGCTGGTGGGCCTTTATTTCCATGAGTCATTATTAAATTCCAAGAGATTGAGGGAAAAAAAATATAGCTGTCCATATTAAAATCGCATTTCTTGTCGATAAATAAGACTAAATTGAGTTTCTAAATATCGCATACAATCTATCGAGAAAAGTCTTGATTCATATATTATTATAAAATTAAAGAATAATTTTTTACACTGAGTTTACAATGAGCTGTACACCAATAGTGCAGAGACATTACTTAATAATAATAATGACAAATCTGTACATCAGCTTCTTAACCTATACCGAGTTTTTAACGATGTTATATTGACCGAGTCAATATAAATACTGGTTATTTAGTTCATCTGATATGTTCACGGTTTAACACGAAAATCCAAATATTACAGACAATGATAAGAAAAGTTGAGAGCAGAGAATTGTATTGTCAGAATAAAGTACAGTAGGAGGGTCCAATATAAAGGTTGGATCTCAGAATCAAATGAGGAAATATAATTAAGAAGTATCATAGCATATTCACGTAGACTCAGCGTCTAAACTCGATGCACCTCGATAGAACCTGTCACGATTTCCTTATCCGACAATCTCCTATGTACTCAATGATAGCAAGCAACCTGCCTATATGAATGTAGGATAGCGTACAAGACTTCTTATTGTTGAATTGGACAGCAGACGATAACTATAAGACGCCCATTCACGTACCGTTCGTGATATGGAATGGGGGTGACAGTTGGTCCAGAGGGACCGGCACGTGAGCTTCTCCAGGACTGGACCGAAGAACATTGGCTTTTCCGTCGGCAACCATGTTTTCGGTTTCTGGCACCGTTAGCTTGAGGAAAGGGTGATTGTCATCTTGCCGATACGGGTCACCTGAGGGAGCTTTGCTTGGTCCTATTGATTTAATGTGGATTTAAGAGACGAAAAAATACAATAAAATTTTTAGGCAAGGTCTAGCAGTGAAGACTCAAATTTTGACTAAGAGAATTGACGAAACAGAATGAGCATGTCATTCTTATGTATACAAAAACACGCTAACACACCATGCTACACGGTACAAATACTCAAATTCCATATATATATATAAATATAAATATATATTAACACATAATATATGTTGAAACATTCCCAAAGTACACATGAGGTTTTTGATACGGCATTCTGCAGATGTTTCACTCAAACTTTCATGCGGAATAGACACGACAATTGGCTAGTTCATATTCGAATTACTGAAGGGTATCGGGAAACTGTGAAAAGTCTACCAGCACTCGAATGAAAGATCTGATTAAGAGCATTGACTGAATGCACAATCTGTTAGTGGCAGAACAGGGGAATCGCACATTATCTTTTATATATCCAGGTTCCCCTGCTTTTACGGTAGAAATGTGGAAAATAATACTGTTGATTTATTTCTTAAAGTCTCTTTATTTGCTGTATAAAAATCGGACAGGCCGGGTCACAAATAAACTCTAGAGATCCAAAATGCACAATTTCGGGAAGGGACGAAGAGTTCTGCTCGAACTGTCCACTAGACAAAAGGAACTTGTTGGATCTCAGAGCAAGTACTAATACAGGTGCAATATTTCCAGTGAAATTACAATCGGTCAACAAAACGCATCAAGTATGTGATTGCCGCAAAGCCAACACCAGTCTTCCAAATGAATTAGCGTTTCTTTGGGGTTAGAAGAAATTTGTGGTTGAGGTTCGTACTTCTTCTCCTCTTCACTTTTTCTCAGCGGAGGTCTGGTCAATTAGAGTGTAGAATAATCGCGCAACTTGTTTCAATGGAGAAGCAATAGCAATGACTACCGGACAAAGCACGGATATATTCAATGTCAATCAAACCGGAGATTGCGTAGTATATGTCGAATACATGGATGCAGTATCCTTCAGAGGCATCTCTCGAGCGGCAGTAAATGGCTTGAATTTTTCGGTTGTAAATGATAGGAGAAGGCGACGGGTAACAGAAGATTTTCTGCAGACAACAGCGGATGATTTTATGAGTAACACATAACAATGAGAAAATATGAACTGCATGAAAGCCACATAAGTAACCTATCCTAACAATTGCAGTTCGAGAAAGAATCAAAATCCACTTAATTCATCTTCTATTATTATTCGTGAGAACAAAGAACGAAGGTAGCTGATCTCATTTTTAAAGTTTCAAAAGTGCTGCTGATAAATAATTTAATAAAAAAATAAAATCACTTTTAAAACTATGACTACCATTGATTACCCTCTAATTTTCCTTTTTTTCCTAATTATATATTTTATTTTTTTTATTGATGACAGTTGTAAGCTACAAGAAAATATGTAAAAAAAGGGGTATGATTTATTAATTAATTGTACATTTAATATTTCTGTGTATAGCACGGGGCTCGCATCTAGTTTTTTTGTATAGGTCGAAGTGGTCATACAGCTGAACCGATTGAATGTTATTAATTGAGTGCTACCCTTACCATCTCGCTACGTGATATTTAGGATTTCGTATTCAATCAGGAACACATCTGACATGCTAAATAGTCAATGCAAGCACTAACCTCGTTAAGTGGCATTGAAGTACAACAATTAGAAAAGGCCGACATGTAGAAATGAGAACGATAACAACAAATATAATATGAAATGAAATGCTGAGGAACGCTTTTGGTTTTGAGTTACCCAAAATACTGCCTCTGCTCAACATTTTACCTTCGGGTCTTCTTCTTGGGGTTGTTAAAACTTCTTCCTTAAACTGCGAATTGGATTGAAACTGATCGGACTGATGATTTTACTGTTGTGCCCCTCTTGGTTTTGCAGAGTCCCATGATTTTCTTCATCATTTTTAACAAGAAACTGATGATATTTTTATGTATTGATAATTCTTTGCATTTTTTGGTTTTTTTTATAATCCTTTATATAGACTGTGAGTAAAGCTCCTTTTTCCTTGGTGCACATCACTTGCTATTTAAAAATTAACAATTCTAAATGACTAGATTGGAATATGACGTGACAGTCATTGTTAATTTTGTAAAATTTTCATGACACGAGAAGGGTCTAGTGTCTATATCGTCGAAATTTCTGCTTTACTCTTTAAAATTGATTATGTTGTTTATCATATCACAAGAGTTTTGTAAGATACTCCTGAACATAAAAAGCCGACATTATTCAATTGTGCTCTTCGAGGGGACTTGATAAATGACCAATTTTTCTTGTATCTAAATTAATATTACTGTACTAAATCTAATTTTTACCGGATAATATTGTGGACATGAGAAACGCACACGTACATAGGTACATTGCTTTATTTTATTTTATTTATAAATTTTCCCGAATATGTTTTCGGCCAATGAGAGCAATCCAACATTGGATTGATTGGACATAAATTTTGGTCAACCTTTTTGCTTTGGATTTTGTCCAGGGCAATTCGTGGGCCTCGCCAAGTTTTTCTTTTAAATTTGCATTACGAAGTATCCCCGAACCAGCTGAAGCGCACCTCGAGACTAATCTGCAGTCGGGCCGGGATTTCTTGAAAAAATTGCCGTCAACTCTCTTAACCTGAGATTCGATCATTGGATCACTCGTTTGAGATCTGGTGAGAGAATTATTAGGTAAACCCGAGCATGCTTCTACTTGCTTCACGTGAATAAAATAATCACAAAATTAAAATTTGCCAAAAAATCGCCGGTGAAATTAGAAAATCCCGACGAGGGTAGTTTTGGCAATTTGCTTCCACGTCCGACCGGTTCGACTGGCGGAATGATAGGCAAAGAGAGATTCTACCGGGAAAAGATTTGATTTTGGAGAGATCTAATCTTAATGAATGTAGAAATTCAGTTCTACTTCGGACTGTGATTTTTTCAAAATGTTAACTAAATCCCAACTTTTTCGATACGATTTTTGGTGAGTTGGTGAGATTATGCTGACCGAGCTAGCTAAAACCTAAATCTTGTGGATGATTAAGCTAATTATAATTGTATATATATATATATTTGCTAGATATTGTTAATCTATTTTTTCTTAACTAAACACAGATTCTTACTCCTAATGTAAAAAATAAGAATAAATAAAAGTGAGGTACGCCAAAATGAATTAAATTGCCAATTCGGAATGCAGCACACTATATTGTATTTAACATATGATTATATGCAGAACCTTCTCGATCATCATCGTATTATGTCACCTTTGATATAGGCTGCAAGACAATTAATAACAAATAAAAATTTGGGAGAAAAATGCATAAATCAATAATATGAATAAAATATTTACTGCTATTTTTATTTTGGTCAACTAAAATATAAGCGTAGATATAATTTGAAAAATCACATAGTTATGGGATGAGATAAGAAAAAATAAGCTGGTAAAATAAAATTTTTTTCCTAATATTATAGTTATAGAGAGAGATAAGATAGTGGTAATGAGCGGTTAAGATAGAGTAATGATATCATGGTTCAAATAATTAAAATTAGTATTTTACTCTTAATTTTGATGATTTTATAAAGCATATACATTGATAACAAACTGTCACAAGTTTTGGTACGTAAATGAGGCAAAAGACAGACTTGGAAGAGGAAAAGGATCATAAAACTTCTAAATATTTTCATATAATAGTGTAGATTATGAGTCTAGTAAATTATAACAAATTAATCGTGGACACCTTATTTTAGCTTGGAAAGAACTTGAACTTCAATTTTGAAAAAAATGGATACGCTTGTGTAAGTATATAATTATGATAATCGAGATTAAATTTAACTTCACAAATGTGGTGAAATTAGACAAAATTCGATCTTATCATGAAGGACATTGAAATGTCTTTGATTTGAGTGCCACCCGATTTTGGCCCGGACCGACCACGTTTCATTTTTTAGATTTTATTATCATATTATATTTGTATTTGTTGCTAAGTTTTATTTTTTCTTGTTCCATATTTTACTCTTATAAAAACAATGGAAGGGAAGGCTAAAAAATTAACACAAATAAATTTTTTTAAAAAAAGAGAAAAAAATAAAAACTGAAATTGAAAAAAAATGAAAATGGCAAAGATCAGATCAAAGGACTGGGGATTGTCCTCGGGCGGCTCTGCATCGCCGCCTCTCAGAGCCGCTGCCGTTGCTCCCGCTTCACTGCCGGTTCCTCCACTGCCCCGCCGATTTCGCGACCTGCTCCGCCGCCCCGCCACCGGCCGCCTGACAGCCTGTTCTCCGCCGGCCATTTCCTCCTCGACCGTCTCTCCATCTATCTCCTGGTCCAAAGGCTAGCCGCGAGAGAGCAGCGAGGAGGACCGAAGCTCCCTCATGCTCCAGACCACTGTGCATCGTCGAAGATAACCCCGGCTTCCCTATCACTCCAACGCCGTCCCGACCATCACGCTGGCTCCGGCATTTAGACTTGCTGCTCCTTTCCTTTTCCCGAGTTTTCCGACATTGATCCAGCTCTGGTTTGCCAAGCCTGTGAAGAGCTTCATTGTCACAGCCCAGGCTTCCGAAGCTCAGTTCACGTTGTTGATTCTCGTCTGTACTACCGTTCGACCAGAGGCCCCTGTCACAGATATGCCGAGTCTGACCTGATGCCAGTTTGCGCTGATACTCTTCAATCACTGGCTGGTAAGATAATTAAAAAAATCCGACACGCATAAAACAGAACTTATCGTTGTTCTTTGTTTATTCTTAGCTCACTGCTTGCTGCCTTATATGACTTTTCCGGGTCAAGATCTGATCTTAAATGTTGGGAACCCACCCTCAAGCTGATTGATTCGGTTTATTTAGTGATCTAGGTGATGCTAATATTGTTCGATGATTGTTAAGTTGATTGGGTTTGACTTGTCCGGTGATTATGCTGAAGAGGAGAACCTTTGATGGCAGTCCTAGTGTGGGGATTTGTTTCGATTGCTTGAACTGATGTTCGTACTGATTTGAGTCACTGAATATTTGATTGTCTAGGACGTACATTATGGCTCATTTGAGTACTGAGGCTATACTGATCTGTGGGGGACCTATGTCTTTCAGTTGCTTGATCTTGTCTTTCGTTGCAAATGGGCGAATGTATGGATTAGAGGTGAAGTTCTGTTGTTGCTATGGTTCTGAAGAAGAATGAGTTATTAGAACTGGTGATTTTGATCTCCTAGACGGATTCATGTTTTTATGATTCATTGTCTGAATTCCTCACTTGGTTTAGAGATGGTATCACCTTATTGGTTGATATTCCATCGAATTCAAGGAGCCCCAGCTTTTATCCTTTTGGTTTCGTGGTCATCACAGTGAGACATATGGCCATTCGGAGTAACTGTGGCTGTTTAGTGTCCATGGTTATTATAGCAGCTCTTTGCTTCATGACTTCTTCCGCTTTCAATGATACTCTTGAGGAGATTAGAGCCTTAGTTTGCTTGTCATTGCTGCTGCACTCTGCTGCGTCTCTCTTCATTGATTCCCATGTCATTTTTGATAAAAATGACGCTGCTTCAAGTTCCCCTTTGCTCGACGATTTCTCCCATTTTCATTGTTGTTTTGAGGAGATTAGAGCCATAGCTTGTTTGGTTGTTGCAGCAGCCCCTTACTGAGAGTTTTTCCTTTATTTTCAACGTATTTTTTAGGGGAATAGGGCTGCATATTACTTGGTCATCGCATCAGCTCCTTACTCGACATTTTCATTGATTTTCAATGACTTTTTGAGAGAAAATGGGGCTGTCCAGTGGCTGTAGTCATGGGTGCTCTTTGCTCGACGATTTCCCTTGTTTTGATGCGTCTTCGAGTTGAAATGGGGCTGCCTGCTGTCAATCATTGCAACAGTGACTTGCTTTGTTTTTCTCCGTCTCTTCAATGAACCTTTTGGTATACAGAAGGGCTGTTTAATGTCTGGTATTTCGGCTGGTCGATGCTCGATTTTCTTGTTCATTTAGACACCGTTTCTTATCAAAAAAGGGGCTATCAATTCCTTGTTAAATGCTGTTGCATTCATGTTTGTTTGGCACTAATTTCTCATATATTTGGGCCTCTAAATCTTGGTTTTTATGGGTGTCAAAAAGCTACTGTAATTTGGTAAATGCTTGGTGCTTTTTCTTATCACTCACAGGCTCCCAACATCGAGTCTTGGGACTCTCACTTGCTGCATTATTTTGTAATTGTTTCAGACATGTTTCCAGCTGTTCTTTAGCTTCAAATTTCGCGTTTCAAGGTTGTTTGCTTGCTGAATCATTTAGCGATTGATTAAGTTTTTAAATATTACATGCAACGTATTGAGAAAAGTCTTGAATCATATATATTATTATAAAATTAAAAAAAAAAAAAAGAATTTTATACACTGGGATTACAATGAGCTGTTAACCAATAGTGCTAGTGCAGGCCAGGGACTAACATCAAATCAAACAATATGTGTCATCAATATAATCCCACATAATCTAATGAGAAATTGCACTAAATAACCAAGGGGGGTTGGGCCGAGTGGTAAGCAGCTCGGTGCCGCTTAAGGAGGTCTCGAGTTCGAGACCTCACGTACGCAGACACCCCCCTTGGGAGCCTCACCCGCCATTGCCAGGCGTGCGACCCGGGGCGACCAACGGATTAGTCAAGTATGGTTGGCTGAAAGATGTCATCTCACCGCTGGTGGGGCCTGCTTGGATACCGTGGCTGGCGACCAAAAAAAAAAAAAAATTGCACTAATAATTCTTCGCCTGTGCTTTTGGCACTGATACTCACAGGGTTGGATCCAATTCAAGCAGTGTCTGTTTCCGGTTTGGATTACAGATCAAGTTTCCAACCACTTGGAGCACCCCAAGCTGTTTTGATGCAACACTTTATTATCCGAGAACCACCCTGATAGATAATATTAGACTACTCTCTTGGCAGGAAAGGTAACTACTTCTTACTGATAATCGGATATCTATTCATCCTTCTGATAGGGTTTCACAGTAAAACACCAAAGGCAACAGATAATTACTTAGAGCATCGAAAAAGGTGAAATTCTGATACATTACATACGAGAACAAACACGATACATAAGACACTAAACCGTAAAGAAGAGATGTGTCTACTCCATCTTGTAGAAATGTCATCCCAGTATCATCATTTGACCATGTCTCTGATCTGATCTCACTGACCCCTTCGGCTCCTCCTGAACATCTCATAATTTAGAGGAAAAAAGGAGAGTGAGAGCAGTCCATAATTTATCCGAAAGTTGGAAATCCGATGAACATAAGTAGGATATATATGTATTTAGGATTTTGAGGATACGTGCTGTACGAAATTTGCAAAAAAAGAGTGACATTACGAAAATCAAACATCCTACCATTGTGATAAATTTTTTGGGTAAAACCAACGGAACAAATATGTTTGCATGCGTTTGAAATTTTATATGTATATGTGTCGTAGGAGTGCCATTCATGAAGAGTACCTGCCAAAATTTCTCCGAGCAACATTTTGCTTCGGACGGTTTGTTTTCCTGCTTCCTATCCGTTCAACCATTCTCGCCAACCATCTCGGTCTCCCAGTTTGCAACACAATGTACCCTGTAGAAATCCCAAATACAAGTCCGCATCCGTAGCCCATTAGCACCGCTCTCCATTCGATCCAATCGTCCGGCTCCGCCTCCTCTTCTTCAGGGGAACTTGAGGGTTGTCCTTGTTTTGCATCATTCCCACATGATTTTGGTAAGGGATGCCCACATAGTCCCGGATTCCCGTCAAAGGAGTGACTAAACGTGTCGAATTGCGGGCCTCGAGGAATCGGTCCCATGAGCTGGTTATTCGAGAGATTCAAGACTTCGAGTGATGCAAGATCTGCCAATCCTCTAGGGATCGTCCCATTCAGCTTGTTCGAGGAGAGATCCAACCACTCGAGATTGGTCAAATTACCCACAGAAGCAGGAATGCTGCCGCTCAGATTATTATGAGAAAAGTTGAGCCCCTTGAGTGCCTTTAGATCTCCGATTACTTTTGGAATCTCTCCTTCAAAGAAATTGCTAGAGAAGTCGATGGTTGTAAACGTGGTTAGAATTTTCACAAGCTCAAATTGTGATCCTTTCATCTCCACCACTACAGAATCTTGATAGTAGTAGTTATTACCCATGTACCGTAAACCACCTCTCTCTTCGTTCTTCGTGGCTATCAAGTTGGCTAAGTACTTTGCTGGTAGTGGACCACAAAACTTGTTCTCAGAGAGGTCGAAAATGCGCAATTCTGGGAAGGGACGACGAGTTCTGCTCCAACCATCCACTGGACCATGAAACCTGTTGGATCTTAGAACCAGTATTTGCAAATTCGGAAGAGTGTCCAACCAATACGGGAAGCTGCCATCCAACTCATTTTCACTGAGGTCCAGGACTTCCAAATTCTTGCAATGTGCCAAAGATTGAGGAAGCGTGCCTCGAAGTCGATTTTGACTCAAGCGAATCGTCTGCAGCTTTGCCTCGTCGGGGATGAATATTTCTGGTATCTGGCCGACAAAGTTATTTGCTCTGAGGTCCAACACTGACAGAGAGGCACCGAAATTTATGAAACAGTGGGGAACGGTACCGGTCAGCTGGTTGTTAGATAGGTCGATCAGACCAAGACCAGTGGCGTTGCACATCTGATGAGGGATGTCTCCATGAAACTTGTTGTTAGAAAGGAGGAAATATTCAATATTTGGCGGTGGAATTGGAAGTGGGCCGTCAAAACAATTATTGGCCATGTCTACGAAGCCAACAGTTGAATTGAGAAGGAAGTTTATTGGCAACTGTCCTGAGAAGTTGTTACTGGAGAGTCCTAAGGTTACAAGCTGGCATGGGAGGGCGCCTCCAATGACTCCGTGAAACCTGTTTGATTGCAATTGTAGATAATATAGGCTTCCTGTAGCATTAATCAACCAGCTTGGGAAAGTGTCATGTATTCCATTGTTACCAACATTTAAATACGCCAGGCTCGTACAATTTGCCAAACATCTCGGGATGGTGCCACTGAGACCGTTATTTGAGAGATAGAGTTCATGTAGGGAACTCAATTGGCATATTGAAGATGGCATCTCTCCGGATAAATTGTTGTTGGAGAGGTCTAAGTATGAAAGTTGCTGTGAGAGGGGAACTACAGTGACTCCATGAAACCTGTTGTCACTAACATCCAATTCAAACAAGTTGGTACAGTTTGCCAGGGATCGTGGCAATGGATCCTGTAACAGATTTTGTTTGAGACTCAAGCTTACGAGTCTGCTCAAATTTCCCAAACAAATCGGAATGGTTCCATTGAGCTTGTTATATGAGAGAGAGAGATCCCTTAGCGAATTCACTTGGCAGATTGAAGATGAGATTTCTCCGGTAAGATTATTTGATGAGAGATCAAGTGATTCTAATGTCCCCCTCCCAACTTGCCCTAGCCATTCAGGAATCTGTCCGCTAATCATGTTTTCAGAAAGGTCTAGCATGATCAGCTCATGAGAAGATCTCAAGAAATATGGGAATTCGGTCAAGCTGCAATCGGATAAACCCAAAATTTGAAGACTCGGAAATGAACAGTTTCCATCACTTTGCAACAACACAGTCAAGCTGTTATTTCTAAGGGAAAGGGCCTGGAGATTTTTTAGCCTTGCAAAAATTTCAAGTCGACGGTACCGCCGAGATTGTTACTATCAAGGGACAAGCGGGTGAGGTGGTGAAGATTTCCGAGTGACTGCGGGATCTCACCAGAAAATCTGCTATTTGAGAGATGTAGAGAATTCATGGATGTCAGATTCCCCAGCGAAGTAGGAATGGGCCCGTGGAACTCTGTAACAGATATGTCTAAGGAGACAAGCGGAGAGGTCCAGTTTGTCTCGGGGAGAGTTCCCTCGAGAGCTCTATTCTGTTCAAGAGAGAGACTATGAAGGTTTGGGAGATGGAAAATGTCAGTTGGAAATATCCCTCGCAGATCACATCCACAAAGACTCAAAGAGGTCATAGTGGAAGAGATGTTCTTCAGGGATATGGCTGAAATCCTAGACATGTCGACAAAATCAAGAGCAAGCTCCCTCAGCTGAGTTAGATTCTGTATAAGCCATTTGAAGCTATGATCATCTACTGTCAGACCACCATCAAGTTCACAATTAAATGAGAGATCGAGAGTAGCTAGGCCGGAAGGTTGAGAGAACATCTCCACAGGAACAGAACCCGAGAAGTGAGAAGTAGAAAGGTTGAGATATACCATTGCCGTAAAAGTACCAAACCTGGGTGAAATTCGATAGCCCATGAAATTATTACCAGCAAGGTTGAGGCTCCGAAGATTGAGGAGAGAAAAGAGGGTACTGTTGGAGTGAAGGATTCCGTGAAGCCAGCTGCAACTGAGGTCGAGGCCGATCACATGATTTGTGCCCGAGTGGCATGTGACCCCATCCCACGAGCAGCAATCGGTGCCGTTCTTCCACGAGGCTGTCTTCGGGTAAGAAGTGTTGACCCTCTTCGTGTAAGGAAAACTGATGGAGTAAGGAATGTTGCAGTAGTAACTGAATGTGGTCCAATGGAAGTCACAGTAATGTCGGGAGGCTTTTCTTGAGATGGTAAATGAATTGCTGAATTGAAGAAGGGCATCGCACTCAGCTACATGATCAGCCATGGAATTTAACAGCAAAGGGAGGACGAGGAAGGGAAAGAGGCAAATCCAAATCCTCATCTTTTTAACGATAATCTTTTTGGGAGGAACAGATGATGATATTGTTGGGATGGAATGAATGGATGATATATATACACACACTATACACGGACCCGTGCTATGCACGTAAAGAAAATAAAAATAAAAATAAACAAAAGTAAAATAATATGATGAATCCGCATAATTAGATTATTTATTTATAACTTATCACAATTTAATTAAGCTGAAATTTATTAAATTATAGTAGTAAGTGAATATTATCAGTTTTCATTAGTAAACTATGTCAATTTTATTTTTTCAGTGTTAGAATTTTAAATTATTTATTCAAAAAAGTGATAAATTTTACTGTTAAAATTGTATATATGGAATGATACGAAGGAATCTGAGCAGTTAACGAAAATATTTACTTTTAATATCATAGATATGAGATGAGAGGAAAATGACTGAAATTATTATTTAACCCTTAATATGGAAATCGGATACATGTCATAAATTATAATATGTAAATTAGATTGAGGGCAAATAAGAAAAATAAAAAAGACACCGAACTTCCTAAACATTTGTGTATAAATAGTAGTGATATATAGAATGGGTAGAATGTCTTTTTACATGTTCGCAGGGACAGAGCGAAGCAATACTCGTATAGTTTCACCATTGATAAATGTGCTATATATGATCAGTTTCCTGTTCTAGCTTTATTACAAACGCAGGACATTCTCCATAAAATAGGGAATTATTTTTCACCCTTCTCTTTTTCAGTTTGCAGATAACTATCGTGTCAACTTTAGATGACCCTGCTGCTTTATTGCAGAAACCACGTCAACCTGACCTCGGTAGCACTAACAACTTTGAAATTTCCCTTGGCCATGAATGATCCTCTACTTTCCTTGACGTTGACCTGAAGACCGGTCGAATTTTTCCATCTCTTATTGGGTCAGCCCACCGTGTCCAAGTTATTACTCCAAGAGGTCATCTTCAGATAAGACACGGTAGGTTCGTAGAAGTTGCAGTACTCTTCAAAAGGCATCTCAGGAGATGTTGGATGCAATTAACTGCTTGGAGAGGCACTGATATTAAGTTTAGCTCAATTATTCATGAAAAAATGCTCTTCTGGTGAGGTGCCCCCGTCTAAGAGTAATTTTAGGAGAGATCTCTAGCAGATTTTGAGGTTATCTTCGACCGTTATTTCAAGTGAAAAAAACAATAAGCTGAGATTATCGGATGATTTGATGAAGGCGATGAAAAGCAGCAAGTTAATTGGCATCTATAAATTGCTCGGGATTGTTCAAGTCTTCTGCGATGTCCACCTTTACCCTGCCTTAACACATGAAGAGACCCAGAAAGTACATTCCCCTTGAAAACCTTACTGCACCAGAGAACTCCTAGGATGAATGGTTTGATATAATCTGCCAGTGCCAAATTGAAACTTCAGGTGTATATTCATCTGTTCATCATGATCACGAGCATCGGTTTTGTAGTTCTACTTGGGTTTCCATGAAGTTTCTACCAGAAATCCCTCTCCTGCTGATCAGTGTCCTGGCTATCATCATGGAAATTTCAGCACACACTTCCAGCTTTTTCCACCTTTGAATATTCCAGCAGCAACTAATGAGGACGTTACACGTTAGCCCTGACTAAGATAACAGCAAAAGCTGCAGAGGAATACTAGCAAGAGTATAACTCGTAATATGTGGAAGGATTTAATTAAGTCTTCTGAAAAGATAGGGTTGAATTCATAATTATCCCCTCTCACATTTCCATCCCCGTCCCTTCACCGAGTTGTAGTCAAATTAGAGTGAAGACTACGGCAACCGAATCCAAGATTTGACTAAATTTTCCATCAAAACGCTGACGGAAAAATGTGAAGTGCTACCACTTATTTGTTCCCCGGTAGAAAAGGAAAACGGAATTTTGGCATGAAAATCATACCCGGTGGGTCATATGCTAACTCGAAGATCAGACAGCATCAAAATTTTCATACTGCAAGGTAATGATCAAGTGCAGAGATGATGGAATCAATTACGATTTCCTTGGAACCTGTAAGGTCTATATTACAGGTACAATTGCAAATAGCCTATTCTACATCTGGTACTCGATTTAGATTTATTAGGATTGCTCAATACTCCAACAGCACATACACTGTTTACATTTTTCATCTTTGTCGTAAAAACAGAGCTATCTCCCAATCAATCAGTGGTTGGAGGTGGAATTTGACCTCATGGTATACTCCGATACAAGCTGTGAGAAGGATGAGGAATTGTTCTCGAGCAATCTCTTTGGAGAACCATACTCACACACAAGACCTGCACCACGAAGAAGTTCCGAAATACCATAAGACTGAATTATTCCTTCCAAATGAAGGAAATGCAACACTGAAAAATTAATCTAAATCAAAGCGACTGACCATTATCCAAGAGAAGAACAGTGTCGCTGTCGAGAATGGAAGTTATTCGATGGGCAATAGTTAAGACTGTACAAGAGGAGAAGTGTTCTCTGAGTGTCTGCTGGATCAGATTGTCGGTGGCTGTATCAACCGAAGCGGTGGCTTCATCAAGAACCAGGACTTTGCTTTTCTTTAGGAGGACACGCCCGAGGCAGACAAGTTGCCTCTGGCCCATGCTCCAGTTCTCTCCATTTTCAGACACTGCATGAAAGCCACATCAATAACCTATTCTAACAACTGCAGGTCGAGAGAGAATCAAAATCCACTTTAGTTCATTTTAAGATAGGTTGAATTGGTCATTCAGTTGAACTGATCGAGTGATGTTAATTGCTACACAAGATTTCGATATATTTGATCAGATTTTCAATTTTATCGTTGCATGAATCCACACCTAATCAGAAATTAACTCGACTCTATCATAATTCTCATTTACAATTTTTTTTTTTAAATATTCATCTAGTGTAAAAAGGGGCAGAAGAAGCAGTGCATATGAGAATACAAGAAATGAAAGTAACCTGAAGAATCAAGTTTGCCTTCCTTCTTGCGAACTTCATCTCCGAGTTGGCACTTATCAAGAGCCTACAAAATTACCAAATATGTTGGCAAAAAGAGAAAAAAAATGGTGCTCATTGTCACTTGTTATTTATTATAAACTGAAAGGTGCATCAAGATTGTTAACAGACTGACCTCCCAAATCTGCTCGTCTGTGTACTCTTCAAGAGGGTCGAGGTTGCTCCTCACTGTCCCCTCAAACATGGTTGGGTCCTGCGGGATAATGCTCAGTCTTGACCTTAGATCATGCACCCCGATCGAGCATATGTTGATGCCATCAACTGTGATGTGGCCTCCAGCAGGGTCCACAATCCTGAAGAGCGTCTGTATGAGGGTTGATTTCCCGCTGCCAGTTCTCCCTACAATGCCAGTTTTCATCCCTCCCGGGAATGTGCAAGAAATGCCCCTGAGAACGAGTGGCATGTGTGGAGCATATCTAACCTGCATAAAACAGAGAAAAGCAAGATTCAACTTGTTCAAGCAGAATCTTAGAATCTCACATTGCCTGTACAAGCTCAGGTCTTTAATATATCGCAAGGACTTCTAACTTTAAAGAGCACAAAAGTACCACTTTTTGGTGATGGGGTCATGATACTACAGATACTATCAGATCCAAACCCGGCCCACAACCATGGGAGGTTGCTGACAGGTTGTGTTAGGGGCTGACCACAAGGCAGAACATGTGAGGAATCATACAGACCTGGTCCAAGAGCTCAGCAAGGACACTGGAGCTAAGGGAAGTTTGTCACCCGGCAAATCCCACATAGGTTAAGCAATGGGAGGTTCAAGGTCTTATGTATATTTATAAGGTCTAGTAATCCCAAGATTTTTTAATTTAACTCTTCTAGGTGAAAGCACGTGGTGTGGTCTTGAACGATGTTAAGTGATAAAACATGCTAAGAGAGGTTTAAGAAAGGAAGGAACTTAATTCATTACCTGCAGATCCTGGATGAGAATCTCTCCATTTGATGGCCAAGAATGTTCAGGACGATTCTCCTCTATCACAAGAGGAGGCTCACCGGGCATGGCAGTATACTGAAGTATCCTCTCGACAGATATAATTTGGTTCTCCATAGTGCAAAGGTTCCATATCACCCAAACTTGCAACATGTTCAAGTTAAGCCCGTATGTAACAGCTAAACCCGCGATGGCTTCAGAAGAGGAGAAGAAAATTAATCACGTCAGCATTTGCTATAATAAGCCTTCTTTAATTTGAACCCATAAACAATCAAGTCAGCCTTTGCTTTAAGCCACATTTAATTTGAGTTGATAAGGCAGCACAATAAAATTTTTACCTGGATCGATGAATCCTTCGGGAACAGATACCAAGAAAATCAAGGAGAAACCAAACATAACTGAAGACAACACATCTAAGCGGAAACAGAGCCACTCCATAGCTCCAGATATGTGAAATTTTGGGCGAGAATACCCATCAGAGAGCAAAACATTCGTTTCGCGGAACCTTGATTCCTGATCGAAACTCCTGATGATGGTGGAACCGGCAATCGATTCAGCAAAATGTTGTATTACCGGTGCCTTGCATACCCCGACCAACCTCGAAAGTTCTCGAGCTGCAGCTATGTAATAATGCTGCATATGAAAAGGTTTGGGACAAAGACATCAGTGACTAGAGGATGTGCCTGAACTAAGGTAAGTAGATTGAAAAGGGTGCAACAATATTACCTGATACCACAAGCAGGCTGCAAGTATGGGGATAAAAACTATGAACACTTGCCATGCAACTTGAGACATCACACCAATGATCCCAAGGAGCTGGATCAATGAGAAGGCAAATGCAGCAACCAGATATGGAACGTTCAAATCCACTGCACTCTGGTCTGTGGAAGCCTGAGAATAAAAGACAGAACATAAGAACACAATTAAGAATGCAAAATGTAATTTAGCTTTCAGTTAATTCAAATTGAACAAAGAATAACATAACATGAGCCAAAAGAAAAAAGCACAGGGACAAATAATAATGGAAAAAATTATAACATCTTTGACACCGCACGTAGTGAAAATTTTCACACGTCCACCACTGACAAATTTCGAGCAATTCTCTACCCTCTTTAAGCTAAAAGACAACATGCTTTAGAATCGCTTACTCTGTTGAGAATCCGACCACTGGGGGTTGAGTCAAAGAATGACATGGGGGCACGAAAAATGCAGTGATGCATCTTATCGAAGAGCAAAGCAGCGGTCTTGAACAATGCAGTTGCCAGGAGAGTGGACCTTATGAGAATGCAGAATGAACTACCAATGGCCAATGCTACATAAACTCGAAGGAGAGTTGATCCTGTGACTGCAGGCTCTGCATCAGGTGTAACGGGACTTGCCCAGGCCATCCAATAATTACTCCCTATCTGAAGAACCTGGAAAAGGGCATGTGCCAGTACAATCAAGGGCACGAGGGCTCCACCATAAGCCGTAGTTATGTATTTCCAATAAACTGGAAACCCTACACGGCCTTTCTCTCTCTCTTCTTCCTCAATGAGCTGTCTAGCTTTTTCAGTTGGTTCAGCACTTTGCACACTGCCATTTTCTTTCTTCTCTGGAAACTTTGTTGTACCTGCCTCAGTGCTGCTCTCAATTTTCACACTCAACCCTTCAGATGCTCCTGCTACCTGCACAGAGTCGAGCCCGGACATCGCTGTCTTGTGGGCACCTACAAGTTCCATGAAATCTGTTCCTGCTTGAAGAATATCATTATACCTTCCTGCTTCTGTAATCTTACCATCTTTCATCACCTGGCAATCATTTTTATTCCATTACATGCATTGAGTCTTACTAACAGAAGAGTGAATAAACAGCAATTCATCTTCTATATGAGTAACTCACCAGGATGAGATCAGCTGATGGCAAGAACTCCACTTGATGAGTCACATAAATCACTGTTTTTGTACTTAGGAGGCCCAGCAAACATTCCTATCAACAACAGGCTTGCATCAGTATTTTTTGACATGCTTTCTATTTCAATATTGGAATTCTAGGAGTAAATTAGAAGGGGCAAAGGATAAGATTTTACCTTAAAAAGATGAGATCCAGTGTGAGCATCCAGAGCACTGAAAGGATCGTCAAAAAGATATGTGTCGGCATCTTGATATATGGCCCGAGCAATCTGTATTCTCTGCTTCTGTCCGCCGCTCAGATTTATCCCCCTCTCACCTATAACTGTCTGATCACCAAAAGAAAGAATCTCCAAATCCTTCTTCAAAGAACACGCTTCCAGAACCTTCTCATACCTCTCTCGATCCATCTCCTTACCAAACAATATGTTGTCTTCAATCTTTCCGCTCTGTATCCATGGAGACTGAGCCACATAGGCTTTAGTTCCACAGAGCCGAACAATCCCAGAAACCTTTGGGACTTCCCCGAGTATGCAAGAAAGAAGGCTTGATTTGCCTGAGCCCACAGTTCCACAAACAGCAACTCTCATCCCTCGGTGCACCTTCAAGTTTATGTCCCTCAAAGTGGGACTTGAGGAAGAAGAAGAATCCCATGAAAAGTTTCCATCAGTTATTTCAACTGCTATATCTGTCGAACCGGGCGGCAACCTCTCTATCTTGTCTTTCTGCAGCTCATCAAGGCGGAGGAAAGAAGCAATCCTGTCAAGTGACACCTTAGTCTGAATGATCATAGAGACCGTGTCAGGAAGGTTGTAGATCGGCTCCTGAAGGATCCTAAATGTTGCGAGGGCAGACAAGATCTTCCCTGACTCGAGCGGTATTCCCATCAGCATGCAAGCACCAAATGTGGCAACTGAAACAAAGGTGGGGGCCCCCCAGAAGACAAAGCTCATCAAGGCCTTAGTGTAAACATACTTCTTTAACCACCCTGCCTCAGACTCCCTTAATTCGCGTACTTTTGACAAGAACTTCATCTCCCATGCTTGGAGTTTAAGGATCCTCATGTTCCTTAGAATCTCAGAAGTTGCCTTCATCCTTTTGTCCTTCGACTTCATCAAACCGTCCTGGTACTTCTCCTGTAATGACGCCAGGGGAAGGTTTGCGAGCATCACAAGGATTGTTGTCAATAAGGATGCAATCGCAGCAAGCCCAAGATTCTTGTACAAGATGATCAGGGCAAGAGCGACTTGTAGAAGCACCATCCAAGGATCGTGCATATACCAGACAAAGTCCCCGATCCTCTCAGCATCTACAGACATGAAGTTAATTATCTCTCCACTCGTATGCCCCTTCTTTGAGTGGCATGAAAGGGTCAAGCCCTTCTCATAGATCATCCCTACGAGAACTGCACGGGCCCTGATGCCCGCTTGCTGCAGCCTAAAGAACCACTGCCGCTGAGAGATGCACTCAACAAATTTCGCAATCAAGAATGCAGAGACAAGCACATAACCTTCATTCTCAAATGCACGGCGCCCACTCAGGTACTGGACAAAGGTGTCGATGAGGTAGGGGCCCACATAGGAAGCTACAGTGTAAATGAGTGCACACAGAGCCGTAATGAGGATTTCTTTCCACGCAAACGAGATTAGAGCCTTTGTTAGTCTAAACGTGGTAATACCATTGCTAGGGCCACCACCCAACTGGATTTGGAGCTTATTCTTGAACTTTGGGAATGCCCCAACAAGACTGTCATCATAGTCGAGCTGAGGGACATCCTCCAGGTCCAAGATTTTCTTGTTCCCATAGGCGATAAGAGGGCTCATCCAAGAGAAAGTGAACTTGCCAAAAATGCTGGCTTTTGAGTAGGGTGTCACAGTATCAGCCCCTTTCTTTTTGCCTAACCCTGAATCCTCAGAGGATCTAGTACTGCCAACAGTGTTGGCAGTGCCATTGATGAGGGGTTGGTCAAGGTGCGCATCAATGTCCTCAACCTCGAATTTTTTAAAGAATCCCACAAAGCAGAAGAACAAACCCGACACAACAGAAACTCCATCGGATATGAAACTCCGAATGGGTATGGAAACATGACGTTGCTTGTGCAGAAGGAAGTCTACTACTAAGCAGTAACAGGACACAGAAAAGAACAAACCCCACCAAACTCTCAGCAACACCGGGAACTTCAAATTTGATTCACCGGGCCTCGAGAGCCGGCTGTGCAGGTAGAGGCTAACCGCAGCCCAGGCAATCGTTCTAACGGACAAATCGACAAGTGACACCACTTTCTCATCATACCAGCCATTTCTATACCAATAGAAGTAGCTCAGCAGGCAGAGTGCGAGATTGAGGACTGATAAACTCAAACAGCAAAACAGAGTAATTCTATAGTACAATAACTTAGTCCTACTTCGACCACACTTTGAGCAGTCGCTACTTCCTAAAAGACTAAACCTCCGGCACACCCACCACACCAGCAACCCCAATAGCACAACAAGGTGAAGGGAAGCGGAAAGCCCGCGAAGGAAAGCAGTCTGAAAAAGAAAATCACTACCTGAGGACATCATCGGAGCTGGGAAATGTGAGAAAAGATCCATCTTTTTGGGAGGTGGGGGCTTAAAGGGAGACGGGTGTGCTTTAATTTGGGGGGGACGGCTCCTCACCGGGGACTTTGCATTTTATAGCAGCGAGCATGCTGTGCAAAAGTCCAAACAGGAACAGAAGCTGAGATTGGTCAAAAGATTGGGACTCTGTAGGGGCTTTACTTGGGCAGAGGATAACGTGGCCCTCAAGGCTCACCCACGGGACGGAGAGAGCGAAGAAGGAAGAAAGGACAGGAGACGGCTCGATAATTTATTGCAGAGAGATAGAGACAGCAACGACAAAAGAAAACAATTTCGCAGTGGCTACTTCCGCGAAGGAGGAAAGAACTGCATAATTTTACTGGGTGCTTCCCCGGTCTAGTTAAAGCTTCCGATCCCGGGCTTCCGGCGACCGTCAAGTTCTATTTTTATGATAAATCCAGCTCAAAAGATCGAATTTTGACGGCCACGCGGAGGTGGTGATTGTGGCTGCTTTGAGGGTCTGATAAAATTTTTCCAGAAGAAGCAAGTTGGTGAAATGGGGAGAAGAAAGGGTGGGATTATCATTATCTAGGCTGTAATTTTCCATACAGATGCCACCATTTGTGCAAAAAGGATCAATCCTTTTGGTAAAAACTATCTTCTCACCACCCAAAATTGATAATACCGGAAGAAAATGGGAAATTTTACACCCCGATTATTGGACTATTCAACAGATAGAAGAAAATAATTACCTGTTACTGTATTAATTTTTAATTTTTTTTATAAATTATTTAATTAATCTGATTGTTGAATATGTTCATCTCATACTAGAGTCAATGGGTGGAGTTGATGGCGTTAAATTGGAACGTGTTAATTTTGTTATAGATTAATGGAAAAAAAATTGACTTTTTTATATTATATTTATTTAGACTAATAAGTCAATCCATTGATCACTATTATTTTTTACTATTTAGTGTGGAAATGTAAAACTATTTTTTTAAAAAAAAAGTAATCCAACATGAGGATGTCATGGGTCCATATCGACTTTTTTTTGTTTGCACCTCATAATATCTCCGTATCAGTTGAAGTACATCTCGAGACTAATTTGCGATCAGGTCATATACTAATTTAGGAATCAATCATTGAATCACCTATTTGGAAATATAGTGAGAAAATTATTAGACAAATTTTAAGTTGGTGGGTGGACTTTCACTTTCCAAATAAGGATGTAATTATAAATTTTAAAAAATTACATAATTACTCGCTATTTTCTCCATTTTCTTCTCTTTCTTCTTCGTTATATGTGTATGTAAAGTTTTCTTCTTTTTGGCTGAATTAAAAAATTTAATTCCTATTTTTCCCTAATTTTTCATATTTAAAATACCAAAAAATAAAATAAATTTATTTGGTATTGTTTATATCAATTCTTTATCCTATGAACTTAGAAAAGTCAGAGAAAAAGACAAATGGGGGCCTAGGAAAGCCTAGTCATGCACCTTGCTGTGAGTGCTCCCCAAGGAAATCCGACAGCCATTTGCCATGTTCTGCCCGTGGGCCCCACCCAGGACTAAAGCGTCCTTTTCATTTATTTTTCTTCTATTAAAAAAGGAGAAAGATTCAGAGGTAGATCCTCAGACGATTACACAATCATTCACTGTGAGCCCATGGGCCGAGCTGGCCCATAAAAGGTCCAATAAGACAAGCCCAAAACCTATTATTATTATTATTATTATTATTATTATTATTATTATTATTATTATTATTATTATTATTCCTCCCTCCACCGCCTCAAACCCCACGTATATATCCTCTGCTTCTTTTATTTTTTTTTGGCACTCTGCCATTTCTTCAAAAGCTTCGAAACTTTGCGAGACAGAGAGAAGAAGGAACGGAGAAGAAGAGGACGGAGAAGAAGGTAAGAAATATGATGTAAATAATATCTATTTTAAGTTTAGTATATTTTATTACGTGATAGTATATTATTGTTGGTATGATTTAGGTATAGAAGTATGAATAATAGGATATGTGAAAGTAATGAGATCGATCATTTTCGAACATATTAAATCTATCAGCATATATGTAGATCTTTACGGAAAAAAAAAGGAGAAAGAGATTGGGATGAACAGAGAGCGGAGGAGGAAATCGTAAAGGAGTGGAATGCATTTGGGGTTCAATTCAAATCAAATAAATTATATTACTCAATGTTATATATATAACTTTGTAGGATTTAATTAGAATGACGCATCCCCATGAATTTTAACATGATAGGTGGAAGTCATACGATCAATAAAAATACGATGAATAACATCCTAGAATAAATTTTGGGATCCTTTTCGATATAAATAGGTACGAGGCCAATAAAAGTAGAATAGATAATGTCCTAAAATAATTTTTGGAATCATTTTCGGTATAAATATGTATGATATATTTTAATTTGTTGTGAATGATATTATAGGAACTCCGAAGGCCAAAACTAGATATGTTGGATATTCAGCTTAGCAATGGAATTTCTCGAAGGGGTGGTGAGTAATTTATTCCATTATAAAATGGAACTATATGTTAAATGTGCTATAGAACTATATATTAAATATGCTATGTCACTCTTATATTAGTATAATCGTTATGAGATGTTGAATTTCTGGATATATAGATTTAATTGGTGAGTAAGAAACTATGATATATATATATGTGTGTGTGTGTGGAGGGGAAAGATATGGAATATAATTAGTAATATGTGTGTATATATATATTAGTCATAATATATGACCATTGTAATAATAGAAACTGTTATCAAATTATGAAAATATGAGTATACGCATATAAATATGAGATTTATGGATTTGAAAATGATGAATTATAGTTATTGAGATGAGTTATGATTGATTGGTTGATGTGGCCATGGGTGTAGTGCCGCTGATCCGGCGGGATATAAAATGGGCGACCGACCGCTGATCCGGCGGGATACAAAACGGGCGACCGACCGCTGATCCGGCGGGATATAAAACGGGCGACCGACCGCTGATCCGGCGGGCTATAAAACGGACGACCGTTCACGGTACCGTCATAACTTTCCGCGAGGTTAATGCGGCCCTGTGGCTACTTATTGTTTGTATTGGATTCTTGTATGTGTATTCATGAGTATGAGATGTGAGACATAATGTATATAGTTAGGTGTATATATATATATGTGTGCCAATACATGCAGGACATAAATATTATTACGCGACTAAAGTTTTTAATGTTTAATATATAGAAGTCATTTTATTTTGGAATAATTGCTCACTGAGAGTTGTCTCACCCCTTTTATATATAAATCTTTACAGATAAAGTTGAAGTCAACTTGACGAACATGGCGAACAGAGTTAGTTAGCGGGGATCGACGTAAGATTTTGGTTAGCTGAATTTTTAGTTTATAGATATTAATTTAAATGGTTATGGTTTTGTAAACATACGTTACGACCCGGAAATTGTGGTGCTGTTTTATAATAGTTATGCTGGAGATTTTCTGAGGTTATTTTACAGGTGTTTGTTTTTTTTGATTTTGGGATATCCAAGTTTTAGGGGAAACTCTGCCGAATTTTCGGGTCGTGACATTCACACTGCGACTTAGGGAGATGTCATAGATATAGGTCGAGTGGTAAGTAGTTCGGTACCGCTTAAGGAGGTCTCAAGTTTGAGATCTCACGTACGCAGACAGATACCATCTCACCGCCGGTGGGGTCTATTTGGATACCGTGGCTAGCGACAAAAAAAATAATACTTATACAGTATCATAAATTAATAAAATTTAATTATTTAATAGTTTATTGTAAAATTTAAGAAAAATTTTAAAAATAATTAAATTTTATTTGCTCTTGATATAATATAAATATTATCACACTCAATGCTCTCTCCTCATCAAGATGCTAATAGGTGTAAGTTGGAAGAGAATTATGTGACATGTGTTTGGAGAAAACACAATAATCAGGTAGTTCTTATTCATTATCTAATATATCATAATTTTAAGGATGTAATTTAAGTACAATGATCAAGATGCGGACTCATAGTCGAGAAATCCTTAGTTCAATTTGTACTGTGAGAGTTATATGCCTCTTTATTTCTCTTTATATTTTATCCTTATATTATACTTACCGGGACAAAAAAATATAATTTAAAATTTTTTTTTGAAAAGCATGATTTAAATTAATTTAAATTAATCAAATCAAAATTAAAATTGAAAAAAATAGAAAGGAAGATAATTTATTGGTAAAGAGTAAAAAAGCAACAAACAAAAACATAACCTATATGCGAAACTGAGGTGAAGAAAGAATTTTGTTAAAAAAATTTTATTATCTGTACAAGTAAACAATTTTTTTTTTTGCAATTTAAAGTGTTGTTGTACAAATATATCTCTGACTCCAACTATTATGTGAAGTAGATTGAAACGTGGAGGAACATGACTAAACTAAATTAGATCAAATTGTTTTCCCTTTTTTTTTTGCTAAATAAAAAATTGTTTAGTCTATCGGTTAAGATGGGAGGATCGGTTTGAGCGGCCCTAAATCACAAATCCCAGGAAAAACTTTTAAATTCATACGTAAATTTTATTAATTTTATTCACATTTAAATAAAACAATCTAATTTCACCTTTTCAAAATACACTGTTTTACTCTTCATTGAGTCTTGTCACCGTATACAGATTTTCTGGATCTGTCCCTGCATGTGAAAACCAACTTCGAGTTCCTCGAACCTGGCTATTTAGTCCAACCTATCCTGTTTATGGTCCACATAGCACATGGAGAATATCATGGAAACGTACATGGTCATGTAATATATCAGTTATAATATAATTTTTAAATATGGTATAATAAGTAACGAGAGACAAAACCGGGGGGGGGGGGGGGGGGGGGCATCTCTCACGTTTCGTCTCACTCTAATAAGATCTTCCCGACACGTGCTCTGACTATATTGTCATTATTATTGTCCCTGTGGAATTGACCAAGAGAGCTTCTTTCACAAGCTTTGGTAGTATTTCTCTTATGCACTGAACTCTTTTAGTCATCACTTCTTCCCCACACCAGGTAACCGCAGCGACTCATATTACAGTGAATTTTATATAATAAATTATGGTATTTGATTGAAGGATTTATTCTCATATAAAATTATATAAATCACCCGTCAAAAAATAAGTATAAATAATTTCACGGCATAGTTGATATAGTTTTTACGTCTGACGAGACATGAAATTTTTGTGTTACAGTTAATTTCCACGACAATTTCATTTATACTTATCAAATGTAACGGACTCGAATTCTGGCATTTAACCTAAGAAAACATTACCATAACTAATATGTTCAAAGTAATCTAATAGTACCAGAAAGAAACTCTACAAGTGGTAGACATGGAACTGCGGATCGAGTCTTGTCGGACCACGCTTCACGCGCGCGTCCCACGGGTTCGGATCTGGAGACTACCGTGCACGGTAATTATCGGACAGAACATTTCGGGACTTTCCCAAGTTAGCCGTCCTCTCGATCGACAAGTTACACACATACCGGAGCAGATTTGGGGCCAGTGACACTCGGAGTCATCGGTAAAGAGAGTAAATACTCAGTGTGAAATAAATACACAACAGGTTGGTTGTATAAAGATCTATCGGATCTTGACACTGCAAAATTTTCACAATTTTCGATGGTGGGTCAACTTTACACGTATTAAAATCTGAACGGTAATTTACACAATGAACCTGTAGCGTATTTACATCCCGAGTATTTACTCCGGTAAAGAGGAACGATAATGTCGCCTGTGGCACATGTATGATAATTTTTCCAAGACAAGACTGTAAGGTGAAGACTGATTCACACACCTCCTTTAGATACGTAACGTAACGTCGATGTGGTCACTGGCATTGCATCCATTAGTTTCATGGAGAGTTGACGGTGCGAGCATACTAAAGCGATGTTGGATAGAGACTCGAAAATGAAATGGTTGATTTTCTTGGCAAGAAGAAGTGTCCAACACTCTTGTCGGGTGCCGCAATTCCCAAAGTTAAATTTGAAGGAGTAGGCTTACAAGAATATTCGACACAATATTGCCGCTTTCGACTTGAAATAAGGAGGCTCCAAGATTAATTCTACAAATGATATTTATCGTGCCTTTTTTCGGTATATATCACATGATATCCATAAATCTAACGGCCCTGACTAATTCATGTTAGAATTGAGGCGATCCACTAATTAAGTAGATAAAACTCTCATAATATGAATTTTTTTATTTAAATCGACTCGTGTTCATAAATTTATTGTACATTTTATTCTTCTGTTCTTTTTATCTAAATCTAGACGGTTAACCTTTTTTATAATAAAAAAAGGGAGAAATACAGAAATTGAATTTTTTTTCCGTAGAGGATCTTTTTGTTGCACACAGTATTAGATATTATACTTCATCGGTCCACGTCGATTTTTCGACAAGTCACGCAATTAATGAATTAAATAAAATTGAGAAATAAAGACACGTCGATATCATCTCCATTGAAATTCGAAAACAAATATTCATCATCGCAATGAATAAGCGGAATCATAGGAGAATCTTTCCGGGGCGCTAATGTTGCCGTAATCAATTACGTCATATTCAAAGCCTTGCCCTTATAAATATTCCGTGGCTAATAAAAACGAGGTCCTTTTCTATGTTTCAATCGGAAGTTTGACTAATACAAATTTTAATTTTATTCAAAAGCTTAAATTTAAATTTTCTTCGTTAATAGGAATAATTTTTTATTTTAAAAATGAGATGTTATTGGGTCGTAGAAATTAATTTTAATTTTCCCAATTTCTTCTATTATCTATATAGACGAGCCCAATAAATTAATAATTAATAAAATCATAAGACAACGAATGTGAAATTGCATTAATTAATGGACCGCCGTTGGTCGTGCCTTTTAATAAATCATAAATATTAAATAAATTAGAGCATATGGTATATTTGTCGCGGAATTTATCGAGAAAATATTTGAGATAATATAATGAAAAACACGTTATCCCCTCGAGACCTCCGAACCGAGAAAATTGAAATTCAATATAAAATATTATTTTATTTCTTCACATCCTACTTAGTTAATTGATTCATATAAGTTCATGTGCAGTTAATCAAAACGTACACACGTTCGATCGAATGTACGATCTTATAAACTGATCGCAACGTACGCACATTCGATCGGTTCAAGTTCGATTTCACATGTATATATTATTTTCCATAGAGAACCAAACACAAAAGGACACCGCCAACCAGCCCTAACCTGATTCCAAAAGAAATGGACTGACACGTACCACGAAAAATGCTTCTTTCGCCCCCACACACACATATTTAAAATCATATTAAAAAAATTAGATGTCGAAAATAAAAAGAAATGAGAGCCCTTCGTTGTTCGTTGTTTTGGAGGAATCACCGCATATTACACACATACACACACACACATATATATATATATAACCACAAAAGCATGTGAGCAACGATTTAAAACTCACTCTTATGCTTTTTGATAATTCTGGGATTGCAAATTTAAATTCTATCTGTACATTTGTATTAAAATATTTTGATACGTGGAAGTGCGATATTTAAGTCTGAACTTGAAGGACACTGGATTTTGAACTTTATCAGGTTATTGACGATATTAAACCTACAGGCCTAGTGCTGAGCAGTTACCGGTCGAACACAACATTCCGATTTTTGCATAATGTGTGTGTATATATGCATGTATGTATGCCTGCCTGCATGCATGCTTCCAAGGGGAGAGGACAGAGCACGAAGAGGTCCACCCCCCCTACTCTCATCAATAATTGCTTCGATTGCTTCCACATAAATTGCTCCACTTCGTCCCATATGCATGGCATTTTCCTTGTAAACGAACGAAATGGCTGTCGATCTCATCTAATCGATTCGATCTTTAATCGACCGCAGATCGACTCTCCATGCCTTATCGGAAGAAGTACTATACATCTATCGGCTCCATAATTGTAACCGGATGCAACTGTTTTCTATTTGGCTGCTGTTTCTTTAAGAAAATTTGTAAAAGGAATGGTCCATTTTTTGGAGCCCAATGGGCCTTAAAAAAAGAAACGAGGCACCAATTCGAGGGTGCGACGGCCCATAATTGGCCAATATCGTCTATCATATTCTATTCAGAAATCTAATGAGTCATAATTAATTCAGATTTAAGTCGGGTTGGTTTAATGGGAGTTAAAACTTTTCTTATGTGGATTTTCCATTAACTATACTCAAACCCGAGACCTACCACCATTCCCCCACGATCAAATATCGAGAAGATACTTTTAAGTCGCTTTATCTCATAATAATACAGTAAGAAATATCCAACAAATTGATTCGGCGAGTAACAGTATTATTCCCCATATGATGTAATTGATTTTATACTTCTTCACTCCAAGACAAGATTTCAGCTATAAACTATTCGTGCACAGGCTGCATTAGTCCACATCACTTTCACAACCAACTAGTCGTATATTAGACCGAAAATTTATTGGAGCTATGCCGGCCTGATGCTCATGGGTCCGATGGCTCCGATGATGTGTGGAAAATTCTACTGTCCCGTTAATGTATGGTCCAGTAGGTGCCCACCGTTGGATCAGCCCATTTAATCTCGGTCATTCACTTTCATTCATTGATTGTGTTGCTTTAGAGAAAGAAACCCCCTCTTTCTCTACTTGACGTTAAGCAATTAGACGGTAGAGGTTCCCGATGATGTGTACCGATGTCACGACCCGAAAATTCAGCAGAGTTTCCCCTGTATTTTTCATAAACCAAATAAGAAAAATATAACCTGCTATAAAATACTTAGAAATGACCAACCAATCTAAACATATAACTTCAGAAATCTCCAAAAATAACATTTCTAAAATTGAACCAAAATTTCCGGGTCGCAACGATTTTACAAATCCACAAATATTTAAAATAATTTCTATAGACTATATAAGCTAGCTAACCAAAAACCTCCTCCTTCGATCCCCGCTAACTCACTCTGCTCGCCGTATCCACCAAGTTGACCTCAAGCTTACTTATCTGTAAAAAAATTATGCGGAAGGCGTGAGCCGCATCTCAGTGAATATTCGATTCTAAAGTAAAATAAATTACATAATTTTTTTTTACACAGAATAATTCACTTCCAATCAAACAATTTAACTTATTTACAATCCTTTATCAACAATTATTAAATACATATTAAAACTGTACATACCTCGCATTCATCGGCATAATCTCAACCTTACTCAATTTGCCACATATCAATTACTTACATATTACCTCAGTCAATTTAATCCATATAATCACATCAATATAATAACACAATACATAATCACAACAATATAGACAAACTCATATCAATAAACCCATTCTCACAATCAGAAATCAGACAAATCAATCTCAACCACACTTGAACCACATCAATCAACGTAAGTACCATTTTCTATCAAGACACTCAACAAGCCGATGCACCGGACTTGACAAACAATTAGTATAGCCATGGGGTCACATTTCCCCTGTGACAGGGTTCTGGCGGTATCGATACTCCTCTCTCCGACGATACCGCGACCCCGTGAAATAATCAATATCAATCTTCCTCCCAATCTCCCGGTGCCCTTCATCTACACACCTCACACCCACGGGGGCCGTCTATTACCCTCTGACGGTAAGAGCAATTTTAATTATCTTACTTTTATACCTCACTGGAAACCGACGTGAGTTACCTCGTCGGACATCAGCGATAAATTAAATATCTCTCTGTTTGCACTTTTATTTATCTTTTTCTTTTTATTTTTCTGGCCCATTTCTACCCCGCTGGCTTAGCGGTCACCATGGCTATACTCAATCAATTCACATCAATGCAATATAATCATAGCACAATACACATCTCCATAACCAAGGCACCACCAACCAAAATCAATCAACTCCAATAGACCATATATTCAATCAATAACATTTAACGTAATACAAATAATATCATACAATATGATTAGCATTAGCATGTAATTATCCATACACTTAACCACAGAGTCAAAAACCAATCAATCACACTCAACTCAAATAATATATTCATCCATGTACCATTCCACATAGAATATAAGGCTTTTATACTATATATAATTATATCATTTTACGATAGAAAAGAATACTCACCGTCATTGTCACTATCCTGTTATCTTGAGTTTCAAAATACCAATACTCGGCAGTAGTCGAGCTCCTGACTGAGCCACGTCTAGAGGCTGACATAAATCACAAATTTTCATTCAAGCATTTAAGAACTGAGGGCTAATATAAAATCAATGAAAACTCAAGTTATATTGCGTAAAAGAGATCGTATCTACAGGTCATATACCGGTCCTATCTCAAGTAGTTAAGCGGTCGATTAAAATCATTTTTTTTTAACTAAGCTATTAATATTCGAGAAAGGACTCATAAAGATATTTAGTCACATAACCAATTAAATTATCTCACTTATATCAAACCGGATATTACAAAATAAACATCATGATTCCATCAAATTTATGCCACGTGACTTTAGTGTTAATATGATATTGACTTTAGTGTTAATATGAGTTATACAGAAGGATTAAAATTTAGAAGCTAATCATGGAGCCAATCAGACTTACAGAGCCACTTGTATTTTACCATACGCAACCCAAATTCGACTCATTGACCACCTAATCAAATGTGAACCTAATTTCCAATAAACTATTAATTTAGCAATTTAATCAATGAACAAGGAATTAAAGTTAATAAGTTCCACGGAATAAAACTATTGATTTAGCTACCCACCATCAAAAACGTAACTCAAGCTATAATCCTAATTCTACTAATCAAGCGATTCAAGGGGCTCGATCAAAATCATATAATACAATATCAAGGAAATCAATTACACATACATAATATAATATCAAGTAATTTAATTGCACATACCATTCTCATAATCGGGTCCCCCACCCTCTCTCTCTCTCTCAGCTCAGTTCATGCTCTATCCGCACTCCTCAACTCGACTCTGATCCGTGTCTCCTCCCCGATCTCCCGCCCAAGCTGAAATTTTCCAAACTGCTATCATCCCCGAAACTCCTAAACGACCCAAACTCAGAGTCTAAACAATCAGTGTATTTCACTGAGCTGCACAAGCTCGGTGTTCCCATTACCGAGTTCGTGCTGCAATATCGCTCGAACTCGGACTCCCCATAGGAAGAATAACGCGATGGTGGCGATGCATCATCTCCGTCCGATTTCGAGCATCCGCCATCGAACGGATCGGGAGGGTGACTCTGTCGGAGGAGGAACCTTCCCTCCGAGGAGACCTCCTCTCCTCCATTTATCATTTGACAGATAAAATAAAAATTGAAATCAACTTGACCCGAAATCAGAAACAATCAAAAAAATCAAACCTTGAGTGGTGTCGAGGTGCAGAGGTCGAAGAATACCCCCTGATCCTGATACCAAGTTCGAAGGATAAGCTTGGAGTGGTGATTCTAGTCTCTAGACAGAGGAAGAGAATGGGAAAACAGAAGAAACAGCAACTTGAGCCTATGTTTCGTCCTCGTTGTCTGCGTTTGTCTCCTGTCTCTGTTTCGTTGATGTGAATGAGTAAAAATGGCTGGAGATATTTTTGGGGAAATTATTAAATGGCAGGAATGGATGACTATGGGGTTGTTCGGTGGCAGAGGATAAACATATGGGGAAATTGATTGATGTCTAATGGCTTAATTCTTGTGGATCATGGGCTTAAATTAATGGATTTAAATCTAAATAAAATTGATGGGCTCACAATTCTTCCCCACTAATAAAAATTTCGTCCTCGAAATTTCTTACCGAAAACCAAAATATAAAATTATTTAAGATCAAAGCAATATTCAAGTTCCCATATATCCCTTCCTTGACTTGCATGAATGACAATGCTTCCGCTGCGTACTCTGATATTCTTCTGATACTTAATCATTCAACAGAACTTACTCAATCCCAGTCAAGATAATTGTTGATAGACTTGTTGCACTTCAGGCTGAATATCCAAATATAAAGTTCAAATACAAGAATCCCAAGACCAATATGTATGTAAAGGAATCCGAATCAATATGACTGGCTGGATACTGACAGGTATACTTGCAGAATAGATAAATCCAAGATAAACTCCCATGATAATAGAGAAGCCCGAGAATAGTCGCACCAATATACTCTTGCCACCTTCTAGTACCTCCGATAAACTGATAGGTTCCAAAGATGCAGTAATAATCATAATAGATGACCACCTATGAATCAACACAATATTATCCAATACAGAAGAAGAATATCCATATTCCTTGAGTTGCAGTAGAGTTTGATCAACCACGCAAAGATTCTGGGATAAACATATCCACGGTTGCCACAAGATTAAGAATATACAGAAGGAAACCCATCAACTGAATCAATTTAATCTATCAGAGAATTCTTCCAAGCTCAGAAGATCTATGTGAAAACCCAGCGGACGAAACTTGACAATCTTGATGGGTTATGGGAACTTGTTTTGCTTTGAATCTCTCAACTTACACAATAAGCAACTTTTCATTTAACTTCATTCTGATCCATTGAATTTTTTTTTTCTAAACCCCCCTTTTTTTTCATGAGAGATATAATTCAAGTTCACCAAATTCAAATAGAAACAATAAGACAGACATGATATCCTAATTAATTGCATATCTAATCATAGCTCTACCAAGAAGAATCATTTAATATAAACTCGCTCATATATGCAATTTAATTCACCATGACACTAATAACATAATAGCCAAGTATCATTAAAAGAAATCACACAGATAAACCAAGTGATCATAGGAAACAGTACAAGATATGACTTTCTGAATTGCACGATCAAAATCGACAATTATATTTTCACTTCTATTTAAACTTCACGGTTACAAGGATATATGCAATATGTAAAATAATTATTAACACCTCGATATTAACAGTCATAAGTTCACACATATCAATCATGGCTCCTGACTATTTTAGTTCGCTTCAATACAAGTTCATTAGCTATTTTCTAACTTGTAATTTCACTCTAATAGTATTCAAAGCACAAGCACGTTCATCTTTTTTTTTTTTCACACGAAACAATTACTCCTTTCTCCTTAATTCTTGCCAAATTTATACATATATTAAGTAATAGGGAACAATTGCATTCTAGTTGGTCTTAGTCAACTTCATTATAAACTAACCTGAATTACATCGTCTACTACCCAAAATATAAATTCTTAACCACTAACTCATTAAGTCAGTTTCTTTCGTCTTTAATTACTTACAACAACCAATTCCGATATGTTTAGCCAATAGATTCTAGCTTGAATAATAAAGTGATAATATATTCAATAATAAAAAATGGAGAATTAATACTCGATTACCATAATCCTGCGATTGAAAACTATGCTACTAAGTTTACAGTTCGTATCAAACAACATGCTAGATATTAGAATTTCTTACTTACATGTACAGGCTAAATAGAAGGTAAAAACTCAATTACATTAAAGGAAAAATAATATAGTATAATAAGATTCTTTCAAAACCTATTATATATGTTTTTTTTTGTCAATTACTTTTATGCACTATTTTCCTTTTTATTTATTGATTATACTTTTTCTTTTCTTTTCTTTTACACGTTAGTTGAATCATATCAATTCTTGAACTACAAACTCAAAATCACGTAAATCTCCTATTAAATGACCAATAGCAAATAACATCAAAATCAAGTACGAATCCTACTACTAAGTTGTATAAATAATTTCTCTGACGAGCAGGATAGAGTCATAATATTCTAAACCCAAACATCCATAACTAATAAATATAATTCTAGTATCTAAAAATCAGATAGTCATTCATTCGCATAAATTTAATAGAGTAGCATTAACTATATTCGAGTACATCGATAAGAAGATTTTTTTTTTTTTACTATTCTAGTAATCTTCGCACAATCATGAGATCCAGCTTCTCTTTTGTAAAATCAACTAAACAAACAATCACAATATCACTTCACCGCAAATCAATCAATTCTCACTATCTCTTCTTCCTTCTTTTCCCTTTTTATTTTATTTTATTTTATTTTTTTGTAATCATATAATCGTATAACTATTCAATTATAAGCTCGAAAGTATATCAAGAATTCCAAGGTGTATCGCATTCATCAAGTAAACAATAATATAAATCCTAACCAAAACTACCGAACTCTCCAAAAATGTTGGGGATCGAGTAGAGTCTACAGAATCTATAACCTATGCTCTGATACCAAAATTGTCACGACCCGAAAATTCAGCAGAGTTTCCCCTGTATTTTTCATAAACCAAATAAGAAAAATATAACCTGCTATAAAATACTTAGAAATGACCAACCAATCTAAACATATAACTTCAGAAATCTCCAAAAATAACATTTCTAAAATTGAACCAAAATTTCCGGGTCGCAACGATTTTACAAATCCACAAATATTTAAAATAATTTCTATAGACTATATAAGCTAGCTAACCAAAAACCTCCTCCTTCGATCCCCGCTAACTCACTCTGCTCGCCGTATCCACCAAGTTGACCTCAAGCTTACTTATCTGTAAAAAAATTATGCGGAAGGCGTGAGCCGCATCTCAGTGAATATTCGATTCTAAAGTAAAATAAATTACATAATTTTTTTTTACGCAGAATAATTCACTTCCAATCAAACAATTTAACTTATTTACAATCCTTTATCAACAATTATTAAATACATATTAAAACTGTACATACCTCGCATTCATCGGCATAATCTCAACCTTACTCAATTTGCCACATATCAATTACTTACATATTACCTCAGTCAATTTAATCCATATAATCACATCAATATAATAACACAATACATAATCACAACAATATAGACAAACTCATATCAATAAACCCATTCTCACAATCAGAAATCAGACAAATCAATCTCAACCACACTTGAACCACATCAATCAACGTAAGTACCATTTTCTATCAAGACACTCAACAAGCCGATGCACCGGACTTGACAAACAATTAGTATAGCCATGGGGTCACATTTCCCCTGTGACAGGGTTCTGGCGGTATCGATACTCCTCTCTCCGACGATACCGCGACCCCGTGAAATAATCAATATCAATCTTCCTCCCAATCTCCCGGTGCCCTTCATCTACACACCTCACACCCACGGGGGCCGTCTATTACCCTCTGACGGTAAGAGCAATTTTAATTATCTTACTTTTATACCTCACTGGAAACCGACGTGAGTTACCTCGTCGGACATCAGCGATAAATTAAATATCTCTCTGTTTGCACTTTTATTTATCTTTTTCTTTTTATTTTTCTGGCCCATTTCTACCCCGCTGGCTTAGCGGTCACCATGGCTATACTCAATCAATTCACATCAATGCAATATAATCATAGCACAATACACATCTCCATAACCAAGGCACCACCAACCAAAATCAATCAACTCCAATAGACCATATATTCAATCAATAACATTTAACGTAATACAAATAATATCATACAATATGATTAGCATTAGCATGTAATTATCCATACACTTAACCACAGAGTCAAAAACCAATCAATCACACTCAACTCAAATAATATATTCATCCATGTACCATTCCACATAGAATATAAGGCTTTTATACTATATATAATTATATCATTTTACGATAGAAAAGAATACTCACCGTCATTGTCACTATCCTGTTATCTTGAGTTTCAAAATACCAATACTCGGCAGTAGTCGAGCTCCTGACTGAGCCACGTCTAGAGGCTGACATAAATCACAAATTTTCATTCAAGCATTTAAGAACTGAGGGCTAATATAAAATCAATGAAAACTCAAGTTATATTGCGTAAAAGAGATCGTATCTACAGGTCATATACCGGTCCTATCTCAAGTAGTTAAGCGGTCGATTAAAATCATTTTTTTTTAACTAAGCTATTAATATTCGAGAAAGGACTCATAAAGATATTTAGTCACATAACCAATTAAATTATCTCACTTATATCAAACCGGATATTACAAAATAAACATCATGATTCCATCAAATTTATGCCACGTGACTTTAGTGTTAATATGATATTGACTTTAGTGTTAATATGAGTTATACAGAAGGATTAAAATTTAGAAGCTAATCATGGAGCCAATCAGACTTACAGAGCCACTTGTATTTTACCATACGCAACCCAAATTCGACTCATTGACCACCTAATCAAACGTGAACCTAATTTCCAATAAACTATTAATTTAGCAATTTAATCAATGAACAAGGAATTAAAGTTAATAAGTTCCACGGAATAAAACTATTGATTTAGCTACCCACCATCAAAAACGTAACTCAAGCTATAATCCTAATTCTACTAATCAAGCGATTCAAGGGGCTCGATCAAAATCATATAATACAATATCAAGGAAATCAATTACACATACATAATATAATATCAAGTAATTTAATTGCACATACCATTCTCATAATCGGGTCCCCCACCCTCTCTCTCTCTCTCAGCTCAGTTCATGCTCTATCCGCACTCCTCAACTCGACTCTGATCCGTGTCTCCTCCCCGATCTCCCGCCCAAGCTGAAATTTTCCAAACTGCTATCATCCCCGAAACTCCTAAACGACCCAAACTCAGAGTCTAAACAATCAGTGTATTTCACTGAGCTGCACAAGCTCGGTGTTCCCATTACCGAGTTCGTGCTGCAATATCGCTCGAACTCGGACTCCCCATAGGAAGAATAACGCGATGGTGGCGATGCATCATCTCCGTCCGATTTCGAGCATCCGCCATCGAACGGATCGGGAGGGTGACTCTGTCGGAGGAGGAACCTTCCCTCCGAGGAGACCTCCTCTCCTCCATTTATCATTTGACAGATAAAATAAAAATTGAAATCAACTTGACCCGAAATCAGAAACAATCAAAAAAATCAAACCTTGAGTGGTGTCGAGGTGCAGAGGTCGAAGAATACCCCCTGATCCTGATACCAAGTTCGAAGGATAAGCTTGGAGTGGTGATTCTAGTCTCTAGACAGAGGAAGAGAATGGGAAAACAGAAGAAACAGCAACTTGAGCCTATGTTTCGTCCTCGTTGTCTGCGTTTGTCTCCTGTCTCTGTTTCGTTGATGTGAATGAGTAAAAATGGCTGGAGATATTTTTGGGGAAATTATTAAATGGCAGGAATGGATGACTATGGGGTTGTTCGGTGGCAGAGGATAAACATATGGGGAAATTGATTGATGTCTAATGGCTTAATTCTTGTGGATCATGGGCTTAAATTAATGGATTTAAATCTAAATAAAATTGATGAGCTCACAACCGACTTATAGGAACCGTACAAAAGATCAAGTCAAAGTGGAACTGTTTAGATATAAACGTCACACAAACGTACGAGAACGATTCTCTATGTATTAATCCACGAAAACTTGCAAAATCACGACACGTGTTTTAGGTTTTAATAAATGTTTATGTTTTAGATTTGGACATTGGCGATGCGAACATCACTATTGCTTCCAAATCACAAGATTTTTAGATCCAATTCTCGATCGTGATGCCGCTTTACACCTACAATCTTGTTCATGACATTATAGATATATATCTTATCGTTGGTTAAGATAGTTCGGCACCCCTCCAATCTCAATAAAATCTTATATTTGAATCTTATAAATAAAAAAATAATAACAAGAATTTTATACCTTGATATATTTACCCATCCCATTTATATTTGAACTAGCAGGGTCCATGAACTTTTGAATACCAGGACAAGTGGATTATCCAGGAGAAGGCACCAAGGATCCAATCATGGTGATGGAAGAACTGCACTCTCCCACTCAGAATAAAATAATTATTTTTTAATTGTGCATGGAAGATCGGATGTATATCGATATCTTCCATTCAAATGATAAGACAAATTATATGTATACGACCGGCTTTAGAACGGTAGTCTGCAAATCAACTTTTCAAGACAGTCGAGATGGTGCGGAGTCGATTATTTTACACCCCAAGTAGTAATTTACACTCAACACATTATTTCCGATGGCAAACTGGTCCATTGGGTCGATGTCGTATGTGAGAGACCTAGCTAGGGCCGGATGTACGGGGTCGGGATCAGGAAGAGATCATCCTTCCTCCTCACTGTGACCGCGAACGTCTCGGTCATGTCGAGATCCTCATTCCTCATCCCGCCAGGCAGTGTCCAGTCGAAGTGGTACAGTAGCATCGCTATCTGAAGTTCCACCTGCGAGAGCCCAAAGGTCATTCCGGGGCAGATCCTCCGCCCTGCACCGAAAGGGATGTACTCGAGATAATTGCCCTTGAAGTCCACGCTGTTAGCTTCATCGAACCTTTCCGGGTAGAACCTCTCCGGGTCCTTCCAGCAGTTGGGGTCCCGGCCGAGCGCCCAGGCATTGATGATCCCCTTGGTCTTGACAGGGATCGTGTAGCCATTGATCTTACAGGTCTCGGCGCACTCTCTCGGTAGGAGGAGAGGGACCGGCGGGTGGAGCCTCAGGGCCTCCTTCACCACCTGTCGAGAAATAGATCACAGATCAAACGGTTAATAATTTGAAAAATCTAAAATATGAGGGAATTGATGAGGTGTCGCAATCTATAAACTATACGCCACCTGTTTCAAGTACTTGAGCTCCGAGACTCCTTCTTCATCGGCCCTTCCCCTCCGGTTGAAGACCTCTCGGACTTCGGTTTGAGCCTTTCGCATGATGTTTGGGTTCTTGATCAGCTCCGACATGGCCCAGTCTGCTGCTGTTGCTGGTGTCTCACTTCCTGCACTGAAAATGTCCTGCAAGAACATTACTCGGCCGAATTAAAATCCGAATTAAAATCCAATGAACAAACATAAATCAAATCCAGCTCCTGGGCATAGCATCGATCAAGTCCTTGCGAATCTGATAGTGATTACCAAGATTACTGCCTTAATGTTGTCAGTGGTCAAGGAGAACTCGAGGTCGCCCTTCTTCTGAAACTTCAGGAGCACATCCACCAGATCCTCATCTTCCTCAACCTCCTCGCCATGGATGTTAGCAGCTTTCTCCTTCTTGTGGCCCTGGATAATGTCTTCGAGCAACCGGTCCGATTCCCTGTGTATCTTCTCGATCTTAGGCCTCATCCCGCTGATCACATGAAGCAGTTTAATAGAAGGAAACAAGTCCGCGATCCCGAACCCGGCTGGAAGTCATACCAGTACAAGAATCAGTCAGTTTGAAGTTTTGAACTATACATATGCTCTAAATGGTGCACTTGCCTAGAGCAGTTTGAGCTCTTCGATTTTCGGCCGTGAAATTCATATTTCCAGAAATTGACCCCTGTGCTATGTCGAAAAAGTTAATCTCACCGCATATCCTTAGCTTTACCTGCGAACTTTATGGCCTCCTTGACCAGTCCAATGAACCTCTCCTGCTCCCGGCACTTCTTCCCGAACGCGGCCCTCGATGTCATCCCATACTGCGACGTGTAGATCTTGTCCGTCAGGTTGACGGGAGTCCCGGCCTTGGAAGTGATCCACTTCACCAGGTTCGACATCTCGTCCTCCCTCACTGACCGGTATGAGAGAACCCTCTTGGCGCTGAGGAGTTCGAGGATGCAGATCTTACGCAGCTGGCGCCAGTACTCCCCATACGGCGAGAACGTGATGCTCGTGCAGTCATACGAGATGATGCTCGAGGCGAGGACCGGCGGGCGGGACGCGAAGATCACGTCGTGGGTCTTGAGCACCTCCTTGGCAGTCTCCGGGGAGGAGAACACCACTGTCGAGACCTTCTCAAGACATGGAAAAATGAACAACGATCCAAGAACAAGATTTAACATAGAAAAGAAAAGTATTTTAGGAAAGTTCTTACCTCTCCCATCTTGAGGTGCATCAAGGGGCCGTATTTAGCCGCCAAGTCGCGGAGGGTGCGGTGGGGGAGGGGGCCACCGAGCTGGTGCATGTTGCCTATGATTGGGAGCTTCCACGGTCCCGGAGGCAGCCTTGGGGCAGATCTCTTGTCGGTCCTGAGTTTAAGGAAGGTCAGGAGTAGGACGAGGAAGGAAAAGAGAACCGGAAAGGAGAAGAGACTCTGCAATTCCATAACTGATGGTTGGTGAGCTCGAAGCACTGAGAATGGTGATGTTGTTTGTGGGAGTTCACCTGGAGAGTTCCAGTTACATATAGAGGACACTTATGGGAGAATGTTAGATTTGGTTACTCGAGTCCAAGTATAGCAGGTAGGTTGTTGACGTCCATTCTTGACTCGATCGACTAACTTTGAACTCACTGATGCCGTCTGTGTTGAGATATTATAAATATATATTTGTATGCACCATCACTTATATATCATCATAGCCCGAACCTTTCTAGTCTCCGTCTTAGACAACGACGGAAGAACAAGAACACGATGCCCTCAGGTCCGTCTGCTCGAATTAACTCTCAATATGTCGATGCTTCCGGTTGTCGACCTTTCTATAACATGAGAATCGGCAAAGTTATTCCTTTGCTGGTGTGTTAATGCTCTGCTGCAGCATCATCGGATCATTTTCCCGGTATGGTTTAGGATTCATTACCTTGATGGATCACAACTGTTACTTGGCTGAACGTATGTTAAACCGACCGAATGATTCTTCCGGGCAAGAGAACACGGTCAGAGCCGTGCAACTTCCCGAACCGATTTAACTACCTGGGCCCCAGCCAGAGAAAAGCTGCTTCCTTTGTCATTCCATACGGAATTCCATTTCCGTTCCCCGATGGGCGGAGAAGATAAATCCGCATCTTCTGCCGTAGAACTCAGCCGCCACCATGTCGTCCGAACTCCGCACTCTTCGAACGGCTCATCAGAGTGCCATATCTCGATCGGGGGTCAAGATCTTCCTTGCTTCTCTGGTCTCCACTTTCCCTCCACCCAAAAACGCCATAAGAACGGTCAAGCATGGCGTGCCAAGACCTTGAATACTTGTCAAAGCTAAAGAGAGATTGATCTTCGCACACAGTGGTTAATACTTGTCAATGGTTGCACCGATTCAACTTACCATCAAGTTAAATCATTTTTACGAGCATCCGGCTAAGTCACAATTACATATAATGAACCGTGAAACAAGCGATGACTCGATAGAGGATTTTTACTAGAACCGCCACCGGCTCCGACACTAACTTTTTCGCAGTTCAATTACTATGGATTTTTTAAAAGATAAAGTGAAGTTAACTTACGATTATTTTATGGTAAGTACATAAAAATCTATCACACGAGCTCACAGTTGCTCTCTCTCACTCATTTTCATTATGTATATCTATCACGGAATATCGAGAATTTTAATGGGTCAAAGCTAACTAAGATTTGAGCCGGGTTCGATCATAACGGATAAAACTCTTCGAATTATAAATTGTTTTCATCCACGTACCCGTGATTCCTGATATTATTTAAGAGTTACAAAGATATTGAATCTATCTCGATCAATTCAATGCTAGAAAGAGATCTCTCCTTTCTACCGTAGTCAGGGCCACCACGTTTGATTATAATTTTATAAAACATATATCTTATTGATTCAGCAGAATCAATGACGTCCATGAGGCTGTCTTTTAGCATCTGGGGGATGCTGACATGCACACGATGAAGACAATCATAATTGTCACTGTCCAAATTATTTTCAACATGGAAAATAATAAAATATTCTCCATGATCCAGTCTCTCATACCCCACTGGGAATTATTTTCACCCAATAAAAAATAGAAAGATCTCCGGACCAGGAGAAAGTCTTGTCGAGCGGATGGGTGTATTTTATTACCGTATTTATAAGATATTATAAATAAATAAATAAAATGTAGTTATTTAAGATTATTTTTTAATTTTATAATTTTATAAAAAAATTTAAAATGGTTAAATTTTATTATTTCGTAAAATTATGTAAATATTATCGCGTAATATGCACATTAAGCGGAATACTCTCTCCTTGACTCGAGGATCTCTTAATCTCAAATTAATTTTAAATCAGTGAAAGTTTTTAACCAAGAACTTCTAATAATTTTGTCTAAGGTACTTCAACTAAATTTTCTCTATATTTATTTATTTATTTTTCTCATAGTATCGCTTCATCTTCAGCAACCGTGGTGCAGAATAATCGATGTACATCACTATTAGCTTCATATCGTCAACTCGATCTTTCGGGAAAGCCGGTGCTCCTCGATCAGATGTACCGAATGGCAAGTTTCTACTCTGGATGGGGTTCCAGCAAGCTTCCGCCCTGGCCGGCAAACTCCTATTAGTTTCTAGCTTTTTTGATTATGCACCGTATTTTCCATGAATTACTTTCCCGAAAATCGATTTTCCAGGTCCCGTTGAATGGTGGATGGAAATTGCATATTCCTTTTCCCTTTATTTCTCAGTTGGAAAACAGGAATGATCTTAAGACGCGGTCAGAGATTTGATTCGAAAGAAAAATATTGGAAATCTTATATATTTGTAGATTCTTACAAGAAAATATTAAATATTTTAAAATGATAAATCAAATTTTATATATTACCTGTATTATAATATTCAATTAGTTCCGCCACCTACCATTACTTTAAATTAATATTTTTTCTCTGGATTAGATTCTTGTGTCGGATCACAGCGTAGGCCCAAGTTTATGAGACTTGGGCTTCAATCTCCTTTTATTTGTTTATTAAATTTTTCGAAGTACATCACCCAGTATAATAAAGGTCCGACCGGGTCTGACAAATTCCAGATCAAGTATAGGTTGTGAGATAAAAAAATTTTAATTATAAATTTTTCTTTTAAAACTCGAATTCAAGATTTTATTTTTTCACTAATACATGCTCTTTAATTAGTTGTATTGAATAAAAATGTGTGATGAAGTAGTACTCATCCTCCTTCGGACGAAGAGCTCCGAGTTCGATTCTTGGCGGACCATCCACAACAATTTAGATAAACCATACCCCCAAACATTATATATTAAAATTTCACATCGACTAAATAAGAAAATAATAATAGATTTATAAGATAATTGGGTACCACCACCTTTGGCTGTTGGATGAAGCAAGCTTAGTATCTTATAAGGTTTACTATCAATAATATAATATATGAATATCTGATTGCACGACAACCTCTAACATAAACCCGGATCTGTCTCCTATAGTCCCTTCACAATGTAAAGCTGCAAATTTGGCAATCCTCTCTAGGTCTAAGTCGCCTACCACGCTAATGGTCCGCTCAACAATGCACAATATTTAACATTATCCACTTTATTAGTTCATAACAATGGAAAATGCATCGAGCAAATGACCGAATCGAATAGAGCAACCTCTCAATCACCCGGCCGACAAAGGCGGGGCATACGGGGTCGGGATCAACCACAAGTCGTCCTTCCTCTTCACAGTGACCGCGAACGTCTCGGTCATGTCGAGGTCCTCATTCCTCATCCCGCCGGGCGGCTTCCAGTCAAAATGGTACAGTAGCATCGCTATCTGAAGCTCCACTTGGACCAACCCGAAGGTCATTCCGGGGCAGATCCTCCGACCAGCCCCGAACGGGATGTACTCGAGATAATTGCCCTTGAAGTCTACTGACGTCTCGTTAAATCTCTCCGGGTCGAACCTCTCCGGGTCCTTCCAGGACCTCGGGTCCCGCCCTAGTGCCCAGGCATTGATGATCCCCTTGGTCTTGGCGGGGACCATGTAGCCGCAGATCTCACGGTCCTCCGCTGCGACCCTGGGGAGGAGGAGCGGGACTGGGGGATGAAGCCTTAGGGCCTCCTTGACGACTTGTTTCAGGTAAGTGAGCTCTGGAAGTCCTTCCTCGCTGGCTCTTCCTCTCCGGTTGAAGACTTCTCGGACTTCAGTCTGAGCCTTGTGCAGCATCTTAGGGTTCTTGATGAGCTCAGACATGACCCAGTCTGCTGCTGTTGCTGGTGTTTCACTTCCTGCACTGAATATGTCCTGCACATATCATATGTTGCACCAAGTTAAAAATTGAAGCATGAAACTCGAAACTGTGCACCGGCTAGAATCCGTGATAATCCTGATCTCAAAAATACATGGAAGAAGAAGGTTCGACTTCGACCCAACACGATCTCGAGTATAGTTAGATGGTGAATTGAGTGAGCTTTACGGGTCACAAAATAATTGGGTACGATTGTGAGGTTATTATGTTACATGAATCAAGAAATGTTGCCCATCTTTATTGACTAATAACCACACAGAGAGACAAACCCCATCAAGCAACTAGTAGGTTTCAGTGTCTGGTCAAAATTGACACATAGTTAGCAATTTTCACAAGTAACTAGTTGAAATAACATGATATTCACAAATCCAATATGAATTATGACTAATTTATATGTTTAATTTAGGTCAGTCTAATAAGAGGTAAAATAATTATATTCATAAATTTTCTTCATTTACAAAATTCGAATACAATACATTTCTTGTAAAGAAGATATATCAAACAATTTCAATTAACTCATGTTAGTCCACAAATTATCTTTATTTTCTGGTCGAGGGATAAATAGAACTGTCAAGTAAATGGGCACAAAAACCCCATTAATAAGAACTGAATTTTGTGATCAAATAACCTTAATTATGCCAAAGGCAATTGAATTAAGGAAATGAAGCATTGACTAGTTGATTAATTAGATAATTACCAGGATGACTGCCTTAATGTTGTCAGTGGTCAAGGGGAATTCAAGGTCACCCTGCTTCTGAACCTTGAGAAGGACATCCACCAGGTCTTCTTCTTCTTCTTCCCCAGCCTCCCTCCCTTCCTTGGCCTTCTTGTGCCCCTGAATGATGTCTTCAAGCATCCTGTTGGATTCGCTGTGCAACTTCTCGATCTTGGGCTTCATCCCGCTGATCATCTCAAGCAGTTTTACTGATGGAAACATGTCTGCGATCCCGAACCCGCCTGAATTAAGTCGTTTTTCAAGTGTCAATAGTTGATTAGTGTGGTGTAACTATGAAACCTTTAACAGTATCAAGAAGTTATGGTCAATCTCCAATCTGTTCTCGCTCTGGTAACTTTGTTTTACCAAAATTCGGTTCCCGAACTATGAGAATCCTGTCTATCACACCCATCCCTACCATTTTTAATTTATGATTTTGAGCTAATTAAGTAATATGCAAAATATTCCAATTTGGAAAAAAGTACGAACTTTTATATCTTATTGGGTGAAAAGTCTAAACATGGAAAAGTTTGGGATGACTCATAAAAAAGTGGGAAGACCAACCACATACGTACCTACGAACTTTATGGCCTCCTTGATCACAGCAATGAACTTCTCCTGCTCGCGGCACTTCCTTCCGAAAGCCGCCGTGGAAGTCATGGCGTACTGTGACGAGTATATCTTCTCGGTCAGGTTGACTGGTGTTCCGGCCTTGGACCGGACCCAATGGACCAGGCTAGCCATCTCGTCCTCCCTGACAGACCGGAACGAGAGGACCCTCTTGGCACTGAGGAGTTCGAGGATGCAGATCTTCCGCAGCTGGCGCCAGTACTCCCCATACGGCGCGAACGTGATGCTGGTGCAGTTATATGACATGATGCTCGTCACAAGGATCGGCGGCCGGGACGCGAAGACCACGTCGTGTGTCTTGAGCACCTCCTTGGCTGTCTCGGCCGAGGAGAAAACCACCGTGGAAACCTGATATCACAGAACAAAAAGGAACTTGTCGAAATGCATCCCGATGTTACTAAGAGTTCCATATGAATAGGGAAGTTTCCAAGACCCTCTCCTACTCATTGGAAAAGTGTTATATATACTACATAGCATACTCTATAAGTTAGTGATTGTTTAACACATTAGTAGGAACGATTACAAATATAAGATATATTACACATATCATGTTGATGTGTTAAAAAATTATTAACTTGTGATATATGTCACGTGGTATACCAGTTAAACAGAAGATTCTCCCTAAATCATGTCAATTAACTATATGTACCCGATGAAATTGGTAAAAAAATAGTGCTGAAAAATGATGTTAGTATATTGATTCTAGTAGGGCTAGGACCTCTCCCATCTTGAGGTGCATCAAGGGTCCGCATTTGGCGGCCAGGTCGCGGAGGGTCTGGTGGGGGAGGGGGCTGATGAGCTGGTGCATGTTGCCGATGATCGGGAGCTTCCACGGACCCGGAGGGAGGTTGGAGGCCGATTTCCTCTTGGATTTGAGCTTGAAGAAGGTGAGGAAGATGATGAACAAGGAGAAGAGGGCAGGGAAGGAGAAGAGGGTTTGCAGTTCCATCGTTGCTCGTGAGTGAGAAGAGCGAGCGCTGTCACTTCACTTGCGATCGATGGATGGAAGTTTTTGAGTGGGCAAAGCACCATTTTATACTAGTCACACCACAGTGTTTGATGACCCGGTTGATAGAAAACCGAACCGATCGAGTACCACATGTGATCCCATGCATTCCGTCTTTGAAGCCACATATCAATAAAATCAACTGATTATCCATGATTGAATCTGATTCATAGTATACCTCCGACTTGCTGGGTACGTACGAGGTACGTGTGTTGTCCCATGCATTCCGTTTTTGAACACACATATCAATAAATTTAATCGATCATCCATGTCGCTAAAGGTATCCATATAGTGCAAAGTAACTTGGTGTCAGTTGAGATAGTTTGGGAACATTTCTTTTTCCCGAGTAAGAATTTGTATTCGAGTTTTATGAATAAAAATAAATTTAAAGATTACTATAAAAATCTTATTCCTAAGTGTAGCAATCCAATTTGAAACTGAACTAATCAGTATTTATTGATATAGCAATGCTATTCTTGAGCTAAAATTTTTTAAAATAATCTTTGATTTTAATTCTCATATTGAAACCCCCTTTACATCTTTATTCCTATGATCTTCCTTATTTTCCCATCTAACCGCAAGAGATTCTTACATGAACTTAACTCGTTACGTCATGAACTCTACCAATAAATATTTAACATATCATTATTAAATATCACATCATTTTTTCTATTCATTAATAATAATTATTTTTTAAACATAATTTAACATATTTATATATCAAATATTTACAAATTAAATTTATCACGCCATCATTGATGTCTTCTCAAAGTATTTCGTCAGTTTCGCGGATATCTCTAATTTTTTTTTTAAAAAAGCAAAATTGTCATTGTCAAAGTCCAGATGGTAGACTTACGCCTATTCATTCATTGGATCAAAACATTTTCTTCTAATGTGTGCTGGCTTCTCGGTTGCTTGTCCAACTTGATTTCGATTCGGATAGCAAGTCCTAAACCACACGTGCATTTTCCCTCAAACCTGTTTTCGAATAATTAATCTTCTGCTCGGCAATACTAACAAGTTGCAGGGACCGAACGCCCAGCAGACGGGGACACGACTCATAATTACCATCCCGTGCTCGAGAAAAGAGAGAGAACTTGCAAAGCTCTGGTCCGTGCACTGTGGATCTCGATTCATAACCTTGATAGTTCATCGTTTCAAAGTAAACTGCCGGTCACTGTTTGAATTTTCGAGGCCCAGTACGTAGCAAACAAGCACTTCACGAATACAGACATCCATTTGCCAGACATAAGTTTTCTAATAATCTTACTGAATATCGAGTCAATTATTAGTATTTTTAACAATTAAATCACACATATGGTAGTGACTTGTGTGATGATTTGAAATAAAATTCATACTTTTACAATAAATTATTCGTATATATTGAATAAATTTATAATACGAGTCCGGAATAAATCATCTAATAGCCGTCTATAATCCCTAGTCAAATTCCTACTGACTTTTGTAAGAGATTAGGCTTAAATCTGACTCGAAAACTTAAACCGATAGCTGATGGTATCCGAATATTTTATATTCATGTAATTTTCTCATTAATTTTTGAGATGCGAAATTAAGGTTCTTAACACTTGCCCCTTACGTGACAAAATTGATCCGTATTTGACACATGCCGGTGAACATGGCACTTGAGTGATCGTATGCGATAGAATTGCCACATATGCGTGCATCAAATATGGTTGTGGAGTTCTCATATTTGGATTTTTATATTTGAAAATAGAAGAGATCGGCTCCCAAAATTATCATTAAAAAAACTCATGGCCAGGACTCGCAAATTGCAAATTTGGATGCAGATTCGAAGCTTCATCTACTTTTGACTTCACTGGCTATAAACTATATCTGACTACTAAATTAGCAAATATTATCAAAGTGGAATTAATTCCCCATGAATATGTTAATTATTGATATGAATTGTTTTTTAATCGATTGCCAATCGATCGATACTCAGTTTAGGATTCGCATTGGATTGAACCAGTTGAACCTGGCTGAAACACAAGGGGAAGCCAAATTGAACGTGGCGATTTGATCTAACTCTTCGACACTCAAGAGAATTTCAAAGTGAATAGAAGTAATAATAATCTATTTATAAGGAAGATGAATACTCAGATTAGTCAAGTCAAGTTTCCATGAGTAGCTGTCACATGTATCACTGATATAAAAAATGATTACTCTCCAATTTTTAAAGTCTCCTAGTCATGGATTCGATCTGTGCACAAGATTCGAATTTGAAATCTTATTTAAGGAAATAACATACCAAAAATGCAGAAGCAACCCAACTTGTTCATCTCGTAGCACCATTTCCATACTAAGAAATTCATTGACTGGAGCTCAGTCCAAGTATGGCCGACAAAAGGGTTGAAAGAAGGCTTCGTCGAAAGACTTGAATGCCCAGCAAGAAAAGGAAAGGGAAACGACATGTGATTGGGGCTGCCTTTTTGTAGTGATATAGAAGGGATTTCGAGGAAAATTCAAAGAGAGACGTAGACCCCAGCATCTTAAACGGATTCCTAGGAAAAATCTTAAACGATTATATCTTACCACGATATTATAAGAAAAAATCAATTAAATTATTTAATTAGTTTAAGTTATGAAATATTATAGGGATGATTAACAATTATTTATTAGTACGTAACAATTCTATTGGTATTGACGGGAGATAATTTCAATTATAACCACCCTTTTAGATGGAGGATTTTGTGGGGGAAAAAATGTCCTCCATTCGAATAATCTCCAAATCTCTTAAAAATTGAGTGAATTAATTAGAGTCGAATATATTTCAAACACCAAAAGGTGGATGATAAGAATGAAGTCTAAATTAGCCGGGTCGAGTCGTGCACATTGATTCTTTTAAAAATGTCTCGCATCATGTCGGACAACCGTACATAAGGCCCGATGATAATGTCGGATGAGAAGGAATTCGACAAGTAAGGATTACACGGTTGAGGAGCCCTCCGTTCCCTGGTTCCTATTGCTTCTCCGTCTCCTCGACTTTCCTTTTCGGTGTTTGGCATATGGTAATAGTGTTTCTCGTCTAACTTTCCAATTTCTTCTGCTGCTGTCACGATCAAATTCCGATATCTTGAACGTGATTTATCAAAAAAAATTCAAAAGAGGCTGCTGCTAAGTCTTGTGTGGCTCGGATCATGACGGGCCATTTGTCGTTACCCTCCATGGAGGTTCTAGGAAATTCACGGTTGAAGTCGAGCCCTGCCTTTTTGAACCCAAAATTCGCCTGATCAGTTATTACTCTGTAACATCAGATGAACTTAAAACCGATCTGGACTGCACCAGTCGTAGTTGGTGCACGCGAAGAGGGGGAGTAAGTAAATTTCATACTTGCTAGGAAATGACGGCAGTAAGTTCTGAGGATCAGACCAGAAGTTGGGTGGCCATTCAGGTGCCTCACCAGCTCAAAAGTTTTCTGCTTTGTCGAATATTTCTTTGAGCTTTCCCTTGCAAGTTCTCTCGGGATTCTCTTCGAAATTTAGGAGCAGAAGAATGAAACCTGCGTGTGTGTCTATTAAAAATCGAGGTAAACCCAATTCCGAGATGCATATAAGCTGGATCAGACATGAAATCAGAGGAGAATTCTCCCGTTAGTGCTTTTATATTGATATAAACTTCAACGAAGGCGACAAGTTTTACAGGAAATTGTCTTTATTTGCTGAAAGACCTGCTGCTATACTATACATGACAAGTTGTTTCACTCACTGAGTATGAATTTTGGTGCTCTGTATAGACAATTTACTTGACAACTCCTTTACTACCATCGTTTGTTGTTCTTGATTCCTTGGAAAATAGAGGCAGGGGATCGGGATAGAGAACGGATCTTCTTTCCTCCGAGCAGATGCACTAAACAACCGTAACATGTAAAGGAAAAATGTTGAGGTTCCATGCCGGCGAGAATGAAAGTAGGGCCAGGGCAGGCCAAATCCTCCTCCCTGCACCAAATGTACCTGAATTTATTTCCCTTGGAGTCAATGAAGTTGTCACGACTCGAAAATTTGACAGAGTTTTTCCTTATTTTTATAATCTTTCATATCAGACAAAAATTTGCTAAGATATCCATCAAGATAGTATCTACTCCAACCTCACATTCACATCCATAACTCATCCTTCCACTATCCAAAAACAATTTCCACCAAGAGATTCAGGTCATAATATTTTATACAAACTATTATACTTCTAATTTACATAACCCTAATATCCACCTACAAGAGATTTGATACTGATCCTCGAAAAATAAAATAATATTCCCAGGCGGCTCATCCTTTCTTTATTTAGACGAAAAGAAAAATATCGTAGGGGTGAATTACGAATTTAGTGAGTACAGATTTTTAAGGTATAATAATTTTATAAATATAATTTCTTAACAATTCATATATTTATATATATATACCTATATATATGTATATTTACGCAGCGAGAAGAACATCAAACTGATATGCTCAAAAATGATATATGCAATGCAAAGAAAGCAATCACAACAAACAATATGTCATTTCCTCTATGACAAAATTATGACGGAATCAATACTCCGCTCTCCGATGATATCGTGAGCCCGCGACTCAATCAATATCAATTTTTTTCTCACCAAATCTTTTGGTGCCATTCATTTACACATCATACTCTTGCGAGCACCGTCCATTGTCCTTCACTGGTAAGAGTATTTTCCTCTTTATTTGTATATCCCATTGGAGACCAACGATAATTTAAAACTCTCCATTTCCACTTTGATTTATCTTTTTTTGGCTCATTTCTAATTCGCTAGCTTAGCAATTACCATGTCTATTTACAAAAACAATCAATAATACAATATGCAAGCCACACATGATATTACACACATTGGCATATCAATTACATAACAATATCTCGCATATCCTAATTCATATATTTAGCGATGTATAATGAAACAAAAATATCACTTTGTTTTACTTTTACTAACATTACTAATTAATTCTATATAATTTAGTAAGTATATATATATTTGTATATTAGATAATATAACCATATATGATATACTATTTTACAGTTAAAAAAAAGGCACTCACTATCTCCTTAATGGTCCTTAACTGATCTTGGTCTCCAGGTGTCTTATTTAGGTCTCTTCCATCCCTATCATATTAATCATAGAAAAAAAAATCAACATATATAATATATCCACATATGTATTCAAATAAAAATAATCCTAAAAATACTTATAAAGCTTCATCTGCTCTACCATGATCAATCATATAACTTTCACATATCGTATTGCCCACCATTCTCTATCCAAATCATACTAATAATAATATACTGTTCAATAATAAAATCTATTAAATTTTAAATAAAATTCATTCACATCCTATTTTATTCTTCCTTACCTCTCTGGTGCCGTCCTCTTCCTCCGTTCTTCTTCGTCTCCGTTTTCTTCTTCTTGTCCTCTCTCTCGCTCCGTGTCTTCGGTCGTGTCTTTGTTCCGTAGCTCTTGGGGGAGAATTGGCATAATGCTAAAAGGGGAAGAGAGATGTATGTGGGGCTGCTGGGGGTTGTCAGGTGGGGTAGGGAAATAATAAACCATGCTAAATGGGCTTAATCCTAATGGGCTTTAATGGGCTGGAGCATCATGTTTGGGCTTACAGGAGCTGTCTAGAAATCTCCCGGGCTGATCCAACGTCCAGGAGCCCTTGCAACAGTCCCTAAGTTGACAACCACTCTGTTTTTCACAGGTATGTATCTCAAACCCGTCAGTCTAACATCATCCTCTACACTCTTGGGTTCAGCAGGGGACCCGTGGGGTGAAGTCTTTAGAGTTTATTTTGAGTTCAGGTGAAACGTCTTGCTTGGACCCTTCGTATGTCGCAAACCCTTCTGACCGCAGGTTGAGCTTTCTCTAGGATTAATGAATCCTTTCATTATTCCACCACGGCCCAATTCACTATGATGTTCCCCACCCAGCACCATAAGTATCCACGACGGAAAATCCATGGGAGATATTTCGGAGGTAACATATGAAATGATTCTTTCCAGTGGTTTATTTTCTCAGTAGTGCATACTAAAATGTGGGCATTCTAATTGAAAATGTCACATTCATTTGCAAGTTGTAATAATTTGAAGTAACATTTCCTATCACAGGGCATAGTAAAATCCCTTTCAGTATTAAACTAATTTTTCCAATCTTGGCCGGTCATGTTTGTTGTTTGGCTTAGGGATGGTTCATCTGTTCTTAGTTTCGTCAATGTTTCTCTCTGTCTCATGTCTAACAAACATTGATGTTAAAGTATGTTCAAACACACTTGAATTGATGAGACATCAAGGAGCAATATTTCTTAGCTATTTGTCTGGCCGAGGGGATTAGGATATCATGTCTATACATTGTAAGCAGCAGGCTCCAACAACCCATCTCGGTTTGGATCGTTTTCAAGATTTTGGAGTTGAAGAGGAAGGATGGTCGAATCTATAAACTGGAAAGGTCGCATAATGATCAATAGATGGCTCTTGGGAATGAATGGAAAATATATCCCCTGGCAATCTGTACTGTCATCAACACAACAAATTCAAGATGTATTTCTGAGTAGATGCTGACTGAATTGAACATTCAAGTTGAAGGAAAATAAACTATGACCAAACTACTGTGTCAGGATCATGGGACAGGATTAGGATGATATGGTGTGGGAATCAAGCTGAGATCGGCCTTTCTCCTTACAGTTGCTCCCAAGGTCTCACTCATGTCAAGATCTTCGTTCTTCATTCCATCAGGCAGTTTCCAGTCGAAATGATAGAGCAACATAGCAAGTTGATACTCCATATTGGCCATTGCAAACAGGATTCCGGGGCAAATCCTTCGCCCGGCACCAAATGGGATGTACTCGAAATGGTTGCCCCTGTAGTCAATAGAGCTGTCTAGAAATCTTTCAGGGTCAAATTTTTCGGGTTTGGTCCAGTAATTGGAGTCTCTTCCGATTGCCCATGCGTTGATGATGATTCTGGCTTTTGCCGGTATCTCGTACCCGCCAATGATGCAACTCTCCCTGCTTTCTCTTGGGAGCAACAGGGGAGCAGAAGGGTGACATCTCAATGTCTCTTTTATTACTGACTTGATGTACTTTAGCTCCGACAAACCTGCTTCCTCGACTCTTCCTGTTTTGTCAAAGACCTGTCTCACCTCAGCTTGTGCATTCTCAAGGAGTGTCGGGTTTCTGATCAACTCCACCATTGCCCAGTTTACTGCCGTGGCAGATGTTTCACTCCCGGCAGTGAAGATGTCCTTTCAGTAAGCAAAAAGGAAAGCGAGGCTCGTGAAATTGCTTCTATTTAGTGGAGAAGTAAATTGAGAAGGAGGAGGAGGAGGAGGAGGAGATAGAGCACATACCAAGATTATCGCCTTGATGTTGTCTGTGCCTAGGGAGAAATCAAAGTCATCGTTATTCTCAAACTTCAACAGAACATCCACAAGGTCTTCCTTATCCACCCTCTTCGTTCGGTGTTCAATGATGATATTCTCCAAAATTCGATCGGTTTCTTGTTGCAGCCTCTCGAGCTTGGGCCTTGTTCCACTGATGACATGAAGCAGACTAACCGAAGGAAATACATCGGAAATATCGAAGCCCGCTGCCAACTCTATAGCTTGTGACATTACTTGTATGAACCGGTCCTGCTCTGTTCTCTTCTTGCCAAAAGCTGCCCTTGAAGTGATCCCGTATGTGGTAGAGAATATCATATGGGTCAGATTTATTGAAGATCCTGCATTTGAATGGAGCCATTTGATTAACTTCAACATCTCTTCTTCCCTGATGGACCAGAAAGACTGGACCCGCTTAGCATTCAGAAGCTCCAATGCACAAATCTTCCTCAGTTGTCTCCAGTAATCGCCATATGGAGCAAAAGCGATGCCTCTGTTACCATAGGACATGATCTTCGCTGCAATTATCTCTGGCCTTGTCGAGAAGACAAGGTCGTGAGTTTTCATTACCTCTTCAGCGAGCTCAGGCGAGGAAACAACAATGATGGAGACTTCTCCAAGCCGAAGGTGCATCAATGGGCCATACTTTTTTGCCAAGTCTCCAAGGGTTCGATGAGGTAGAGCTCCGACCATCTGATGTATATTCCCTATGATGGGAAGCCTCCATGGCCCGGGAGGAAGATTTGGAGTTGATCTTGGCCTCTTTCTGATCTTAAGGACAATGAAAATGGAGAGGAGGAAGGTGAAGAGTACCAATAATGAAGACGATTCAAGTTCCATGTGCGAGAGGAAGAGTTTGATTCGGGTTTCCAGTACCTTCTTGTTGGGAAGGTTGCTGGTATCTAGGATTGACTTATAAAGCAGATCGATTGAAAAGCTAAAATCTGTTTCCTTGCGGAATGGTATCTTTCTTATATCTCAGTAGGTAGCCTGGTTGATGCCTGGCCCGCCCCAGTAGAGACTTTAATCTTTGGAGGCATCTAACGTCCGCCAATTTGTTGGCATCTGTGAGCACCTTTGGCAGCAAATGAATTTCTCACCTCAAGGTTTCCATGTCGTTTTGTCTCGTCTGCTCATATCTGGCTCAATCCCATAACATTGATTGACACATTTGGTCAAACTGTAGTGTTGTGGAATTGCATCTTGCTCCGGTTCAGCTTTCTAGATGATATAATGAAATTCGAGGTGATCCACAATTGCTTTGAGCCGCCCACGAGGTTACGTATGAATGGGGCAGACGATAAATAATGTAGAATAAATCCAGATATTGATGTTTTGCTCACATCTTCTTGGGATTTTCGTAAGAATACGAACCTGAAATGTTAGATTGGGTTTATTGTCGGTTGGAACTTCCACACTTCGCAAATATTTTGCAGTAAAAAATGCGGCAAACCAATGGATAATGACTTGAAGAGAGAGACAGCCCTCCAGGTTTGCGCTTGTTTTGTAGCACACTAAGGATAAATCAGAGAAAAAAGACTGTGGTAATGCACAGTGTTAATAACTCACTACTGACTGTTCTGAGGAGTTCGAAATTTTGCAGTTGCTAGGTTTCATGTGGCCATGTTTAGTGGAAAAGAAGTACCTTAAGCTCGAAATTGTCATGGTACCACCAGCCCGTATGGGCCACCTTCAAGCTAGCCAACATCGAGTTTAGAATCGACACCTTTATTTCATTTGGGATGAAAGCAATCAAGAAATTTTTCAGGATAGGAGTTCCATCTTTATTGCACCAGATTTCAAACACCATTGGACTCTGGGCTGCTTCCACTCCGTACCTAGAATTGCAACGCTACCAGATGTCGCATTGCTTAGAACTGGTTTGTGGGTCCTGATCTGATTGTCACGGTTCTTGCTCGGCCTTGTAAGAAGTTTGGATCACTGGTCTACCGGCCAAATCCCTTTTGCCCATGCCTTCTCCCGTGGATAATATGGACTCCAAATATAAGTATTTTGACAAGCGAAAATTTTAGTTTTCAGTGCCTCCATGAGTCGGTCAATCTCGAGTGTTCGCTCTCACATTCTTCGATCTTGAAATTGCTTCACAAGGTCCGTCCTGAATACTGCGTTAGACAAATCCCAAGTGCTGGATTCTTGAGTCAGACTAATCAGTCAATTTCAATTTCAGAAACAGAGAGTCTGGAACTTTCTGTAACTTGCTTGGGTCTCCATTCTACAGAGCAGCTTAGTCACAGGAAGAGTAAGTTTTCCTTTTTCCAGACAAAATTAGTGGAAGAGATGACCCACCTAATTCAAAACTAATCCAAATCAAAAGAAGAATTTTTCCGATCTTCTCTTTTCTATTAAAGCATTGATCGGTCCGAGAACTCAACATTCAACTGCTGATATGAGTTTCTGTGATCACTCTAGGAATATATGTGAGATACGGTTCTGTAGCAGTTAGATTTTGGCCACTGACTTGCATCTTCCTAACTGGTGATGGTGCATCCAGTGAGAGTTTCTACCTATCACAGGCCACAAGCAATTTAAGAAGTTGATACCAAAAGATTCCATGCGGCTCAAGCCTCATGCTGGATCCTGCATAAATGATAAATGTTTCAATTAGATTTCCATCTTTGATTGGTTCTGCCTGCTCCATTGGCCGCGGTATCATACTACTGAATAGGTCTTTCCAGTCGACAAGCACAGTCCATTTTCAGATTCAAAGTTGCTCATTTTCCTCATATCTTCACCTCTTTGCTCTGTTCCATCTCTGTTCTGGTGGCTCCCTCCTTCTGTGGCCCTTGCCTTTGAAATTTCTCATTTGATGGAACTCTGTCCTACACTCGGTTCTCATTCTGCACTCTGATTGCCTTACCATTTATAAACTACTAAATCTTTCTGCATCTCTTTTGCATTGACATCAACATCAAGCTAGAGCATCGGCTGAAGCTTTTCATTTCTTGATTGGCACAGGCCAAAAGATCAAAAGATCCTAGCTTAAGAACTTTTCTTCTGGAAATACAGAATGCCCGCATTATGTCGAGCGAATCAATCATGCCACTACAGGCATGGATTATGATAGTGAATTTCCCCCGGATGGTGCAAAAGGGGATGGTGGAGCGCTACTAATTATTCACCTGGTATCGGAGCCTAGGTTTAGATTTCCTGAAGTTGAATTTCGGGGATGAAATTCTTTGAAGGATAAGAGTTCATGATATCAAAAAAAAAAAAAGGATTTAAAAAGAAATTATTTATTAACTATCTTACTTTATTTATGGATAGTGCTTATCAATATATCAATATATATTGAATGCATGACCAAGAGGGGTTGGGCCGAGTGGTAAGCAGCTCGGTGCCGCTTAAGGAGGTCTCGGGTTCGAGACCTCACGTACGCAGACACCCCTCTTGGGAGCCTCACCCGCCATTGCCAGGCGTGCGACCCGGGGCGACCAACAGATTAGTCAAGTATGGTTGGCTGAAAGATGCCATCTCACCGCTGGTAGGGCCTGCTTGGATACCGTGGCTGGCGACAAAAAAAAAAAAATATATTGAATGCATGTGTACTCGCCTGCCAAATATATATGTAGTGAGTGTATGCCATGTGTTAAGCTCTCATTGAGCCTATCCCTTTATCTTAATTTTGTGAATTGTTTATAAAAGGCTATTTCCCATTTCATTCGGCAAGTTTGAGAGCGAAAGCGAGGAAAGAAAGGAAAGAAACTGAGAGAGGGCAGTGAGAGCAATGTCAAGGGGAAAAAGAATGGATTTGATTATCTGTACTTGATTTTGAGTTGAACAAGGTAACTAACCTATTTCTAAATTAGTTCTTTTATCGTATATATTATATGTTTTAGAACAACATTATCATGGTCATGTTAGTATTACAGATCATGCATGTATTTTTAATGTTGTGGAATACGATTGAGAAAAGTGAGATTGATGGAAGGCGGTCAGTCCTGTGGCACTCGAGCCGGTCGTGAGTCTAGTAGGGGAAGGGCTACCAGGGGCAGAGAGGCTGCCTGTGTGGAGTCGCCACTCCAATCGGGAGTTGGAAGGGGCACATGGGCTATCTGAATTCTTGAGGTCTTGATGTTATTTTATTGGATATATATATATATATATATATAGAACCCATGCAGGATCAGGCTAGCTAATTTAGGATGTGGTTATTCACTAAACTTTCAGTTCACTCCATCATTCCTTTCTAGTTGTTTTACAGAATATTTAGGAAGCAGTGGAGGTCTCAAGAAATCTTAAGTTTCGATTTTTACATTGAATTTATATGATTTGGGTATATTTGTATGTAAATCATTTGTATTTGCGTGAAATTATTTTCTTATTTTATCAAATATTTGTAGTTGAATCATTTGTATTTATTGGACAATTTTTTTGTATCTATTGTTCAACTCGAATTTCGACATGAAATGCTTACGGAGAGAGAACCGAATGTTGAGCGGCTGATGAGAGTGGGTCTCGAGCCTCGCCAGAGCTCCCATGGAAAGCGGGGTCTTCTGGGTTAAGCGCAGCATTTTCCCGAGCTCCTGTGATGTGAGGGACGAGGGACGTCAATAAATTTCTTATAGCGACTGGTCTTTTCCTCGTAAGGCAGTGCAGTGTACAACGATATAAATGGCCACTGAATTAAAGCTCTCACTCAGATGTTTGAAAGAGAGTGCTTGTAAATTGTTCTTTAATATTCTCTGCATGGAGAGCTTACTGTCTCAAGACCGCCTTACAGAAAATAATCTTAGAAGGTAATTAAATTGCTTTGACCAAGAAATAAGTTCAAAATTGACATGGTACCACCAGCCAATATGGGCCACCTTAAGGCTAGCCAACATCGAGCTTTGAATCCACACCTCTATTGCATTTAGGAGGAAATCAATCGAAAAACTTTCAGGAGGAGAATTCCATCACAGTTGCGCCAGATTCTGGTATTAAATTGACACGCTTAGTGGTATCAAGAACGGGGATGAACCCATCATTGTGGTCGATTATCGTAGTTTGCAATTTCTGCGCGAGAAAGGTGCAACCGATAAAGGTCCGACCTGAGGTTGGATGACTAAAAAACATAGCTAAAAATCAAGCCCTACCCACAGACATAAACAATGTGAATGGAGCCATATGTTAGATTTTCTGTGCCTGATAAGAAGGAACTAAGTTTATTCCAATAGCAGTTTTTCATTTGATAGAGGACAGTCAAACCGAATAAAATCTAGATGTCCCACCCTGAGATTTCGCGAAAGACCTCAATGATACAATGTAAAGGCCAGGTTCCGAGTCCTGGAGTACCTGAGTTTGGAGAGTCACTGAACTCATCAATGACTCAAATCTCAATAAAATTTCATAAATACAGTTTCAAGTTCAAAAACAAATCAGGCTTTTCTTAATTTTTCAAACTGATGCTCAGTAAATCTTTCGTTTTATTGTCTTCTTCTTCATTTGCAGAGCATGCTACCATCTAGTGCAAACAGACGGTAAGAACCCCACAAACTTATACGGTGATGGAGAGCTGATTGGGAAGCTAAGATGTTTCCCATTTACTTCCACAGGGGCCATGACACAGCTATTTACAATATATGGAGTAGTTAACTAACTGTCGGGACGTCGAAAATTCCGACTTGAGAAAAGATTCGATTTAGGCACGCACGAGGCCTAGCTTGGGACTTTAATCGAGGTTGAATTGGAGTCGCCACTAATCATTTAAGGAACTAATCCTAAGGTCGATCAGAAACCTATTATTCTCCTAAGTGGTCATGATACTAACCACCTAAGTATTTATCGGTCTTGAAACCGAGATTCGAGTTCGGGGATCCTGTTACGTATCTCGAAGCTTGCGAGCCGAGATACGCCCAAAATTGGTACCCGTCCCTAAGTCTAGGTCATTTGTTTACTTGCACATTTTACTTTGTCCAATTGTTACCCTGATCGAAGTTCGAATCGATGGTCCGAAATGTGAATCGACGATCCGCGCCGCGTTCCTAGCATGCCACTATCGTCCTAATCTAAGTGCAGAAAATAAAGGATTCCACTATTGAGATTACATACATTCACCATCATCTCTCTCTCTCTCTCTCTCTCTCTCTTACTATCTTACATTGGTGCACTCGAATACATGTGTCTCTCTCATCCCACATACAAATAATATACATCGATCATACCAATCAACTCCATCAAACAAATCACCTACTATTAAATTATTTCACCTCGGAATGATCCTTAAAAAAACTTAAAATTGCTAAGTTGATAAAAAAAATAAAAATAAAAATTAGGAAACAACGTAAAAGTCGAGTTAAACCGCTCAGGGACTTGAGTAAAAATTTCAGAAAATTTTGGTCCAGTTTTGGCGGACTTGAAAATGCCTCAGGGACTGTTTTGAAATGTTTCAGGAAGTTCTGGGCCTTGTAAAAATTTTCTGGACTGATTTAGAATGCAGGGACTGATCCGTAAATTCTCAGAAAGTCCAGGACTGAACTGAAAAATGTGGTAAAAGTCTTCTGGGCTGATTTGTAAAGCTCTGAACAGTTCAAGGACCATTCCCTAGACCCTACAAAACTCAGGAGCACTCTGAGCCACACATAATCCTTAGGGGGCTGGTCTGTAATTTCGCAAAAATGGGGCTGGACTGATCTGAGACAATGAAAAAGTTCACAAATCGAATTTTTTGTAACCCATTTCATCATTGCGATTTTTCACAACTCGACTTCTAGTTGTTCCCCATCTTATGAATCAAAAAGTTGCTTCCTTTTACATTTTTTGATTTATTTCGAATTTTTTTACTTTTTTTGTAATTTTTATATTTTCTTAAAAGATGAATTACACTATATATGCATACTCTTAGAAATCGATTAACAAGGCTTTCGAACATTTTTCCAAAGATAGTTCGAATTTCTCTACATGAAAAATATTTTTTTTGAACCGCTTTTCTCATTTTTTCGGTTTTTCCATCTTTTCAAAAAAATAAAGCTTAAAAATAATTAAAAAAACTTTAACTTCCGAAAATATTTTCTAAATCACGAATTAGAAATTTATACCTACGACCAAGATGATGGTGATAACGAGAGGAGTGCGGAAGCTCGGTGAGGGATTCGGATCGGCGACGGCTTCGAAGTCGGTCACGGGCTCGGACTCGTATTGGCGATGGACTCGAACTCGGCGCCGGCTTGGGATCGGATCGATGGGGGGTTTGAACACGGGCTCCGGCTTGAATCGGTGATGATCACAAACTTGATGATGGGCTCCGGCTTCGATTCGGACCTACGATGGATTCGAAAAAAAAAACAATTAACTTGGAATGGAATGTGTGGTCTTGAATTTTTTTGCTCAGCACATGAGACTAATTCAAGAGAGTGTGGATGGTTTTTTTTTCTTCTCCCCTGTTCAAATGAGTGTGTGGCTCTATTTATAGAGAAAGATCTCAGTTGGGTTTATTTGTGACACAAACGAAAGTTCAGTGGTTAGAAAGATAAACGAAAAGAAAAGAAAATAAAATAAAATGCAAATAGCCGAAAAAAAAAAAAAAGGTGAAAGCAACGGACAGAAGACAGCCATGAAAGGGACAGACAACAGACGGACAAATAGAGGAATGACGGGAGGACGGTGCCGTGAAGCAACATCGGCAGCAGCGGGGATCGCGGAGCCATGATCACGGACGGCTGCGGCGGCCACGAACAGCAACAGGCTGGCGGATCTGAGACGAAAGGCCGGGACCGCTGGTCCCGGTGGTGCTTCGATGGAGGAGTTCGAGACCGAAAAATCTGGGACGGGACGAGACGAGAGTTCGGCTTCAGTGGGACGGGAAGCACGAGGCCGTCACCGGAAACACGGAGGGCTGTTTGGAGGCGGCCGGACAACCCGAGAGGTCGAGGAGGAACCGGTGGATCGAGGAGAAATCGGTGAAAGAGAGCAAGCAAAAAAAACCGATGGTCGAAGAAAGGCTCGGGAAGGCTGGGGCCTCCGGTCCCGGCAATGCTCCGATCGGCGCAGAGCTTCTCCACCTGCAATGGGAGAAAGGACGTGAGGTAGGGGACAATGAACAGTGCTTGGCACTGTTCATGTGGTCCCCACCCTTTTTTTTTGTTTTGTTTTGTTTTAGTTTTAGTTAGTTTTTTTTTTTTAAAACTCTGACGAAAAGGAAAGGAAAAATTAATAAAAATAAAAATAAAAATAGCTTATATATATACACATATACGGATAGTAAAATGGTTAGCTCGGGTAAAAATCGAGTGTCTACACTAACATATCGCTATATCCTCAAGCTCATTTTTGCAAAAACGTGAAAATCCATTTGAGATGTTTCCCTTCATCATTTGAATACGATTTCAAGCAAAAGTACAACCCCAAGATCTTCTTTGAATTGTATGATATAAGCATCTCTTCATTGAGATAGTAGCAGACAATTCAAAGCAGAAGCATGTCATAGGTGGCAGAACCAGTGATGGCCGCAAGGATGAAGAAGCGGCACTTGAGAAAATTCCATGATCTCCTCCTCCCGTCGGGAGGAGCTCCTGCAGCAGTGCAGTGGCATGCTGGCGCCTGATGGGAAAGGAATGTCATATTTGCGTGGATACTCTCGAATTGCTTAAATGATGGGAGCCCATGGGTTAGCCATTTAAGCCTAGAAGCCCATTAATTCTTTTAGAAGAAATTAGGGCCAACGATTATGTGTTTAACATTTTTCCTCCACGGGCTAAAAATTCCAGATATGTATCCACTCTACAGTTTCATTTTTAACAAACATTCATACATTATTTCTTCCCCAGTCACCAAATAGAGAGCAACGAGAGAGAGAGAAAGAAGAGGAAGAAGAAGAACAACGGAGACGGAGAGCAGGCACGCTAAGGAAAGAAGAAAAGAGATAAGTAAGATCCATTTCAAATTTAGTAGATTTTATTACTTGATAGTATATTATAGTTAGTATGATTTGGGTAGAGAACTGTGATTAGTAGGACACGTGAAGGTTGTAGGGTTGATCATGGTAGAATAGATTAAGCTCCATAAGCATTTTTATGGTCTTTTTTATTTGAATACATATGTTAGTATATTATATATTGATTTTTACTATGATTAATATGACAAGGTTTGAGAAGACCCAAAATAGACCTGTTGGAGACCAAGATTGGTGAAAGATCGACTAGAGGGATTGTAAGTACTCCTTTCTATTGTAGAATAATATGTTATATATGATTATATTATCCAATTTATATAAACTTACTAATTTATACATAATAATTTAGTAATGGTATAATAAAAGAAATATTATGAAGTAATATTTCTATACGTATCTAAATATGTATGAAAGAGTATGTGTATGATATTGATATATAATCTATATGTTTATGTACCATTAAATGTGATTTTGCATTATGCATTATTATTGTGTTTATAAATAGCCGCGGTGACTGCCAAACTAGCGGATTAGAAATGGGCCAAGAAAAAAAGAAAAGAAAATATCAGTAAAAGTGGAAAAAGAGAGACATAATTTACTGCTAGTTTTTGGTGGAATATAAAATAAGACAAATTTTAAATTGTTCTTACTACAGAGGGTAATGGGCAACCCTCACAAGTGTGAAGTGTGTAGATGAAGGGTATGGGGAGACTGGGAGGAAAATTGATATTGATTATTTCGTGGTTTATGTTATCATTGAACAGCAGAGTATCGATATCATCGTATCTCCGTTGCAAAGGGAGTGGGACCCGTGACTATTATTTATATTGATTGACTCTATGTATTGCATAATTAATATGATTGAGCATTTTCAATGCTCTTTGTGTTATGATTTTATAATATGTATGTGATTTGTTTAAGTAATTTTCTTTATAATTTTATTATACTCTAGAAATTTATACTCACTGAACCTGCAGCTCATCCCCTGCCAATTTGCTTTTTCATCTAGTAGGAAAACGAGCCACTTAGAATAGCCAATTTTGTTCCAGGATCATCATGAAGCTTTTATAATTAGATCATAAGGGTATATAAGTTAAATGTATAATAGTTCTATATATAATATTACGACCTCAATCTTTTGTTTGAGATTATTTTTGGTTGGTCAAAAGATGATTTGTGGTTGTGAATGTGATGTTAGAGTATATATATTATCTTAATATGTATTAAAGCAGGTTCATGTTTGGTGGAAGCATCATAAAAATAAGAGAAAATTTTATCAAATTTTCAGATCGTAACAAATATTGACCAGCCTACTGCTAATCCAATCATTTTATTGCATTCAATTCAACGTGATGTGAGATACTTTTTGGAAGAGTACTGTGAATACTCGGAGCCCGACATATCTTATCTAAAAATGATCTCGTGGGACAATGAAAGGGAATGGTGGAACGAGTAGATAAGAGGTGGAAAAATCGACTGGCCTTCGAGTCATCGGCTAGGAAGGCAGCGGATAATGGCCCAGCGGAGAAAAATCGGAAGGTGATAAGAGTATCATATCTGCTCACGTACAGAATAACTCGAAATGTCTCTGTTCTGCCAGTAAAGAATTGTAAATTTTGTCATTACTCTCAATCATATCATTGGTTCTGCTTGCAGGAGGTTTCTTCACGGTCAGTCGATACTCTTCAAATTTTAAATGTTCCCCAATGATGCTTCGTTCTTTGATCACACTAATACGAACTAGCCAAATCCGTGTCTGTTCCATACGGGAGTTTGTCGAATAACCTGTCAAATGCCCTATCGAATACCTGATCTGCTCTTCCTGTTTCAGTGGACCTAAAAAGGATTGTCTAAAAATATTAGCCATATGTTAGATTCAACTCGTAAGTACAGAATTTAAATCTCTGTTTCAAACTCCATCCCGACCAATGTGAAAGATCCTGTTTAAGTCAACCAAATACATCGTCTACTATTCTTTGGCTGCTAACACACTGTGATCCAATAATTTTTTTTTTTTTTGGTAATTGAAGCAACTTACATTGAATTAAGTAAATATACAAAAGAGTAAGGTCAAGGTTACAACTGCAGTGATCCAATATTTAGGTTGACTTGAATCTGTCCTCACATGTTTATGTTCTCTCCTTGGTCTGCATTACTCAATAATTCATCTGCAATCTGCAATCAAATCAGTACCTGTCACCTTCTCTGATTAATTACACCCCAAAATTCAATTCGTTAACTGCCACTTGAGATGTCTACTGATATAGACAGGCAGAAGAGCCGACATACAGATCTTTTCAGAGTGGGCCATTGCTGGATCACTAAAAATCTGCAAGTCATACTCAGGCAGTGAAGGACTTACAACAATCAGAAGGAAAGGCATAGTAGGTCACACCGAGTCCCGGCATCTGGGCCATCCGCTTGGAAGGTAAGAGGATAATGGCCAAGTGCAGAAAAAGCAGCACGATCTGTTCTCATTTTGGTTGAAATGTCAAAGTTGTATGTCTATGTTCTCTCAATGTGTTATATTTATTGCACTCACCATCACCATTGAGATGCTAAGTCGAGACGCCATTGTTGAACAGGATCTGAGATGGAAAAGTCGTTCTTGTCATTCTTTTTATGGTGATGGTGAAACAATTCAATCAATCAACACATAAGAGCGCGCGCGCGCACACACATATATATATATATGGATATATAGATATCCTCATTCATTCAATCCCCAGCAATTTCACCATCTGAGCCAAAGAAAAAGCCATTACTAAAAAGATGAGAATTTGGATTCTCTTCCTCCCTTTCATCCTTTCTTTGCTGTTACCTTCCATGGCAAATAGTGTAGGTGAGTGTGATGCCCTGCTTCAGTTCAGCAATTCATTTACCATCTCACAAGATGCCTCTGTAGGCTACTGTGACTCCAGCATCTCTCATTCAAAGACGGACTCGTGGAGGAATGACACTGATTGCTGCTCTTGGGAGGGGGTCAAATGCGACATGGCAACAAATCGAGTAATTGGCCTTGACCTCAGTTGCAGCTGGCTCCAAGGACCCCTCCGCTCCAACAACATCCTCTTTTCCCTCTCCAATCTCCGGCACCTCAACCTCGCTGGTAATGATTTCACTGGCTCTCAAATTTCCCCCAGGTTTGGTGTTTTTATGGGAATGGAACATCTCAATCTCTCTAGTTCTGGCTTCTCGGGTTCCATTCCTCTGGAGATGATCTCTCATCTATCAAACCTAGCCACACTCGACCTGTCTTGTGATGCCAACAGTGAGCTATCAATAGATGATCATACTTTCAGATGGCTCGTACAGAACCTCACTCGGTTGAGTGAGCTTGTCCTTGATTACGTAAACATGTCTCAAATTCTTCATTTTTCTCTAACAAATCTCTCTTCCACTATGACTTCTTTGAGTCTTCGTGAGTGTGATCTGCATGGAACATTCCCGATTGATATATTCCATCTCCCAAACCTTCGGAGTCTTTTGCTTTCTGGTAATACTGCCCTCTCCGGCACTCTCCCTCTGGCAAATTGGACTTGTCCGCTCGTCTACTTGGATCTATCATGGACAAACTTCAATGGGTCAATTCCAGCATCAGTTGGGAATCTGACATCCATGAATTATTTGGACTTCTCAAACAGCGGATTTGCCGGTTCGATTCCATCGACACTTGGGTATCTTGAGCAGCTCACCCACTTGGAGCTCGGTCAAAATAATCTCACTGATATGGTGGACTTTGAAATGTTTGCCAGGCTAAACAATCTCCAGTGGCTTTCCCTTGGCGGGAACAACCTTACCGTGTTGCTGCAAAGTGGTGGGAATTGTTCCTTCCCTAAGCTCAAAGTGTTGTCATTGTCTCATTGTAAACTGACCCAATTCCCGTATTTTTTGAGATCTTCGACCGAGCTACAAAAATTGGACCTTTCTAGAAACAAGATCAGTGGGCAGATTCCTAAGTGGTTTTGGAGAGTAGGGAAGGACACAATGCAGTCTTTAAATCTTTTATCTAACAATATTACGGGTCCTCTCCCAATCCCACCCCCTTCAACAGAAGAATTTGATGCCTCAAGCAACAATTTCAATGGAGAGATCTCACCTTTGATTTGCCGATTGAATTCAGTAGGTCGACTCTGCCTTGCGGATAACAGACTTAATGGGACCTTACCCGGATGTCTGGGAAACTTAAGCAACCTCACCATGTTGTTGTTGAACCACAATCTACTACGGGGTCCACTGCCACGATCTCTGGCAAACTGTACAGCATTGGGTGCTGTAGATGTTAGTAATAATGAGATACATGACACTTTCCCGAGCTGGTTGATTAATGCTAACAATGGCCTGTACAGTCTAGATTTGCAGTCAAACCAGTTTCATGGAGTCATTGAAGTTCCCCTCCCACCACTGCTTTCATCCTTTAGCATATCCAACAACAACTTTTCTGGACAGTTACCTACGAACTTCTTTCTGAATTCAAGTGTCGACTTAATTCACATGGCCAATAACAGTTTTGAAGGCCTACTACCGATCCCGCCCTCCGTTGTTACAAACTATTTGCTTTCAAAGAATAAGTTTCGTGGAGGCATTCCTCATCAGATCTGCAACACCACCGGGCTACAAATCATCAGCCTGTCCGGTAATCTCCTGACCGGTACCATTCCTCAGTGCTTCATAAATCTTAGTGCCTCTCTAATAGTATTGGACCTGGGAGAGAATATGTTTTCTGGTAAGATACCAGAAATATTTGTTCCCATGGCCAAACTGCAAACGATTCGATTGAGTCGGAATCAACTCGAAGGCACGGTGCCACAATCTTTGGCACATTGCGAGAATTTGGCCGTTCTGGATCTCAGTGAAAATGAGTTGGTGGGCCACTTCCCTTATTGGTTGGACACTCTTCCGAATCTTCAAATACTTGTTCTGAGATCCAACAGATTCCAAGGTCCTGTTGATAGTTCTAACAGAACCGATCGTGCCTTCCAAAAATTGCGCATTTTTGATGTATCCCTAAACAGCTTCCTAGGTCCACTACCAGCCAAGTACTTAGCCAATTTAATATCCATGAAGAACGTGGAGAAAAGTGTTTTACAGTACATGGGTGATTACTATTATCGAGATTCCATTACAGTGGAGATGAAAGGGTCGGACCGGGAACTGCCGAAAATTCTGACTATATTCGCGACTATCGACTTCTCACACAACTTCTTCGAAGGAGAGATTCCGAAAGTAATTGGCGATCTCAAGGCACTGAAGGGACTCAGCTTTTCTCATAACAACCTAAGCGGCAACATTCCTTCTTCCATGGGAAATCTAACTAATCTTGAGTGGTTGGACCTCTCCTCAAACAAGTTGAGTGGGAGAATACCTAGAGGATTGGCAGATCTCACGTCGCTCTCTTTCCTGAATCTCTCGAATAACCAGCTCGCCGGAGAGATTCCCCGAGGCACGCAATTTGACACATTCGACCACTCCTTTGACGGGAATCCTGGGCTGTGTGGTCTCCCCTTACGAAAAGCATGTGGGACTCATACAGGAGAGACAAAACCCCAAGCTACCCATGAAGAAGAGGATAAAGGTTCCGACAGTTGGATCGAATGGAGAGCAATACTGACGGGCTATGGATGTGGATTTGCATTCGCGATCTTCGCTGGCTATATTATGCTGGAAAATAAGAGACCGAGATGGTTGGGCAGAATCACTGGGTGGAAAAGATCATGAAGAATATTTGTCCGAAAAATCATGGCAGGTACTCTTTCGTCACTCCCTCTGAGGCTGTAAATGTATGCAAACACATGTTTCTATGTCATCACCATTAATCAGAATCCACCTTGATTGCTCTGCCATGTCTGTTGGTTTAACCCCCAAAGGTTTCGGAGAGTTGTCGACTATGAACATTCAAATTTCATAATTTTTACTCCCTTTGACAATTCTGGAGTGTACATGCCAAGAAGGAATGTGCCACTTAGACTACTCACACTTCTTTCCTTCTAAATTATGTAGTATCCAGGAGCACCACCGGCAGTCAGTGACATCGGGGACAAGGCTAGATAACGATATTGGGAGGACATTTCCTTATGAAGGAGTGGCAACATCTATGTTTTACTGTTCAGTCTCTGACATATGTCATACTTGTTCTTATATATGGCATACCCATTATTCCCCTGTTTTCTGATGCTATTAAGTCATAATACGTTGTCTCTTCTATTCTACGGCAGATCCGAGCAACAAGTGGAATAGTTGTTTGATTATCATAGTTGCCTTCTGACAGTTGTTTTCTGATTTCCAATAATCTCTCTCTCGCAGTGGCTTTCTGATAAATGGTTTGCACAAATGGCTTTCCGATGTGCAATTAGTCGTGATTCTCCCTCTTCTCATTGCCACTTTCCCGATTCTGGGATCTTCGCTTGTTGATCTATGATGCTACAATCTGAGTGGATCCAGAACATTATGTGTAGTAGCTGAGACGAAGTCACTCTTCGGTAACAGAAGAAATAAAACTTCCCTGTGAAACCATGGAAGCAATGAATCGGATAAACAGGGAACTGATTAGATGCGTGCTTGGTTTCAAGTTATATCCAAGTTGTTCAATTTAATATTCATACAATAGATCTATACAAATAAGCAGAATGAATAAAATATATCAGTCAGTTGCCTCAATTTACAGTCCGATTGAACAGAACTCCACGGAGTAAAAGTCCAGGGAAAGGAGAAGGAGGATTCATCAACTGTCAATCACCTCCAACCTCTAACCAAAGTTAATAACAGGAAGACAACTGCTTAAGAAGACCGGGGTCGACTTAACATCAATCCATCTCCAAGCATTTAACTGCATTCAATATCGAATGGGATGTTTTTGAAAAATTCCTCAGCCACTAAGAGTCGTCATGTCTTATCCGAAAATGATCTAGTGGAGCAGTAATGGTCACGGTGGGGACGAATTAACAAGAGATGGACAAAAATCCATGGTCATCGGGTTATCAGCTGGAAAGGTAGTTAACAATGGCCAAGTGGAGAAAAACCAGCACAATCTATTCTCATGTTGGTTGAAATTTCAAAAGGTGCATGTGTTAATGAAGGTGGGGCATGGCGGGATAAACCAGATATGGAAAGACGGACTTGTAGTACCCAACTCGTCAGCTAGATAGTCAGAATTAATAGCCATGTCACGCCCGAAAATTTGGTTGAGTTTTTCCCTTTTTTTTTTCACATTCCATGTCAATCATAAATTTGCTATGATATCAATTCAGATAATATCTATTTCAGCATCACATTTACAATCATAACTTATCTTTCCACCATCCAAAAAAAAAAAATCTCAACCAAAAGTTCTTGTCATAACATTATGTACAAATTTATATATTTCCATCTTACATACCCTTAATAGCTACCTAAAAGAAGCTTGAAGCTTATTTCCGAAAATAAAATGACAATTCTGAGGGGCCCGTCCATTTTCTACTTAGCCGAAAAATATCTCAGGGATGAGTTACGGGCTCAGTGAGTACAAATTTTAAAAGTAGAATACTATTATTGACACACATGTGTGTGTGTATATATATATATATATATATTAACACCACACAAGAAGTCTATTTCAGCTCTCCCTAACCCCTATCATATCAATCATAGTAAAAATCAACACATAAATAATATATTCACATCTATATACATATTCATACAAGAATTGCCCTAAAAATACCTATACAGCTTAATCCGCTTTATCATGATCAACTATATAACCTTCACATATCCTACTAAATATCTATACTTCTCTATCCAAATCATACTAATTGTAATATACTATTAAGTAATAGAATCTTATAAACTTAAACAAAACTCATTTACATCCTATTTTCTCGTCCTTACCTCTCCCTGTACCATCCTCTTCCCCGTTTCGTTTTCTACCCTTTCCGTCACTGTTCTGAGGTTTTTGGGAAGAAAATGGCTGAATGTTTTTGAATGAAAATGGAAAAAGGAAGAGATGAATACATGGGGTTTCTAGCCGGTGGAGGGGACTGTGAATCGTATAATTTTGGGCCCCTAATTTCTTCTAAAAGAATTAATGGGCTTCTAGGCTTAAAGACTGGCCCATGGGCTCACAAGCCCACAGGAGTAAAAGGAGCACAAGTTGTTCTCACCTCGGCGGAGATTTCGAAGGTAGCTGTCTTATTAATGTTGCATTGATTGATTCCTATCCTAAAGCAGCTGATTGGCACATTTGACCGAATCAATGAGTACGACCACTGAGGAATCGGTCAGTTTACAGACAACTGTCTGGATGCCATGGGGGCTTCAATAATGGAGCGAAGACTTCTTTAAACCGTGCCAGTTTTCCTGTTTACATGATGATCAATCTACGGAAGGTGAAGAAGAGTATGTGATATGCTTGGCGAAATGAGATGACATGAGGTGCTTGTAGACTTATCGGGAGAATTGTAGCGGTAATTCTAAAAATTTGTCATTTTTCCAAAGTCAGTCCTGTAAGTTTTAAAATGGTATTTTCAGTTCCAAATGTTCTCTCCACTACACACGTTAAGTCCATTCCATCATATGTTACTGATGTTTCACTGATGACGTGAAATTATCATTTTTTCCATTAATTTAGCTGACGTGACAATGATATATTTAATTTGACATTTTTCAACCCTGTTTATTTTAGCAGGTTCTTTTTACCCAGCTCAACCGGTAGTGAACAATAATTTTTCGAGTTGGAACTGTGATATTATTTTATTATAAATCAATTAGATCAATTTTGATCTAGTAGGGTAGTCGGGTCGGGAGACGAATTTTTCGTGTTAATTTTTCTTAATCTCGAAAATTACTCGAAATTTATTTAGCGTCCCATAAAATGTCTTTTACATGTGCCATGTCATATATTTAATATAAAAAATGCCAACTCATGTACCATGCCAGCAAACTAACTGCAAAACTAGAAAAATTAATGACGTTAGTGACACGTCAGCGGCATTCAATGGTAAGTAATGAAATGAACTTCACATGTCTAACAGAACAAATATTTAGAACTGAAAATGCTATTTTAAAATTTAGAGGACTAATTTAGGTGAAATGATAAGTTTTTAGGAGTGCCAATGTAATTTCTCCCTAGACTTATCTATGAAACTTAAGGAACATGGAGGATAATTTCTTCGCGGGTTCTGTCAGATGGGTTGTGGAAAAGGAAAGCAGAGGCTGCTTTTCATCCACAGATTTGGATAGGTTGATTAATGGAGTTGCTTATCATCATTTTTTTAAAATATTACTTGACTCGATAATTTACCAGCAAGAACTTTGCTTAACAGATCAAAAATTGGGGACAATTGAATCACCTGAACCTACAGTAAATGTGTTCAGTAAAATTATACAGAGCGAGCTGACACAACACGAGGTTGAGTTCAAATCATACATATAAGCTTACTGGGCAATTCAAGTGCAACAATCTTGTTTATTTTTTTTGAATGAGTAAAATAAATTTGTTCATTACCAGGATTCGAAGCCGGATTAGACAGATTGACTTCTTTAGTTGAGCTGCAAGTGCAAACGTTTTGTGTACATCTCTTTTGGCTTTGAATTTTGGTATGAGCCCAGAATCTGCCTTCATCAAGTGAATAGCTTGGTAAGAAATCCATGCACCGATCCGTTCATTGACAGCCGATTAGGAGTTAAAATACCTGCCTCGTATTTACTTCCACAAGGTAGACTGTGGCGAACTACTCATGTATCAAGTTCACGTATCCTTAACCTCATTTCAGTAACCTCATTTCAGTAATAACCTGGAAGTTCTTTCACATGGCGTTTCCCATCAGCATATGAATATCATTTCTAGCAAAAGTGCCACCCCAAATCTACCGCAAATAGAACGATAAACAACTCTTTGTCGAGAGAATAGTGAACACTTCAAAGCAGAAGTACACATTTTGAATCGGTAGGTTGCCAGGCCAACAGGTATGGATATGTTCCATTTACTTCTTCCTCATGATTCTCGGTCTCATCGCATTGCCGCTTTCGTGATTCTGGGATCTTTGCTTATCCGTCTATGATGCTACACACTGAGTGAAACCAGAGGATTATATGTAGAAACGACGTCATTCTTCAGCAACCAGGCAAAAGGAAAAAAAAAAAAAAAACTTTAGCTCCCTGTGAATTCATGGAAAATTGGATAAACAAGGAACTGGTCAGATGCGTATTTGGTTCCAAGTTATATCTGAGTCGTTCAATTTAATATTCATGCAACTGATTTGTCCAGATAAGCAGAACAGGTAAATGTATCAGTCGGTTGCCTCAGTCTACGCTGCAATCAAACACGACTCCATAGTGGAAAAGTCTAGGGAAAGGATGAAAAGGAAGATTCTTTCAAATGTCAATCTCTTCCAACCCCAAGCAAAAGTTAATTAATTAATATGAGGAGCACTGATTAAGAAACCGATGTTGACTTAACATCAACCCATCTCCAAAAACTTAATTGCAGTCACTATCAATTTAGATGCTTGTGAAGAGTTCCTCAACTACCGAGAGCCGTCCGTGTCTTATCCGAAAATGATCTCGTGAAGTAGCAATGGGCATTGCGTGACGAATTAATAAGAGATTGAATAAACTGACCGCCATCGAGTCATCAGGTAGGAAGGTTGCAAATAATGGTCAAGTGGAGAAAAATCAGTACAGTCTATTTATGCTGGTTGAAATTTCAAAGATGTACGTGCTAACGAAGAATTGGACATAGCAGGACAAACCAGAGATGGAAAAGACCACTTTATGGTACTCAACTCGTAAGCACATTACCAACAGGATACAAGGATGCATAAATTATTGTCATCTTGGTGGGAATTTCAAAGGTAGGTGTGTTGTTTATGTTGTATTGACTGATTTTGGTCTTGTAAAAGGTTTGACTCAGTCAGATGAGTCAATTAGGAGGACCACAGAGGAATTAGTCAGCTTACTTCAGCAGCTTTGTCTCTTCTTCATCACCAAATGAGACATCTGCGATGCAAAAAAGAATCAGAATCTTAGTTGTTGCTGCAAACGATCATTAGCAGATCAAGGAGTTCCAAGATTGCTAATTGCTTGAAATCTACTCGTGTATTGAAGAAGATGGTTCAATGTCCTGCCTACGGATATACCAGGTGGCAATGTTTGCCCGAAATGAAAAAGTGAAAGGTCGATATCAGAGGACTTGTGGGCGACTAAATATACATATGCACATAGCATACATTCAACCCACTATATATATGCTTATAGATATCTCCATTCAACATCATCTGAGCCCAAAACAAAAGTAAGCAAAAATTAGTAAAAGATGAGGATTTGGATTTGCCCTTTCCCCTCCATCTTCCTTCTCTTTTTTCTGTCACACTCCATGGCTACTCATGTGGATGAGTGCGAAGCCTTGCTTCAGTTCAGCAACTCATTTACCATCTCACAAGATGCCTCCCACGACTACTGTGACCATGAATCCTCCATCACTTCTTATCCAAAGACATCCTCGTGGAAGAACGATACCGGTTGCTGCTCGTGGGATGGGGTCACATGCCACCCAGCAACAAATCATGTGGTTGGCCTCGACCTCAGTTGCTGCAGGCTCCAAGGGCCCCTACACTCCAACAGTACCCTCTTTTTGCTCTCGAAGCTTCGGCACCTCAACCTGGCTGGTAACAATTTCAGTGGCTCTCGAATTTCACCCAGGTTTGGTATTTTTAAGGGAATGAAGCATCTTATTCTCTCTTATTCCACCTTCTCTGGGCCAATTCCTCGAGAAATCTCTCACCTTTCCAGCCTGATCATGCTCGATCTCTCTGGCAACGATGGTCTAATGGGAGATCTTAGCTTCGGATGGCTCATACATAGTCTCCCTCAACTTAGAGAGCTTGTTCTCGATGGTGTAAACATGTCTAGAATTTCTCCTATTTCTCTGACGAACCTCTCTTCCACTCTGACTTCTTTGAGTCTTCATGATTGTGATTTGCGAGGGGTATTCCCAATAGACATCTTCCGTCTTCCATACCTCCAGAGTCTCTCTCTTTCCAGTAATTTTTTTCTCATGGGCACTCTGCCCCAAACAAACTGGACCAATCCGCTTGTCTCCTTAGAGCTATCAGATACGAATTTCCATGGGTCAATTCCTGCTTCTTTGGGGAATCTGACATACATGAGTCACTTGAACCTCTCAAATAGTGGATTTTCTGGTGCAATCCCACCGACACTTGGCAACCTTGAATACCTTGCCCACTTGGACCTCAGTGATAACAACCTTACTGGTACTGTGGACTTTGAAATTTTCGCATTGCTAAAAAATATCCGGCACCTTTCCCTCGTGAATAACAACCTTACCGTGTTACTGCAAGATGATGGGAATTGTTCCTTCCCGAGGCTCCAGTTTTTGTATTTGTCCAGTTGCAGATTGACCAAGTTCCCGTATTTCTTGAGATCTTCAACTGAGCTAAAAGAATTGGATCTTTCTGGAAACATGATCACCGGACGCATACCTGAATGGTTTTGGAGCATAGTGAGGGACACATTGACAGATTTGATTCTCTCATCAAATAATTTTACAGGTGATATCTCATCTTCAATCTGTCAGTTGACTTCACCACATTTGTATCAACTCGATCTCTCAAACAACGGGCTAACTGGCACCATTCCAGAATGTATGGGAAATTTAAGCAGTCTCTACAAGTTGCAACTGAGCGGAAATCAGTTGCAAGGTCCTCTGCCACAATCACTTGCAAGCTGTACGAGCTTGAGGACATTAAATGTCAGTTACAATGCAATATATGACAAATTCCCAAGCTGGTTGACGAATGCTACCTTCATGCGATTTCTAGATTTTCAATCAAACAAGTTTCATGGAGTCATTGAAGTTCACCTCCCTCCATTGCTTTCATACTTTAGCATCTCCAACAACAACTTCTCTGGACAGTTGCCAATAAACTTCCTTCTTAATTCGGTACTCATCCTTGTTGACATGGCCAACAACAATTTTGACAGCCCACTTCCGATTCCACCGTACACTGTTAGATTCTATTTGCTTTCAAACAATAAATTTCATGGAGGCATTACTCAAGTCTGCAATGCCACAGAGCTATCTATTATCAACCTGTCCAGCAACAGCTTGACCGGTACAATTCCTCACTGTTTCATAAATATCAGTGCCACTTTAAGAGTATTGGACCTGAGAGGAAATAAGCTTTCGGGGAAGATACCAGAAATATTCATCCCGAAGACCAAATTGCAGACGATTCGCTTGAGCCAAAATCAACTTGGAGGCACGCTGCCACAGTCTCTGGTACATTGCAAGAATTTGGAAATTCTGGATCTCAATGAAAATAAGTTGGAGGGCAGCTTCCCTTATTGGTTGGATGCTCTTCCCAATCTGCATGTTCTTACTCTTAGTACCAACATGTTCCATGGTTCTGTGGATAGTTCTAGTGCAAATGCTCATCCATTCCCAAAATTGCGCATTTTGGATGTCTGCGAAAACAGCTTTTCTGGTCCACTACCAGCTAGGTACTTAGCCAACCTAAAAGCCATGAAGAATGAAGACAAAGGTGGTTTGCAGTACATGGGTTTGGAAATCTATGAAGATACCTTCTACCAAGATTCCATCACAGTGGTCGTGAAAGGAAATGAGATTGAGCTGGAGAGAATTCTTACAATTTTTACGACCGTTGACTTCTCAAGCAATTTCTTCGAAGGAGAGATTCCAGAAGTAATTGGAGATCTGAAGGCTCTAAAGGGACTCAACTTATCTTATAACAACCTAGAAGGTGAGATCCCTTCTTCGATAGGCAATCTGACTAATCTCGAGTGGTTGGACCTCTCCTCAAACAAGCTCAATGGGAAGATCCCTCAAGATTTGGCAGATCTCTCTTCACTCTCTTGCCTGAATCTCTCGCATAACCAACTCGTGGGACCGATTCCGCAGAGCACTCAATTCGACACATTCAGCCACTCCTTTGACGGAAACCCCGGACTGTGTGGCCGCCCCTTACCAAAAGCATGTGGGAATGGTGGGATGACAGGCCCGTCAACTTTCCACGGAGAAGAGGAGAAAGAATCTGGCAAGTGGATTGAATGGAGGGCAGTACCGATGGGCTATGGATGCGGTCTTGCATTCGGGATTTCAGCTGGGTACATTATGTTGGAAACTAGGAGACCGAGATGGTTGGCGAGAATGGTTGAGCAGAAAAGCTGCAGGAAAACAAACCGACCAGAGTCGAGAAATCATGGCAGGTAGTTTTTCTCCAAGGACTCTTCCTCAGTAAATATGCCTATGTCATCAACATTAATCAGCATCCATCTTGAAATTTCTATTAATGCTCTGCAAGCTCTGTTGGTCAAACAAATCTCAAAATATTCCTAATAATTTTAGAAATTTCTTTTTCTTGACATCTCTTTTTGAAGATTCTACAATGTAAACTCAAGCTTTTTTTTAAAAAAAATTCAAGTAGTTTGCGAGTAAATTATGTAATTGACTTGAATGCACCGTGCATGCGCTTTTCAACCAAATGTACTGTATGTAGACTACTCACACTCTTTTCCTTTTCCCTCTAAATCATGAAATATTCAGGAGTACCAGAGGTCAGTGAGGTTGGGGACGAGGCTGGAAAATGATATTGGAATGCATTTCGTTGTGATGGATTGGAAACATCTACTGTGCAGTGTTTAGTGTCTTATGTATGTAATGTTTTTTCTCGTATGCAATATATCATAAATTTTCTGCTTTTTGTGATGTTGTTAGTCAAAGTATGTGTCTTTGATATGTATTGTTAATGCAATGTATGTAATGAAGAGTTACTTGGTTACCGTTATGAAGTTAGCTGTGACAATCATAAGCCGTTTCATGATCTCTGGACATCGGCGTCGCCAACCACTGCCTCGCCTCTGTTCTGGCATTCGCATGAGGATTCTCCAACATTCCTAAAAGATTTCGGGTCTACAACTTGTTTCTTTTCAAGCGCCAAAGGAATTTTGGGGGGAACACATGTTGGTTAGGGCACAAAGGTTCGATGAACTCATTAGGAAGTCCTGATCCTTCATAAGATGTCAGCACGTTGGATCGAGAACAGAAAAAAAGGGAAAATCTAATAGTTCTGTATCATCTGCCTCAAGCTTCCAGGGGACACAGTTTCCAGGCTGAAGACATGATTCCTGAGCATGGCCAATGAGGAACGGTGTGGCAGTAAATCATCTTCGTGCTGAATTCCAACCATTTTTCCATGGACTCAAATGGTGAAAGTATAATTCAGTACACATTCAAACAGAGTACTGGTCAGTTAAATGAAAAGATGAGCACAGGTGGATATGAGTGCTCCAACCTTTAAGCTGCAGCTGTATATGTAAAATCCAATACTTCAATTCTAACACGATGAATTTCCAGAAAACATTGAATGATCCAATCATATCTTCAAGAATTCACATTCCGAGAGAGATTAAGTCATGTCTGTAAACGGTAGAAATGAAGATGTGTTTAGCTTAAGGCTCTTCATATCTTTTCTGATAAATGTGTCATGTACAAGATTATCGAACTTTAAGTAGGAGCACCAAAGATCGATGAGTGGGGGACAGGATAAGGCAAAGATAATGGCACATATTGGAGTCGACTAACTGGCCAGAAGAGTAACATTTCTTTTCAAGTGGTAGCGGGGACGACCATAAGGAAAGCTAGTGGAGAAGAAGGGCACTGATGAAGAAGACCTCAGTGGTTGACTTGACTTGACTTGACTTAACATCGTCCCATCCTCCACTACATGTTTATGTTCTCTAATTGGCTTGTATTACCTTTGATGTTATAGGTTCTTATGTTGCGTTTAGTAGAAAAGGAAATTACCGAATGGAATGGAATGGAATGAGTAGTTTGATCCTTTTTTAATATTTCTTATTTGATTGTACTTATGAAAATTATTATGCTCATTTCATTGGTGTAGTTTTTTCTCTTAATAAGTTGATGAAACAATGTTTCCTTGAAAAAAGAACATGAATTATCATTCCATCACTTCTCACAAATATATTCATCCATATTTTCTGAATGACTATCATCCGAAGTGATTGGTTGAAAAGATAGAGTGCATCTTCCTCTTATGTGTGTGTGGATGTCCTATCCTCACTCATCCATCGTTGTCTGAGCCCATAACAAGCAATAAATTAGTAAAAGATGAGGATTTGGATTTGCCTCTTCCCCTTCCTCCTCCTCCTCTCTTTTGCTGTTACCTTCCATGGCTAATTATGTAGCTGAGTGCGATACCCTGCTTCGATTCAGCAATTCATTTACCATCTTCCGAGATGCCTCCAACTGCGACTTTGAATCCTCCAACATTTCTTCTCCGAAGACGGCCTCATTATCGATTGCTGCTCGTGCACGGCAATTACCGTGGTGAAAGGATGAACGATTGGAATGGAAAATTTTCCTAGACGTTATTGCTATTAGCTAAAGGATCAAAAAAATGAATGGATGCTTAGGTCAATAATGGATTTAAGGGTGCGGACCGATTACCTCCCAAATTCAAGAAAACCCATCAAATACTACATAAATGTCACCTGATTTTATATTATTTTTGTTAAATCATTTTATTTTACCTACTTGAACTCGCCTTCGATTGAGTTTTAATCTCTAGGTTCGTCCCCAATTTTATGTGGTTCTACTTTATATTCCAAGATCTATTCTATTGACTGTCCGATTTGGGAATTAATTGTCATAACCCGCATCGGACCTTCTCTTGTGTCCTCAGGCTAACAACTTTACGGAGTCGAGTTTTTTTCTTATGTATTTGATTCAGTAACCATGAGTTAATACTTTTCTTCCAATTATGGGCTTATTGTCCACGAGCTTCATACTCAAGCCTGGTGATATGTGAGCCCGTGCAGTAACCTGCTATAATATAATTTAAAATAATTCATGGGATCTATTAAGATGCTAAACTCATGTCCCCCTAAAAGTTTGAACTTATAGTTGGTGAAATCTTAATTCTCTTGTATTTCATTATAAATTTTATTAGTTATCCAATATAAGATTTAATTCTCAATCGTTCTAGTGTCACTTATCAATGACTTGGCAATTCTAACATACACGTATAAAAAAAAGAGTTGGAAATATTATTTTTGTTCAAAAAGGGTTCTGCTTCTCACTATTTATCAATTTTTTTTAAAAACATGTGTCATTCACCTGATAAAACAAAAATCAGTTAAAAATATAAAAGGAAATGGGAAAGAAAATTGAGGAGGAAACTCGTCCTCAACCCGAGTCATGAAGATTTGGATCGCAGAGCGAGCACCAGGGTCGTTCTCGCCGAAGAGCAAAACGCCCGGACATCGACACTTACTAAATTAAATTTATAAAAATTAAAGAAATTTTATTGATATGATGATGATGATAATAATAATATTTTATTATAAAAATTTACTAAATAATTAATGGAATTAAATAGTTTCTTAAGAAGTAAATTTATTTTTAATTTTTAAAATTTTACTAATTTGACGTGTATGTGATAAGTGATACGATCTGTGCATCTACGGGTCTCATATGTGGTTCGGGCTTACACCTCTCACTTGGCTAGAGATGCCTTTTTTTGAAGAGAGAGTACTACAGCTACCAAGGTCCTAACTCCTAATGTAAAGAGCCCGCCATGATCCATCTCTTGTCCTTTCGAAATTCCGAAATTGTATATGTTAATTATGAGATTAGAGTCCTCCGGCGAAGAACACATACATGCGCATAACATAGTGGACATTATACCTACTGTCTCTATATATATGTATTTAGCTATCCTCCTTCATTCATTCGTTCCCATTCCATCCTCAAAACAATCTCATCATCTGTTCCCAAACAAAAAAAACGAAGTTTTAGAGAAATATGAGGATTTGGATTTCCCTCTTTCCCTTCGTCTTCCTCCCTCTGCTGTTAAATTCCATGGCTTATCATGTAGCCGAGTGCGATGCCCTGCTTCGATTTGGCAATTCATTTACCATCTCCAAAGATGCCTCCAAAGACTATTGTGACAATCATTTTGCCACATACGGATACGGTTACTACTATTCCCCAACTTCTTATCCGAAGACGGCCTCTTGGAAGAACGGCACCGATTGCTGCCGGTGGGATGGGGTCACATGCCACTCAGCCACAAATCATGTGATCGGCCTCGACCTCAGTTGCAGCTGGCTCCTTGGTCCCCTCCACTCCAGCAGCTCCCTCTTTTCGCTCACCAGTCTTCAGAATCTCAACCTTGCTGGTAACTACTTCAATGGCTCTCAAATTTCACCCAAGTTTGGTATTTTTATGGGAATCGCACACCTCAATCTCTCTAATTCTGGATTCTCGGGGCCTGCTCCTCTTGAGATGATCTCTCACCTTTCCAACCTAACCATACTTGATCTATCTGAAAATTATGGTCTTGAAATAGAAGAGCATAGTTTCCGAGGGCTTCTACAAAATCTGACTCAATTGAGAGAGCTTGCTCTTGATTCAGTAAACATGATTGGAGTTGATCCCATTTCTCTGACGAACCTCTCTTCCACCCTCACTTCATTGAGTCTTGGTGAATGTGATTTACAAGGAGAATTTCCAATCCACATCTTCCATCTCCCAAATCTCCAGAGCCTCTCTCTTTCTGATAATCATGACCTTACGGGTATTCTCCCCCGGGCAAACTGGACCGGTCCACTCATCTCATTGGATCTATCAGGTACAAACTTCCACGGGCCCATTCCGGCTTCGGTAGGGAATCTGACGACCATGAATTATTTGGATCTCTCACCGTGTGAATTTGCTGGTGTGGTCCCACCTACACTTGGCAACCTTGACCACCTCACCTACTTGAACCTTGGTTATAACAGCCTCAACAGCACAGTGGACTTTGAAATGTTTTCAAGGCTAAAAAATCTCTGGTACCTTTCCCTTGGGGATAACAATCTTACCATGTTATTGAAAGGTGATGGGAACTATTCCTTCCCGAGGCTCCAAATTTTGGATTTGTTGGATTGCAAATTAACCGAATTCCCGTATTTCTTGAGATCTTCAACTAAGCTAGAAGCATTGGATATTTCGGAAAACATGATTAGCGGAACAATTCCTGACTGGCTTTGGAGCGTAGCGGGAGACACACTGATATATTTAGATCTTTCGTCAAATAATTTTAGTGGATATATCTGTTCCTCAACATGTAAATTGGGTACACTGGAATACCTCCGTCTCTCAAATAACAGACTCCATGGCACCATTCCAGTATGCCTGGGAAATTTAAGCAGCCTCTTTCAACTGGATCTGGACCAAAATCTGCTACAAGGCCCACTGCCACGATCTCTTGCAAACTGTCTAGACATGTCGGCATTAAATGTCAGTCACAATGCAATACGTGACACTTTCCCAAACTGGATCGTTAATGCTAGCAGAGGCCTTACATCTCTACAATTGCAGTCAAACAGGTTTCATGGAGTCATTGAAGTTCCCCTCCCTCCATCAATTACAGAGGTGCAACTCTCAAACAACAACTTTTCTGGATATTTGCCTATAAACTTCCTCCTCAATTCAAGTGCTTCATTAATTGACATGGCCAATAACAATTTTCACGGCCCAATTCCGATTCCTCCGCCCACTACTGAGTACTATTTGCTTTCAAACAATAAATTTGGTGGAGGCATCTCACATCATGCTTGCAATGCCTCTCAGCTAATTATCATCGACCTATCTAATAACAGCTTGACCGGTACCATTCCCCAATGCTTCATAAACATCACTGCTTCTCTGTTAGTGTTGGACCTTCGAGCAAATGAGCTTACCGGTCAGATACCAGATGTATTCATCCCAAAGTCCAACTTGCAGACAATTCGCTTGAGTGAAAACCAATTTGGCGGCACGTTGCCTTATTCATTGGCACACTGCAAGAATTTGGAAGTTCTGGATCTCAGTGAAAATGAGTTGGAAGGCCGCTTCCCTTATTGGTTGGACACTCTTCCCAATCTGCAAGTACTTGTTCTCAGATCGAACAAGTTCCACGGCCGGGTTGATGGTTCCAGCAGAAATGGTCACCCCTTCCCAAAATTGCACATTTTCGATCTCTCCAAAAATGGTTTTTCGGGTCCTCTTCCAGCTAAGTACTTGGCTAAATTAATAGCCATGAAGAATGAAGAGAAAGGTGGTCTGCAGTACATGGGCGAGAAAAATGTTTCAAGTTCCTACTATCAAGATTCAATTGCAGTGGTCATGAAGGGCTGGGAGATTGAGCTAGTGAAAATCCTAACTGTGTTTACAAGCATCGACTTCTCAGGCAACTTCTTTGAAGGAGAGATTCCACAAGTCATAGGAAATCTCAAGGCACTCAAGGGAGTCAACTTTTCTCATAACAACCTGAGCGGCAACATTCCGACTTCTGTGGGAAATCTAACTAATCTCGAGTGGTTGGACCTCTCCTCGAACAAGCTGAATGGGACGATCCCTAGAGGATTGGCAGATCTCGCATCACTTGAAGTCTTGAATCTCTCGAATAACCAGTTCAGTGGACAAATTCCTCAAAGCACACAATTTGACACGTTCAGCCACTCATTTGACGGGAATCCAGGACTATGTGGGCGTCCGTTACCAAAATTGTGCAGCAGCAATCCCGGAGAGACACCCCCCTCAACTTCCCATGAAGAAGAGGAGACGGAATCCGGCAATTGGATCGAATGGAAAGCAGTGCCAATTGGGTATGGATGCGGACTCATATTCGGTATTTCGCTGGGGTACATAGTGTTGGAAACCAGGAGACCGAGATGGTTGGCGAGAATGATCGGGTGGAAAAGAAGCAGGAAAGCAAAAGGACCAAATAAAAATATTTCTCCGAGAAATCATGTCAGGTACTCTTTCATGAAGGTCTCTCTCTCTCTCTCGGTATTCATGAGATTGCAAATGCATGCAGACATACGTTGTTGTCTTCATCATTAGTTTATATCAAGGCTATGAATTGCTTGAGATCAAGTGATTTACTTGAATATTGTTGGTATTTAATGAGTGCTCACCGGAAATAGGTGGTGTGATTTGAAGAATACGGAGGTAATATTATGTAGAGGTAATATTATATTACTAACATGAAAAATACATATACACGCCACTTATAGAAAAATGGTTCGCTCAATTTATCATGCTCGTATGTCTTTTGCTCATAACCTCCATATCTCTTTGTTTTTTTTTTTTTTGGGAAGATTATCTCTAACATTATCCTAAACTAAGAGATAATTCTAAATTATCTTAAGGATAAAGTAAACTTAATAAAGAAGTAATATTCAACAAGAAATAAGCATGAAGAGTTCAATTTGAACTTATCTTCTTAGGTGGGATGAATACTTCACCTTAAAGTAAATTACAAATTGCTTTTTCAACAAATATATGGCACATGCACTTTTTCGACAAAATGATCCATCAACATGCTCACTCATTTTTTCCTGTAATTTATGAAAAATGTAGGAGGAACATCAGAGGTCAGTGACACGGGGAACATCATCGGAGCTCTCTCTCTCTCTCTATTTGTGAAATGTCCATCTGTGCTGTATTTCGTACTATTCAGTTTCTTCTATGTCTCGTGTTTGCTCTCACATGCAATATTTCATGACTTCTCTGTTCCCCTTTTCCAACGCCCTCAGTCATAAGACGTTGTCTTAAAAGTGTTTTTACGATAAAACTCTTCCTTGAATGACCCGGGATGCTCTCAGTGGTTGGAAATGCGATCTTCTGTTTTATGACCTCGGACATGTTGCTAATTGAAGAAGAAGAAGAATGAGAAGGAATGCGTGCACCGATTATCATCCGGGAAAACATCTGCAGGGTTCAATGTTTCCCCAACTCTTTTGGAGTTAAGCCAATTCCGACAGATCCATCGTCTTCATCCTCGGAGAATGAGCAACCGGAGCTCACTTGGGTCCGGCTCGCAAAACTGCTTGAACTCGTGAGATCGAGATCACATGAATTTGTCTGTATCTGGCCTTAGTTTTCTTGTACTGACTCAAGCACTGGATGACCGAATGAAATTGAAATGCCCGGTATTACTTCCTTCAGTAAACAAAAAATTCGAGCAGAAAAATAGATGACCTTTGGTCCACGAGTTTGCCCCATCCACAAATGGGCTTGAACTGAGCTATCGAAACTTTACATCGTTCGTATATGAGAATATATAACTAAATATTAGTTTTAATTGAGTCTCATACATTTATAAATAACTAATTTAGTCTTATAAGATTTATTCAATTATACATTTCAATTCCAATAGTAACTATTTTGCTAACAGTTTGGTTAATAGCATGAGATCAACATAAGTATACTTATGATGATTTCGATCGAAATATATAACGGAACTGGTATTTATAAAATTGAATTAGCTATTTATTAAATCATAAAATTCAGTTAAGAAAAAAAGCAAAAATATAAAATTGTCTATTTTAATTATCCCGTCCGTGTTTTTATACAAAGTTGATCCTCTAAGAACACTGAGAGAGCTAAATGACCATGAAACACTACCGCGTCTTCCCTCTTCCCAAAAGTGGATGGCTAAATGACCCAGCCACGACCAGTTATAGAAGCCGCATAGCCCATTACGCTCCCACGTAAAGCACCGGGAAATAACGAGGAAGGGGCAAAAGTACTGTTCGCTTAAGAAATAATTCTTAAAAAATAGTACTTTTTAAAAAATTTTCGAACGTACCGTTTCTAAAACGTTAAAGTAAGTAGCGTTTTTATTTTAAGAAAAAGTACTATTTCAGTTGGCATTTTTTACTTAAACTTTTACTACAGTGAAAACCCTACAAGAAATAGCGTTTTTCTTGTAAAAGGGAAAATGCCTGTTAAAATAGCATTTCTTCGTACATAGAAAATGTTAATTATTTAGGGTGTAATATATAACAATCTCATTTTATAAATTTCTCTCAGATTTTAACGATCTCATTTTATAAAATTTTTGATAATAAATTTTACAAATTTCAATATCGGAATAATAGTTTGCGTAACGAATTTTTATATATCATACATTAGGCATTCACTCTCAAATATAAGTGAATTCATATTGAAGGTAAGACATATAACAATTCGTTATATAAATTATCATGTTAGTATTAACGCTTATAAAGTTTACTATTAAAAATTTATAAAAATTTTACACGTGTAAATTTAAGAGAGATTTATAAAATAAGGTCATCAATTTAAACTAACGGTGTGTATGTATGAGCTCGTTTTACAAATCTCTCTAAAATTTTTAACACATACAAAATTTTAATTAATTTTTAATAATAAATTTCAATATAAGTGTATATTACACACTAAACATTTAGCGTTTTTCTCGATTTCTTCTCAGCCACGCCTTTTATTTTTGAAGAAAACGCTACCCCGAGTAATTTTTTCCTTTACGAAAGAAAACCCTATTTCTTTTAGCAATTTCACTATAGTAAAAATTTAACTAAAAAATACTAACTCAAATGGTATTATTGCTTAAAGTAAAAATACTGCTTACTTTAGTGTTTTGGCATTATTTTGGAAAGTACCATTTTTTTAAAATTAATTTTTAAACGGGCGGTATTTTACCTCTTGCTGGGGAAATAACGAACCTCAACTGTCAGAATTCCTAAAATACCCTTGGGAATAGATCCGGACCGCCCGTCTACGTTGCGAATTAATCTGCATTTAAAATCCGAATTTGAAATCAGACCCGCTCAACAATCAGTCGGATGCGAAATTCTGGGCGCAAAGAGAGGGAGAGAGGGAAAGCTCGGAGTCTGAGGAGTGGAATGTGTGAGTCGGAGCCGAGGACTTCCACCCCTTGACCTGAGTGAGTGAAAGCGTCGCATTCATCTGCGTAAGTCGTCTCCTTCCTAGTCCTCTGCACGCTCAATTCATTTGCAGCTCGAAGCTCTCTTTTTCTGCGTTGTTTGTGCTGCTGCTAGCTTCCCCCTGATAGGGTTTTTAGCTTGGAGTATGTGAAGTGTGTGAATTTCGCACGGAAAGCTCGAATTCTGGGCCCTCCCTGCTAACTGCTTCTTGATGTTTGGATGGGGATTGAATATTGTTTGGGAAGTGGAAATGACGAACCTAGCATTTTTCCGTTTTGTACTATGCAATCGGGCTGGTCAGGGCTTTTATCAAGAAATGAACACTTTTTTTCGTGAAATGGTGCTTCAGTTGCGCAAGAGATTTGGTTTTTCTGGAGTTCTGTTGCTTTTGCTTGAGTAGCAAGAAGCTTCTTGGCCTCAGTTTCATTGAATCCACCTCTCCATGTCGAGTTGTTAATTTTCACCATTGGTTTTGCATAAAACTTCTTGGACTCTTTAGTGATCTTCTCATGAAGGTGGTCCTTTGCAATATGATCTCATGTTGGTTATTTTTTAATGTATCTGAAAATTCTTAGAGGCTGAGTGTAATTTTAATTCTTGGGGTTTTCCTGAATCTCATAACTTCAGAGTGTTGTTTGAATATTTTCTCATGTATTTGAATTGACTGAAGCTTTATTTGATGCAAATGACTGTTCCTTGATTTTAGGTCTTAGCGTTTTTGGTGAGAGCAGTTGTTCGTTCCAATAAATTTTTCTGTAATTTCTTCAATAATGCTCAAGGAGAATTCAGTTTGTGAAGTAGCTGAGACGAATGCACCAGTTGCCAACGGGGGCGATCCTCATAAAGCCAGTTAACCCATGGCTGAAAAGAAAGACAAGGAAAGCAATGGGGTTGATAGAATGCAAGTAGATAATAACGATGAAGGGAGAGCTGATCCTGAGAAAGTGGATGTGGAAGTAAAAGTAGACAAGGAAGAGGAAGTGGAAAAATCCAAGGGTGCTTCTGAACAAGAGGATAATAAGGGTAACAAAGAAGAAAAAGAAAAGGATGCATCCAAAAGTGCGCCTATGGATTTAGACAAGGAAAACAAAGAAGAGGAAGAGCCTAAAAAATCAGAACTGGAAGCATTTTCTGTTTCGGATATGGGAGAGGATAAGAATAAAGAGAAATATGAAACTGAAGAAATTAATAAAACTGAGTAGGGGTTTAACAGATCAGATAAAGAATTAGAAAAAGGGAGTAGAGACCAAAGAGATGAATGGAGAGCAGAAGGTTGAACAGGTAATAGAAAAGGATGATGAGGAGATGGCTGAAAATAGTAATGAGATAAAAGATGAAGAACACAACACTGAGGAGAAAGAAGAAGATGAGGGTGGTAAAGAGAAGGCTGAAGAGATCAAAGAAGAGAAGGTCGATGAGGGTGGTGAAGAGAAGGTTGATGAGGGTGGTGAAGAGAAGGCTGAAGAGAATAAAGAGGAGAGAGTCAAAGAAAAGTAGATCAAGGAGGACTTCTGGTGGTAAAATTAAAGAGAAGGAATTGAAGTAGGAGGTAGAGCAGAGGACTCCTCTAACTGACCACTCTGTACGTGAGCGAAAATCGGTAGAAAGGCTGGTAGCGATTATTGACAACGATGCCAATGAGATTCATATAGAAAAGGTGCTGGAATTACTTGAATCACCTCTACGCTCATATTTGTGCTTTATTTCGTTAATAGTGCAAAGGAAGAATGCATCTGATTGGTTTCCAATTTTTGTTGTGATGGTACGGGCATGGCACACCACTGAAAGATATACCTAATGGTATTGTTTTTACCTTCATTTGCTGGGCCATCCATTGCATTGCCACCTTCCTTATGAGCTAGCCTGCGCATTGTTTTTATAATGTGCTTATAGACGTCCATTTATTTATATTCAACAATGCATTTATGTATATTATGACTGGCAGCTGCTGCTAATGTTTTGTTTGGCAGCCGCTCTGCTGGTTCGTTTGGTGTCTTGTCTTTCTCTTTCTGTTCATTAATTGGTAAACATTTTTTTATCGTTAAAAACCCATTGTGGGTAGAATTTATGGGACTAGATAGATTGGTTAAATATTGCTATCCTTTATTTCTGTTGATCTTTGTGCTAATTGGCATCTATATATCATGAGACTAACATTAGGAAATATGTTAGTTTTCTGCCTGCTTCTGATTTAGTATTCTAAGCTTTCATTGCTTATCAAAGTTAGTATGCAATGCATAGATATATTGAATTTGGGTTATTTGGCAATTGAGTATTTAATTACTTGTACAGAAAAAAGCCTTAAATTCCAGAATTTATCAACTTTCTGTAGAACAGTCAGATGTTGCATCATACTTTTGTGTTTCATAATAATAAATTCTTACCCTGCAATTCTTTTGACCTGAGGGAGTGGATTTTACTATGTGGTGTGTTGAAATTTTATCTGATATCGTGCTCTTGCCGCTCAGCCTTATGGTCTTTGTGCTGCAGATCTTGTACACATGCTCACTATATTATGTCAAACCGTTGATCTTTGTGAGTTTCATTCATGCCTTCTTCCAGTGGCTTATAAATTGGCAAGGAGGAAGCCTGATGACACCTTCAAATTGCTCCATGGTATCCTTTTTGGAAGGAGAGGGAAGGTAAAAAGCATCCCAACTTGGGATTGATTTGGTTCAATTTTTTACCCTCGTATCTCATGGCTCAGGTTAGAACTCGCTGCACTGTTTGAGAATTCCTTGATATGGAATTTCCAGATTCCCTGTGACATGTTGTGGTTTTGCAGGCATTTCAGATCAAGGGTAACTTATCCAGGTTTTCTGGTTTTCTGTGGCATGATAATGTGGTAACTAGGTTCCCTGAAGAGAATTTTTTTTCACCCTATGTGTTATGCTTACAGTCTTTTATGAATTCCTTGAAAATTTGATGATGCATGCATTAGTGCTTTTGAAATTATTTATCATGGAACTTATTGATGGAAACTGAGATTCAATAAAAAGTTTAGGAGTGAGTTGTTACCTCTTATGTGCTTGACGTTTGCAGGAAAAGCAAAGGAATAAAGTTAAGGAAAAGTTTGACAAGTGTACTAAAGAAGAGTTACTCGAACTATGTGATATACTTGATATAGCTATTTCCAAGGCTGCAACAATAAAGTTTTGTCAACTGTTAGTGCTGCTGCTGTACGTCTGATTTTGCTAGGCGATTATCTTTTACCCCTCTTCATTACTTCTGGTTTTTCCAGACCTGGAAGTTCCCTCAATAAGTAATGCTGCTTTTATGTCGTTAATTTTTCTCAGCAGTAGTTTCATTTTGCCTCTCTTTCGTTAACTGTGGTTCATTTAATGGGGAAGGGATATTCTTCTCCAAATATCAATTTCGCTATACTCTCACTTCCACAATTTTACGGGTTGTTTATGCAATTATATATAGTAATTCTTGAAGTGGTTATTCTACTTTTTATCTTCTTTTAGGAGGATAATGTTGAAAAAGAGGTATTATGCCAGTATTTGAATTAGTTGGTTGTTTCTTTCCGCATTCTTCTTCTGACCTAATCTGTTTTGAGTATGGACTGGTAAGGGCCAGAAGCGAAATAGGGTAATGAAATGGAGCTCATCAACATTGAGGAGATCTTCAAATCAAGCAGCAAAGGTACCTTAAGACAGAATGTGTGGACCTTTTGAAGGCTCTGTGGTGAAAGGAATTTGAGTAGTTAGTCATTGCTTTTATACCAAAACCTTCTTTGTACTAAACAAGAAGCCAAAATGGGAAAAGAAGAGATGCAAGAACATGAGGTAGATTCAGCAACATCTCTGTACCCCATGAATGATGAAGATTATATAGTTGAAGTTGTTCACTTTGCCTACCTTTTGTTGAATAAATCATGGGGGTGTTGATAGCTGCTCTGTTGTTGATATATATGTCAAATTATGTTTGCCCTTGTGTAAGAATCCATTTCTTTTAGGCTATATACATTTTGAAACAGAAACTTCAGTATTTGGATAGCCTTGATTTGCATTGATTGGATATCATCCCATAGAGTTTTGCTGGAGGTTGTGAATTGTCCATATCGAAGGTTTTTTCTCTTCAGTTGAACAGAAAATGGAAACAAGTTGGAACTGTCTGGGACAGAAACCTCTTTCTATAATATTCATTTTGCTAGCTTTGAGGTTCTTTGTTTTCAAATTGCATTCTGCATGTGCCTCTGATTCTCTCATTTTTTTCATGGACACAACTATGTGCAGAATTGAACAAAGGGTGGGGATGCTTCCAAGGGAGGGAGGAAAAAGACCAGCTCTGATTCTGATGAGGATTCTGAAGATGAGAAGGAAGAAGAGCATGAGACTGATCATGAGAAAACTGAAAATGGTGCTCCACAAGAGTCTGATCACGGGATGCGGGATCAATGTGAAAGTGGGGAAGAAAGTAGATCTGAGGATGAATCAGATGAGGATGCAGGTACAAAAAAGAAACAGAGGTTGTCGAGCAAAAAGCAATCTTCTGGAAAGGCTAAGAGCAAGAAAGTCGAGGAATCAGATAAGTCTAGACCACCACCTAAAATGACAGAGATCATCATAATCAAAAAGCTCAAAGGTCGGTGATGATGTTGAAGCAACTCCAACCCCAAGGAAGAAAAATGAGTCAGCATCTAGGAAGTCCTCAACTCCAGCAAAGTTCGATTCAAAGGAGAAATTTGGTAAAATGTCGAATCTTCTTAGCTACTTCCTCGGAAGCTATTTTGAGTCTTGTACTCTTCAGTTTTTTTCTGATAACCTGCTGTTTGCTGCTGCAACCTGAAGCTCATCAAGCTTTCTATTATAATATAAAGCATCTTTCCTGCTCCAAAATACAAACTTACGCAAATTGTGTTTTGCTTAGCTCTTCCTATGGCACGTATTTGAAGCCTACTTTGCACTTGTACCAGGTAGAAAGGCTGCAAAAGGGAAAGACAAGGCAAAGCACGAGAAAGTTGGTCCATCCAATGATGAGCTAAGACACGCAATCTGTGAAATCCTTAAGAAGGTCGGCTTTAATACGGTGGGGTTCCCTTATTTTTCTAGTTTGTTTTATAATTGAACAGTTTCTTTTGTGGATCATATATCTGTAATTCTGATTGGGGCTGCGCATTTTTACATTGCAGGCTACGTTCAGTGACATTCTGAAGAAACTTGGTACGTGTTTATCTATTTACCATCATATATAGTAGAGGTAGAAGTCATATGCTGATTGGACCGCCACGTGGAACAATGACACAAATTGTTGCTCTTTCCCCTCCACAATCTTTGGCACCTCAACCTCACCGGTAACGATTTCAATAGCTCTCGAATTTCACTGAGGTTCAGCATTTTCACGGGAATGACTCATCTCAATCTCTCTGCATCTGGATTCTCAGTGCCCGTTCCTCTTGGTATGATCTCTCATCTCTCCAACCTAACTACGCTCGATCTATCTCATAATTTTGGAGAGGATGGTCGCCTCACAATAGAAGAGCATAATTTTGGATGGCTTTTGGGAAATCTCACTCAGCTAAGGGAGCTTGTTCTTAATTCTGTAGGCATGTCTAAAATTCCACCAACTTCTCTGGCGAACCTCTCTTCTACTCTTAACATCTTTGACAACTTCCATCTCCCAAACCTTCGAAGCCTCTCTCCTTCAAATCCACTGGTCTACTTGCTCCTAACAAATACAAACTACCATGGATCAATTCCTGCTTCTATGGGGAATTTGACATCCATGAATCTATTGAACCTCTCAAGCAACAGGTTTGTTGGCTCTGCCCACGGAGACTTGGCATCCTTCACCATCTCCCCTTCCTAGACCTTGCTTTTATGTCCCCACCAATCCATTCAAACCTCTCCCCTGTTCTTAACATGATCCATTTTCAATTTGAATTTTGAACCCTCTTGAATTCTGAATGACACTGTTTGAAGTCATGACATCAAAATTACCTATCATTTCAGTTTCTGATTCAACCTCTCTATGCTGAGAAACCTTGGCCACTGCAACAACATAAGACAGCAAATCTATTGTGGTCACTCGAAAGTTCAAACCATAGTTTTTAAAACCGGACTGGGCCGGAAACCGGTCAAGGTATGGGTTCTTGGGTTTTTGGGTTCAACCGGGGTTTAATGGGTCTAACCGGATTTTTACAAATAATACTTATAATAATATAAAATTAGTAATATAAATGTAAGATTGCTATATTTTATATATTAATTTATAATTTCAACTTTACAAATAAGATTGTTATATTTTATACATTAATTTAGAGCTTAGGTTTCGTTTTTTTCTATTTTTGACTCTTGTTTTTTATTTTTTATTTTATTTTTTTTATTGACCGGTTTTTTGACCGGTTCTTATGGGTTCAGTGGAAATCCGGTCAGACCAGCCGGTTCACACTGTCCAACCCGGTCCTTGATGCAAATGGAGTAATTAGTGAAACCGGACCGGGCTGGTGTCCGGTTCCGGGTCCAACCGGTCCGACCGGCCTGTCCGGTCCGGTTTTTAAAACTATGGTTCAAACTATCTGCGCTTAATTTCTTTTCCCCCTAATGTGATGAATCAAGAAGAACAGAGCACGTGATTGTTTGCTCTGTAGATGCACGATAATCCAATTTATACTTGGTCGTATTCAGACTATAAAGTACGATTTGTGAACGGTTCGGGCTTATCTTGATGAAAGCTTGAATTCGGCTCAATCTTAATAAGCTCGAGCTCGGGTCTGGTTTGTCAATTAAATGAGCCAAATCAAACCTATTAATATTAGGCTCGCAAGCCTAAATAAACTTTTTATTTTATATAATAATAATTACTATTATTCTTCAATTTTACAAAATATAAAAATAATCAACACTCTCAAAATTCTTATTCAAAACCTTTATTTCATTCTTTTTTGCTCATTCGCGAAAATCTAATCGTAATTAATTCCCCCTCTTCCTCCTTACTCTTCCTCGGTCTATTTAACTGACATAACAACCCCATGACCCAATTGTATTTTCTCTCTCGGCTAAGCTCGTATAAGCTCAATGAGCCTTCGTTTACTACAACGAGTTAAGCCCAAACTTAAGATATTGGGCTCTGCTGAGCTCTGGCTTCACAAATTAGTAAACAAGCCAAACTTGAATATTATAGATTTGGACTGGGCTCGGCTCGTTCACACCCCTACCCATAAGGCTACCAAAATGCCATGGATTTCCTTTCTTAAAATTGGGAAGTTCAATATTCTTCTCCCCCACCCATGTCCGGTCCCGATCCGATTCATTTTGATTATTTGCAGTCAATGGGAATTTTATGGCGATGCTATCTTTTTCCTCTCATCTGTATCTCCTTTCCGAGTTACAGGGCTTACAAAGGATGCATGCACTGTGAATTATTTGCACTTGCACCGGCACCCACGGTTCTAAATCAATGACTCAACGATGTGTAAATGTGCTCTCAGAGTCATTGATATATTATGTTCATACTCGAATGAAAAAAAACCAAGTTTTCCAAGTATCGCCAATTGGAAAAAAAAAGGGAGTATTTGCCTTGTCGATGCTCTTCCTTCAACCTTTTTCCCTTGTAATTTCGGGTTAAATTGACAGTGAATTTACTTGATAGGACCTTGACATGGAGCTCTGTGTCAAGACGATCAGCTGCCCTAATCTACAGTCTGATGATTGAATAGACCTCCACTACACAAGGGATTGGAATAGTCGAGGAAGGAATATTCTCTCTTAACCGTGTCCTTTACGTCTAACCCATAAGAGAAGCTAATCGATAAAGAGAAGAGACGGGCTCCACCTCTTGGCTCTCGCCACCCAAGTCCTGACGTGAACTCCATCCTGATGTTTGGTTGCAGCCCTGGAAAAAGCCTGTGCCATATGCACATTTCTCACCATCAATCTTGTTCACGACACAGTTTGGTGGTCATTCGAAATTTTGTGGGAATGCCATCATTTTACTTTCCCTATTGTCTTTCTTTCCTCTCTTTGTGATCGAGTACAATTCGATTGCGTTGTAGTACAATTGACATTCTGTTTAACCCTACAAATGTTAATCCGATGCTCCCTTCCCTGCTCTGCCAGTGGTCCCTCGAAAGTATTTTTCTTTTTCTCTTATAAGATATGATATTCACCATTGTTATTACTCATGCACCGATTAGATACCTTGACTTGGACGTCCGTCGAGATGAGTTAGTACTGACGCAAGCTAATTAACAAATTACGTGGAGGGAGCATCGCTTAAGAAGACGGGGGCGGTTGACTGGATACCATTCCATCTCCAAACATTCAATTGCGTTCACTATCAATCGAGCTATTTTTGAAGAATACCTCAGCTACTGAGTACCACCCACGTCTTATCTGAAAATTATCTTGTTTATCAAATATTAATGGGCAGTGGTGGGACGAATTGACAAGAGATGGAAGTAGCTGTGTTGTCCGTGTCTGCATTGATTGATTTCCATCCTTATGCACTGTCGAACCAATCAAGGAGTAGGGCCAAAGAGGGAACTAGTCGGTCTTACAAAAAACTTCTACAAAGAAAGTTCATTCTGCCCATCCCTTACGGCAAGCTAATCGATATGAAGAGAAACAATCTGACGTACAATAAACGAACATATCTCACTCAACTTCAATCAGTTTCCCGTGTCTGAAGTTTAACATGTTATGATTAATCCAATTCGAATCATGTCGGTCTATTGAAAAAAATTAAGTTCTCTCAAATGATTGTTTTCCTTTTCGTTCGTAAAGGCTCCAACTGTAGTTCTCTTCGTAAAGCATCTCTAGTAGGTAAGTGAACCCCCAGTCTTCACGGGAAAACCTGTCACTATGATATGAATTTAGCTTTTCCTTCAAGGTTGACAGCACAGACACATCTTTCGTCTTCTCCTTTTCTCGGCTTTTGGCTACGGAGGTCTTCTTAATCGGAGTGTCGATTAAGGCAACTAACTCATCCGTCCAAGTCGAGGTGTCTAATCAATGCACGAGCAATAACAATGATGAATATCCGATCATACATGGAAAAAAAATCCCTTTGTGTTGTAAGCCAATTAGTATCTAGACATTTTATTGCATTCAACATCAACGTAGACTGGTTGGCTTGAGATATTGCGTGGTGCAAACAAAAAAAAAAACTCCTAAAGAACTCACAATCTCTTATCTGAAATGAACTTGCGGAATATTAACGGGGCAGGCACAATGGGATGCATCAAAATGAGACGGAGAAATCAACCGGTGTTCGGGTCACCTTCAAGGAAGGTAGAAGATAACAGCCGAGTGGAGAAAAATAAGCAGGCTAAGAAGGTAAGGTTGATGTGATTTTGGTCATAAAACAATACGGAGTAGAAGGAAGGGAGATTCCCTTTTTCCCCCCAACTGTCAGTCTCTCCTAACCCCCACGAAAAGCTAACTCAATTAGAAGAAATTCATAATTGAGTTCTAACTAATACACGTGTGATGTACCAGCAAATATCTCAAATAATGTTTTTTAAAAAATGATTGTTGTTTATTGAATTCTAATATTATTATGAGTGGAACATTGACAGAGTAGGTGACTGGGTATAGTGGAATTTGTTAAGTTTGCTGGCTGTATTTATGTCAAAAATTACCATGGTCAAACGCTCAAATATTATATTATTAATAATGGGTCTTACAAGAGGCTGAACAAGTTTCTACCCAAGAACCTAAGTTATTAGGTGGTAATACCCAATATTCTTATAAATCTAAGATCATTATTTTATTTTATCGATGTGGGATCTAACATTATTAATGGAGAGAAAAAAATTAGTATGATATTTTATAATGATGTGTTAAATATCTATTAGTTGAGTTTATGAATAATGTGTTGCGTTGAGTTCATGTAGAAATTTCTTCTCAATGAGAGTTGTCATAAAATTTATATATAAATAAGATTTAAATAAAAATAATAATAATAACTAAAAATAGAAAAAGTACGGAGACCCCTAAGTGAGATATTCAAACCACTGCATTTATATATATATATATATATATATATATATATATGCAGGTGGAGATGTCCTATCCTCATTCATCCATCATTCTGAGCCCAAAACAAGAAATAAATTAGTAAAAGATGAGGATTTGGATTTGCCTCTTCCCCTTCCTCCTCATCTTCACTTTGCTGTTACCTTCCAAGGCTGATCATGTAGCTGACTGCGATGCCCTGCTTCGATTCAGCAATTCATTTGCCATCTCCAAATATGCCTCCGAACAATATTGTGACTATTACTATTCCCCAACTTCTTATCCGAAGACGGCCTCATGGAAGAACGGCACCGATTGCTGCTCGTGGGATGGGGTCACATGCCACCCAGCCACAAATCACGTGATTGGCCTCGACCTCAGTTGCAGCTGGCTACAAGGTCCCCTCCGCTCCAACAGCACCCTCTTTTCGCTCACCAGTCTTCAGAATCTCAACCTTGCCGGTAACGATTTCAACAGCTCTCGAATTTCACATAGGTTCGGTATTTTTAAGGGAATGGCACTTCTCAATCTCTCTTATTCTGGATTCTCGGGGCCTGTTCCTCTTGAGATGATTTCTCACCTCTCCAACCTAACCAGACTTGATCTATCTCTCAATTATAGATTAGACGGTGGTCTTGAAATAGAAGAGCATAGTTTCCGAGGGCTTTTACGAAATCTCACTCGGTTGAGAGAGCTTGCTCTTGGAGTTGTAAACATGTCTAAAGTTGATCCCATTTCTCTGACGAACCTCTCTTCCACCCTCACTTCATTGAGTCTTTTCGGCTGTCATCTTCAAGGGGTATTCCCAATCGACATCTTCCATCTCCCAAATCTCAAGAGCCTCTCTCTTTTTGATAATGATGACCTTACGGGTACTCTCCCCCAAACAAACTGGACCGGTACACTTGTCTCCTTGGATCTATCAGGTACAAACTTCCACGGGTCAATTCCTGCTTCTATAGGGAACCTAACAACCATGAATTATTTAGACCTCTCACGGTGCGAATTTGCTGGTGTGGTCCCACCTACACTTGGCAACCTTTACCACCTCACCAACTTGGGCCTCGTTGCTCACAACCTCAGCGGCACCGTGGACTTTGAAATGTTTGCAAGGCTCAAAAATATCCGGTTCCTTTCCCTTTGGGGGACCAACCTTACTGTGTTATTGAAAGGCCGTGGGAACTGTTCCTTCCCGAGGCTCGAAACTTTGGATTTGTTTGATTGCAAATTAACCGAATTCCCGTATTTCTTAAGATCTTCAGGTAAGCTGAAAGAACTGGACATTTCTGGAAACATGATTAGCGGAATAATTCCTGACTGGTTTTGGAGCGTAGCGAGAGACACACTGATAGCTTTAGGTCTTTCGTCAAATAATTTTAGTGGATACATCCCTTCCTCAATATGTAAATTTAGTGCACTGGGAAGCCTCCGTCTTTCAAGTAACAGATTCAATGGCACCATTCCAGTATGCTTGGGAAATGTAAGCAGCCTCTATCATTTGGATCTGGGCCAAAATCTGCTACAAGGCCCACTGCCACGATCTCTTGCAAACTGTCTACAGATGCAGCTATTAAGTGTCAGTTACAATGCAATACGTGACACTTTCCCAAACTGGTTAGTTAATGCTAGCAGTGGCCTTCAATCTCTATACTTACAGTCAAATAGGTTTCATGGAGTCATTGAAGTTCCCCTCCCTCCATTGATTTCATACTTGGACCTCTCGAACAACAGCTTTTCTGGATATTTGCCTATAAAGTTCCTCCTCAATTCAAGTGCCGTATTAATTGACCTGGCCAACAACAATTTTGAAGGCCCACTTCCAGTTCCTCCACCCACTATTCAGTACTATTTGCTGTCAAACAATAAATTTGGAGGAGGTGTCCCAAATCATGCTTGCAATGCCACTTGGTTAAGGATCATCGACCTATCAAATAACAGCTTGACCGGTACCATTCCTCAATGTTTCAGAAACATCAGTACTTCTCTGTCAGTGTTGGACCTTCGAGCAAATGAGCTTACTGGTCAGATACCAGATATATTCACCCCAAAAGCCATTGTGCAAACAATTCGTTTGAGTCAAAATCAATTTCGAGGCAACTTGCCACAATCATTGGCACACTGCGAGAAGTTGGAAGTCCTGGATCTTAGTGAAAATGAGTTGGAGGGCCGCTTCCCTTGTTGGTTGGATACTCTTCCCAATCTGAAAGTACTTGTTCTCAGATGCAACAAGTTCTATGGCCCGGTGGATGGTTCTAGCAAAAACAGTCACCCCTTCCCCAAATTGCACATTTTCGATATCTCCGAAAACAGCTTTTCGGGTCCACTGCCAGCTAAGTACCTGGCTAGCTTAATAGCCATGAAGAATGAAGAGAAAGGTGGTCTACAGTACATGGGAGAGAAAAATATTTCAAATTTCAATTGTCACTATTCCACTGAAGTGGTCATGAAGGGTTGGGAGATTGAGCTGGTCAGAATTCTGACTGCGTTTACAAGCGTCGATTTTTCAAGCAATTTCTTTCAAGGAGAGATTCCACAAGTCATAGGAAATCTGAAGGCACTCAAGGGACTCAACTTTTCTCATAATAACCTGAGCGGCAACATTCCTGCTTCTATGGGAAATCTGACTAATCTCGAGTGGTTGGACCTCTCCTCGAACAAGCTGAATGGGATGATCCCTAGAGGATTAGCAAATCTCGCATCACTCGAAGTCTTGAATCTCTCGAATAACCGGCTCATGGGACCGATTCCTCAAAGCACCCAATTCGACACGTTTGGTCACTCCTTTGATGGAAATCCGGGACTGTGCGGGCGTTCCTTACCAAAATCATGTGTGAACAATATGGGAGAGACACCCGCCTCTACTTCCCACGAAGACGAGGAGACAGAGTCCAGCAATTGGATCGAATGGAGAGCAGTACTAATGGGGTATGGGTGCGGACTTGTACTCGGTATTTCAGCAGGGTACATTATGTTGGAAGCCAGGAGGCCGAGATGGTTGGCGAGAATGATCGAGCGGAAAAGAAGCGGGAAAACAAGACGACCAAAGAAAAATGTTCCTCCGGGAAATCATGGCAGGTACTTTTTCATGAAGGACTCTCTCTTTCTCTCTCTCTCTCTCTCTCTCTCTCTCTCTCTCTCTCTCGGAATTCATGAGATTGCAGATGCATGCAGACATAAGTTGTGCCTTCACCATTAGTTTCTATCAAGTCTGTGAATTGCTTGAGATCAAGTGATTTACCTGAATATTATGGTACATGCACTTTTTTGACAAAATGATCCCACTAGACACACTCACTCTATTTTTCCCGTAATTTATGAAATCCAGGAGGAACATCGGAGGTCAGTGACATGCATAGGGAACATCATTGAAGGTCTCTCTCTCTTTTTCCTGTAATTTATGAAACGTACATCTCCGTTGTATTTCATACTGTTTAGTTTCTTGTATGTTTCATGTTTGCTCTCAATGTTTCCCCTTTGTTCTAGCTCGCAAAACTGCTCGAGCTCGTGACATCAAGATCACATACTCTGTCTGTATCTCGTCTAATTTTTCTTGTACGGACTAGTGTTGGATGATTGAATGAAATTGTAATGCTCAGTATTACTTTCTTGAGTAAACATAAAGTTGGAGTAGAAACACAGATGACTTTTGGGCCACAAGTTTGGCCCATCAATAAATGGGCCTGAACTGAGCCATAGAAGCCTTACATTATCCGTATTTGGGAATATATTTTTATAAATAACTAATTTAGTTTTATAAGATTTATTCAGTTACACATTTTAATCCAAACAGTAACTATTCCGCTAACAGTTTTGTTAATAGCGTGAAATTAATATAAGTATAAAAGTGATGATTTCAACCAGAAAGTATAGCATAACTTATCTTTAGAAGACTGAATTAGTCATTTATAAATATATAAAATTCAATTACGAAAAACAGTAAGAATATAAAATTTTATGCAGTAATTATCCCGTCCGTATTTGCATACAATTTCGATCCTCAAAGAGCACGGGGAGAGCTAGATGACCACTACACCCCGACCACTTAAACCCTTTTGCCAAAAGTGGATACCACGAATGACCCACACACAGCCTGTTATAGAAGCTTATGCAGCCCATTACGCTCCCACGTAAGCACGGAAGTATAACGATTCTCAGCCGTCAGGATTTCTAAAGTACCTTCAGAAACAGATCTGGACCGCCTGTCCAAGTTGCGGATTAATATGCATTTAAAATTCGGACTTGAAATCCGACCTGTTCAACGCTCAGTCGGATGCGCAATCCTGCGCGTGCAGAGAGAGAGAGAGGGGCTCAGTGTCTGAGGAGTGGAATGTGACAGTCGGAGCTGAGGACTTCTCTACCCCTTGACCTGAGTGAGTGAAAGCCTTCCATTCATCTGCGTAAGTCATCTCCTTCCCAGTCCTCTGCAGCTCAATTCATTTGCTTGCTTCGAGCTCCTATGGCCAGCTCGAAGCTCTCGTTTCTGCGTTCTTTGTGCTTCTGCTAGCTAGCTTTCCCCCTGATAGGGTTTTAGTTTCGAATGTGTAAAGTGGCTGAATTTCGCACGAAAAGCTCGAATTCTGGGCCCCCGCTGCTAACTGCTTCCAAGTGTTCGGTTGACGATTGAGTATTGTTTGGGGAAATGGAATTGACGAGCTTTGCATTTTTGCGTTTTGTACCATGCAAATGGGCTGTTCAGGGCTTCTAGGTTTATCGAGAAATGAACCTCTTTTATTTTTTTTTTTTTGGTGAAATGGAGCTTCAGTTGAGATAGCGATTTGGTTTTTCTGGAGTCCTGTTGGTGTTGCTCGAGTAGCGAGAAGTTTCTTGGCCTCTCAGTTTCATTGAATCCACCTCTTCCTGTCGAATTGGTAAGTTTTATCCTTGCTGGTGTATGAAACTTCCTGAACTTTTTAGTGGTCTTCTCATGAAGATGGTCGTTTGCAATATGCTCTCATGTTGGTTATTCTTTATTGTATCAGAAAATTCGTAGAAGTTGAGTATACTTTTTATTCTCAGGGTTTTCCTGAATTTCATAACTTCAAGAGTGTAGTTTGAATATTTTCTCATGTGTTTGAATTGACTGAAGCTTTATTTGATGCAAATGACTGTCCTTGCTTTTAGGTTTTAGCGTTTTTGGTGAGAGCAGTTGTTTGTTCCAATAAATTTTTTAGTTTCTTCAAAAATGCCCGAGGAGAATTCAGTTAGTGAAGTTTCTGAGATGGAGGCACCAGTTGTGTTCCTCATAAAGCCAGTGAGCCCAGTGAGCCCATGACTGAAAAGAAAGACAAGGAAAGCAATGGAGTTGATGGAATGGAAGTAGATGATAACGATGAAGAGAGAGCTGATCTTGAGAAAGTGGATGTGGAGGCAAAAGTAGACAAGGAAGAGAAAGAAGAAAAATCCAAGGGTGCTTCTGAGCAAGAGGATAATAAGGGTAACAAAGAAGAAAAAGAAGAGGTTGCATCTAAAAGTGCGCCTATGGATTTAGACAAGGAAGAAAAAGAAGAGGAAGAACCTAAAGAGGCAGAAGTTGAAGCATTGTCTGTTTTGGATATGGGAGAGGATAAGAATGAAGAGAACGATGAAACTGAAGAAATTAAGAAAACTGAGGAGGAGGTTGGCAGGGCAGATAAAGAATTGGAAAAGGCAGAAGAGATCAAAGAGATGAATGAAGAACAGAAGGTTGAAGAGGAAATAGAAAAGGATGATGAGGAGATGGCTGAAAAGAGTAGCAAGATAAAAGGTGAAGAACACAAGACTGAAGAGAAAGAAGAAGATGAAGCTGGTAAAGAGAAGGCTGATGAGTGTGGTGAAGAGAAGGCTGATGAAGACAAGCCCAAAGGAAATAAAGAGGAGGGAGAGTCAAAGAAAAGTAGATCAAGGAGAACTCCTGGTGGTAAAATTAAATAGAAGGAATTGAAGCAGGAAGTAAAGCAGAGGACTCCTCTAACCGACCACCCTGTACATGAGCGAAAATCAGTAGAAAGGCTGGTAGCTATTATTGACAAGGATGTCAACAAGGAGATTCATGTAGAAAAGGTGCTCGAATTACTTGAATGCCCTCTGTGCCTATATTTATACTGCATTTTGTTATCAGTGGAATGGAAGAATGTATCTGATTAGTTTCCAGTTTGTGGTGATGCAGGGGCGTGGCATGCCACTGAAGGATATACCTAATGGTATTGTTTTTACCTTCATTTGCGGTGTCATCCATTGAATTGTCATCTGCCTTATGAGCTAGCCCGCACATTGTTTTTCTGATGTACTTATAGAAGTCCATTTATTTACATTAAACAATGCATTTATGTATATTATGACTGGTAGCTCCTGTTAATGTTTTGTTTGGCAGCTGCTCTGCTTGTTTGTCAGTGTCTTGCCTTGGTGTGTCTGGTCATTAATTGGTAAACATTTCTTTATTGTTAAAAACCATTATGGTTAGAATTTATGGGACTAGGTAGATCGGTTACATCTTGCTATCCTTTATTTATGTCGAAGTTGATCTTTGTGCTAATTGGTGTCTGTATATCATAAGACTAACATTAGGAAGTATTTTAGTTTTCTGCCTGCTTCTGATTTAGTAATCTAAGCAGTCATTGCTTATCGAAGTTATTATGCAATGCATAGGTATTTTGAATGTGGGTTATTTGGCAATGGAGTATTTTATTACTCATATAGAAAAAAGCCTTAAATTCAGGAGTTTATGAACTTTCTGTAGAACAGTCAGCTTTTGCATCATTCTTTTGTGTTTCATAATAATAAATTCTTAGCTTGCAATTCTTCTAACCTTAGGGAGTGGATTTTACTATGTGGTGTGTTGAAATTTTATCTGATATCGTGCTCTTGCCTCACAGTCTTATGGTCTTTCTGCTGCAGATCTTGTACACATGCTCACTGTATTATTTCAAATCATCCCTGTTTTTACATGTGGTGGAGATGAAAGGACTGGAGACTGAGCTCGTGAATAGCCTGACTATGTCTACTAGAATCGACTTCTCAAACAACTTCTTCGAAGGAGAAATTCCAGAAGTAATTGGAGATCGAAAGGCACTCAAGGGACTCAACTTTTCTCATAACAACCTGAGCGGCATCATTACTGCTGCTGTGGGAAATCTGGCTAATCTGGAGTAGTTGGACCTCCCCTTGAACAAGCTGAATGGGACGGTCCCTAGAGGATTAGCAGATCTTGCATCACTTGGCGTCTTGAATCTCTCAAATAACCAACTCAGGGGACCGATTCCTCAAAGCACGCAATTCAACATGTTCACCCACTCATTTGATGGGAATCCGGGACTATGCAGGCTTCCATTGCGAAAATTGTGCAGGAATGACACGGGAGATGCAGCCCCCTCAACTTCCCACGAAGAAGAGGAGACGGAGCCTGGCAGTTGGATCTAATGGAGAGCTGTACCAATGGGGTATGGATGCAGACTCATACTCAGTATTTTGATAGGGTACAAAAGAGAGAGAGCATGTAAATTACTTGAGATCAAGTGATTAACTTTTAATACATACCACACTACTGCACTTTTCAGCTAATTGTTCCATAGACTCATTATTCACACTCTTCTTCCTGTAACTTATGGAACACCCAGGAGGAGCACTGGAGGTCACTGAGATCAGGGACAAAGCCGACAAATTATGGTATCGAAATGACATCTCGTTGCAATGTATTTTAAACTGTTTAGCTTCTTTTATATATAATGGTTTCTATGTTTTTCTCGACGGTCTTAGTCATAAAACGTTGTTTTTGTTGTCTTTCCGCTGCATTATAATGTTTCTAGTTATCGGGCGCGGGTATTGGCAAAAACTTATTGAATCCATCTTTTTTTTTTGTCATTTAATTGGTTGGTATCTCCACTTAAGCATTATCACATGATAATACCGTTACATACAAGACTTTTTCATGTGTAACGGTGTTGCCACATCGCAATGCTTACAATATGATACTGATAAATAAAATTAAACTAATTTTTAGGAATTATTTATAAGATTTAAAAGGAAAAAAAATCTCTACAAATGACCTGATGTTGCGTGGTAACAATTGTTACATGCAAGACTTTCTCCAACTTTACACTCCAATTGAACAGGTCTCCCGTCAGCCCAACCAAGAAAAAAACAAAGGACAGAACTTCACAGTGAGAAAATCTGGGGGATGGTGGAAAAAAAAGGAATGAAAGGAAGATTCACTCCAATCAATCTATTCTAACCCCTAATAGAAGTTACTCAACATCAATTGGGATGTTTTTGAAGAGAATTTGAGCTATTAAGTCCCCACCGTTCCGAGAAATTCTTACATAATCCTATTTTAGCCTTGTAAAATTAAAAAACACTAATTAGATTATGATAAATATGTAAATTAGTGTCAAGCATCCGAACAGTTGCCTTAATTATTATTAGCAGAGCAATTAATTAACGTGTTCTGTGAAGTAGGACCATCTAAAATGTTTTCGACCTACTATCTAAACATGAACACATGGAATAAGAACAGTGCACGATGCAATGAATTGTTGAGAATGGAAAGTCAACCGGTCTTCGGGTCACCAACTATAGGAAGTGGACATCAATGACATTTCAAAGATGTATTCGCTAATAAGCGACATGGGATGATTTCTTTTCTGGGTCCTACCAGAAAAGAATAGTTTTAAGAGGTTTCGGAAAGGAAAATGAGAAGAAAAAAGAAAAGACTGCTACCATGGATTGGTTAGAACAATTTGATGAGTAATTTCTGTTGAATTATATTGTGTGTTGTGAGCAGACCGTTGGCTAACTCATTGACTGGGCTACCGAGAGGAGGCTATCGAAGACGGATCTAGGTTAACATTAGAAAATGTCGTAATAAGGCACTCACGTATTATATTATTGACGGAATCTATAAGAAACTGAACCGGTTTCTAATCAAATACCTAAGTTATTATGTGACGATACCCAATTATTTCATAAATTCATGATTTATTTTTTTATGGCCGGTGTGGGCTAAACAATTTCAAAAAAAAAAAAGAGGTCATATCTTTCTCTTGACTATCCTCACTCAAATGAGTTGCCTTAATCTACACTCCGATTGATCTGACCACCGTAGAGGAAGGGTCGAACAAAACGACAACATGGAAATTTCTCGGTCGGCAACGTCAATTCATTCCAACCCCAAAGAAAAGCCGAGTCCGACGGTGAGTGCGCCGTCAAGGAGACTGGGGTTGACTTACCATCAAAGCAACCACATCACTGAAGATGCTTTATGAAGGAAAAAAAATATATCGAAAATTTTACATATTTTATACTTTTAGCACGTGAGACTATAAGTTTTTAAGTAGTTAAGTCAATTCTATGTGTTCTCCTGTATTACAAACTTGAATCCATACCATCGCTTGTCTGTACATCTGTGCTAACAACCCAAACGGTTAATAATTACTTTTAGAATTGATGATCGTATATCTTTTTCAAGTGATAAGGGAGGCTTATGCACTTAATAAAAATATGGAAAACAAAGAGAAATAAAGGAACACATACCTCTCACGGCAATGATCAAATTAATCAAAACCTCTTAATTGTGAATTGGAGTTTTCCTCATTGATGACCATACAATAAACACACCTTGAACATCAGCGATTTTATTGCCAAAAACAAAGTAAATTGAGCTGAGTTTAGCTAGTGTTAATGTCATTATTATTAGGTCCAAATAGATCAAGATAGGACAAGAGACCCTTAATATATATAAAATTTAACCAGGCCCATTATACACGAGTTTGTGTGCGTATAACGGGCCATCATATGGAGAAGATACGAAGGAAAAAGTCTCGTATGCAACTGATATATGATGTGATATATATAATGAGCCAACGGGTGTTTAATACAGCAGTAGAAACGGATATACTTTACAAATATTATATACTAATGTGTTAAATATTTTTCGTTTATTACATATATCACGTGATATATCCCTTATAAGACGAGGCCGATACCGAGTCGGTGTCTCCATCTCCCACGTTAGCAAGGCGGCATGCCCGGCGGTGGAGGCAGCAGATGAGAATTCGGAGGTCCGCCGTTCTTCACAATGAAGACCGTGCCCATTCCCCACGATTGATGCCTCTCGATATGGCAATGCATGAACCATACTCCTATCGGATTAAGCCAGGCACAAAAAAAAAACGTAATTAGATAAGCAAAAATTTTGCAAAATTAATTCTGGAAAGAAACTGAGATGGTGATGAAACCTGGATTGTTGGCTCTGAATCTAATTGCGCTCCACCCGTTCTTCGGAACGGCAATGGTGTTCTGAAGTCAATTTTAACTAAAGCCATCTTCTTCACACTCAGCAGCGAGTGAAAGATCTGAACCCCCACTCGGTTTGGGCTCGCACTGCTCGAACTCTTGATACCAAGATCACATATACCCTGTCTGTGTCTTATCTTAGTTTCTTCATACTGATCTAAGTATTGGAAGATCAAATAAAATTGTATTGCTCGATATCACTTCCTTTAATAGACATAAAATAACTTGAGAAAAATATCAACCGCCTTTGGGTCACAAGTCCGCCCATCCACAAATGGGCATGATGAACCAACACCGAAACTTGCACCATTTGTATATGTCATCTCTTTTTCAACGTCTAAAAATAATTCACAACAACTAAATATTTAACCAATAGAAAAATACGGATAATACTGAAGTTGAAAAATCACTTTAAATTTATAACTACCCTTTAACTGTGCTCTAATTTCCCTTTTTTATGCTACATTTTCTAAAAGTTAAAGATGTTTTGAAAAAAAAAATCAATACTCAACTGTGAAATCATATATGATATAATTGCATGGAAGTAATGTGAGTTACTTTACATTCAATCATATAATTGACAATTTCGTACATAGTAGAGGTCGGTATATAGTGCAACTTTAATTCTCCTATTCGCAAGGTAATTCGGTCTAATAGTTCTTCATTATCTTCATATGACCTTTTTTTCTCTTATGTGCTCATATTGTATGGACTTTTTTTAATTTAATGTTTCTAGTCAGCTGGCGCGATATTAGCAAAAACTTATTGAATCCATCTTTTTTTTTCTCATTTAATTGGTTGGTGTCACCACTCGAGCATTGTCACATGATAATATTGTTATATACAGGACTCTTTCATGTGTAATGATGTCGTCACAGGACAATACTTACGATATAATACTGATTAACAAAATTAAAATAATTTTTAGGAATTATTTATAAGATCTAAAAAGAAAAAATCTCTAAAAATGACTTGACGTGGCGTGGTCACAAATGTTACATGCAAAACTTTCTCCAAGTTTACAGTCCAATTGAACAGATCTCCCTTCAGCACGACCAAGAAAAAACAAAGGACAGAACTTCGCAGTGAGAAAATCTGGGGGATGGAAAAAAGGAATGAAAGGAAGATTCTCTCCAATCAATTTATTCTAACCCCTAATAGAAGCTACTCGACATCAATTGGGATGTTTTTGAAGAGAATTTGAGCCATTAAGTCCTCCATCCGAGAAATTCCTAGATGATTCTATTTCATATTGTGAAATGAAAAAAAATACCGATTAAATTGTGATAAATATATAAATTTGTATTAGGCGCCCAAGCAGTTGCCTTAATTATTATTAGCAAATCAATTAATTAACGTGTCCTGGAAGTAAGACCATCTAAAATGTTTTCAACCTATTATCTGAAAATGAACTCGTGGAATAAGAACAGTGCACGATGAAATGAATTATTGAGAATGGAAAATCGACCAGTCTTCAGGTCACCAACTACAGGAAGTGGACATCAATGATAATTCAAAGATGTATTCGCTAATAAGCAACATGGATGATTTCTTTTCTTGGCCCTAATAGAAAAGAATAGTTTTAAGAGGTTTAGAAAAGGAAAATGAGAAGGAAAAAAAGAAAAAAGAAAAGATGACTATCATGGATTGGTTAGAACAATTTGACGTGTAATTCCTGTTGAATTATCTTGTATGCTATGAGTAGACCACTGGCGAAGTCGGCAACTGAGCTGTCAGAGAAGACTGCTGGAGACGAAATCGGTTTACGTTAAGAAATATCGTGATTAGGCTCTCATGCATTATATTATTGATGGGACCTACAAAAGACTGACCTCGTTTATATCAAAAACCTAAGTTATTATGCATTGATATCCAAGTATCTTATAAATTCATAATTTTTTTTATGACCTATGTGGGCTTAGCAATTTCGAAAAAGACAAAAAGTCGCATCTTCTCCTTGACTATCCTCACTCAAATGATTTGCCTTAATCTACACTCCGATTGATCTGACCGCCGTAGAGGAAAGGTCGAACAAAAGGACAAGATGCATGGAAAATTCTCGGTCGGTACCGTCAATTCCTTCCAACCCCAAAGAAAAGCCAAGTCGAACGGGGAGTGCTCCTTCGAGGAGACTTGGGCTGACTTAGCGTCAACCAACCACATCAGTGAAAGTGCTTTACGAAGGAAAAAAATTAAAGATGTCGAAAATCTTATATACTTTGTACTTTCAATTAGCATCTAGTACTATAAGTTTTTTAAGTAGTTAAGTCAATTCTATATGTTCTCCTATATTACAAACTTGAATCCATTCCATCAATTGTCATTACATCTGAGCTAACAACCTAAACGGCTAATAATTTCTTTTGGGGTTGATGATCATATATTTTTTTCAAGTGATAAGGGAGGCTAATGCTTCTAATAGAAATATGGGAAACAAAGAGAAATAAAGGAACACGTAACTCTCACGGGAATGATCAAACTAATCAAAACCTCTTAGGTCCAAGCATGATCAAGACAGGACACGAGACCCTTAACATATATAAATTTAACAAGGCTTATCTACTCGTTAAGCAAAGCTGGTAAGTGTTTGTCTTTAGAGGTCATGACCCCCATATATCTACGCGAGTATGTGTGCGTATAACGGGCCATCATATGGAGGAGATACGATGGAAAAAGTCTCGTATGCAATTGGTATATGACGTGATATATACAATGAGTCAACGAGTGTTTAATACAGCAGTAGAAACATATATACTTTAAAAATATTATATACTAATGTGTTAAATATTTTTAATTTATTACATATATAATATGATATATCTGTTATATTATGAGATCGATACCGAGTTGGGTTCTCCATCTCCCGCCTTAACAAGGCGGCATACCCGGCGGTGGAGGCATTAGATGAGAATTCGGAGGTCCGCCGTTCTTCACAATGAAGACCGTTCCCATTCCCCACGATTGGTGCCTCTCGATATGGCAATGCATGAACCATACTCCTATCAGATTAAGCCAGGCACAAAAAAAAAGGGTAATTAGATAAGCAAAAGTTTTGCAAAATTAATTCTGGAAAGAAACTGAGATGATGATGAAAACCTGGATTGTTGGCTCTGAATCTAATTGCGCTCCACCCGTTCTTCGGAACGGCAATGGTGTTCTGAAGTGGAGGATCGACGAGGTTGAATTTGGCAGGATCTTTATCCAGGTCAAAGTTACCGAGCCCCGACCCAACAACATAGAAGCTGTGTCCATGGAGGTGCATCGGATGATCCGTGCCGGCAACTACGTTTGTTCCCTGAAAGACGACCTCCACTGCGGAGTCATACTCTAGAAACTTCACCTCCGTCCCTCTCTTCGGTGTGTCCAAGTATACGGGCAGGTTATCCGCCGTGAAGTTGAAAATATACAGTGGGAAGTCCGGGAGCTGTGTCCCGAAGACCCCGTGGTGGATTCCTCGATAGTAAGCCAGGAGAATGTCGACCGTCGATGGGTTTACGAAGCTTATGTTGTTTATGCTCGCAGCAAGTCGCCTCCCATCCGGGCCCTTGCACGAATTTGGTGGGCACGAGAAGGAGTTCACCGAAACCGTGTACACGAATCGGTTTGTCAGGTTCTTCGGGACATCGACGGGGTGCTCTTCAGACGCTAGACTTCTGAGGCTGCCGGTGAATTTCACCGAAGCAGTCGTGTCGTTATAGTATGGAAGAGAAGGTAAGCGAGGGGGGGATCTCGGAGTATAATTTCCGGCATATTCGACAGCAGCTGTGGAGGTTGTGCTGTCGTATGGTATTCCGGCGGCGCTGGCATAAACCCTAGAGGCAATGTAATACTGGTCGGGCTTCCGGTTGGCTTCTAACAGGACATCGAAGGTCTGACCCGGTGATATTGTGATGATGTGTCTGGTTATGGGTTTCGTATAGGCTCCGTCCGTACCGACGACAGTGAGCCTGTGCCGGCGATGCTGAAGAACATAGGCTCCTGCATGGCTGCGTTCACTAATCGGAGCAAGTACGTCTTGCCTCTTTCCACCATCAGCTTGAAAGTGTCTGAATTATGAAAAAAAACGATATCACTGTCCTTTACATAATTTTGCTACTCCGGATGTATTAGGAACATAGGGGAACATAGAGGGAATGAATAATCTCACTTTCTTCGTAAGTAATAATTATCACTGCTTGTGAAGAATAGAATTAAACTGATAAAATTATTTATTTTAGATTTAATTTTATAAGGGTATTTTCAAAAAAACCAATTCAATTCACTGTTCATATTTTCTGTTACTTCCAATCAAATAACATAATATCAATTTTATTCCATATTCTATTCTTCATTAATTTTATTTCTCATAACTCTATTCCCCATCTATTTTATTCACACCGACCAAACGTGTAATTAGTGAGTTTCAAATCTCTATGATTGGTACTGGCTACATTTACAATTCTTATATTGTATATATGTATTTTTATAAGTCAAAGTCAAGCCTCTTTGGAAGATATAGAAATTAATAGATAAGGGATTGACTGACCTTGTTTTGAGCAGGGATAAAGATCACCGGGCTGGCCGTTGATCAGATAGGCATCGGAGACATTTGGGTCGCCTCCTGTCCGAAGCATCTCATCGTAGACCTCCATGATTGGTTTCTTCCACCACTCTCCCAATATCATTGGAACTTCAGCATCCGGTTTTCGAAAAGGGTAGCTGGATCCTTCCTTCGGGTAGACTACAATCGCACCATGAACGGTGGCCCTTGTCCAGACGCTGTGGCCATGCCACCACAGGGTTCCTACCTCTGTCGAAAATACGACCTTCTGGCTGAACTTTGCTCCCTGTCGTATCGGGCATTGGGTGATATACTCTGGTCCGTCTGACCACGGATACCTCGGCTGCTTCACTCCGTGCCTGCAATTGCATTTTGGCATGAACGAGATGTAGTGATTGCGCTAAATCACAGCATCGATGTCAGTTTGGCCCAAACTTGACGATCGATATTCAGACACGAATCATCAGCCAGTGTGATACAACTTACCAATGAATAGTGACGTTATCCTTGGCTCTGTTGTAGACATCAACGATTATAGTTTCGCCTTGGCGAACATACAAAGTTGGCCCTGGGAACTGCCCGTTTACGGTCATGATGCTCTTGGTGCTGCATAATCTTCTGTATGGCACTTCTTTGACCTACGAACACAGCAAGTTTTTCTTCCGACGTTATTCTCAGCAGTGGAACATTAATTAAATCTGCTGCTGTCCTTTCATGGGATTAAGTACTTACAGTGAATGTGTACCGCCGAACTGCTGCACGGCTGTGGACGATGCTCAGCAGGAGCAGCAGTGCTGTATAGTATTGAATGATGGAAGTCTTCATGACGTTGGAGAGGTTTCTGAGCACTCTCCGTTGAAACTTGAAACCTTAAGACCCAAAACCCTCGTCTGTTTCTCTCTTTGCTCTACACGAAGTTACAATTTCACCTTATCACGGTCTGTATATATAGGGATGGATTTAGGAGTGGGCTCGATTGCCTTCCCAAATGTACAAAAACCTGTAAATGAATAAACAAATTTTCTTTATTTTATTGATATTTTCTGCAAATTATCTTATTTTGCCCCTCCAAATCTGTCATTTAATCATCTATTGAGTCTCGCTGACTGGATGAAAGCTCTGGATCCATCCCTATCGAGTCATATGAGTACATACATGCAATTATAAAGACAATATAAATTTGTTAGTCAAGACGAAGACAAGTATGAATGGGTCAGCTGTCAGGATTTGATCATACCTACGCGCTTTCCCTGCATAATATAGAATAATGACATCCGTTTAGCTAATGACATCTTTATGTATTCATCAGCTAACTGGTGCGTGTCCCTCACTCTGTCGCATTGTCTTAATCAATTGATTTTTCTGGGCATGGGGGCCAGTAAGGATATGGGAAGTGAAAATCAAGAATAAAGTGACACGAAAGAGTAATTGGACTCAAGATCTTTTAGTAAATCGAGGGACATGTTGGTTATAAGTGTTGAGGATAAAATGACACATGGAATTTCGATGACGATAATTGAACTCAAAATCTCTTGATATCATGTTAAGGACAATACGGACAGAAGAAAAACCTCTTCCTCTCGAGAAATTCATGGGTGAGCTGAGCTACAGACGAGGTGATGGACTTAACCAATGAATGTTTGGAATTCAAATCATAGTTAGTAAATTAATACTATTAATTTATAGAAAAAAAATTTGATATGAAAAAAATATTAATTGGTAGTGTTTATGAGTGGCGTGGAATAGAGAGGGAGCGAGAGAGAGAAGCTCAGAGTCTGAGGAGTGGAATGAGAGAGTCGGAGCCGAGGACTTCTACCCCTTGACCTGAGCGAGTGAAAGCCTTCCATTCGTCTGCGTAAGTCATCTCCTTCCAAGTCCTCTACACGCTCAATTCATTTGCTTGCTTCGAGCTCGTATGCCTGCTCGAAGCTCTCTTTTTCTGCGTTGTTTGTGCTGCTGCTAGCTTTCCCCCTGATAGGGTTTTTGTTTGGAATGTGTGTAGTGTGTGAATTTCGCAAGGAAAGCCCGAATTCTGGGCCCCCGTTGCTAATTGTTTCTAAGTGTTCAGTTGACGATTGAGTATTGTTTGGGAAATGGAAATGACAAGCTTCGCATTTTTACGTTTTGTACTATGCAATTGGGCTGCTCAGGGCTTCTAGTTTTATCGAGAAATGAACTCTTTTTTTTTTTGGGTGAAATGGAGCTTCAGTTGGGCTAGAGATTTGGTTTTTCTGGAGTCCTGTTGGTCCTGCTTGAGTAGCAGGAAGCTTCTTGGCCTCTCAGTTTCATTGAATCCACATCTTCATGTCGAGTTGTTGAGTTTCACCCTTGCTTGTGCATAAAACTTCTTGGACTCTTTAGTGATCTTCTTCTGAAGGTGGTCCTTTAGGCTCTCATGTTGGTTATTTTTTAATGTATCCGAAAATTCGTAGAGGTTGAGTGTAATTTTAAGTCTCGGGGTTTTCCTGAATCTCATATCTTCAGAATGTTGTTTGAATATTTTCTCATGTGTTTGAACTGACTGAAGCTTTATTTGACGCAAATGACTGTTCCTTGGTTTTAGGTCTTAGCATTTTTGGTGGGAGCAGTTGTTCGTTCCAATCAATTTTCTTTAATTTCTTCAATAATGCCTGAGGAGAGTTCAGTTAGTGAAGTTGCTGAGACGGAGGAACCAGTTGCCAGTAGGGGCATTTCTCATAGAGCCGGTGAACCCATGGCTGAAAAGAAAGACAAGGAAAGCAATGGACTTGATAGAATGGAAGCAGATGATAACGGTGAAGGGAAAGCTGATCCTGAGAAAGTTGATGTGGAGGCAAAAGTAGACAAGGAAGAGAAAGAGGAAAAATCCAAGGGTGCTTCTGAGCAAGAGGATAGTAAGGGTAACAAAGAAGAAAAAGAAGATGATGCATCCAAAAGTGCGCCCATGGATTTAGACAAGGAAAACAAAGAAGAAGAAGAACCTAAAAAATCAGAACTTGAAGCATTGTCAGCTTCGGAAATGGGAGAGGATAAGAATAAAGAGAACGATCAAACTGAAGAATTTAAGAAAACTGAGTAGGAGGTTAACAGGTCAGGTAAAGAATTAGAAAAGGGAGAAGAGAGCAAAGAGATGAATGAAGATCAGAAGGTTGAACAGGAAATAGAAAAGGATGATGAGGAGATGGCTGAAAAGAGTAATGAGATAAAAGATGAAGAACACAAGGCTGAAGGGAAAGAAGAAGTGAGGTTGGTAAAGAGAAGGCTGGAGAGATCAAACAAGAGAATGCTGATGAGTGTGGTGAAGAGAAGGTCGAAGAGATCAAAGAAGAGAAGGTTGATTAGGGTGGTGAAGAGAAGACCAAAGAGATCAGAGAAGAGAAGGCTGAAGAGATCAAAGAAGAGAAGGTTGTTGAGGACAAGCCTAAAGAAAGTAAAGAGGGGAGAGAGCGACAGAAAAGTAGATCAAGGAGGACTCCTGGTGGTAAAATTAAAGAGAAGGAATTGAAGCAGGAGCTAGAGCAGAGGACTCTAACTGACCGCCCTGTACGTGAGCGAAAATCAGTAGAAAGGTTGGCAGCGATTGTTGAGAAGGATGCCAACAAGGAGATTCATATATAAAAGGTGCTTGAATTATTCGAATCCCCTCTATGCTCATGTTTGTGCTGTATTTCGTTAATAGTGCAAAGGAAGAATGCATTTGATTGGTTTCCAATTTTTGTTGTGATGGTAGGGCCGTGGCACACCACTGAAGGATATACCTAATGGTATTGTTTGCTGTGTAGATGCAGGAGAATCTGATTTATACTTCGTAGTATTTGGACTATGAAGTGTGATTTGCTCCGAGAGAGATCTTTTTGCGTTGAAAAGAAGTTGACATGTGCACATGAACTCATAAGGATACCCAAATGCCCTGGTTCTCCTTTCTTAAGATGGGAAAGTTCAATATTCTGCTCTTCCTAGCTGTTAAGTATCATCACCGCCTCAATAATAAAAAAATATTAAAAATAAGGAAAAGAAGGGGTTAGATGATTGGCTGAAGTTTCTAGACATCGTCGGAGGCCAAGCAATCATGTGGTCAAAGCTAGACGGTTCTAGGTTGTCTGAGTCGGTGACTCCACTGACATAATCACCTATTTATAGGTGTGGGGTGCCGGGCGTTTTGGCAAGCAAGCCAGTAAGCGAGTCACTGAGTAGTGTATGAGTCAGTGTGTGTGACTGGGGGAGAGAATGAGGTGTGTGTGAGTGTGGTGAGGTGTCTGTGTCCGAGAGTTAGTGTCCGTGAGGCGTGAGTGTAAGAAAAATATCAGTGTGTTGCATGGTGTTTTGTGGTCTTGTGTGTCTTGGCTATATAAATTAAAGCAATGTTTAGTATAATTACTTTGATCAATAAATTAATTATGATATTTTCTCACGTGTTAGTTTCAATTTGTGAAATTTTCTCCTGACCCACAAGATATTGGGCCCATGTCCATCCCAAAAGCTCAAGTTGCTCGGACCTGGCGTAGTGTGAACCCACACAGTTGAGAAGAGTCTTGAGCCCGTTTTCACCCAAAAGCCTAAGCTGATAGGTAGTGGTACCTAATTCTTTTATAAACTCAAGTTTGTTTCTCAATCTGGTCAATGTGGGATTCTAATCTCAACACAATTCTAACAATAGCGGTATTAGAGTCCCTGGTTAGGAGGAGGATTCCCTACATTCCCGCACCCGTGGCCGGTCCCAATCTGATTCATTTTGATCAAAGATGGATAGGCTAATCGATACGTTTCAGCTGTCACTAGGAATTCTGTGGAGATGCCATCATTTTCCTCCCATCTATAATTCCTTTGTGAGTTACAGGCCCTACGAAGGATGCATGTACTGTGAATGATTTGCAACCTACACCAACATTTCTAAATCAATGACTCGACAATGTGTAAATGTGCTTTCAAGAGTCATTGATATATTATGTTCATACTTGAATGAAAAAAAACCAAGTTTTCCCTGTATCGCCGATTGGGAAAAAGAAAGGGAGTATTTGCCTCTCGTCAATGCTCTTCATTCAACCTTTTTCCCTTGCAGTTTTTGGTTAAATCAACATTGAAATCTACTCTTATTTACCCTTGGTTCTTTGACGGATATTTTCATTCATTATAATTGATAGGACCTTGAGAAAACCTGTAAAAGAATAAACAAATTTTACTAATTATATTTTTTTTATAAATTATCTTATTTTATTCTCGAAATCTAATCATTTAACCAGCTATTGAGTTTTGTTTCCTGGCTGCCAAAGAAAATTATGAATTGGTCAGCAGTTGGATGCACTGGTGTAGGTCTGTCACCTTGTCTTGTTCAATTGACTTTTCTGAGCATGCGGGCTTGTACAGGATATGGGAAAATCGAGAATTAAGTGCCACCGAGAGTAATTGAACTCATTTTAGTAAGTCGAGGGGGATGTCACCAAATTTTATTAGTGGTAAGTGTTCAGGATAAAATGACACGTGAAATTTCTTTTTTCTTTTTTCTGGTTATTGAATTTCCATTACTTTAATCTATCATGTACAAAGAGCTTTACAAAGTTCTCCCAGTCGGAGGGTTGGAGCAAGTTTGCTTGTGACCATTTTGTATCTAATCATAGGGAGAGACACTAGTCCAAACTTTACTATTGAGATGATTCGCTCCTTGATTACAAAATGCTTGACTCTCTTGGATTGAAAAAACTCTCATATTCATCTCGGTCCAGATACAATAGATGAAGCATGTGAAGAGCAGCTTGCATTTCACTGAGTCTAGGTGATTGCCTTTCCATCTACATAATGCTTCTGTCAGTTCTTGGTTCTAGCTTCCCACCATTCTATCTTGTTTCATGAGAGCTAGTAGATTCAGCCATAGATTTCCCACTCTAGGAACACATGAAATTTCAATGACGAGAATTGAACTCAAGATCTTTTGATATCATGTTAAGGACAATACAGACCTATGGAACTCTTCCTCTTGAGAGATTCTCAGGTGAGTTGAGCTTGTGGATGGGGTAGTTAACTAATGAATGTTTGACATGTCAGTATGTAATTCAAATTATGTTTAACAAGTGAATACTATTAATTGATAAAAATTGTGATGTAACACTTTATGATGATATATTAAATATTCATTGGTAGAGTTCATGCATGATGTGGTGAGATCTCTAGATTTCCAGTCAAACAAATTTCATGGAGTCATTGAAGTTCATCTCCCTCCACTGCTTTCGGACTTTAGCATCTCCAACAACAACTTCTCTGGACAGTTGCCAATAAACTATCTTCTCAATTCAGAACTCATCCTCGTTTGCATTACACAAGTCTGCAACGCCCCTGAATTAAGTATCATCAACCTGTCCGGCAACAGCTTGACCGGTACAATTCCTTGCTGTTTCATAACCGTCAGTGCCTCTATAAGAGAATTGGACCTGAGAGGAAATAAGTTTTTGGGGAAGATACCAGAAATATTCATCCCAGGGAACAAATTGCAGACTATTCAGTTGAGTCAAAATCAACTTCGAGGCATGCTGGCACGGTCGTACATTGGAAGAATTTGGAAATTCTATATCTCAATGAAAATAAGTTGGAGGGCAGCTTCCCTTATTGGTTGGATGCTCTTCCCAATCTGCAAGTACTTAGTCTTAGTACCAACATGTTCAATGGTCGTGTGGATAGCTATAGCACAAATGGTCATCCATTCCCAAAACAGCATAATTTGGATGTCTGCGAAAACAGCTTTTCTGGTCCACTGCTAGTTAGGTACTTAGCCAACCTAAAAGCCATGAAGAATGAAAAGAAAGCTGTTTTGCAGTGCATGGGTTTGGAGATCCATGAAGATACCTTCTACCAAGATTCCATCACAGTAGTCGTGAAAGGAAATGAGATTGAGCTGGAGAGAATTCTCACCACTTTTTCGACAGTTGACTTCTCAAACAATTTCTTTGAAGAAGAGATTCTAGAAGTAATTGGAGATCTGAAGGCACTCAAGGGACTCCACTTATTTTATAACAACCTAGACGGTAAGATTCCTTCTTCGATAGGAAATCTGACTAAACTCGAGTGATTGGACCTCTCCTAGAACAAGCTCAATGGCAAGATCCCTCGAGAATTGGCAGATCCCTCTTCACTCTCTTGCCTGACTCTCTCCCATAACGAGCTCGTGGGATCGATTCCTCAGAGCACTCAATTCGACAAATTCAACCACTCCTTTGACGGGAACCCTGGACTGTGTGGCCGTCCCTTAACAAAAGCATGCGGGAATGGCAGAGTGACAGGCTACTAAACATCCCATGGGGAAGAGGAGAAAGAATCTGGCAAGTGGATATAATGGAGGGCAGTACCGATGGGCTATGGATGCGGGCTTGTATTCGGGATTTCAGCAGGGTCCATTATGTTGGAAACCAGGAGACCGAGATGTTTGACGAGAATGGTTGAGCAAAAAAACAGCAGGAAAACAAACCGACCAGAGTCGAGAAATCATGGCAGGTAGTTTTTCTCCAAGGACTCTTCCTCAGTGAATATGCCTATGTCATCACCATTAATCAGCATCCATCTTGAAATTTCTATTAATGCTCTGCAAGTTCGGTTGGTCAGACAAACCTCAAAATATTCCTAATAATTTTAGAAATTTCTTTTTCATGAAATCTCTTTATGAAGATTTTACAGTGTAAACTCAAGCTTTAAAAAAAAAATTCAAGTAGTTTGCAAGTAAATTATGTAATTGACTTGAATGCCCCATGCATGCGCTTTTCAACCAAATGTACTGTATGTAGACTACTCACACTCTTTTCTTTTTCCCTCTAAATCACGAAATATTCAGGAGTACCAGAGGTCAGTGAGGTCGGGCACGAGCCTAGAAAATGATATTGGAATAGCATTTCCTTGTGATGGATTGGAAACATCTACTGTGTATTGTTTAGTGTCTTATGTATGCAATGTTTTTTCTCGTATGTAATATATCATAAATTTTCTGCTTTTTTTCGATGTTGTTAGTCAAAGAATGTGTCTTTGATATGTACTGTTAATGCAATGTATGTAATGAAAAGTTACTTGGTTACCGTTATGAAGTTAGCTGTGACAATCATAAGCCGTTTCAAGATCTCTGGACGTCGGCGTAATCGCCAACCACTGCCTCACCTCTGTTCTGGCATTCGTCACGAGGATTCTCCAACATTCCTAAAAGATTTTGGGTCTACAACTTGTTTCTTTTCAAGCGCCAAAGGAATTTTGCGGGGAACACATGTTGGATAGGGCACAAAGGTTCGATGAACTCATTAGGAATTCCTGTTCCTTCATAAGATGTCAGCACATTGGATCGAGAACAGAAAAAAAGAAGGAAAATCTAATAGTTCTGTATCATCTGCCTCAAGCTTCCAGGGGACACAGTTTCCAGGCTGAAGACATGATTCCAGAGCATGGCCAATGAGGAACGGTGTGGCAGTAAATCATCGTCGTGCTGAATTCCAACCATTTTTCCATGGCCTCAAATGGTGAAAGTATAATTCAGTACACATTCAAACAGAGTACTAGTCAGTTAAATGAAAAGATGAGCACAGGTAGATATGACTGTTCCAACCTTTAAGCTGCAGCTGTATATGTAAAATCCAATACTTCAATTCTAACACGATGAGTTTCCAGAAAACATTGAATGATCCAATCATATCTTCAAGAATTCGCATTCCGAGAGAGATTAAGTCATGTCCGTAAACGGTAGAAATGAAGGTGTGTTTATCTTAAGGCTCTTCATATCTTTTCTGATAAATGTGTCGTGTACGAGATTATCAAGCTTTAAGTAGGAGCACCAAAGATCGATGAGTGGGGGGACAGGATAAGGGAAAGATAATGGCACATATTGGAGTCCTCTAACTGGCCAGAAGAGTAACATTTCTTTCAAAGTGGAAGTGGGGACGACCATAAGGAAAGCTAATGGAGAAAAAAGGCACTGATGAAGAAGACCTCAGTGGTTGACTTGACTTGACTTAACATCGGCCCATCCTCCACTACATGTTTATATTCTCTAATTGGCTTGGATTACCTTTGATGTTATAGGTTCTTATGTTGCGTTTAGTAGAAAAGGAAACTAACCGAATGGAATGGAATGGAATGAGCAGTTTGATCCTTTTTTTATATTTCTTATTTGATTGTACTTATGAAAATTATTATGTCCATCTCATTGGTGTAGTTTTTTCTCTCAAGTTGATGAAACAATGTTTCCTTGAAAAAAGAACATGAATTATCATTCCATCACTTCTCACTAATATATTCATCCATATTTTCTGAATAAATATCATCCGAAGTGATTGGTTGAAGCAATAGAGTGCATCTTCCTCTTAAGCAAAATTTTGGATTCTAAATGAAGAAAATTCGCCCTGGGAGAGTTTTAAATCTAGTGGGCCAAACCGCTTCTGTTCGTAAAGCATTGAATTGCAGTGCTCTTCATAAAGCATCTCTAGTAGGTAAGTGAACCCCTAGGCTTCACGGGGAAAGTTGTCGATGTGATATGAATTTAGCTTTTTCTTTCGGGTTGATAGCACAGACAAATCTTCCATCTTCTCCTTTTCCTCGACTTTTTGACTACGGTGATCTTCACAATCGGAGTGTAGACTAAGGCAACTAACCCATCTCGACACCTACGTCCAAGTCGTGGTATCTGATCGATTGCATTCAAGGTCAACGTAGATGTTCCTGAAAAGTAGTGGAACTACTAAAGAACTCACCATCTCTTACCTGAAAATGAACTTGTGGAATATTAACAGGGCATGGTGGGATGAATTAAAACAAGACAGAGAAATCGACCGGTCTTCGGGTTCACGTTCTAGGAAGGTTGATGATAACAGGAGCGGAGAAAAATCAGCAGCAGGATTCATTCTTGGGTTGGATAAACTTTCAAAGGCGTATGTGCTAAGAAGAAGGTCAGGTTGATGTGATTTTGATCATAAAACAGTACGGAGAAGAAGGAAGGAAGATTCCCTCTCTTTTTTTTTTTTTTTCAATTGTCAGTTCCTTCTAACCCCTTAGAAAAGCTAACTCACTCAATGCGGGTTGTCATAGAATTTATACTCGAGTGTGACCCGTATTATACACGGAATTGTCAATAATATAATTCTGTCATAAAAAAAAGGTAGTTCAAATTAAATGAAAGTGAAGTAGAATCGAGGAATTGAACAAATTTTGGTAAATAAAGTAGATTTTTTGGAAGTTACAAATGTTAGAGAATTTTAAAAGAGTGAAAGGAGAATGTATGATTAAGAGAATCGCTTGAAACAATTGAGAGAACCGTGCGAAATAGTTAACAGGATATGAGAAGTTAATAAAATGAATAATTATGTTGAAATTATGAAAATGATGAAAAATTTGTTTCATATCTTTAATTATTTTATTTTAAATTACAGTAGATCAATTATAAGATAAATTTGATTGAGGACATATCTATAACTTGAAAATGAGATCAAAATTGTTTTAGGCCTGTTTAAGTAATAAAGATATAAATCAGATTTCAGAAGAAAAAAATAATAACTAAAAATTAAAAAAAAAAGTACAGAAACCCGTAACTGAGATATTCAACCCACTGCACTTATATATGTGTGTGTGTGGATGTCCTATCGTCACTCATCCATAGTCGTCTCAGCCCATAACATGTGTCATTCACCTGATAAAACTAAAATCAGTCAAAAATATAAAAGGAAAAGGGAAAGAAAATTGAAGAGGAAACTCGTCCTCAACCCGAGTCATGAAGAGCTTTGGATCGCAGAGCGAGCCCTATGGTCATTTTCGTCGAAGAGCAAAACGCCCGGACATCGACACTTACTAAATTAAATTTATAAGAATTAAAGAAATTTTGTTGATATGATGATGATGATAATAATAATATTTTATTATAAAAATTTACTAAATAATTAATGGAATTAAATAGTTTCTTAAGAAGTAAATTTATTTTTAATTTTTAAATTTTTACTAATTTGACGTGTATGTGATAAGTGATACAATATGTGCATCTACAGGTCTCATATGTGGCTCGGGCTTACACCTCTCACTTGGCTAGAGATGCCTTTTTTTGAATAGAAAGAGTACTACAACTACCAAGATCCTAACTCCTAACGTAAAGAGCCCGCCATGATCCATCCCTTGTCCTTTCGAAATTCCGAAATTGTATATGTTAATTATGAGATTAGAGTCCTCCGGCGAAGAACACATACATGCGCATAACATAGTGGACATTATACCTACTGTCTCTATATATATGTATTTAGCTATCCTCCTTCATTCATTCGTTCCCATTCCATCCTCAAAACAATCTCATCATCTGTTCCCAAAGAAAAAACGAAGTTTTAGAGAAATATGAGGATTTGGATTTGCCTCTTTCCCTTCCTCCTCTTCCTCCCTTTGCTGTTAAATTCCAAGGCTGATCATGTGGCTGAGTGCGATGCCCTGCTTCGATTTGCCAATTCATTTACCATCTCACCAGAGGCCTGCCGAGGTTATTACTGTGACTTCCACTGGGCCACATACAGATACAGTTACTTCTATTCCCCAACTTCTTATCCGAAGACGGCCTCGTGGAAGAACGGCACCGATTGCTGCTCGTGGGATGGGGTCACATGCCACCCAGCCACAAATCATGTGATCGGCCTCGACCTCAGTTGCAGCTGGCTACAAGGTCCCCTCCACTCCAACAGCACCCTCTTTTCACTCCCCAATCTTCGGGCCCTCAACCTCGCTGGTAACAATTTCAACCGCTCTCGAATTTCACCCAGGTTCGGTATTTTTAAGGGAATGGCACACCTCAATCTCTCTACTTCTGGATTCTCGGGGCCAATTCCTCTGGAGATGATTTCTCACCTTTCCAACCTAACCCTACTTGATCTATCTGACGATTATACATTGAATGGTGGTCTTGAAATAAAGGAGCATAGTTTCCGAGGGCTTTTACGAAATCTCACTCGGTTGAGAGAGCTTGCTCTTGGTGGTGTAGACATGTCTAAAGTTGATCCCATTTCTCTCACGAACATCTCTTCCACCCTCACTTCATTGAGTCTTGAAGGAAGTAATTTGCAAGGGGTATTCCCAATCGACATCTTCCATCTCCCAAATCTCCAAAGCCTCTCTCTTTTTAAGAGTCATCACCTTACGGTTGCTCTCCCCCAAACAAACTGGACCGGTCCGCTCGTCTCCTTGGATTTATCATGGATGAACTTCGACGGGTCAATTCCTGCTTCTATAGGGAATCTAACAAACATGAGTTATCTGAACCTATTCCGCAGTCACTTGGCTGGTGTGGTCCCACCTGCACTTGGCAACCTTGACCACCTCACCTACTTGAACCTTGCTTATAACAACCTCAACGGCACCGTGGACTTTGAAATGTTTTCAAGGCTCAAAAATCTCTGGTACCTTGCCCTTGGGGATAACAATCTTACCATGTTATTGAAAGGTGATGGGAACTATTCCTTCCCGAGGCTCCAAATTTTGGATTTGTTGGATTGCAAATTAACCGAATTCCCGTATTTCTTGAAATCTTCAACTAAGCTGGAAGCATTGGATATTTCGGAAAACATGATTAGCGGAACGATTCCTGACTGGTTTTGGAGCGTAGCGAGAGACACACTGATAGATTTAGATCTTTCGTCAAATAATTTTAGTGGATATATCTCTTCCTCAATATGTAAATTGAGTACACTGGAATACCTCCGTCTCTCAAATAACAGACTCCATGGCACCATTCCAGTATGCCTGGGAAATTTAAGCAGCCTCTTTCAATTGGATCTGGACCAAAATCTGCTACAAGGCCCACTGCCACGATCTCTTGCAAACTGTCTAGACATGTCGGCATTAAATGTCAGCTACAATGCAATACGTGACACTTTCCCAAGTTGGATCGTTAATGCTAGCAGAGGCCTTACATCTCTACAATTGCAGTCAAACAGGTTTCACGGAGTCATTGAAGTTCCCCTCCCTCCATCGATTACACAGGTGCAACTCTCAAACAACAACTTTTCTGGATATTTGCCTATAAACTTCCTCCTCAATTCAAGTGCTTCATTAATTGACATGGCCAATAACAATTTTCACGGCACACTTCCGATTCCTCCGCCCACTACTGAGTACTATTTGCTTTCAAACAATAAATTTGGTGGAGGCATCTTACATCATGCTTGCAATGCCTCTCAGTTATATATCATCGACCTATCTAATAACAGCTTGACCGGTACCATTCCCCAATGCTTCATAAACATCACTGCTTCTCTGTTAGTGTTGGACCTTCGAGCAAATGAGCTTACCGGTCAGATACCAGATGTATTCATCCCAAAGTCCAACTTGCAGACAATTCGCTTGAGTGAAAATCAATTTGGCGGCACGTTGCCTTATTCATTGGCACACTGCAAGAATTTGGAAGTTCTGGATCTCAGTGAAAATGAGTTGGAAGGCCGCTTCCCTTATTGGTTGGACACTCTTCCCAATCTGCAAGTACTTGTTCTTAGATCGAACAAGTTCCACGGTCGGGTTGATGGTTCCAGGAGAAATGGTCACCCCTTTCCGAAATTGCACATTTTCGATCTCTCCAAAAATGGTTTTTGGGGTCCACTTCCAGCTAAGTACTTGGCTAAATTAATAGCCATGAAGAATGAAGAGAAAGGTGGTCTGCAGTACATGGGCGAGAAAAATTTTTCAAGTTCCTACTATCAAGATTCAATTGCAGTGGTCATGAAGGGCTGGGAGATTGAGCTAGTGAAAATCCTAACTGTGTTTACAAGCATCGACTTCTCAAGCAACTTCTTCGAAGGAGAGATTCCACAAGTCATAGGAAATCTCAAGGCACTCAAGGGAGTAAACTTTTCTCATAACAGCCTGAGCGGCAACATTCCGCCTTCTGTGGGAAATCTCACTAATCTCGAGTGGTTGGACCTCTCCTCGAACAAGCTGAATGGGACGATCCCTAGAGGATTGGCAGATCTCGCATCACTTGAAGTCTTGAATCTCTCGAATAACCAGCTCAGTGGACAGATTCCTCAAAGCACACAATTTGACACGTTCAGCCACTCATTTGACGGGAATCCGGGACTATGCGGGCATCCGTTACCAAAATTGTGCAGCAGCAATCCCGGAGAGACACCCCCCTCAACTTCCCATGAAGAAGAGAAGACGGAATCTGGCAATTGGATCGAATGGAGAGCAGTACCAGTGGGGTATGGATGCGGACTCATATTCGGTATTTTTTTGGGGTACATAGTGTTGGAAACCGGGAGACCGAGATGGTTGGCGAGAATGATCGGGTGGAAAAGAAGCAGGAAAGCAAAAGGACCAAATAAAAATATTTCTCCGAGAAATCATGTCAGGTACTCTTTCATGAAGGTCTCTCTCTCTCGGTATTCATGAGATTGCAAATGCATGCAGACATACGTTGTTGTCTTCATCATTAATTTATATCAAGGCTATGAATTGCTTGAGATCATGTGATTTACTTGAATATTGTTGGAATTTAATGGGTGCTCATCAGAAATAGGTGGTGTGATTTGAAGAATACGGAGGTAATATTATGTAAAAGTATATTTATATTACTAACATGAAAAATACATATGCACGCCACTTATAGAAAAATGCTTCGCTCAATTTATCATGCTCGTATGTCTTTTGCTCATAACCTCCATATCTCTTTGTTTTCTTTTTTTTTTTTTTTTGGGAAGATTATCTCTAACATTATCCTAAACTAAGAGATAATTCTAGATTATCTTAAGGATGAAGTAAACTTAATAAAGAAGTAATATTCAACAAGAAATAAGCATGGAGAGTTCAATTTGAACTTATCTTCTTAAGTGGGATGAATACTTCACCTTAAAGTAAATTGCAAATTGCTATTTCAACAAATATATGGCACATGCACTTTTTCGACAAAATGATCCATCAACATGCTCACTCATTTTTTTCCTGTAATTTATGAAATATGTAGGAGGAACATCAGAGGTCAGTGACACGGGGAACATCATCGAAGCTCTCTCTCTTTATTTGTGAAATGTCCATCTGTGCTGTATTTCGTACTATTCAGTTTCTTGTATGTCTCATGTTTGCTCTCACATGCAATATTTCATGACTTCTCTGTTCTCCTTTTCCAACGCCCTCAGTCATAAGACGTTGTCTTAAAGTGTTTTTACGATAAAACTCTTCCTTGAATGACCCTGGATGCTCTCAATGGTCGAAAATGCGATCTTCTGTTTTATAACCTCTGATCTGCTGCTGATTGAAGAAGAAGAAGAAGAATGAGAAGGAATGCGTGCACCGATTAGTGCCATTGCCCGGTCTACTGGTTGACAAGCTTCACGAAGTCTCATCATCCGGGAAAACATCTGCAGGGTTCAATGTTTCCCCCGACTCTCTGGCAGTTAAGGCAATTCTGACAGAGCCATCGTCTTCATCCTCGGAGAATGAGCAACCAGAACCCACTTGGGTCCGGCTCACAAAACTACTTGAACTCGTGACATCGAGATCACATGACTCTGTCTGTATCTTGCCTTAGTTTTCTCGTACTGACTTGAGCACTGGATGACCGAATGAAACTGTAATGCTCGGTATTACTTCCTTGAGTAAACATAAAGTTCGAGGAGAAACATGGATGACCTTTGGGCCATGATCACGAGCTTGGCCCATCTACAAATGAGCTTGAATTGAGCCATCAATATTATTTTACATTGTCCGTATTTGAGAATATATATATATATATATATATAAAATATTAGTTTTAATTGAGTCTCATACATTTGCAAATAACTAATTTAGTCTTATAAGATTTATTCAATTACACATTTCAATTCAAATAGTAACTATTCTGCTAACAGTTCGGTTAATAGCATGAAATCAACATAAGTATACTTGTGATGATTTCGATTGAAATATATAACGGAACTAGTATTTATAAAATTGAATTAGCTATTTATTAAATCATAAACTTCCGTTAAGAAAAAAGGCAAAAAAATAAAATTTTCTATTTTAATTATCCCGTCCGTATTTTTATACAACTTCGATCCTCTAAGAACACTGAGAGAGCTAAATGACCATGAAACACTACCACGTCTTCCTTCTTCCCAAAAGTGGATGGCTAAATGACCCAGCCACGACCAGTTATAGAAGCCACATAGCCCATTGCGCTCCCACGTAAAGCACCGGGAAATAACGAGGAAGGGGCAAAAGTACTGTTCGCTTAAGAAACAATTCTTAAAAAATGGTACTTTTTAAAAAATTTTCGAACGCACCGTTTCTAAAACGTTAAAGTAAGTAGCGTTTTTATTTTAAGAAAAAATACTATTTCAGTTGGCATTTTTTACCGAAACTTTTACTACAGTGAAAACCCTACAAGAAATAGCGTTTTTCTTGTAAAAGGGAAAATGCCCGTTAAAATAGCATTTCTTCGTACACAGAAAATGTTAATTATTTAGGGTGTAATATATAACGATATCATTTTATAAATTTCTCTCAGATTTTAACGATCTCATTTTATAAAATTTTTTATAATAAATTTTACAAATTTCAATATCGGAATAATAGTTTACGTAACGAATTTTTATATATCATACATTAGGCATTCACTCTCAAACATAAGTGAATTCATATTGAAGGTAAGACATATAACAATTCGTTATATAAATTATCATGTTAGTATTAACGCCTATAAAGTTTACTATTAAAAATTTATAAAAATTTTACACGTATAAATTTAAGAGAGATTTATAAAATAAGGTCATCAATTGAAAGTAACCGTGTGTATGTATGAGCCCGTTTTACAAATCTCTCTAAAATTTTTACACATACAAAATTTTAATTAATTTTTAATAATAAATTTCAATATAAGTGTATATTATACACTAAACATTTAGCGTTTTCCTAGTTTTCTTCTCACCCACGCCTTTTATTTTTGAAGAAAACGCTACCCCGAGTAATTTTTTTCCTTTACGAAAGAAAACCCTATTTCTTTTAGCAATTTCACTATAGTAAAAATTTAACTAAAAAATACTAACTGAAATGGTATTATTTCTTAAAGTAAAAATACTGCTTACTTTAGTGTTTTGGAATTATTTTGGAAAGTACCATTTTTTTAAATTATTTTTTAAACGGGCGGTATTTTTACCCCTTGCTGGGGAAATAACGAACCTCAACTGTCAGAATTCCTAAAATACCCTTGGGAATAGGTCCGGGCCGCCCGTCTACGTTGCGAGTTAATCTGCATTTAAAATCCGAATTTGAAATCGGACCCGCTCAACAATCAGTCGGATGCGAAATTCTGGGCGCAAAGAGAGGGAGAGAGGGGAAGCTCGGAGTCTGAGGAGTGGACTGTGTGAGTCGGAGCGGAGGACTTCCACCCCTTGACCTGAGTGAGTGAAAGCGTCGCATTCATCTGCGTAAGTTGTCTCCTTCCTTGTCCTCTGCACGCTCAATTCATTTGCAGCTCGAACCTCTCTTTTTCTGCGTTGTTTGTGCTGCTGCTAGCTTCCCCCTGATAGGGTTTTTAGTTTGGAGTATGTGAAGTGTGTGAATTTCGCACAGAAAGCTCGAATTCTGGGCCCTCCCTGCTAACTGCTTCTTGATGTTTGGATGGGGATTGAATATTGTTTGGGAAGTGGAAATGACGAACCTAGCATTTTTCCGTTTTGTACTATGCAATCGGGCTGGTCAGGGCTTTTATCAAGAAATGAACATTTTTTTTCGTGAAATGGTGCTTCAGTTGCGCAAGAGATTTGGTTTTTCTGGAGTTCTGTTGCTTTTGCTTGAGTAGCAAGAAGCTTCTTGCCCTCAGTTTCATTGAATCCACCTCTCCATGTCAAGTTGTTAATTTTCACCATTGGTTTTGCATAAAACTTCTTGGACTCTTTAGTGATCTTCTCATGAAGGTGGTCCTTTGCAATATGATCTCATGTCGGTTATTTTTTAATGTATCTGAAAATTCTTAGAGGTTGAGTGTAATTTTAATTCTTGGGGTTTTCCTGAATCTCATAACTTCAGAGTGTTGTTTGAATATTTTCTCATGTATTTGAATTGACTGAAGCTTTATTTGATGCAAATGACTGTTCCTTGATTTTAGGTCTTAGCGTTTTTGGTGAGAGCAGTTGTTCGTTCCAATAAATTTTTCTGTAATTTCTTCAATAATGCTCGAGGAGAATTCAGTTTGTGAAGTAGCTGAGACGAATGCACCAGTTGCCAACGGGGGCGATCCTCATAAAGCCAGTGAACCCATGGCTGAAAAGAAAGACAAGGAAAGCAATAGAGTTGATAGAATGCAAGTAGATAATAACGATGAAGGGAGAGCTGATCCTGAGAAAGTGGATGTGGAAGTAAAAGTAGACAAGGAAGAGGAAGTGGAAAAATCCAAGGGTGCTTCTGAACAAGAGGATAATAAGGGTAACAAAGAAGAAAAAGAAGAGGATGCATCCAAAAGTGCGCCTATGGATTTAGACAAGGAAAACAAAGAAGAGGAAGAACCTAAAAAATCAGAACTGGAAGCATTTTCTGTTTTGGATATGGGAGAGGATAAGAATAAAGAGAAATATGAAACTGAAGAAATTAATAAAACTGAGTAGGGGTTTAACAGATCAGATAAAGAATTAGAAAAAGGGAGTAGAGACCAAAGAGATGAATGGAGAGCAGAAGGTTGAACAGGTAATAGAAAAGGATGATGAGGAGATGGCTGAAAATAGTAATGAGATAAAAGATGAAGAACACAACACTGAGGAGAAAGAAGAAGATGAGGGTGGTAAAGAGAAGGCTGAAGAGATCAAAGAAGAGAAGGTTGATGAGGGTGGTGAAGAGAAGGCCGATGAGGGTGGTGAAGAGAAGGCTGAAGAGAATAAAGAGGAGAGAGTCAAAGAAAAGTAGATCAAGGAGGACTTCTGGTGGTAAAATTAAAGAGAAGGAATTGAAGTAGGAGGTAGAGCAGAGGACTCCTCTAACTGACCACTCTGTACGTGAGCGAAAATCAGTAGAAAGGCTGGTAGCGATTATTGACAACGATGCCAACGAGATTCATATAGAAAAGGTGCTCGAATTACTTGAATCACCTCTACGCTCATATTTGTGCTTTATTTCGTTAATAGTGCAAAGGAAGAATGCATCTGATTGGTTTCCAATTTTTGTTGTGATGGTAGGGGCATGGCACACCACTGAAAGATATGCCTAATGGTATTGTTTTTACCTTCATTTGCTGGGCCATCCATTGCATTGCCACCTGCCTTATGAGCTAGCCTGCGCATTGTTTTTATAATGTGCTTATAGACGTCCATTTATTTATATTCAACAATGCATTTATGTATATTATGACTGGCAGCTGCTGCTAATGTTTTGTTTGGCAGCTGCTCTGCTGGTTCGTTTGGTGTCTTGTCTTGCTCTTTCTGTTCATTAATTGGTAAACATTTCTTTATCGTTAAAAACCCATTATGGGTAGAATTTATGGGACTAGATAGATTGGTTAAATATTGCTATCCTTTATTTCTGTTGATCTTTGTGCTAATTGGCATCTATATATCTGAGACTAACATTAGGAAATATGTTAGTTTTCTGCGTGCTTCTGATTTAGTATTCTAAGCTTTCATTGCTTATCAAAGTTAGTATGCAATGCATAGATATATTGAATGTGGGTTATTTGGCAATGGAGTATTCAATTACTTGTACAGAAAAAAGCCTTAAATTCCTGAATTTATCAACTTTCTGTAGAACAGTCAGATGTTGCATCATACTTTTGTGTTTCATAATAATAAATTCTTACCCTGCAATTCTTTTGACCTGAGGGAGTGGATTTTACTATGTGGTGTGTTGAAATTTTACCTGATATCGTGCTCTTGCCGCTCAGCCTTATGGTCTTTGTGCTGCAGATCTTGTACACATGCTCACTATATTATTTCAAACCGTTGATCTTTGTGAGTTTCATTCATGTCTTCTTCCAGTGGCTTATAAATTGGCAAGGAGGAAGCCTGATGACACCTTCAAATTGCTCCATGGTATCCTTTTTGGAAGGAGAGGGAAGGTAAAAAGCATCCCAACTTGGGATTGATTTGGTTCAAATTTTTCCCCTCGTATCTCATGGTTCAGGTTAGAACTCGCTGCACTGTTTGAGAATTCCTTGATATGGAATTTCCAGATTCCCTGTGACATGTTGTGGTTTTGCAGGCATTTCAGATCAAGGGTAACTTATCCAGGTTTTCTGGTTTTCTGTGGCATGATAATGTGGTAACTAGGTTCCTTGAAGAGAATTTTTTTTCACCCTATGTGTGTTATGCTTACAGTCTTTTATGAATTCCTTGAAAAATTGATGATGCATGCATTAGTGCTTTTGAAATTATTTATCATGGAACTTATTGATGGAAACTGAGATTCAATAAAAAGTTTAGGAGTGAGTTGTTACCTCTTATGTGCTTGACGTTTGCAGGAAAAGCAAAGGAATAAAGTTAAGGAAAAGTTTGACAAGTGTACTAAAGAAGAGTTACTCGAACTATGTGATATACTCGATATAGCTATTTCCACGGCTGCAACAATAAAGTTTTGTCAACTGTTAGTGCTGCTGCTGTACGTCTGATTTTGCTAGGCGATTATCTTTTACCCCTCTTCATTACTTCTGGTTTTTCCAGACCTGGAAGTTCCCTCAATAAGTAATGCTGCTTTTATGTCGTTAATTTTTCTCAGCAGTAGTTTCATTTTGCCTCTCTTTCGTTAACTATGGCTCATTTAATGTGGAAGGGATATTCTTCTCCAAATATCGATTTCGCTATACTCTCACTTCCACAATTTTACGGCTTGTTTATGCAATTATATATAGTAATTCTTGAAGTGGTTATTCTACTTTTTATCTTCTTTTAGGAGGATAATGTTGAAAAAGAGGTATTATGCCAGTATTTGAATTAGTTGGTTCTTTCCTTCCGCATTCTTCTTCTGACCTAATCTGTTTTGAGTATGGACTGGTAAGGGCCAGAAGCGAAATAGGGTAATGAATTGGACCTCATCAACATTGAGGAGATCTTCAAATCAAGCAGCAAAGGTACCCTAAGACAGAATGTGTGGACCTTTTGAAGGCTCTGTGGTGAAAGGAATTTGAGTAGTTAGTCATTGCTTTTATACCAAAACCTTCTTTGTACTAAACAAGAAGCCAAAATGGGAAAAGAAGAGATGCAAGAACATGAGGTAGATTCAGAAACATCTCTGTACTCCATGAATGATGAAGATTATATAGTTGCAGTTGTTCACTTTGCCTACCTTTTGTTGAATAAATCATGGGGGTGTTGATAGCTGCTCTGTTGTTGATATATATGTCAAATTATGTTTGCCCTTGCGTAAGAATCCATTTCTTTTAGGCTATATACATTTTGAAACAGAAACTTCAGTATTTGGATAGCCTTGATTTGCATTGATTGGATATCATCCCATAGAGTTTTGCTGAAGGTTGTGTATTGTCCATATTGAAGGTTTTTTTCTCTCTTCAGCTGAACGGAAAATGGAAACAAGTTGGAACTGTCTGGGACAGAAACCTCTTTCTTTTCAAATTGCATTCTGCATGTGCCTCTGATTCTCTCATTTTTTTCATGGACACAACTATGTGCAGAATTGAACAAATGGTGGGGATGCTTCCAAGGGAGGGAGGAAAAAGACCAGCTCTGATTCTGATGAGGATTCTGAAGATGAGAAAGAAGAAGAGCATGAGACTGATCATGAGAAAACTGAAAATGGTGCTCCACAAGAGTCTGATCATGGGATGCGGGATCAATGTGAAAGTGGGGAAGAAAGTAGATCTGAGGATGAATCAGATGAGGATGCAGGTACAAAAAAGAAACAGAGGTTGTTGAGCAAAAAGCAATCTTCTGGAAAGGCTAAGAGCAAGAAAGTCGAGGAATCAGAGAAGTCTAGACCACCACCTAAAATGACAGAGATCATCATCATCAAAAAGCTCGAAGGTCGATGATGATGTTGAAGCAACTCCAACCCCAAGGAAGAAAAATGAGTCAGCATCTAGGAAGTCCTCAACTCCAGCGAAGTTCGATTCAAAGGAGAAATCTGGTAAAATGTCGAATCTTCTTAGCTACTTCCTGGGAAGCTATTTTGAGTCTTGTACTGTTCAGTTTTTTCCTGATAACCTGCTGTTTGCTGCTGCAACCTGAAGTTCATCAAGCTTTCTATTATGATATAAAGCATCTTTCCTGCTCCGAAATACAAACTTATGCAAATTGTGTTTTGCTTAGCTCTTCCTATGGCACATATTTAAAGCCTACTTTGCACTTGTACCAGGTAGAAAGGCTGCAAAAGGGAAAGACAAGGCAAAGCACGAGATAGTTGGTCCATCCAATAATGAGCTAAGACACGCAATCTGTGAAATCCTTAAGAAGGTCGGCTTTAATACGGTGGGGTTCCCTTATTTTTCTAGTTTGTTTTATAATTGAACAGTTTCTTTTGTGGATCATATATCTGTAATTCTGATTGGGGCTGCGCATTTTTACATTGCAGGCTACGTTCACTGACATTCTGAAGAAACTTGGTACGTGTTTATCTATTTACTATCATATATGGTAGAGGTAGAAGTCATACGCTGATTGGACTGCCACGTGGAACAATGACACAAATTGTTGCTCTTTCCCCTCCACAATCTTTGGCGCCTCAACCTCACCGGTAATGATTTCAATAGCTCTCGAATTTCACCCAGGTTCAGCATTTTTACGGGAATGACTCATCTCAATCTCTCTGCATCTGGATTCTCAGTGCCCGTTCCTCTTGGTATGATCTCTCATCTCTCCAACCTAACTACGCTTGATCTTATCTCATAATTTTGGAGAGGATGGCCCCCTCACAATAGAAGAGCATAATTTTGGATGGCTTTTGGGAAATCTCACTCAGCTAAGGGAGCTTGTTCTTAATTCTGTAGGCATGTCTAAAATTCCACCAACTTCTCTGGCGAACCTCTCTTCTACTCTTAACATCTTTGACAACTTCCATCTCCCAAACCTTCGAAGCCTCTCTCTTTCAAATCCACAGGTCTACTTGCTCCTAACAAAGACAAACTACCATGGATCAATTCCTGCTTCTATGGGGAATTTGACATCCATGAATCTATTGAACCTCTCAAGCAACAGGTTTGTTGGCTCTGCCCACAGAGACTTGGCATCCTTCACCATCTCCCCTTCTTAGACCTTGCTTTTATGTCCCCACCAATCCATTCAAACCTCTCCCCTGTTCTTAACATGATCCATTTTCAATTTGAATTTTGAACCCTCTTGAATTCTGAATGACACTGCTTGAACTCATGACGTCAAAATTACCTACCATTTCAGTTTCTGATTCAACCTCTTTATGCTGAGAAACCTTGGCCACTGCAACAACATAAGACAGCAAATCTATTGTGGTCACTCGAAAGTTCAAACTATCTGCGCTTAATTTCTTTTCCCCCTAATGTGATGAATCAAGAAGAACAGAGCACGTGATTGTTTGCTTTGTAGATGAAGGATAATCCAATTTATACTTGGTCGTATTCAGACTATCAAGTACGATTTGCGAACAGTTCGGGCTTATCTTGGTGAAAGCTTGAATTCGGCTCAATCTTAATAAGCTCGAGCTCCGGTCTGGTTTGTCAATTAAATGAGTCAAATCAAACCTATTAATATTAGGCTCGCAAGCCTAAATAAACTTTTTATTTTATATAATAATAATTACTATTATTCTTCAATTTTAAAAAATATAAAAATAATCAACACTCTCAAAATTCTTATTCAAAACCTTATTTCATTCTTTTTTACCCATTCGCGAAAATCTAATCGTAATTAATTCTCCCCTCTTCCTCCTTAGTCTTCCTCGGTCCATTTAACTGACATAATAACCCCATGACCCAACTGTATTTTCTTTCTCGGCTAAGCTCGTATAAGCTCGATGAGCCTTCGTTTACCACAACGAGTCAAGCCCAAACTTAAGATATTGGGCTTTGCTGAGCTCTGACTTCACAAATTGGTAAAAAAGCCAAGCTTGAATATTATAGATTTGGACCGGGCTCAGCTCGTTTACACCTCTACCCATAAGGCTGCCGAAATGCCATGGATTTCCTTTCTTAAAATTGGGAAGTTCAATATTCTTCTCCCCCACCCATGTCCGGTCAAGGGAATTTTATGGAGATGCTGTCCTTTTCCTCTCAACTATATCTACTTTCCGAGTTACAGGGCTTACAAAGGATGCATGCACTGTGAATTATTTGCACTTGCACCGGCACCCACAGCTCGAAATCAATGACTCAACGGCGTGTAAATGTGGTCTCAGAGTCATTGATATATTATGTTCATACTCGAATGAAAAAAAAAACCAAATTTTCCAAGTATCGCAAATAGAAAAAAAAAAAAGAGAGTATTTGCCTCGCCGATGCTCTTCCTTCAACCTTTTTCCATTGCAATTTTGGGTTAAGTCGACGGTGAATTTACATGATAGGACCTTGACATGGATTTCCGTGTCAAGACGATCAGTTGCCTCAATCTAAAGTCTGATGATTGAATAGACCTTGACATGAATTTACAGTGAATTTACATGATGATTGACTGGAATAGTCGAGGAAGGAATATTCTCTCTCCACCGTTTCCTTTCCTTCTAACCCATAAGAGAAGCTAATCAATAAATAGAAGAGACGGGCTCCACCCCTTGGCTCTTGCCACCCAAGTCTTGACGTTAACACCATCCTGACGCTAACTCCCGATACAGTTTGGTGGTCACTCGGAATTTTGTCGGAATGCCATCATTTTAATTTCCCTGCTGTCTTTCTTTCCTCTCTCTTTGTGACCGAGTACAATTAGAATGCGTTGCAGTACAGTCGACATTCAGTTTAACCCTGCAAATGTTAATCCGATGTTCCCTTCCCTGCTCTGCCAGTGGTCCCTCGAAAGTTTCTTTTCTTTTTCTCTTATAAGATATGATATTCACCATTGTTGTAACTCACGCCTTGATTAGATACCTTGACTTGGACGTCCGTGTCGAGATGAGTTAGTTGCCTTAATCTACACTAACGTAAGCTAATTAACAAATTACATGGAGGGAGCATCGCTTAAGAAGACCGGGGCAGTTGACTGGACACCATTCCATCTCCAAACATTCAATTGAGTTGACTATCAATCGAGCTGTTTTTTGAAGAATACCTCAGCCACTGAGTACCATCCACGTCTTATCTGAAAATGATCTCGTTTGTCGAATATTAATGGGCAGTGGTGGGACGAATTGACAAGAGATGGAAAAATCAATGGTCAACAAGTCATCTGCCCATCCCCTACGACAAGCTAATCGATATGAAGAGAGACAATCTGACGTACAATAAACGAACATATCTCACTCAACTTCAATCAGTTTCGCGTGTCTGAAATTTTTAACGGTTGTGCAAGATGCAAGGGGACACCTCATGGGACATTTCTTCAAATCCAATAGGGGGGAGTTTTAAGTGAATTGCAATGGAAATTTTCCTGGACATTATTAGATTTTTTAATATTAATTATACAGATAGAAAACAAAGACCGGTTGATTTTTTTATCTCCTACTATTGCATCCAACCATGCCCCTTGAGGGATAAAGAGATTGTGGGCTTTTTACGTATATTACTATCATTGAGAAGTTCAACATGTTATGATTAATCAAATTCAAATTGTATCGATCTACTGAGAAAAATTAAGTTCTCTCAAATGAATTTTGTCCTTTTCGTTCGTAAAGGCTCGAATTGCAGTCCTCTTCGTAAAGCATCTCTAGTAGGTAAGTGAACTCCTAGTCTTCATGGGAAAACCTGTCGATATGATATGAATTTAGCTTTTTCTTCGGGGTTGACAGCGCAGACACATCTTTCGTCTTCTCCTTTCCTCGGCTTTTGGCTACATAGGTCTTCTCAATCGGAATGTGGATTAAGGCAACTAACTCATCCATCCAAGTCGAGGTATGTAATCGATGCATGAGCAATAACAATGATGAATATCAGATCATACATTGGGAAAAAAATTCCTTAGTGTTGTAAGCCAATTAGTATCTAGACATTTTGTTGCATTCAACATCAACATAGATAAGTCTTGAGATGCGCTTCGGTTAGCCAGAAGATATTGTGTGATGCAATAAAAAAAAAAACCACTAAAGAGCTCACCATCATCTGAAAATGAACTTGCGGAATGTTAAGCGGGACAGGCATGGTGGGATGAATCAAAACAAGACAGAAAAATCGGCCGGTATTCGGGTCACCTTCTAGGAAGGTAGAGGATAATAGCCAATTGGAGAAGAATCACCAGGCTAAGAAGGTAAGGTTGTTGGGATGTTGGTCATATTGATTGTATGGAGGAGAAGAAGGAAGGAAGGAATATTCCTTTTTTGTCAATTGTCAGTCCCTCCTAACCACTAAGAGAAGCTAACCCAACGCGGGTTGTCATAAAATCTACATCTCAGAAAAAAATAATAATAATAATAACTAAAGTGCAGAGAGCCCTAAGTGAGATATTCAACCCATTGCATTTATAAATGTGTGTGTGGATATCCTCATTCATTCGTCATCGTCTGAGCCCAAAACAAGAAACAAATTAGTAAAAGATGAGGACTTGGATTTGCCTCTTTCCCTTCCTCCTCGTCCTCTCTTTGCTGTTACATTCCATGGCTGATCATGTGGCTCAGTGCAATGCCCTGCTTCGATTCAGCAATTCATTTACCATCTCAAAAGATGCCTCTTTCTACTGCGACTATGGATACTTCAACATTTCATATCCGAAGACGGCCTCGTGGAAGAATGGCACCGATTGTTGCTCGTGGGATGGGGTCACATGCCACCCAGCCACAAATCACGTGATCGGCCTCGACCTCAGTTGCAGCTGGCTCTTTGGTCCCTTCCGCTCCAACAGTACCCTATTTTCCCTCCCCAGTCTTCGTCGCCTCAACCTCGCTGGTAATTATTTCTATGGCTCTCGAATCTCACCCAAATTTGGTATTTTTAAGCGAATGGCACATCTCAATCTCTCTTTTTCGGGATTCATGGGGCTCGTTCCTCTGGAGATGATCTCCGAGCTCTCCAACCTAATCACACTCGATCTCTCTCACAATTTTTTACTCATGCCTAGATGTCCTTATAATTATTGTCCTTTCACAACAGAGGAGCATAGTTTCCGAGGGCTTTTACAAAATCTCAATCAGTTGAGAGAGCTTGCTCTTGATTCAGTAGACATGTCTAAAGTTCATCCCATTTCTCTGACGAACCTCTCTTCCACCCTCACTTCATTGAGTCTTTCCCGCTGTCATCTTCAAGGAGTATTCCCAATCGACATCTTCCATCTCCCAAATCTCCAGAGCCTCTCCCTTTCTGATAATCATGAACTTAGGGGTACTCTCCCCCCGACAAACTGGACCGGTCCACTCGTCTCTTTGGATATAACCTATACAAATTTCCACGGGTCAATTCCTGCTTCTATAGGGAATCTATCAAACATGAATTATCTTAACCTATACCTCAGCGAATTTGCTGGTGTGGTCCCACCTACACTTGGCAACCTTCACCACCTCACCCACCTAGACATCTCTTTAAACAACCTCAACAGCACCGTGGACTTCGAAATTTTTGCAAGGCTCAAAAATCTCCGGTACCTTTCCCTTGGGTATAACAACCTTACCGTGTTATTGAAAGGTGATGGGAACTGTTCCTTCCCGAGGCTCCAAAGTTTGGATTTGAGTGGTTGCAAATTGACAGGATTCCCGTATTTCTTGGGAAATTTAAGCAGCATCTTCGAGTTGTTTTTGGGCCAAAATCTGCTACAAAGCCCACTGCCACGATCTCTTGCAAACTGTCTACACATGCAAGACTTGTATGTTGGTTACAATGCAATACGTGACACTTTCCCAAACTGGTTGGTTAATGCTAGCAGAGGCGATCGATATCTAAACTTACGGTCAAATAGGTTTCATGGAGTCATTGAAGTTCCCCTCCCCCCATGGATTTCAGGCTTGGACCTCTCCAACAACAACTTTTCTGGGTATTTGCCTATAAACTTCCTCCTCAATTCAAGTGCTCAATTAATTAACCTGGCCAATAACAATTTTGACGGCCCACTTCCGCTTCCTCCACCCACTATTATGAACTATTTGCTGTCAAACAATAAATTTGGTGGAGGCATCTCACATCATGCTTGCAATGCCACTTGGTTAACGATCATCGACCTATCAAATAATAGCTTGACAGGTACCATTCCTCAATGTTTCATAGACATCACTGCTTCCTTGTCAGTGTTGGACCTTCGAGCAAATAAGCTTACTGGTCAGATACCAGAGATATGCACCCAAAGGTCCATCTTGCAGACAATTCGCTTGAGTCAAAATCGATTTCGTGGAATGCTACCGCAGTCATTGGCACAGTGCAAGAATTTGGAAGTTCTGGATCTCAGTGAAAATGAGTTGGAGGGCCGCTTCCCTTATTGGTTGGACAATCTTCCCAGTCTGCAAGTACTTGTTCTCAGATCGAACAAGTTCCACGGTCTGGTTGATGGTTCCAGCAGAAATGGTCACCCCTTCCCAAAATTGCGCATTTTTGATCTCTCCAAAAATGGTTTTTCAGGTCCACTTCCAGCTAAGTACTTGGCTAGCTTAATAGCCATGAAGAATGAAGAGAAAACTGGTCTACGGTACATGGGCGAGAAAAATATTCCAAAATCCTTCTATCAAGATTCAATTGCAGTGGTCATGAAGGGCTGGGAGATTGAGCTAGTGAAAATCCTAACTGTGTTTACAAGCATTGACTTCTCCTGTAACCACTTTGACGGAGAGATTCCAGAAGTCATAGGAAATCTAAAGGCACTCAAGGGACTCAACTTTTCTCATAATAATCTGAGTGGTAACATTCCTGCTTCTGTTGGAAATCTGACTAATCTCGAGTGGTTGGACTTGTCCTCGAACAAGCTGAATGGGACGATACCTAGAGGATTGGCAGCTATCCCATGGCTCGGTGTCTTGAATCTCTCAAATAACCAGCTCACAGGACCAATTCCTCAAAGCACGCAATTTGACACTTTCAGCCACTCCTTTGACAGGAATCCAGGACTATGCGGGCGTCCGTTACCAAAATTGTGCATGAACGATATGGGAGAGACACCCCCCTCAACTTCCCATGAAGAAGAGGAGACAGAATCAGGCAATTGGATCGAATGGAGAGCGGTACCAATGGGGTATGGATGTGGACTCATACTTGGTATTTCAATAGGGTACATTGCGTTGGAAACCAGGAGACCGAGATGGTTGGCAAGAATGATAGAGCGGAAAAGAAGCAGGAAAACAGGACAGTTGAGCAAAAATATTTCTCCGAGAAATCATGGCAGGTACTTTCTTTATGCAGAACACTCTCTAAGTATAAATGAGACTGCAAAATGTATGCGAACACAGATATCTGTCCATGTCTTCACTGTTAGCTGGCATCCATGCTATGAACTGTATAAGCCCAAAAGGTTTCTAGTCATCGTAGGATATTCCATTTTCACAGCATCACTCTTTATAAAAATTCTACTGTACATATACATATGCAACCAATGGATGAACAATCACACACACCTCTTTGAAAGTGTTCGAGTAATTCACTCGCGCTCAGGTGAGAAATGTAGGGGAAAAGGAAAAGAGCCTGTGAATTACTTGGGATCAACTGATTAACTCTGAAGCACTTTTCAGCAAATTGCTCCATAGACTTATTCACCCTTCTTTTCCCTGTAATTTATGGAACATCCAGGAGGAGCACCGGAGGTCAGTGAGATCGGGGACAAGGCAGCCAAATCATGGTATTGGAATGACATTTCGCGTTGTGATGTATTTTGGACTGTTTAGTCTCTTTTATATATCATGATTTCTATGTTTTTTTCTATGCTCTTAGTCATAAGACGTTGTCTTTGTTGTCTGTCCACTGTATTACGTGTGATATTGGAATGATATTTTCTTCGTGTTGTATTTCCCGTTGGAAGAGATCGTCCCTCACGGTGTTTTTTCTGGTGCATGAACAACTTGGGACACTCTGAATGGGTAGAAAATTTGATTTTTCTTACAAACTAGAACACTCAGCAGCGAGCGAACGATCGGAACCCCACTCACTTCAGCCCTGCATTGCTCGAACTCGTGACATGGAAATCACATATACTCTGTCTATATCTTATCTTAGTTTTCCTGTACTGGTTCAAGCATTGGAAGATGAATTGAAATTGTATTGATCGATATCACTTCCTTAATTAGACATAAAATAAGTTGAGATAGACATCGACGACCTTTGGGCCACGATCTCCGCCCATCCACAAATGGGCATGATAAACCAACAGCAAAACTTGCACCATCCGTATATATTGTCTCTTTTTCAAACTTCTAAAAGTAACCCATGACAATTAAATTTGCACCATCCGTATATATTATCTCTCCAACGTCAATTTATTCTAACCCCTAATAGAAGTTACTCAACATCAGTCGGGGTGTTTTTGAAGAGAATTTGAACTATTAAGGATTTCACCATGTTGGGAAATTCTTAGATGATCTTATCTCACATCATGGCATGAAGAAATACCGATTAAATTATTGCAAATATACAAATTAGTTTTAATCACTTGAACAGTTATTTTAATTATTATTAACATAGCAATTTGATGTGTTCTTTGTCATCATGTCACCAAGAAAGTGGGACTACCTAAGATTTTTTTTTCACCATCTCCTATCTGAAAATGATGTCTGTGGAATAAGAACAGCGCAAGATGGAATGAATTATTGAGAAATGGAAAATCGACAAGTCTTCAGGTCATCAACTATACGAAGTGTGAATTCGTTAGCACAATTTGACGCGTAATTTCTGAAAAAAGAAAATCATATTTTCTCCTTTATCCTCAGTAAAATGAGCTGCTTTAATCTACACTCCGATTGGGCCGACCTCCGTATAGGAAAAGTTGAAGAAGAGGAGAAGATGGAAAATTCTCAGTACAGTCTCTTTCTTCCAAGTTCCAACCCCAAAGAAAAGCTTAGTCGTACGGAGAGCGTTCCTTCAAGAAGACTGGGGTTGACTTAGCATCAACCACAAGTCGCTGAAGATGCTTTATAATGCAGCATAAAAGATAACAAAAATTCTATATATTTTACATTTTTAGCATATCAGACGGTGGAGGCAACAGATGAGAATACGGAGGTCCGCCTTTCTTCGCAATGAAGGCCGTGCCCATTCCCCATGGCTGCTGTCTCTCGATATGGCAATGGATGAACCATACTCCTATCAAATTAACGCAGGCACGAAAAAAAAAAGGTAATTAGATAAGCAAAAAATTAGCCAAATTCTTGGAAGAAACTGAGGTGATGATGAAAACCTGGATGCTTGGCTCTGAATCTAACTGCGCTCCACGCGTTCTTGGGGACCGCAATGGTGCTCTGAAGTGGAGCAATGGGCAGAAGTACTGCCCTCTGAAAAATAAATTCTTAAAATATCGTACTTTTTAAAATATTTACGGCATTACCGCTAGTAAAACGCTACAAGGAGCAGCGTTTTTACTGTAGTAAAAATGCCACAGGGTGTGACGTTTTACAATCCAAAAACGCCAAACTTACTGACGTTTCATGCAGCCAAAAACGCCACTTGCTGTGGCGTTTTCACTTAGCCAGAAACAACGCCAACCCCAGCTTCCCGCTTTTCTTATTTAGTAGGTAATAACAACGATCTCATTTTATAAATTTCTGTTAGATCTTTATATATATATAATTTTTATAAAATTTTAAGAGTAAATTTTATGAATTTTAACACTCGAATAATAATTTATATATCGAATTATAATGTGTCATACAAAACACTTTTCCGAAGAGTTATCCATTTTCCGGAGAAACGGAGGAAAAAAAAGCAGCTGCTCAATGTATGACACATTATGATTCGATGTATAAATCACCATTCATATGTTAAAAATTATAAAATTTACTCTTAAAATTTTGTAAAAATTTTATATGTATAAAAATTAGAGAGAAATTTATAAAATGAGACTGTTGTATATAATACAATAAATATCTACTATGTAATATTAGTAAAAAAAAAACACTATCTCTTTTTGCGTTTATACTGTCTTAAAATAAAACACTAACTCGGTTGACGTTTTACAATTGTGAGAAAAACGCTAAATGAATTAGCATTTTTTGTTAAAGGAAAACGCCACCAGGTCTGGCGTTTTTGCCATTACGAAACGCCACTTCTACCGGCGTTTTCACAAAAGTAAAAACGCTACTGACTGTAGCGTTTTAGTAACGATATTTTTATAAATATTTTAAAAATTACTATATTTTAAGATTTTTTTTTTTCAGCGAACGGTACTTTCGCCCAATGCTCCTCTGAAGTGGGGGTGGTCCCCCGAGGGGTGGGGCCCAATGGCCCTCCCAGATGCACGAAAACATGTAAATGCATAAACAAATTTTACTAATTTTATTTATATTTTCTACAAATTCTGTTATTTTGATCGCTGAAATTTGTCATTTAACTGTCTGTTGAGTCTCATTTGCACTGAGTGGAAGCCCTGGATCCGTCCCTATCGAGCCATATGAGTACATACATGCAATTATACCGACAGTACAAATTCTTTGTATTGTTAGTCAAGACCAAGACAAATATGAATTGGTCAGCGGTCGGATTTGATCATATCGACGCGCTTTCCCTGCATAATATTTGAATAATGAGATCCATTCAGCTAATGACATCTTTATGTATTCGTCAGCTAATCGGTGCATGTGTCTCACTATGTCACATTGTCTTGTTCGATTGATTTTTTTGGGCATGTGGGCCTGTACAAGAGGATATGGGAAGGAAAGTTGAGAATAAAGTGGAATGAAGCGTAATTGGACTCAAAGATCTTTTAGTAAGTCGAGGGTAATGTCATCAAATTTTATTAGTCATAAGTGTTTGGGGTAAAATAACATATGAAATTTTATTAATGAGAATTGAACTCAAAATATGTTCATATCATGTCAAGGACAACACAAATAGAAGAAAACCCTCTTTCTCTCAAGAAATTTTTGGATGAGCTAAGTTTACGGATAATGTGGTAGACTTAACAAATGAATATTTGATACGTTAGCATATAATTTAAATCATGTTTAACAAATAAATACTATAAATTGATAGAAAAAGGTGATTTGACAATTTATGATGATGTGGTGAGTTAGACTCTCATGAGAATCTCTTGTTTCTCCCTATATTAATTCCTGGAACAAGCATGAAATAACTTACAAGTCCTTTGGGCCACAACTTTGGCCCACCCACAAATGGGTCTAAACGGTGCCTTTCGAAGCTTACACCGTGGAATAGAGAGATCTAAATGACCATTACACCCATACCACATTTACCCTTTTATCAAAAGTGGATAGTCGAACAGGGAGGGCTCTACCAAACCTGGGCGGTTTGGTACCGTGGCCAGGTAACCGGCTATTGGCGGTGACCCTTTTTTTTTTGTCGTGTAATGAAATGTCATGGCGCAGAAAGATAAGCGCCAAGACATCAATGTAAACGGTAAACAATTTCGCAGTGTTTTAGAATGAATGGCTGGCGCAATACAAATTGTGCGAAGGCAGAGGTCCGATCGTTTTCTAAATAATTACAACATTTGAAAATAACCTACTACTAATAGTTGTAATTCAGTTAAGATACTTATAATGCAATTGTAACGACCTAGTTACAACTACTAGTTGTAATTTTGTTAAAGGACTGACCTCAAAATTGCTATTTACAACTCTCTGAACCCATTTACAACTCTCTGAACCCATTTTCAACTGGGACTTGTAATTGCGTTCAAACACTTGCAATGAAGGAGTTACACGTGTAACGACGGAGTTACAACTTTCTGAACGGAATTATAACTCCAAGTTATAATTCAGTTCAAGGACATGTAACTCACCTCAAAAGTGCTATTTACAACTCTCTGAACCCATTTACAACTCGGACTTGTAATTTAGTTCAAACACTTGTAACGACCGAGTTACAACTCTCTGAACCTAATTACAACTCAGAGTTGTAATTCAGTTCAAGGACTTGTAACTCACCTCAAAAGTGCTATTTACAACTCTCTGAACCCATTTACAACTCGGACTTGTAATTTAGTTCAAACACTTGTAACGACCGAGTTACAACTCTCTGAACCTAATTACAACTCCGAGTTGTAATTCAGTTCAAGGACTTGTAACTCACCTCAAAAGTGCTATTTACAACTCTCTGAACCCATTTACAACTCGGACTTGTGATTTAGTTCAAACACTTGTAACGACCGAGTTACAACTCTCTGAACCTAATTACAACTCCGAGTTGTAATTCAGTTCAAGGACTTGTAACTCACCTCAAAAGTGCTATTTACAACTCTCTGAACCCATTTACAACTCTGACTTGTAATTTAGTTCAAACACTTGTAACGACCGAGTTACAACTCTCTGAACCTAATTACAACTCCGAGTTGTAATTCAGTTCAAGGACTTGTAACTCACCTCAAAAGTGCTATTTACAACTCTCTGAACCCATTTACAACTCGGACTTGTAATTTAGTTCAAACACTTGTAACGACCGAGTTACAACTCTCTGAACCTAATTACAACTCCGAGTTGTAATTCAGTTCAAGGACTTGTAACTCACCTCAAAAGTGCTATTTACAACTCTCTGAACCCATTTACAACTCGGACTTGTGATTTAGTTCAAACACTTGTAACGACCGAGTTACAACTCTCTGAACCTAATTACAACTCCGAGTTGTAATTCAGTTCAAGGACTTGTAACTCACCTCAAAAGTGCTATTTACAACTCTCTGAACCCATTTACAACTCGGACTTGTAATTTAGTTCAAACACTTGTAACGACCGAGTTACAACTCTCTGAACCTAATTACAACTCCGACTTGTAATTCAGTTCAAGGACTTGTAACTCACCTCAAAAGTGCTATTTACAACTCTCTGAACCCATATACAACTCGGACTTGTGATTTAGTTCAAACACTTGTAACGACCGAGTTACAACTCTCTGAACCTAATTACAACTCCGACTTGTAATTCAGTTCAAGGACTTGTAACTCACCTCAAAAGTGCTATTTACAACTCTCTGAACCCATTTACAACTCGGACTTGTGATTTAGTTCAAACACTTGTAACGACCGAGTTACAACTCTCTGAACCTAATTACAACTCCGAGTTGTAATTCAGTTCAAGGACTTGTAACTCACCTCAAAAGTGCTATTTACAACTCTCTGAACCCATTTACAACTCGGACTTGTAATTTAGTTCAAACACTTGTAACGACCGAGTTACAACTCTCTGAACCTAATTACAACTCCGACTTGTAATTCAGTTCAAGGACTTGTACTCACCTCAAAAGTGCTATTTACAACTCTCTGAACCCATTTACAACTCGGACTTGTGATTTAGTTCAAACACTTGTAACGACCGAGTTACAACTCTCTGAACCTAATTACAACTCCGAGTTGTAATTCAGTTTCAAGGACTTGTAACTCACCTCAAAAGTGCTATTTACAACTCTCTGAACCCATTTACAACTCGGACTTGTGATTTAGTTCAAACACTTGTAACGACCGAGTTACAACTCTCTGAACCTAATTACAACTCCGAGTTGTAATTCAGTTCAAGGACTTGTAACTCACCTCAAAAGTGCTATTTACAACTCTCTGAACCCATTTACAACTCGGACTTGTCATTTAGTTCAAACACTTGTAACGACCGAGTTACAACTCTCTGAACCTAATTACAACTCCAACTTGTAATTCAGTTCAAGGACTTGTAACTCACCTCAAAAGTGCTATTTACAACTCTCTGAACCCATTTACAACTCGGACTTGTGATTTAGTTCAAACACTTGTAACGACCGAGTTACAACTCTCTGAACCTAATTACAACTCCGAGTTGTAATTCAGTTCAAGGACTTGTAACTGACCTCAAAAGTGCTATTTACAACTCTCTGAACCCATTTACAACTCGGACTTGTAATTTAGTTCAAACACTTGTAACGACCGAGTTACAACTCTCTGAACCTAATTACAACTCCGAGTTGTAATTCAGTTCAAGGACTTGTAACTCACCTCAAAAGTGCTATTTACAACTCTCTGAACCCATTTACAACTCGGACTTGTAATTTAGTTCAAACACTTGTAACGACCGAGTTACAACTCTCTGAACCTAATTACAACTCCGAATTGTAATTCAGTTCAAGGACTTGTAACTCACCTCAAAAGTGCTATTTACAACTCTCTGAACCCATTTACAACTCGGACTTGTAATTTAGTTCAAACACTTGTAACGCAGACAACATATATGACTTGCTTTGTTGTAACCACCTATGGTGTAAGCTTTTCGTAATTCAGTTCCTCCCAATTTTGTCACAAATAGAAGAGCTTCATACCGTATTTCTTTCTGGACCTTCACGAATGACTCAGGCGTGAAAACAGAAGCACAGAATTCCTCAATCTTCTTAAGGACAGTCGTTGTTGCTGGTAAGGAGTGTTTGCTATTGTAATCAGCCCGGAACGCGCTATGACGCATCGTCCTCAATGCTCGACTTACTTGTTTTACTAGGACGTATAACTTGTGCTTACGCTGAACATACATCTTCAATCTGCCATGCAACCCTTCACATCGCTGGGTGCTACGAAGCTCACCCCAGAAATGACCTCGTAGGTATGCCTCAGCCCAAAGGTGTCGAGTGTTGTACGTCGACTTAATCCACTCATTCTCCTTAAGTTGATGCCTCTCAACCACAGCATGCCACAATGCCTCGAAATCATTGACTGAAATGTTTGAAAACATACACTTCTTAAAATCAGACAGGAAACTTGTATTATGAATGTTGGCCATTGCATTTCTCTCTAAGTGCCATGCGCATAATCGATGCCTAGTCTGTGGAAGAACGGCACGTATAGCATTTGCAATGGCTTTATCTCCATCTGTGACAATTGATTTCGGATGGTTGCCCTGCATAGCTTCGAGAAACGTCTCCATAAACCATATGTACGCTTCAGTGCTTTCCTCCTCTAGCAATGCAATCCCCAGAATAACAGTCTGGTGATGGTGGTTGACACCCACAACAACAATCAACGGCATGTTGTAAGCATTGGTCTTGTACGTTGAGTCCATTGCAATGACATCGCCAAAACATGCATAATCCAACTTACTATCAGAGTCCGCCCAAAACAATCGGGCTAGCCGACCATCAACTACATGAGTCTTGTAGAAAAGGCCAACATCTGTATCCCTCTTACCCACTAGGTAAGCAATAGCAGTTTCTGCATCCCCATCTCGTATGACTTCCCTACTTTCACCATTGATGAAGTTATATATATCAGTAGTAGAGAAGCCAACATTTCCAAAGCCCCCAGCTCGCTCGGCTAAAAATTGCATGATGTCACATACTCTCATTCCTGATGAATGCATCGTACGAATTTCGGCCATGGTGTGTTGAGGAATGTCGGAGTTACTACGCAAGAAGCAGACTTCATCTGTACTAGCCAAGTCATGATTATGCTCTAATATCACTTGTCTAACAACCCATGTATCCCCAGTCAATCCTACACGGAACATGGCCGGACATCCTACCCTAGTAATGGGTCTCTTCCCTCGTTTATGGTCCTGCCGTTCTAAGTACTCTGTCCTACGAAACCCTTGTCTACTGCATACTAACTTCAACATTGTTTCTGTGCCGTTACGATTTCGTTGAATGTCATGCCGCCGAATGCTAAAACCATTTGCATGAGCGAATTTCTTGTAGAAGTCCTCCACTTCTAACAATGAGCCAAACACCATTTTATATATATCTTCATATTCTAATTGACTATACGGTCGATCATTACCTTCTATGATATCTGTGACAAGTTCAAAATAGTATGATCAACAAATATGACTGTTATACAGGATAAATACAATATAGAATACCATTCGTACTATATATCTATAGAATTTCATTTCCAGAAATACTGTGCCACGACTCCCATGTACGATGGCCATGACACGGTCAACAGAAAAACTTTTACTATCTTCTGCTAGCCAACTGGTACAAGCATTGCTTAGTGGTGTATGATCGATATCATATTGTAATAGTTGAAGAGTCCATTGCTTAGGCTACTGAATGAAGACATGATAATGTTATACCTTCAACAGCCTTCACTTGCTCACCCATGACATGGAGAGGATTGACTTCCCTTTCTTCTTCTTCAGCAGCAGCCTTCTTCTTTAGCAATAGGCTTCTTCTGCAGCATAACGTCATTTATCTTGTACATTCCTTGACTTGTAGGTTGGTTTATGGAAGAAGCATTAATTCCACCCAACCAACAGTTTTATGTATGATGTGACTAAAACAACTACTACATTGAAGGAGAGGGAGAGGGTGGTTTTTAATAAGTTACTTAATGATTTTTGCATTCAAAGCACAGAACCAATGTTCTCATGTGTTTTTCAGAAAATATAAATGGCAATAATGAATGTGCTTTGGCACGCACAATACGGCGCTGCAGCACCATATGTTCGGTCTTCTTTAACCCATGTAATGCCTTTGCACGTGATTGATGCAGCCGCTGCCACCTATAATGGTCATTTAAATTGACAAAAACATTGGTGGTTTTTAATAAGTTGCTTAATGGTTTTTCATTCAAAACAGAGAAGCAATATTCTGATGTGTTGGCCACGAAATATGAATGCCAATAATGAATGTGCTTTGGCACGCACATTACGGCGCTGCAGCACTACATGTTCGGTCTTCTTCACCCCATGTAATGCCTTTGCACGTCATTCATGCCGCCGCTGCCACCAATAATGGTCATTTAAATTGAAAAAACATTGGTGGTTTTTTATAAGTTGCTTAATGGTTTTTTATTCAAAGCTAACAACCAATGTTCTGATGTGTTGTCCACGGAATATGATTGGCAATAATGAATGTGCTTTGGCACACACATTACGCCGCTGTAGCATCACATGTTCAGTCTTCTTCATCCTATATTATGCCTTTGCACGTGATTTATGCCTCCGGTGCCCCGTACAATGCTCATTTAAATTGACACAAATATTGGTGCCTTGTTGCACAAGGTTGGGAGGTATAATACTTGTATCATGAGCCCCTATAGAACCACGTACTGTGCATCTCATGTTTTCAATCGACATATAGTCAAAATTTTCCCGACCTCTTCATGATCTATTTACCTACGCTCACCGTAGCCTGATATGATGATTGGACCTCAACATCATTTTAATAAAAAACCACGGCTGCCATGATGTGAGAAATGACACATTTGCTAACTATTCATGAAGCTCGCTGCCACGAAAACATTACGTTCGTCAATATCATACCAAAATTAGCATTTAACATGTACAGCACAAACCTTAGTCATCATCCCAATCCCAAACATAATTAAACATGATTGAATGACACAATCCTTATACACATGAAAATGAAAATTCCAAGCCATCATCAATACGTCCCTCAGAATATGATATAAGATTATGACTCGAACATACCGTTCAATTAATTACTTGTTTAACTACCATAGTAATAGTCTCACTCTTATAAATATAGTGATTTGAGCTTCATGCCAATTGTAGTCAAATTTTCGGGCCATGACCAAAACCCTACTTGCACAACCTTAAACAAACCTCAAAAATGAATTGTAAAGTTCAACCTTTTCATTAAATTTAACAACGGAGTAAACATAAATGTATAAATTACGGATTCATATAATACATCATCCGAACGTACACATCAAAGTACAATGTCATCCATTGACTGTCATCACTACTTAATACAAAGCCATTGTCATAATGCAATCCAAAACCAACACCACCAACATTTTAAATGAATAGTAAACTTGCCAATTCAAACACTAGTCCTCGCATAACTTTCTTTGGGGAAACGGTTGCGACATTTGCTGCATTTGCCTCCTTTCATAACATCTTCAAGAGTTGCATTTCCCTTCCACATAAGTCAATTTCCTATGTGCTCAAGCAGACCAACATGATATGTAACATGTACGAACAATACAGTATTTGCATCAAAAACATCCTATGCTAAAACCAACCAACAAATGACTCCCATTATGATTAATATATACTTAACTCACCAAGCACAGACAAAATCCAACTAATCCAACGATAGAAAGTAAGACAAAGAGAGAGCCATTTTTACCCCCAAAATAAGGAAACTGCTTACCGAAGATTTAGGTCAAACATTGGATGGTTGAGATTTCTCCTGAACATCCAACGGTGAAGTGCCACGGATTAGTACCGCCACGGTTTCATCAAATTTCCTTAAAAACCTAATCCAATAAGTCAATAAGTAAAAATTTCATTAACAAAATCATATATGTTTGAACCAATTCACTTTAACCATCTACTTGCTCCAACCAAAATCAATCACACTATAAGAAAGTCATAATTAGCAAAGTAAGTGCAGAAAATTCAGAAAATAGGATTGAAGTTAACAAAGTAATATGCAGAATATTCTCAAAATAGGATTGAAGTGTTCAAATTTTCGTCAGACCATCCTCTCTACATAGAGTTCATGTAATGTTGTATATCTATGTCCGACAAAAATTTCAATGGCGATTACAGATAAGTTGTTTACGATTCACATTTTCGTCACTCAAATTGAAACAGAGCATTATGGAGAAATTTAACATTCCACCATACATCTTATTATTTAAGCAATGGAGATCCTATCTTACATAGCCTTAGAGCAAAAAGATCAATAGATATCATTTGGAATAATGATCACATTTGCGTGGTAGGAGGAGCTTTACACCTTCAACTTTTGGGGATCCTCCCAGTTCCCAACAGTTCATAAAATTACTCATCACTTGAGTACAATTACATTACTCAAAAATAGTTTGACTTGATTTTCTAAAAGTTTGCTTTTTTTTTGGAAGAAACCTCACCAATTCATGCAAAACAAGTCAATTAGGGAATGTCATTTGAGTGATTAACCAAATCCTATGATAATGATGAATAAATACTATGCAATTTGGCTTCTACAAAGTTAACCAATTAGTCTACTTATACCACATGCAAATGAAATGGGTTTCACTGCTTATAAACTTTTATAGGTATACATTTCAATACAGAAAGAACTAAAAGGTTGCTAAAATATCCTACTATGCTATTTCTTTGGCCCGACTATGGTTGATGACTGCAACGCAGAGTTAATAATAGAAAGAAGCTGAACAGAATTACAAGATTTACCATCCTTTCCCACTCGTATGCTATGTTACACCTTGAGAACAATCGATTTGAAGTACATAAACGGAAGTACACTGACCTTTGCTGTCAACATTTGCCACGATGACTCCTTCATTCTCAATGATTGCATGAACCTTTAGGAGGATATGATGATTGATCTAACCAAGGTCATTGGATCAAAAAACCTTCAAGAATCAAACCAATCTTCGCTCAAGTCGAAAACCCTAGCTGAGGGTCAAAGAGAACAGGTTTAACAGCAACGACACATGTTTCGACAGAAACAAAAGAAGATATGCCAACCGGATGCAAAAAGAGAGACATTTTCACTGGGAAAAAATGCAAACTGGCAATCGAATCGCAACGATAGATATTGGACGGTTCAAATTTGCACAATAAAGCCAAATGTGGGAAGGCTCAAAGGTATGCCACTTTAAAGGTTTTATAAAATTTTCCCATAGAAAACAAAACTATTCAATTTTCAATTAATAATCGACCAAAAGTCATGCACAGCGAATTCATGAAAGGATCGCTTCATGATATAGGATACAATCTCACAAATTTCAACAAAGAAAAGCCATCCACAAAAAAAAAATAAATAAATAACAGCGCTAACATCCTTTCCCTTTAAATTATAGGATCTTCAAAGTACCTACATTTTCCAAATCAACCTTCACCTTACTCACCAATGTGGCACTACCTTCTCTGTCAAGCTGTTGATAGATGGGGACTTCAGAGTGCCACAAATTGCTAGAGGTCAGCCAAAGCCTCTATTTACGACTGAGGTGGAATGACCGGTGTTCACAAAACTAGCACACCTCTCACCAAGCAAAGGAAACCTGGTATACAAAATATGTTTTAAAATAATGAATGAAAATTTCTTGGATATTTTGATCGTATAATTGATGAAACTCTTAATGGGAAAAAAATGACACAAGAAAAGGAACCTATAGAAAGTACAAACTACCATATGCCAAGAAAGAATCCTGAAGTATAATTTAGATGAATATCTTCTAAGAAGAGAATTACTGTGGAAGCAAAAACTAAGAGAACCATGGCTAAAAGAGGGAGTTAGGAATTGAAGATTTGTTAAATTTATCTACCATAATAAATAAAGGGAATACTCATATCCAACCTATCAAAATTTACAATAGTCAATGGTCCGATTATAACCCATGGTTCATCAATATCATCAGCTAAGATGTTCAATTCATTCATAAAAACATATTTGAATTGATAACAAGGAGGCAGGACGCCAATAGATGCATGACAGGAGCCATGAACATGGCAGCAAAGGGTGACTAATTTTGACATGTAATATGTGGGTTGTAATCTACCATACTTATGTGTGTTTCTCATTTCATAGAAGACAAGGCTTTCCCGCGACCTTATTAACACAGTTACAATTTATTTTCGTAAGCTTATCCTTTTGACTAAAGCTAATTTCCTCAATATTGAGATCAATCTTAACAGTATTTCTTGTACTAAGCCTTAAATCTCGAAAAATTAAGATGAGATCAACGTCATTTAAAATCACCAGAATAGCCGCAAAGGCAAATCAATTTCCAGAAAAATATTTACCAGAGAAGCACCAATTGCACCTATAAGTTCAAGACAAGAGAGATATGTGTACCTTCCATCGCTTCATGCAATCAAAGCTTGAAATAACCTCTTTCACATCTAGATGTCTCGACCCTGATGTGCTGGAAAGTAGGAGAGGAAAACTTCCTGTGCCGATCACAAAATGAAATGTTGTCACCAAGGGAAAAGTATCGGCTCCAACGAGAGACATACGAATAAGCAATCAACAGAAAATCATTACAGCACATCAGGGTCGAGACATTGACATATAATAGTATAAATAGTATAAATAGATACATGATTTAGAGGTTCTTGGGAAAAATTTATAAACCATTACATAAATCACATATTTGATTTACTTCTTATTAATAATCGTATTTAACATCCGATAAAATGTCTACCTACTTTCTCAACTTTTCTTATACAAAATTCTACATCTATCCGGATACTTTAGGATCCTTAATTTCCAAGAAAATTCAGACAAAAGAGCAAACAGGACAAATTCTTCGGTTTTCAGCTGAAGATTGCATTTTTCAAAGAATGGAAACTGAATAAAGATTAGAAGGTGTAACAGATGATCAGGTGACTTCAGCTTGGAGAATAAGTCACATGGATGAACGGGTTTTAAGTACAAAAGTGAGACCCACCAGCCATGGATGAGAATGTGTTTTTAGGAGGGAAGATTATAGAAATGCTCAAGTTAAATCTCCGATACCATAACAGGAACAATTGAGAATAATCGTCACTTCATTATGTGCAGTAGGTTCACTGCTCATAATATGGTGATTCTACAATAAATACACATGCGGAAAATTACACTATCTACCAAGTAACACAAGCTTGCACATAATGATTATAACTGCCATGCATGAGAGGATTATGTCTGCCCATTACGAAGAAATACGACTAATGCGATAAAACAATAGACGCAACCTAAGCATATTTTGTTCCAGTATAGATGGCAAGTTCCACAAGTTGGTCGAAAGATGAGAGAATAGTCTCAGAAGCCATGTGTAACAAATTACATTTCATTGAAGAAACCAACTGAAGACGCTCTCCTAACACGTTAATGGCTCATCATTGAGGTTAGGAGGTTAGGATACAATCAGAAATGTCAAAAGAAACAAGGTTGCTGAAAGTGCATCTTTCTTAACCTCCTTCAGACGAAACAGACAAAATGCAGCCATTAATGGAGCAACAACAAAAGGGAGTTAGGAAAAATTTTACAAGACAAACACAAAGAAGCCGCAGGAATCTACAGGATCAGGCCAAAAAAAGCCAGATAAATAAAGTACCTGGTTCAACAGCCTTGGCCATCCTGGGGAACTCCTTTTTCATCACAGAATTGTGAAGAAAGGCTGTGGGTTTGCTCTGCTTCTTGGTCTTGGTGGTGGCGAGTAACACGGCATGCTCCTTTCCCTCTGCTTCAATGGTGATCGTCTTATGGTTTGCCAAGCCTGAAAATCACAATAATAAGACCTTTACTAATGAGGATTGAATACCAACCAACAAACTACTACTTTTCTAAAAGCACAAGGGAAAAGATTTCCCAGCATTTCCATCAGAAAGAAACTTCTTCCTGGAACAACCAGCTCATGAATCAAAGATTCAACGGCAAATTCTCCTCTCCACACCGAACTTCATTTCCATCAGCTCAGAGAGATGACTGATCTCACACAGGAAAACACAAATCCACAACCAGGAAATATTGCAGGGAACATAATTCCGAAGGCAAACAGCCAACACATACTCATTCTACCTCTCTTCTACAAAAACATTCCAACCCATATAAACTAATATCAATAAGAGGGAGGTCAAAACAAAAAAGATTTTTACGCCATTGAGAAATCCCCCTTTTTTTCATTTGGGAAAAAATTAATCAAATCATACCGGAGTGCTTGTACGAGCTGAGGTTGTAGAGATTGTTAGGCTCCTTGCTCAACTGAACGCTAGCAGTTCCTCTACCGAACTCCTTCACCAGGAAACAGTTGTTCTTCTTCAAAATCTCCCAGATCAATCTCTGCACCTGTCTTCTTTCTCCTTCACCTGCACCTGACATCAACAGAAAGGCGGCTTCAGATATCATGAATTAAGGATCGGCCATGAACGAGAGTCGGATCAGCTTACGTCGGCTAGGTTCTGGTCTGGGAGGGACGCCGGCGACTGAGAGACAAGCAGAGGTTTTTGAAATCGAAAACCCTAGGTATACAGAACAGGTTTGAGCGAGGAGAAGGGGGTCTCCCAGATCAATCTCTGCACCTGTCTTCTTTCTCCTTCACCTGCACGTGACATCAACAGAATGGCGGCTTCAGATATCATGAATCAAGGATCGACGATGAACGACAGTCGGATCAGCTTACGTCGGCTACGTTCTGGTCTGGGAGGGACGCCGGCGACTGGGAGACAAGCAGAAGTTTTTGAAATCGACCCTAGGCATACAGAACAGGTTTCAGCGAGGAGAAGGGGGATTGAGGAAAGAGCTTTGACAGCTTTCAGCGATGAAGGGGGGAAAAGAGAATGGAAACTGGCAACCGGTATAGGAGGTCAACTAATGGAGGGCTCAGATTTGCCCGACAAATCCAACGGTGGAAAACCAGGTAAGGTATGGTACCTTACCGGTTTGGTAAAATTTTCCTAGTCGAACAATCCACCCACAAACCGTTAGCCTACACAGCCCATTACGCTTCCAAGTCAGCACGGGAGAGTGGCGAATCTCAGCCATCATAATTCCTAAAGTACCCTCAGGAACAGATCCGAACCGAGCGTCCACGTGGCGGATTAAGATCCGACCTGTTCAACGCTCAGTCGGATGCGAAGTTCTGTCCGGGGAGAGAGAGAAGCTCAGAGTCTGAGGAGTGGAGTGTGAGAGTCGGAGCTAAGGACTTCTACACCTTGAGCTGAGTGAGTGAAAGCCTTCCATTCATCTGCGTAAGTCATCTCCTTCCCAGTCATCTGCACCTCAATATATTTGCTTGCTTCGAGCTCGTATGGCAGCACGAAGCTATCTCTTTCTGCGTTGTTTGTGCTGCTGCTGGCTTCCCCCTGATAGGGTTTTAGTTTCGAAAATGTAAAGTGGCTGAATTTCGGACGGAAAGCTCAAATTCTGGGCCCCCGCTGCTAACTGCTTCGAAGTGTTCAGTTGACGATTGAGTATTGTTTGGGAAATGGAAATGACGAGCTTTGCTTTTTTACGTTTTGTGCTATGCAATTGGGCTGTCCGGGGCTTTTAAGTTTATCAAGAAATGAACTTTTTTTTTGTGAAATGGAGCTTCAGTTGCGCAAGAGATTTGGTTTTTCTTGCTTTAGTAGCAAGAAGCTTCTTGGCCTCTCGGTTTCATTGAATCCACCTCTTCATGTCAAGTTGTTAAGTCTCACCCTTGCTTGCGTATAAAACTTCTTGGACTCTTTATTGATCTTCTCATGAAGATGGTCCTTTGCAATATGCTCTGATGTTGGTAAGTTTTTAATGTATCCAAAAATTCATAGAGGTTGAGTGTAATTTTAGTTCTCAGGGTTTTCCTGAATTTTATAACTTTAGAGTGTTGTTTGAATATTTTCTCATGTGTTTGAATTGACTGAAGCTTTGTTTGATGCAAATGACTGCTCCTTGCTTTTAGGTCTTAGCATTTTTGGTGAGAGCGGTTGTTCGTTACAATAAATTTTCTTTAATTTCTTCAATAATGCCTAAGGAGAATTCAGTTGTCGAAGTTGCTGAGACGGAGGCACCAGTTGCCAATGGAGGCATTCCTCATAAAGCCAGTGAACCCATGACTGAACAGAAAGACAAGGAAAGCAATGGAGTTGATAGAATGGAAGTAGATGCTAATGATGAAGAGAGAGCTGATCCTGAGAAAGTGGATGTGGAGGCAAAAGTAGACAAGGAAGAGAAAGAGGAAAAATCTAAGGGTGCTTCTGAGCAAGAGGATAATAAGGGTAACAAAGAAGAAAAAGAAGAGGATGCATCTAAAATGCATCTAAAAGTGCGCCTATGGATTTAGACAAGGAAGACAAAGAAAAGGAAGAACCTAAAAAGGCAGAAGTTGAAGCATTACGTGTTTCGGATATGGGAGAGGATAAGAATAAAGAGCACGATGAAACTGAAGAAATTAAGAAAACTGAGGAGGAGGTTGACAGGGCAGATGAAGAATTAGAAAAGGCAGATGAGAGCAAAGAGATGAATGAAGAACATAAAGTTGAACAGGAAATAGAAAAGGAGGATGAGGAGATGGCTGAAAAGAGTAATGAGATGAAAGATGAAGAACACAAGACTGAAGAGAAAGAAGAAGATGAGGGTGTTAAAGAGAAGGCTGATGAGTGTAGTGAAGAGAAGGCTGAAGCGATCAAGGAAGAGAAGGTTGATGAGGGTGGTGAAGAGAAGACCGAAGAGATCAAAGAAGAGAAGGCTGATGAAGACAATTCTAAAGAAAATACAGAGGAGGGAGTGTCAAAGAAAAGTAGATCAAGGAGGACTCCTGGTGGTAAAATTAAAGAGAAGGAATTGAAGCAGGAGGTAGAGCAGAGGACTCCACTAACTGAACGCCCTGTACGTGAGCGAAAATCTGTAGAAAGGCTGGTAGCGATTATTGACAAGGATGCCAACAAGGAGATTCATATAGAAAAGGTGCTCGAATTACTTGAATCCCCTCTATGCTCATATTTGTGCTGTATTTTGTTAGTAGTACAATGGAAGGTTGCATCTGATTGGTTTCCAATTTTTGTTGTGATGGTAGGGGCCTGGCACGCCACTGAAGGATATACCTAATGGTATTGTTTTTACCTTCATTTGCTATGTCATCCATTGCATTGCCATCTGCCTTATGAGCTAGCCTGCGCATTATTTTTATGATATACTTATAGACGTCCATTTATTTACATTAACCAATGCATTTATGTATATTATGACTGGTAGCTTCTGTTAATGTTTTGTTTGGCGGCTGCTCTACTGGTTTGTCTGGTGTCTTGTCTTGCTTTGGCTGGTCATTAATTGGCAAACATTTCTTTATCATTAAAAACAATTATGGGAAGAATTTATGGGACTAGATAGATTGGTTACATCTTGCTATCCTTTATTTCTGTTGAAGTTGATCTTTGTGCTAATTTGTGTCTATATTATAAGACTAACATTGGGAAGTATGTTAGTTTTCTGCCTGCTTCTGATTTAGTATTCTAAGCAGTCATTGCTTATCAAAGTTAGTATGCAATGCATAGATATGTTGAATGTGGCTTATTTGGCAATGGAGTATTTTATTACTCGTATAGAAAAAAAGCCTTAAATTCCAGAGTTTATGAACTTTCTGTAGAACAGTCAGCTGTTGCATCATTCTTTTGTGTTTCACAATAATAAATTCTTAGCTTGCAATTCTTTTGACCTGAGGGAGTGGATTTTACTATGTGGTGTGTTGTAATTTTATCTGATATCGAGCTCTTGCCTCTCAGCCGTATGGTCTTTGTGTTACAGATCTTGTACACATGCTCACTGTATTACTTCAAATCATCCCTGTTTTTACATGTAAAAATTAAATTGATCTTTGTAAGTTTCATGCATGTTCTGTTCCAGTGGCCCATAAATTGGCAAGGAGGAAGCCTGATGACACCTTCAAACTGCTCCACGGTATCCTTTTTGGAAGGAGAGGGAAGGTAAAAAGCATCCCAACTTGAGATTGTTTTGGTGGCTTATTTTTTCCCATCTTAGCTCATGGTTTAGGTTAGAACTCGCTGCCCTGTTTGAGAATTCTTTGATATGGAATTTTCAGATTCCATGTGACCTGTTGTGGTTTTGCAGGCATTTCAGATCAAGGGTAACTTATCCAGGTTTTCTGGTTTTGTGTGGCATGATAATGAGGTAACTAGGTTCCTTGAAGAGATTTTTTAACCCTCTGTGTGTTATGCTTACTTGTTCAATCTTTTATGAATTCCTTGAAAAATTGATCATGCATGTATTAGTGCTTTCGAAATTATTTATCAGGAAATTTATTTATCCAAACTGAGATTCAATGATTAAGCTTGGGAGTGTGTCATTACCTCCTATATTCTTGACTTTTGCAGGACAAACAAAGGAATAAAGTTAAGGAAATGTTTGACAGGTGTACTAAAGAAAAGTTACTCGAAGTATGTGATATACTTGACATACCTATTTCCAAGGCTACAATAAAGAAGGTTTGTCAGCTCAGCAGTGTTGCTGCTGTATGTGTGATTTTCCGAGGCGATTATCTTTTACTTTTCTTCATTACTTCTAGTTTTTCCAGTCCTGGAAGTCCCTCAATAAGTATTGCTGCTTTTATGTCTTTAATTTTTCTCAGCAGTAGTTTCATTTTGATTCTCTTTCACTAACTATGGCTCATTTAATGTGGAAGGGATGCTCTGCTCCAAATATCGATTCCACTATACACTCACTTCCATAATTTTACAGCTTGTTTGTGCAATTATATATAGTAATTCTTGAAGTGGTTATTCTACTTTTGTCTTCTTTTAGGAGGATATTGTTGAGAAGCTTATAGACTTTTTGGTTGCCCCCCATGCTACAACTACTGCGCTACTTGCTGAAAAAGAGCTACTGTGCCAGTATTTGAGTCAGTCGGTTCTTTCCTTCAACGTTCTTCTTCTGACGTGCTAATCTGTTTTGAGTATAGACAGATAAGGGCCAGAAGCGAAAGAGGGGAATGAAAAGGAGTTCATCAACATTGAGGAGTGGATCTTCAAATCGAGCAGCAAAGGTGCCCTAAGACAGAATTTGTGGACCTTTTGAAGGCTCTATGGTGAAAGGAATTTGAGTAGTTAGTCTTTGCTTTTTTCTTAGAAGTGTCAGTCTTTACTTGGTTGGTAACAATATATTTTATATTAGCAGTGTGGTAAACTACCTTCAGTTGAAAATTGATCGCTGAACGTATACCAAAACCTTCTTTATACTAAACAAGAAGCCAAAATGGGAAAAGAAGAGATGCAAGAACATGAGGTAGATTCAGAAACATCTCCGTGCCCAATGAGCGATGAACATTATGTAGATGAAGTTGTTCGCTTTTCCTACATTTTGTTCAATAAATCACGGGGTGTTGATATCTGCTCTGTTATATATTTATATATATATATATATATATATGTGTTAAATTATGTTGGCCCTTGTGTCATGATCTATTTGCATTTTGAAACAGAAACTTCAGTATTTGGATAGTTCTTGCATTGATTGGATGTCCCATAGAGTTTTGCTGAAGGTTGTGAATTGTCCATATCAAAGGTTTTTCTCTCTTCAGCTAAATAGAAAATGGAATCAAGTTGGAACTTTCTGGGAGACAAACCTCTTTCTATAATCTTCATTTTGCTAACTTTCAGGTTCTTTATTTTCAAATTGCATTCTGCATATGCCTGTGCTTCTCTCATTTTTTTCATGGACACAACTATATGCAGAATCTAGCAAAGGTTGGGGATGCTTCCAAGGGAGGGAGAAAAAAGACCAGCTCTGATTCTGATGAGGATTCTGAAGATGAGAAAGAAGAAGAGGAGCATGAGACTGATCATGAGAAAAGTGAAAATGGTGCTCCTGAAGAGTCTGATCATGAGATGCATGATCGATCTGAAAGCGAGGAAGAAAGTAGATCTGAGGATGAATTGGATGAAGATGCAAGTAAGAAAAAGAAACAGAGGTTGTCCAGCAAAAAGCAATCTTCTGGAAAGGATAAGAGCAAGAAAATCGAGGAATCAGAGAAGTCTAGCCCACCACCTAAAATGACAAAGAGATCATCATCATCAAAACGCTTGAAGGTCGATGATGATAGTGAAGCAACTCCAACTACAAGGAAGAAAAATGAGTCAGCGTCCAAGAAGTCCTCAACTCCAGCGAAGTCCGATTCGAAGGAGAAATCTGGTAAAATGTCAAATATTCTTATCTACTTCCTGGGAAGCTATTTTGAGTCTTGTACTCTATTCTGATAACTTTCTGCTTGCTGCTGCAACCTAAAGTCCGTCAAGCTTTCTATTATGATTTAAGGCATCTTTCCTCCTCCGAAATACAAGCTTAGGCAAATTGTGTTTTGCTTAGATCTTCTTATTGCACATATTAGAAGTCTACTTTGCACTTGTACCAGGTAGAAAGGCTGCAAAAGGGAGAGACAAGGCAAAGCACAAGAAAGTAGGTCCATCCAATGATGAGCTAAGAGATGCAATCTGTGAAATCCTTAAAGAGGTCGACTTTAATACGGTGTGGTTCTTATAACTGAACAGTTTCTTTTGTTGATCATATATGTTAAATTCTGACTGGGGCTGCGCATTTTTACATTGCAGGATTGCACTAGCACTTGAATGATGGAGCCTCTTTAAATATATTTTTTGACACTTCTACATCATCGGCATCCCTTTCAGTCTAAAGATGTGGTTACCCCTTAGTCAGCCAACTCGGTTCAATCTGAATTAGCCGAGAGTTACTGGGCTTATGGATAGGATACAGTGCATCAGGGAATGTGCTTGTTCTGATTGGATACAATACAGTGAAGATCCTGTTGAGTGCCTAATGCAATTTCTGTTCCACTTCGCAGCCAAACAGTTTGATGCAGATCTCACCCCTAGAAAGTCAGCAATAAAGCTTATGATACAGGAAGAACTCGCGAAGCTTGCTGACGAGGCCAATGACGATGAAGAAGATGCAAATGGGGGTGCCAGCAAAGATGAGATGGCCAACAATGGCACGGAGGTGAAAGCTTGAAGGTGGTAAGTCTTCTGGAAGAACCTCTTCTGCCCACTGTACCAGTTTAGTCTTGTTATTACTCAGTGGAGTCCCTTAAATGAGCTGGGAGAACTAACCCCTTTTTCCTGCGTTGGATCAAATAGGGAGGGATTTTATCTATTTAACAACCATGTTAGCTGTGATCAATTAGCTCTAATATCCCGGGATTCCTCTGCGAACATTGTGCCTCAGTTTGTGAAATGAACTGTGTAGAGATTCGTTGTTCTCATCTTCCCCGTATTTGATGCATCTTGGTTCGTGCTATGTTATGTCTCTCTATGCCAACTTGAATCGCATGTGCACGCACTGTGTGAGATGTCTTCACATTTTGTCCGATTTTAAATTTTTACATCTATGTTGTACCTAAGGGAATCTTATAAATGTAAGATGTCGTTGTTCCCTCTGAGCCGGGAAGTAGGACAAGAGTGCAAAAATTAAGAATTCATGTCGGTAAATTTTATGGGTCTATGATAGGGACAGCTTTGATCAACGTCTAATGATGCGAAATTAGACATAAAGAAATTCACGTGTGAATGAACAAAAAGCACTATCGATGGGCTAAAATGAATCCTGGTGGGAAAGTGGTGAGCCACGTAGGCTTTGACCAGTGTCTGTCCATGTGACTATGAAAATGAGTGGAAAGAGTCAAGTCATACACCCGCTTTTGCTTTCTTCATGTCTAAGGTTTGGCCTCAGGAAAAGCTCATAGGGTCATACGAGTCTGGTTATTGTTCGATTATTTTAACCATGGTAAAAATTCTTAGGTTATAAGTTTAAATGTAAGATTATTATATTTGATTTAATAAAATCAAATAATTTAATGAAATAGAGAGTGAGATCAAATAATTTGAAAAAAATTTTTACCGGCCATTTTGGGCAATTTTAAGATCCACGAGCGAAAGTGCCCTGAGCACTAATCCGACTAGCCACGTGGCAAATTCCGAATGAACGGCCTGGATCACTCCACCTCCCAACCAATCGGATTTGCTCAACGCCCCTCCTGTGTGCCCAAATATTAAAACTTATCGACAAGCAACGGTCCGCATTCTTCCACGTGTTCATCCATTCGTCGTTATTTACTACTCGCGATCCAACGGACCCAGCTCACTCCCCACTCTCCACTCTGTACGACCTCCTCGCTTTCCTCCTGGCTCCTCCTCCTCCTCCCGGCGCCCTCTATTGCCGCCGCCGCCGCCGGCGGCCGACGCTCTCTGCTTTCTCGTGTCTCAATTGATTCTAGATCCTCAACGACACCTCTTTCTATTCACAGACACTTCTGCTGGAAATAGTACGCCGTCGAGTTCAACTGAACAGCTCCGAAATCTTAGAATTACTCTCAATCGGGAAGGTTTATCAGGACTGCCTTGTTCGGTCCATATCCGCTCCAAATCGTCGGAATCTTCCATACCTACCACAGGCAGGCTAGAGCTCCGAGCAGAATCTGACGTGAATTTCAGACATTGTGCACCTGAAAAGCTCGAACCTCTGAAACTGTGACTAAGATGGGGGACTCGGACTCCGAGTCGCCGCCTCGAGGAAGCCGAGGGGCGGGGGACCTCTTGTCCCCGAGGGAACAGGACCGTTTTCTCCCTATAGCGAACGTGAGCAGGATCATGAAGAAGGCACTTCCCGCGAACGCGAAGATCTCAAAGGACGCGAAGGAGACGGTGCAGGAGTGCGTGTCAGAGTTCATCAGCTTCGTCACCGGCGAGGCCTCCGACAAGTGCCAGCGGGAGAAGAGGAAGACCATCAATGGGGACGACCTGCTGTGGGCCATGACGACGCTGGGCTTCGAGGACTACGTGGAGCCCCTCAAGGTCTACCTCCACCGGTTCAGGGAGCTCGAGGCGGAGAAGACGGTGCGCGACCGGGACGGCGGCGACGCGGAGAGTGTCGGCGGCGGTGCCGGGCCTTATGGTTCGATGATGATGATGGGCCAGGCACAACAGCAGCAGCAGCAGCATCAGGGACACGTGTACGGCTCAGGAGGGTTTCATAACCAGATGGGCCTCGGTGGGCCTGGTTCTGCATTGACTCGGCCCAGATAATTGATGCGGCCTTCCTCTCTTTGGGCCCACTTGAGCGTAATCATTAGAATGTTGGGCCCCACAGGGCCCAGCAGATGGAGTCAACTCATAGCCCATTAATTACATCACGTGGGTATGTCTAAGCTTTAGTCTGGTTGGTGTAAAAAGGAAAGCACATGTACAGATCTAATGAGCTGCTCCTGCCTAAGTTTCATCAGTCGATTCATGAAGTTCAGTGTAACTCGATGTACGAGTTCGATAGAAAACTGATAAAGATGCACGGCTGACTCAACGAGACTCCTGCTTTCTGACTCCCCCCTGACAGTTTCCATGATGAAACATTACACCCGGGAAACCGGTTAGCCTAACCGAGTTTGGTAATGTCCAGCAAATAGGCCATTAAATTTCCTTTGTTTCAACGGTAATGTGCATACAATGGTACACGAGTTTCCATGGGTAAAATGATTGAACGAGGTGAACATTGTTGCCATGAGAGGCTTTTAGGCCACCACCACCCGCTGCCACCACCACCAAGTAAAAGCTGCCGCCAAGCACTGCGGAGGAGCTGTTCACCGGTCAACCTCCACATGTCGCAGCTCATACTGCTAATTATGCATGGACCCCGTCCAACAGTTTTACCGATGATCCAGCTCATGAATGTGATCTTGAATGCAACATCACAGTGCAAGCCCATCAGCAGAGGATTAAATAAGCACAACCGTGCACAAGAATGACACCCACAAATCGAGAAATACTGGAAAAAGTTTGGAAGACCAGTAGACTTCACTTCGTATTGTAAGGGAAAATCAAGGCAAGTATCTTACAGAGATCAGAAGAACATGAAAGAGACGTCCAAACAGATAGGGAACGAACAAATACATCAGGAATTTGATCTACAATTGATTTTATCTAAAGAAGCTTCAAACAGGCCTTCCTAGGAAGAGCAAAAAAACAACCCTCTGCAGTCGGAGTTCAAGTTCCGACTCCACAGTTAACAATAAGATGTAACAGACATCCTCGGACCCCTCGGAACAGATACAAAATCCGAGAAGATACAAAGCTTACAAAACACCTAACTCAAGTGGCATGCTTTCCTACTATACATAAAACCTAACAATAATTGTCAGAGGCTAACAGCAACATCATCGAAACAAGTTAACAGAATACAAGGATGAGCTAGAGAAGGAAGAGGCTCGTAAGCTTTCCGCCCTTTTCCACACTATACCCTATTACAAAGGCACACAATTAAGTTATACATGAAAAAGAAAAAAAAAATCCCCAAATATAATTCATCCAAGAGTTGGTAGTTTCAAGCTACTACACGATTCACCACCACCATCAGTTCTCTAATCTCAAGCATTATGTCATCTAGAAGTAGTTTGGTTTCAAAAGGAAGTATTAATACTAGGAAATGGAAAAGCTCCAATTCTATATAGTCAAGGGAACACAGCGTGTTTTTCTCCTCCGCAGGCCCAGTGGTCTCTGTCTCCAAGTTTCGCGAAATGGCTTCAGTTTGCATCTTCACTATCATTGGCTGCAATAAACAACTGGGGCAATCAGAAATCTCAAATCAAGTCAGTACATCGAGGACAAGGAAATTGAGTTCCTGTGCTTTTCGAGTAAGAAGAGATGACAAAATTCTCCAGCCAAATCACACAGGACATTGCCGAGGAAAATGGAATAAAAGGATCTGACACACAAGCCAGTTTAACTTATGCTCCCAATAACCATGGACTTTTGTTTAATAGAAGGTAATTGTCTTCTAATGCCTTAATTTCCAATGTCACACTGTGCTTATACATCAGGAGCAATTCCCTGGTCATTCCTAGGCAACCATTCAAGCTTATCATTTCTTTTCTACAGTTCCCTGGCATCATAACATGCATCTATTAGAAATCAAGATGATAAATGCGACTCATGGAAATTGAAGATCCACCCAAGTCTAGTCAATACCTTGAACGGAAGAGAAACCATACCTTACTTTCTTCTTTTCTATTCCCTAAACCTGGGTTGCAAAATGTTCAGCATTTTGCTCGGCAAATGTATATCTTTCCATTTACCCTTGCTTTCGGATATCACATTTCAGTTATCAGCCTAACTATTGATAATTGTCCAAGCTTACCTTTGTCCGACTGTCAGTGTTGTTGCATTTTATTTACCCACTCAGTACTCTTTATTTGCAAATGCAATCAACTTAACTATGTAAAACCAGTTCACAGTATGGGGGAGAAAATTTAAAATCTGTAACGAGGCGCAGATCTGATTAGATGAAAAATGTATCAACACTAACAGCTGCAATGTCATAATAGTAGACAATCTAATAAAAAGAAGATAATTTATATATATAGACACAAATACTCGTAGGCTCATAGTCCAAAACAACAGAATTCAAATTCTAAATGGTGAAAATAGCAGTAATAACCACTTCAACAACAGATTAGAGAGCAATCACAGAAAAATCAGTTAGTGAGTCAGGTAAGGCTTTAAGATCCACAATTCAGGGCAGCGGGTCAAACTTCAAAGCAATTCTTTTTACACTAGCAAACCCAAATTTTATTCATAACACAAGTTAAGGACAAGATGAGAAGGAAAAGACCATGGTTTTAGGCACTTACTGATTCAGAAAGAAAAAATCATGCTTCTGAGCCACGGCAAGGCAGTAAAGATGCCAAGATGTGAAGCCAAAGTGCTGTTCAATGGATACAAATCCCATCAAAGCAACTGGCAGAGTATCTCAGTCACATTCCAAGTTGTTTCGGGACAAAATGAAAAGTAACAGTAGGTCACTCTGACGTAAGGCGTCGCCTTTTCCCATAATCAGCTTCCCTTGATTTTGAGCGATGATCATCCTCTTGGGACAACCTTGACTTGCTATGGGTCCTCGATGATCGTCCTCTCCCATAGTCATCATCATGCTCAGGATCATGGTCTCGGTACCGATGGTGATCAGAATATTTGTCCCTGTCCTCCCTGTGTCGCTCCCGTTCCCTATCTCTGTCTCGGTCACGATCACGGTCCCTCTCTCGCTCACGATCTCGATCACGAGATCGTTCCCTATCCCTATCATGAGCCCTGTCCCTCTCACGACCGCTATCTTTGTCATCACGATGCCTCCTCTCAGACCACTCACGATCATGACCCATCTCCCTCTCTCTAGGAGCATCTCTTTCATATGCCATTTCTCTATCATCATGGTACCTTCTATCAGAAGAACCGGACCAGTCTCTCTCTGCACCTCTGTCCTTTTCCTTCGAGGAATTTGGCCAACCACCTCTATCATGAGTCACCTCCCCATACTGATGCTCAGATGCAGCTTCCTCGCCATAACTGGACTCCCCTGCTCTACCACCACCATGATCATCGCCTCCCCATCCACCCATGTTATTGCCAGACCACATCCCCATGCTAGGCCCCTCGACTCCGGAACCGGGCATCATCCCCATTCCGTTCATGGGCATTCCTCTACCAAATACTGCAGGATTGACATGTGGAGCAACTCCAGGCAAACCGACACCCCCTACAGGTGGAAATGTGGGCATTAAACCGGAAAATGGAGGGGCTGGAGCACCAGGGAAGGCCCCATAACCACCTAGCCTCCCCATCGGGCCACCAAAAGCTGGGTCAAAACCCTGACCCATCATTGCTTGGGGATGCATCAGTGGTGGGGCTCCACCCATTCCTTGTCCGAATCCATTCCCAACATTACCCATTAGATCTCTTCCACCCATGCCAGTACCCCTGTTCCTCATGGGACCAATGGCACCCCGATTCCCCATACCCTGTGAATTACCTCTTCCCCAATTACCCCTCCCAAAACCTTGGTTATTATCTCCTCCCTGAAAGTTGCCCCCAGTGGCAATATTATTCCCACCAGTCTTAGGCCCCGCATCATTCAGCACTCTCCTCCCTTGACCAGCAACCGTGGACTGAGATGTCTGCTGGTTCCTATTCATTTGAGCCTCTCCCATCCTCTTAATGCTGTAAGGGGATGCGAAGGCCACAACACATGCCTTTCCATTAAACATGTGCCCGTTCATTCCCTCTTTACAGGCAGTTGCAGCTGAAGGATCAAAGAACTCAACCTGGCAGTAACCCTTGGATTTTCCACTAGCTTTCTCATCGAAAAACTTAACCTCCTTAACCTGCCCATACTTGCACAACTCAGCCTCCAACTCAGCATCAGTGGTCCACCAATGCAGATCCCCAACAAAAAGCATGGTTGTCCCGCCGCCTCCACTAGCAGCTCCAGAACTAGAGGCAGCAACAGTTACGGCACTACTACCACCAGCATTCACAATTCCATTTCCACCAGCAGGATTCATGTTCCTAATTCCACTTTGTGAGGGTAAACTATCATTTCCAATTCCTCCAGCAGGTCCAACATCTCCTGGATTGATACCAGCAATGCCATTTGGCTGCTGTCCGAACCCCTGAGGCCCACTGGGAATGCTATTATTTGCACTCCGCCCCTCCGTCTCATTAACCTGATTAGGTCGTTGTTGTGCTAACTCAACCCTCATCCAGCCACTTCCTCCTGTCACCACTGGGCCTGATCCACTCGGCCCCTTCACCTCAGCTCCTCTAAACCCCTGATTCTGATAACCAGGATCCCCACCAACACTACTTTCACCCACACCAACAACCCCAGAAGGAGGAGCCCCAGCAACCGCAGCCGCCGCCGGCGGCGGCTCATTCTTCCTCTCCACAGGCTCATTCCTGAAACCCACATCCTCATTCTTCCTCATCGACTGGAGGAAGTTCTCCCCGACGTTAACATCATTATACAAGTCCTCGTAGTCGTCATCCTCGTCGACCAAGAAACCGTCGTCGGCTACGGCCGAGATAGCCTCGTTCCGGTGGAAGTGATCCACCTGATCCCCGACGCCGTACGCTCCCTCACCGCCATCCATCTGTTCTCTCTCTCCCCTAGGGTTTTTGCGCACTACCTACCTCAGCTCTTCCGCACCGATTATCAGGAATCAACATGCATGCCGATGAACAGCTAAAGTTAGAAACTTTAAGATGAGGGGTTTTCAGATCTGACCGTGGAAGGAAGAGAATTGATTTCTCCGAGCTCGAGCTAGAGTAAAGGTGAGAAGGTCAAAGCAAAGCGAAACCCTAATCATCGACATCCATTTCCAGATAACGATAAATTCCATTTTCTCTAAGCATTTTTTTTCAAAAATTATATTCCGTCACGGAATCTCCATGCTCTAACATACGCCGGAAATGCGCACTGCGCATCAGATGGCCACAAATTACATTGGATAGTACGATTTTTCTAACCCCAATAAAAATATAAACTTTAAAACTTGTGCCACTAATACTTTTTAAAACTAATACTATTATATATTTTTTTAAATTTTTTTATAATCTAATTTTCAACCATAATCTTCCTCTCTTCTTTTTTTTTTTTCTTCTCAGCTCTTTCCTCTTCTTCTACAACCAATGTCTCGTCTCTTCTTCCTCTTCCTTCTTCTTCGTCGTTATGCTGAATTGTAGCCCTGTCGTCCGACGCACCATTGCCCCCTGCCCGATGCCAGACTCTCATCACCCTACTCCCAACGCTTGTCACCAGTCGCCCATAACGCTACGCTTGTCACCCGTTGCTCGTCGCCCATCCCCCGCTGCTCTACCCTTGGCTGCTCACAGCCACGAGGTGCTGCTGTCAGTCTGCTCACAGCCACGAGGTGCTGCTCGTCCCCAGCCGCCGAAAGCCAACCGATTTGCTCTCGGCTGTGAGGTGCTACTCGTTGTTACCACTAGTTCGCTCCTAGCCGTGAGATGCCACCACCCATGAGCTATCGATGAGAAAGGGGAGGAAACAATGGGTGGTAAAAATGACTTCTATCATAAAAATAGTGTTATTTTTGAAACTCCATATCGAGTAGTGCTGTTCAAAAAAGAGTGGAGAAGGGGTGCCAAATTATCCCATTAACACATAGAGTAAATGAGTATTTTTATCATATATTTCCTTTCTGTTTATTCAATCATTTTTTAAGAGTTAAAAGTATACTTAATTTAATAATTTTATTCTCAATTAGAGGGAAGAAATTTAAAAAAAAATTGAGAAATTACGCATCTCTCATCTTACATCTAATAATATTTTTAAGAAGAACACAACATTTATCGACTTTGCTTTACTTGGCTATTTGGTTTGGGTACTGTTTGATTATGAAAAATATTAAGATTATCAGGAAAATTTAAATAATGATACAATTTTCTTGGTAAATAGATCAAAATGTGAAATTGCAATATTCAAAATAATATAAAATTGATTGTCAATTTGATAAATATAGGTAAAATTGTTGTGAATTTAAAATATCAAATATTTTTAGTGTAAAAGACTTCACGGATAACATGGTAAAATTCTAATCCACGTATTTTATATTACAGTAAATTCAACCAATAATTATTTTTACACTTTAATAGTAAATATTACAAAATCTTTTTCTATCAATTAATAATATATGTATTAAAATAATATGATACCTTTTCTATCCATATACCAAATAAAACACTCTCATCTAACTTGTACCCACGAGATTTTCTTTGTTCTTTTTGACAGTTGACCCACAAGATTTTCCCATGAATATTTCGTTTTGTATTCTATTATTATCGAATGGGCCGGGCCGGGCCGGGCCAGCCAAGCCCATATTCATTTTAAATGTATCCTCTTCACTGTCTGGTTAAGCTCTTGCAGATAGCAGAATAAAAATTTATATGATTCGATCATTTTAAAAAATATTTATAATTATAAAACTAAAAAATTAATGCTCGAAATATATAAATCTTATTGGTTATTTCAGACCGCCTCATGTGACTTAAGTATTTAATGTTTATTGCAGTCTAATCATTTTATGGGTAACCTCACTCATACCAATTCAATTCATCCTTTCTTCTTTCGGGTATGCACAACCTGACATTCATAAGGTTAATAAAATGTCGTAATTAATTCGCATTCGAATCAGAACGACTCATTTCAATTATATTTTTTTCTATTTATAATATTCGGATTGAGTATATTTAAATGAAAAATGTGCTGACTTAAATTGATGATGCTTGATCCATCGTTCTTCTTGCTTATAGAAATAGAATCGAAAATAACCAAATCAAACACAGCCTCCTTCCCACCGGAACTTGAAGCTCCGATTCGACCTCGTGCTTTCGCCACAAAATCAGGGCCGTCTGTTGCGGGAGGAATTTTCCGATGACGCCTTCTGCTTTCGCCGACGTGGCAACTTCACCGGCGAGATCATGTCTGAGGAGATCCCCTTCCGCCAGCTGCAGCCAATAGATGCGAGGAAAAGGGTCCTCTCTTTCAGGAGAAATTCTTACACAGATTTATGCACGTATTAGTTAAACCTATACCACCCTAACAGAGTTAGCATTATTAATCAATAAAAAAAATTATTATTATTTGAGTTTACTGATAACCCGATAAACTCGACTTCCCATACCAGATAGTCTAACCCAAATAACCTTACTATTAACTACTGTTTGCAGGGATGGATCCAAATCTTAATCATGGGCCAAATTTAATGGAACGTTAATTGATAGATTTTGGGATGAATTATGGTAATTCACAAAAAAAAGGTTAAAATTAAAAAAATCTGTATAAAGTCTCACATATTTTCCCGAGATTAGGCCCTCCTAACTGTTTGAATGTAAGATTATTTCCAATTATATTTGGTCAAACAAGCCCCTTCCATCGTACCCATATTTTCATCAACCACCCTCTTCCTTCTCCGACACTGCCGCCTTATATACATAACCACAGCTTCCTCAACTTCCACCGGAAAATAAAGATTCCGACACCCCACCCACCCACCCAGAGAGCGCGAGTACATAGCCCGTCCATTCCCTTTCCCTACTCTCACAATGCAGGGGCAGCTCCGCTGCTGCGGCCACCTCTCCATCTCCGCCCTCCTCCCCATCCTCCTCCTCCTCCTCCTCCTCTCGACCTTTGGCGCCACCCCCTGCCGTGCCCACAACATCACCCTCCTCCTCGAGAGCCACCCGGGCTTCTCCACCTTCAACAACTACCTCACCCTCACCCACCTCACCGACGATATCAACGCCCGGACCACGATTACCGTCCTTGCGGTTGATGATGCTGCCATGTCGGACCTCCTCTCCTCCCACCCGACACTAGGGACCATCAAGAATATCCTCTCCCTCCACGTCCTCCTTGACTACTTCGACGCCCTCAAGCTCCACCAGCTCGCTGACGGCACCGCCCTTGCCGCCACACTGTTCCAGGCATCCGGCAAAGCCCCAGGCTCCACCGGCTTCGTCAACATTACAGACCTCAAGGGCGGGAAGGTGGCCCTCGGTCCTCAGGACAATGGCGGGGTGCTCAACGTGTACTTCATGAAGTCGCTTGAGGAGGTGCCGTACAACATCTCGGTTATCCAGATCAGCAAGATCCTGCCCTCGGCTGAGGCGGCGGCGCCAGTGCCCGATCCCGGCCAGCTGAACTTGACGGCCTTGATGTCCGCTCACGGCTGCATGGAGTTCGCCGACACGCTGTTTGCCAGCCCTGGCGCTTTCAACTCGTACAAGGTAACAGCATTCTTAACATATTGCTATGAAATATACCATAATTGAAATATTATCATTTTTAAATGAGTATGCCTTCAATGTCTTCTGTAATTATATAAAAAAAAACCCATATATATCCGTGGAAGTTCTAGATGGTGTTAAAACTAGTCATCATGTGAACTTACACCACAATATCCTGAAACCGAAAGAAAATACTAGACATGTTATTAGTTATACAATCTCATGACGGAAGAGGAAACATACCTCATGATGGTTGAATTTCCCCACATTCGAACACTGAAGAAAAATACCTAATTCGATGTCGATTATTGAAATGGGCATCTAACAAGTCACGTGACTGTAAGTTTTGATAAATAATTTTTATATCAAAAAGGTAATAAATTAAAATTGGAATATAATAGAATTAAGATACTATCACTTGTGAACTCTACCTCTTGAAGAGAAAATTTGCACATATTATTTTAAAGTAATTTTTAAACCTTTTTCAATAAATAACATATTTTTCTAAAAAAATAATTTCACCAAAAAAAATTAATTATATATCATTTTTGGGGGGAACGTTTGACGGTCAGGTTAACGTTGACGGGGGACTGACGGTATTTTGCCCCTCCGACGGCCCCTTCCATGCGTTCCGTCCAAGTATCACCAGCCTCTCCGCCGCCGACAGAGTCTCCCTCCTCGAGTTCTACGGCATCCCGATCTACATGTCCATGTCCATGCTCCGGTCCAACAACGGCCCGACCAACACCCTCGCCACTGACGGCGCCAATAAGTTCGGCTTCACCGTCCAGAACGATGCCCAGGACGTCACCCTGGAGACAGAGGTCAACACCGTCAGGATCTCCGGCACCGTCATCGACCAGCAGCCCCTAGCCATTTACTCCACCGACGGGGTCCTCCTCCCCGGGGAGCTCTTCAACTCTGCAGCCTCGCCGGCCCCGGCTCCCGCTTCTGCCCAGGCACCGGCGCCAGATAAGGCAGCTCCCGCCCCCAAGGCGGCGAAGCAAGGGTCCCCAACGTCGCCAGCCTCATCGGCCGACTCTCCGGCTGATTCGCCGGACGGTGACGTGGCCGACCAGACAACAGACAATGGATCGAATCATATGGGGCGGGGGAGCGGTAGGTTCGGCGTCGTCGTTTTTGCTTTGATTTTTAACTTCAAGGCTCTTCTCTTGTAATTGTTATTTTTAGCACGTTTCTCCTTTTCCTCATGTTTTCTTTTTTTCTAAAAAGATAGAAAATGTGGAATTAAAATCTTTTTAACGAGGAGCTATTCTTTTTCACTCTCCATTTATTGCACTGATTTATATAGTAAGAGTTCCACTCCTTATTAGATTAATCTGATTTAAATTACAGGTCCAATCAATTTGTTTCGTGACTCTTGTTTCATATCTCTTCTTCAAACACATTTGATAAAATTAGAGTAATGCTGAAGATTTCAATAATCAATCTAATTAGCTTTTCAATTTCATCAGTGCATTATCATTTATAGACTGTGATCGGGAAAAACGACATTTCAATTCGAAGGAACGAGGCCACTGTCTATGCTATCGTGACAAACATCGCTTACCACAGTAAGACTTCAAGGGCAATCGAGTTAGAACCCTTTGTCAGCAGGGCTGTGAAAGAGACAGTCACTGAAGAGAAGCTCGGACCTCACGGCATCGTCTAGGAAGCACTTCCAGGTATCCTCCTTGTAACAGCACCGAGCGATCCTCAGCCATCAGACATTACAGATCCCAAGTATCTGATGGATGAGGTATCGGACTTGGATGAGAATTCTTGTGTAGAGAGTTTGGCCGATGGATTTTGCTAGGTATCTTGTTTTCTAACTACAAACCTGAATATGAAACGCTCATTTTCGCATTTTAGAACATTGTTTGGCCGAGCGAAAACTTGGAGCAATGTGAAAGATCAACGTGGGATTTTGGGTGTCTGAATCTGAGGATTGTGGGTGAGAATTGTATAATGGAGGAGCGGACAGTGGAGTCGGGATCCGAGGAAACAGTGGCAACAGTGGATCTCCTTCCCTGTCTGCAACCTGCAACCATCCACAGGGACAGACATGAAAGCTCCACACTGTCCATTTCAATGGAGTCCCCATAATATATACCTTTTTATTTTGCGCTCCTTAGCTTCAGATTCCCCAGCCATGGCAGACAAGCCAAGAACTGTCGTATCCCTGCCGATGCTTTGACTTGGGAACAGCACAACATATTATGCTGTCAATAGCTGTCTCTGTCATGGCCTCTTGTCCTCTTCTGCAAATTGGAATTTGTCAGCTTATTCTTTCATAATATCGTAACTTCAAATTTCTTATTTTCATTTTTAAAAATCGAATTTAATATAATTTTATTGCTCCCAATCTATGGTTAAAATTAAATTTAATTTTTATCAGTAAAATTTTTACATCTTTTTATTTTCTTTTAAATATAGATGTCTACTTTCTATGCCAGAAGAAAAGGCTCAGTTCATTTCGGTCAGAATTCTTTTAAGTATCATAATTGACTATATATTTTTTTAATTATGAATTTTTAATTCAAATAAAGAAGGAAAAAAGAGACGTTAAGCAATTTGATTAGCTCAAACCATTTCATATATGGCAATTAGGTCCATTTTCTGCCCAACTCATCTCTCTCTAAGCTCTCTCTCTCTCTCTCTGAAGACTCTCTATCCTCTGAGTCTGTCTCTCTCTCCCCTCTGCTTCCCAGCTATTGATAGTCGTCCGGTTTCCTTCGGGGAACAGGCTTGAGCAACGTATCCATGTCGGTACGTGCACCTCTCTGTCTCTCCTTGTGCGCGTGTTCTTGACGTTCCGATTCACTGTTCGTTGCTTGTCCGGAGCTCTTGATAAAGGATTCGATCGAATTGGGCTGATCTTTTAGCTGGCACTCCGGGATGTTGATGCTCGATCAATTGGCTATCTCTATTTTGAATCCGAATGTGTTCTTAGAGGACAACAAGTTGTTTTATTGATGCTCGATGACCCTAAGTTTTGGATTTCTGGGCTCTGTGAAACGGACCGCATGAGTTTTCATGCTAAAAGCTTTAATTTTTCCTTGTTTATAGGTTGTGAAGCAGTCTGGTGTTTTATCTTGCCTTTTACTTTTCTTATGCCTTTATTCTTTCTTGGAAGGCGGGTTTGTCAAACGAGTCATTGAGAGTGAAAGAATTGCGTGTTTATGGGACACGCTTGCTTCACTATGAAAAATGTTGGCCTTTCCCCTCTTCTTTTTGGGATGAGTCTACGGACATGGACATTGAAAAGAGAATTTGTTTGGTAGAGGAAATCGAAAAGAGTTTCATGTTAATTACAAAAAGAAAGAATAAAAGGAAAGAGTTATGTATTGGAGAATTTCCCTTTTCATATGCTTTGATTGATTGTGGCTACTTGATTGTGGGGGCTTTTTGTTGAGGAATATAAGCTGTTCATGACTGCCTATTATGGAAGCATAACCAACAATATCATGCTAAATTTGTAAGGGCAGTCTACTCAAGGCTTTTTAGAACCATTTCGGACTTTGGTTTGTTACTGTTGATATCCTTGAAGGAATTTTACTTGCTTTACTCATATCTTTGCACGTAAGGATTAATGAAGAGAACATGATCGACTTTTATCTGGATGATGCTGGTCATCTGGCATCTGATTCAGGTTGCTGCTTCAATGAATAGTGAATGAATTTTAGTATTTGTTTTGACCGGCCATATCATATTGAGAAATGTTCGTTGGTGTGGACACTGGACATTTGGCTTAAGTTTTTTGAAATAAGTCTATCAGATTCTCTTTTTTCCTGATAATGTTTTCTTTGATGTAAATGGAAAGGGGAAGAGTAGCCATTTTGCTCGAGATTGGTGTGAACTTTTGTTATTTGTTCTAGTCCTTCCTGTGCTGTATTAGCTTGAGTTAAACTGTAGAGTTATTCTAGCTTCTTATATTTAGCATGCTCTATTCTTACCTTATCACTGTGTATTATTCATTATATCTTGCTAGCAGTCTTAATTCTCTTTTTCCTGACAGGAAAAGGGTCAACCATTGCCAAAATTTGGTGAATGGGATGTCAATGACCCTGCTTCAGCTGAAGGATTTACTGTAATCTTCAACAAGGCCAGGGATGAGAAGAAGACTGGTGGCAAGCCTGACTCTCCTGGAAAGGCTGACATTCCGATCAGAAGTTCGGTGGACGCTGGAAAGCCTCCAGCTGTAAGTTGCTCTTCTGATTTTTCATTAAATTTTTTTTATTGAACTTGATGGAGAATGGCCCTGCTCAGGAGCTCATGAGAGGGTGAGAACTTGAACCTGACACATGTTGCTACCCCTCTGCCCTCTGTTTTCCAACCTCCAGTGGTAAAGCCTTTTCATAATTCAGCATAATATCTTATAAGACATCAGACATACTTATCTTACATAAGCCAAAATAAGGATAAATCTGAACATGCTAGAGAGGAGTGTAGATTGTTCCCTGCCAAAGAGAGTTCTTTGGTAGTCTTATAGTTTTTCAATAAAATATGGATCAGTACAAGAACAGTAATTCATTATTGATACATTTGTTAAGCTTGAATAGAAAGGAATGCAATGGAATGAATATTTTAGCATTTCATTTCATACATTTTGCTTAATTACACTCTTAAGAGTTGTGCATTCCATTAGAATAAAATTTCTTCTCATCTTTGGTGGAATAAAGATTCTTTTATGGGAGCTCACGCTTGAACCCTGGGCACCCATTTCAACAGCCACATCCAAATGCATTGTTTGCATGCCAGCCTTGTAATTTGTGTTCCACGGAAGTGGAATCCCTCTATCAAGGTGTTATTGCAACAGTGGAGGTGAATACTGTGATTGTTGCACTAAACCCCATATGAGTCGTCCTTTCAATCGGCCTCCAACTTTTCTTTACAAACAAAATTCAAATTATCATATTATAACCTCTTGCTACCTGCATTTACCTTATCCATGACCACTTCTACTTGGACTTTTCTCCATTACAGAAGAAATGGTTGTGCTGCATTCAGAGCCCCTCTGCAGACCCTTGACAAAGATCCTCCTTCCATGAGAGCTGTCAAAACCAATCATGGCTCCGCAATCTTCTCCGAGATGAAGAAGTTAGCAAAGTCATCGGAGCGGTAGTCTTTCCTGGAACTGTTGCTGTAAAATCAAAGCTGTAGGGAAAAAACAAGTCATGCCCTTTTATTGTAATCTGTCGGCTAATCACAGTGGCTATCATGATCTTCCTTTTTCTGCCCTTTGTGCTCTTTGGGGTATAGAATCTCTTTTTGCTGTGACATTTGCTTTTCATTCTGCTGTATGTTTGAATTGGCTTTGCTTTTAAATTTGTTATCCATTCTTGTTTTGGTTTTCCTGGATTGTGTTTCTGATATATAGTTTTGGAATTTGTGGAGATTGATGTCGAGTCAGAAATTCAGCAGAATGCAATGCTTGTATTCGAAGCCTCGAACCCTCGATAATTCTCTTCTTATATCTGAAACTTTCTCATGACAGTTGAGTCAATACAATGTTCTGCTCATCGAAACGGCTACAAAACTTCAGCAAATAGTTAGATGCTACACAGTGTTTTGCCATACGTTAGACTTGAAGGATGCTCACTCCGACAAGCTGCCAACTCGATGCTGGCCTCGTGAATGGCCCTTATTGCTCGCCGTTAAGGAAAACCGTAAGCGTCAACTCTGCCTGTTCCATGAGCTGTTTCTGACCATTGTTACACATCCTCTTAACAATTTTAAAATTTCTCCGGCTTGGATTTCATTAAATACCGATTGCTTGACGTTCTGTCTGAGCCTCTAGCCATCGCAGTTTGAACTGAACATTGCATGGGGCTTGTTCCAACTTCCCCATTTTGCTCCGCCATGGGACTGAAATGCTCTGCAAGCATTAGATGTAGTCGGTGAATCACCAAAATGTCTGCATTTTCATTATGTCAAGAGAGAAACAGAGACCGGTAATTTACCATCTTCAGCATGCTCCTCATGGTAACTGAAATGCCCGACGTGAATCTCAAATTCGAGAAGACAGCCAGAAACCCAATGAAGTAGTACTCAGGACATGCAGATTTCATCTGCAAACGGAATTCCATTGAAAGAGGAAAGACGTAATTATACAAGGGAGAAGATCTTGGAGGCTAGGCAAATAGAAGAACTTTAGCAAGACAAACAGATGGCTAAGGAAATTTATGAATTCATGCTATGGGAATCATTATTGCTGAGGGTACCCATAGGTGATGGACATAAGGAAACTCTCGAACTACCTGGGATTCATTAGAGAACTCACTTGAATGACCCGACATCCAGACAATCTCAACACCACCTCTTCTTTAGCCCTCCGAACATCTGCTCGATCAGTTCAACACTCGAGCAATCATGAGTTTGGTGGGACTTTGTGCTTCCAGTCAATGGAAGCTCTCATCTTTCATCCCTTTCCCCTAAACTTCCACTACAACTTAAATAGAAACATCCGAACATATCCCAAGTCATAGTTCTTCTACAGCCATACCCACCCGACATGCAAGCAAATGGTTAAATCTACCGAGATTCAATAAGTCTAATTAGGGGAAAATTTGCTCATTTGTTGCAGTTTAATTCGTTGTTCCTTACACCACGTGTTGAGATAGAATTGCTTGAAAATTACTCAATTATTATACTATAATTAACTTTACAATTATTTATCTATATTTACCAACGTTATGGCCAAATTTATATTTTTCTGACAGTTTCACCTATAACCCAAGAAAATTTGACCGTTACTGAAATTTTCACCCCAATTTTAACTCTTTTTAATAAGTTAACAATTCTTGAACCAAATAGATGATTAATAAAAAGAGTTCACGATCCATGATCGTGAACTATCCAAAGCCACATATTAATTTGGCAGTTTGATGTTTCTTCACCATCATCATTGTCAACATTTGATAAAGTTTGGACAAACATTTTATAAGGTCCAGATACAGATCAAACAGCGATCCACAGCCACCTACCCCAACCTTTTTACATTAAGGGAGATGCAAAGGTTCACTTTTCCCCCCGACATGCTAGATGGAGTAAAAATTTTTCCAATTTTCCCTTTTTCCCCCTTTTCATTTCCAACTTTTTCTCAACAAAAATAAAATTAACCCAAGATTAGCATGGCTACTCTAGTTTGAGATTAGCCGTTTCCAGTTCTGTCGTCTTTTTCAACAGGGACGACCTCGAAAAGACATGTTCGATCTATGTTCAAAATACTCATCATCGGAAAGTGCATATATGATAGATTGGCACTGTGATTTGTTAAAATTTTCATACCTTAAAAAGCATTTAAATTGGATTAAATATTATGCACCCAGGGATTTAAGAGAATTTCAAAATCTTGGATCCTTCCTTACAATGAATATTATCAAAAATTGGACTCATAAATTTTTTTTTTTTTTGTAATATCGATGATATCAGGTGCAATACTAAGTACAATACAAATCTCGTTTTCTATTTTAATCTTAAATTATGGCCGGTTGTGATTTTACACGTAATTTTTTTGTAATTAAAAAAATTGCGTGCAATTAATCCTTAATCGTTATTGTACACGTAATTAATCCTTCAATTAAATAGCTGCAAAATGGCTCTTACCTTAAGAGGAGAAAAAAATTCGCAGACTCCGAGGACCCGCTTTTTAGCTGTTATTGGCCGGTACCGTCAGCTGACGTGGCGCCCACTACCCAACATCGCCCTTTCCCAATTTAAATTATACTTTCTTCGCCCATTCGAAATCTGCCACGTGTCCGCCCATTCAAAGAAGCCAATAATTCAGTCACTCTCACCTGAGCCGGAAATACAGGATAACTCCAGCCTTCTCTCTCCTCTGAACCCTCCCTCACGGCGATCACGAGTCGGGACTGACCCCTCTCACTTTTGTCCCTGTCTACTTCTCAAATTTTCAAACTAACAGCCCATAAGTTTCTCTCCCTGGTCGTCGTCGTCTTCTTCTTCCTCCTTCTCATCCTCCCCCTCTTTCCTCAAGAATTTCACTCCCCTCCAGGGATTTCTATCCTCTAGGAGTTGCAGGACCCTCGGCGACAAGGCAACTTGGGATACTCAAGACTTTCTTTCCTTTTTCTTGGGACCCAGAAGAGGAATTTTCGCGAAAACCAGCGGCTCCTTTTGCGCGTTCTGTTTGATAAGCTCGGTCTTCGATCGATGATATCGAAAACCCCCTCTCTCTCGAGGTCTTGAAGATGATCGTATAGTTTCTGCAGCCGTGAGAGGCCATCTGAAGAAGAGTCAAAGTATGTTTTTTTTTTTTTTTAATTAATCATCAGTGGCTCCTGGGGTTTTAGCTTTTGTTGGTTTTAGGGTATAACCTGCGATTTCCGTACTTGTCGGACTAGAATTTATCTGGTATGCTATTATGGTCAAGGTTGCAGTCTTTCTTGCTTCTTGCCCTGTTTCCAGTTATCCTAAGTGATCGAGAGACAGGGCCCAGTCAAATTATTTCATTTTTTTGGTTGAAATGGTGTCTGTTTTCTTAATTATTGATTCTTATTGCAGAGCCGGGGCTTGGAAAAAAGTCAACTTCTTTGATTGGAGAGCCGAAGGATTACGGTGCTCACTGGGGGTGATCGGCCATCACATCACACGGTCTTGTTTGATTCGGAAGTGACTTGTTAGGTATCGTTTATCACATAATTTCTTGACTTAGTTTGGGTTACGAAGCTGTTTCACTCAATAATTTGAGGTTTGTAGTCACTTCTTGTTAAAAATAGTCATCTTTGATGTATTTGACTCCGAGTACTATGCTTGAGATGGGAATGCTCCGATGCTGCTCTTACTGTAGAGAAGTTGGGATGAGGAAGAGGGTGAGAGAATTAAAAAGCTTCCATGGATGGTTTGAATCATGTCATGAATGGATGAGAACTTGCTGCACCCATGACTCATTAATGGAATGGCACGTTAAAGCCAATAGCTTCACTGCTCTGTTGGATTAGAAAATAGGATGTCGAATTGGTGATCCCTTATATAATTTGAGATCTCTCTGAAATGTTGTCTTTTGGCATTTCATCTTCCATCCCGCTTCCCACTTCCCACATTTACAATTTGCATCTTTTATTTTTTAATGCTTTGCATTTGTTTGCACAGAGATATTTGAACTGAGATGGTAGCAAAAGACAGCCAGAAGTCTCCCGGCTCCACGAAGGTGGAGGTGGGGGAGATTGACACAAGAGCTCCATTTCAATCAGTTAAAGATGCAGTCAACCTATTTGGTGAAGGATCTTTTTCAGGAGAGAAACCTTCTATTGGGAAGTCTAAACCACACTCTGCAGAGGTATTGTTTACATACTCTTTCTTATGATGTTTTGTCTTCGAGCGCTTGTGTCCTAAGTTTCCTTCATGACATCTTCTCTTGGAAACTTTTGATGTTCATAAAGATCCTATCTGGCAGTAATTGGGCATTGGTTGAGCGCTATGAATTTCATTATTTGTTAGATTTTTCTAAGTGTTTTACTGAATTTGGAAATAAAATGTCGCTCTTCTCCAGAGGGTTTTGGCAAAAGAGACACAGCTTCACCTTGCGCAGAAAGAGCTAAATAAGCTGAAGGAACAGTTAAAGAATGCTGAAACAACCAAAGCCCAAGTACTCACCGAGCTTGAGAAGGCTAAGAGAACAATGGATGATCTTACCCACAAACTAAACATGGTTAATGAATCTAAGGAGCAGGTGATTAAGCAAACAGAGACTGCAAAGAGCTTGGCTAAGCAGCTTGAGGTGGCAAACTTTGATGGGTCCACTGGAACTAACGATTCTTGGAAGCAGGATCTAGAGAGTATGAGGGAAAAGTATACAACTCTTATTACTGAGCTCAACGCTGCCAAGCAAGAGCTGAGGAAGATCCGGCAAGACTGTGATGAAACAACGGAGACAAGAGCTGCCGCATTCAAGCAAGTCGAAGAAGCCGAACTTGCAGCAAAGTCAAACATGGAGAGGGTCAGTGAGCTCTCGAAGGAGATCTCGGCAATTCAAGAAACTATAGGGCAAGTGAAGTTCGCAACTCTTCAGACACAACAGGATCAAGCAAAGATTTTTGAGGAGAAAGATATCCAAAGACAGGCGATTAAAGCTTCATTGGAGGAATCAGCAAAGGAACTGCTTACTCTGAAGAAAGAATTTGATCCTGAAATGACTCAGAATCTTGAAGCACAACTGGCTGAGACAGGGGAGCAGATTGGGTCTCTGAAGAAGCAAATGGAGAGTGTGAAGGCCTCTGATTTGGAATCCGTGAGGACTGTCACACTGGAGCTGGATGATGCTAAAGGTTCATTGAAGAAGGTGGCGGAGGAGGAGAGCTCGCTGCGGAGTTTGGTGGAGTCTCTAAAGATGGAACTAGAGAATGTGAAGAAAGAGCATGCTGAACTGAAGGAAAAGGAAGCGGAAACAGAATCAGTTGTTGGGAATCTTCATGTGAAGCTCCGAAAGAGCAGGTCTGAACTTGAAGCCTGCCTTGCAGAAGAATCCAAAGCAAAGGGTGCTTCCGATGAGATGATAGCCATTCTTCATCAGTTAGTGTCAGAGACTGAAAATGCTCGGAAGGAGGCAGAGGAAATGAAGAATAAGGCCGAGGAGTTGAAGAAGGAAGCGGAAGCTACTAAGACTGCCCTCAAGGAGGCCGAACAAAGGCTGAGAGTTGCCCTCGAGGAGGCTGAAGAGGCGAAAATGGCAGAGGCTACAGCCCTTGATGAAATCAAGAACTTGTCGGACAGAACGACTGCTGCAAGAGCCTCGACTTCTGAGTCTGGTGCTAAGATAACTATCTCGAAGGATGAATTTGAGAGTCTCAGCCGAAAAGTTGAGGAGTCCGATAAGTTAGCAGAGATGAAGGTGGCTGCTGCCCTGGCGCAGGTGGAAGCTGTGAGGGCAAGCGAGAATGAAGCCCTCAAGAGATTGGAAGCCACTAGGAAGGAGATTGAGGAGATGAAGGCAGAGACTGAGGCAGCCATCAAGAGGGCAGAGATGGCCGAAGCTGCCAAAAGGGCAGTGGAAGGAGAGCTCCGGAAATGGCGTGAGAGGGAACAGAAGAAAGCTGCTGAGACTGCTGCCCGCATCTTGGCCGATACCGATATGTCCTCTGAATCATCCCCACAAATCTATAAAGTGCAGAAACAGCAGCATCAACCTGGGAAGCTCTACGAGGTTCAAAAGTTGGAGAAGGAGAAGTCATCGGTTTCTAAAAAGGTTCTGCGGGCCAATCTCAGTGGGATCTTTAACCGGAAAAAGAACCAGGTAGAGGGTGGGTCCCCATCTTATCTTCCAGGAGAGAAGATCCAGTGATAGATCCAGCTCTGCGGATCTTTATTCTGTTTTTTTTGTTTTTGGTGGTTTGCGTGTATATGATGTACCGACTGATATTTGAGTTTCTGTTATGTCTGTCTAGTTCTGAGATCTGAAGCTCTCATCCGTAGCAAGATTTGATAAGTGTGATAAATTTGTTTAACCGGTGAATGAATTCTCTGATGTAATAATCAGATCTTGGAATTCTTCATTGGTAGCCTGAGTTGATAGTTTCGAATTCACAGGATACAGAAACACCTGTAGCCTTCTCGAGGATGGAAACAAGAGAACTAACAAACCATTTCCTGTGCAAGGACTAACAAATGACATGGCAGAAACTAAGAATCGTGTTATCTGATATGTAACTTGTAGCAAATACTGAGACACTGCATTTCCTATTAGGCACTGTAAATTCCACCTTGAAGATCAGCTTCTGTAAATTCCAACTTGAAGATCCAGCTTCTACTAGGTAGACTCCTATCTATAATAGAGCAACAGAATCAGGCTTCACCCTTACTACAAATTTTCACTTCCATATGGACTTAGTATTGTTGAAAGGGGTAAAACTTCTTTCATTGAACTTGAATAGGTACTCGTCTTCTTAGTACACATGATGGGAGCAAATTACATGTCAAAATATTATCACATTATAACGCTGATGCAGATGCTGCTCCACGAAGTAGTCGGGTGAGATCAGAAATGACCTTTCCTGCTGGCGTTCACCTTAAGCCCATCCTTTGAACTCACAGCCCATTCTTATCATCACCAAGCCTATGGAACTCTGACTCAATTGTCAGGGAAATCTTGACATCCACAGGATCGGGCTCGGGAAAAGTCACGTGGATAGAGCCCTGTTTGACCGGCAACGAGTCTACGAGCAAAGCTTGTTGCTTGATGTAGGTATAGAGCTGTTGGTGGAATGCATGGTCTAAGGAGAAGCAATCATCCGAGGTTCCATTTTCAGAGCCACGGGATGATCCCGAGCCTTCCCGTCTACAAAAATGCGGGAGGGACGAATAGTCCATTATCTGCAACAAAATTCTCCTTACTCGTCAGCTAAATGGGAAGGGTAGCAGAAATTGCCTCGTTTGGCGCAAACTCATGCAGTTCCAAGCTATAATACATCATATTTCAGACCCAAGGCCCAAAGTTTACTGTACCCTTTACTTTGGCCTGCCAAACAAGTCAGTCTATTACAGCAAAAGTTGTTCTGACCTTAAGTAGCTCGTCCTTGGAACAACCATTAAGAACTTGAACTTTCCTCTTCGTTCTCTCTTGCAAAAGGGGTTTCACAACCTGCAAACATTTCAAGAATACCACTGTTTTATGATGTATACCTCTTGTCAAAGAAAAGAATGGAACAAGAAGTTTGTTCTATGTTCTACATATCTCGTTGAGGAAAATGATGGAGCCCTAAGATAGGCACCGACCTTCCAACAAGCTGAAAATATCCGAGGTGGGTTAACGATATAATAAGTGTCTGTCTTCTCTGGGTAATTCAAGTCATCGATTGTAGATATTACAGTTAGAAGCTGCATTGAAAAGAGTGGAAACAACACATGAACATGAATGGTTACCTTATGAATTGTGCAAAATAAGAAGCGGAAAAGTTGGGCGCTGAGATACCTTTATTTGATTAAGTGCTGATAGCCTTAAACCGGTCATATCCAAAATCTTCACACACGTGCCTATGTGTTTCCCATACTTTTTCGTTGCATAGGGCTATAAGAAAACAAAAGCGATTCCATGTTAAAAATATATGCGTGTGTGAATGCTAAGTACCAAAGACAAGATAAAGAAAAGCAGGGAGCAGTACCAGCACTACACGGTCTCTGTATTCATTCATTTGGATATGAGATTGCACATAGTAGTTCACCTAAAACAGAGAGAGATAAAAGTAAATACAATGAGATAATGCACAAGCACACAACCAAATTGGTTCTTATTCAAAATCAGGAATTTACTCCAAGAGAAAGCACACATAGATACAATGCTTATTCCTTCCTATTCTTAATAAGCCCCTGAACCATGAATTGCCTTACGCTGGTTTATAAAAAATATGCAAGAAAAGCCTTCGAATTTTTTATTCATCGCCAGAGAGTGGATCTGCAGGGTCCCAAATGAATTGGCTTATTCGAAAAAAGCCTTTTCTGCATCCCCTTGGCCAAAGCCACCCACATTAGGATTACTCGTTAATGGCTGATCAAGTTTGATCAGTACCTAGCCGGGCCCTTTTTGATTTTGTTCCAAATCATAGATAAAATGATTTTGCTTTATTTGAAATAATAAATACTTGGCTGGGGCCCTCTTATCTCTTCCTTCTCCAAGCTCAGATTATGGAAGAAGGAGAGTCCCTCCTTGTCCCAGTCCATCACAAGGGAAACGAAAACCGAGACCCGGTGAAATAAACGTGTCTGTGAAGATGCGGACTACCTGCACCTGGACAGAAAGACCCTATGAAATTTTACTCGGATTGGCTATGGGCCTTTCTTGCGCAGCTTAGGTGGAAGTCTTATTAAGACTAGAACTCATAGGGAAGAAAATCGATTTATGGATGGAATCTAAGTGTTCCAGTCGGCAGAGCAACTCTAGGATGAATTTTCCTTCAAGTCTATAGAGGACTTAACGTGAACATGCGAACAGGCAGAACTGAAACAACACAAAACCAAAATAAGAGGAATATGATTAAATGTAGCGGCAAAATCATTGAAATGAAAAGTACCATTTCTAAGTTTGAGCATTCCCCTAAATGCTTTAGCGTGTAATAAAATGTGCCGGAAATGTAGATTGAGGATGTCTTTACCATTCCATTGATGGAGATAAAAAGGGACGACACATTGGTCTTTGTTTCCATCTCAATTCGATATTATTCTTCTAAGTAAGAAGATAAGAGAAACCAAGACTCTTACGGATGCTTTGTCATACGTGCTGAGCCCAACACCAACAGCAATAACAGGAAGGCCCTGTGAATTCAGCAAAGACAGCTCCATAAGTTAAAAAAATGTCAATGATGAATTCAGCAGAGACATCCCTATAAATAATCTATATGCATACAATAATTTCATCTCATACATTTAAAGTAAAACTAGATACTAAAACTTCATATTTACCATATTTAAGTACAATAAATTAAGAAGGATGAATTATTAGATCTGATGTACCTCTCTCGTGAAGCCTGACAACCCCACTAGCTGGGTATCCCGAACTGCTCTATATAAATCAGCAGGAACTATTGGTTTCTGCAATTAGAAAATGAATGGTAAAGGAAAGGCAATAGATATACATATAAATAGTATTTAGTCACAAAAAGAGAATAGCCCGAACGAGGTAGAATTGAATCGCTTCTTCTGCCGTCATCAGTGGAAGAGAATAGCACTGACTACAGAATTAAACAACTTGCACACTGTATGGATAATCTCAAGAAAATGAGAAGCTAAAACTCACCGTCAAAATTGTGTTGATCTCGTTCTGCATTCTCCACTCAAGACTATCAATCAACTGGAAAAATTTTAACATCAATGTCAGCACAATAAAATACACTGGTTATGACAAATTCCCCGGGAAGTCCTATGCTTAAAGAAACACGATTGAATCATTTCCTCAGCTTTTGTGTAAAGGAGCGACATCACTAACCATCTTATGCGCTTTGGCAACATTCCAATCTCTTGCCTTCAAGAATCGCGCAAGAGCTTCCACTGGATACCCCTGATGGACAATCTGGACCCACAAAACCAAATTTCCTCACTAACAAGAAAAGAATTTAGCAAAGAGTTCAAAAACTAGAATTTCATCCATGGTCTCGATAATGCGAAACACAGGCTTTTCCTCTTCAAATTAGTCAAACTTGACATAAACAGGATCAGTTTGATCAGATCTATATACTACATGACCAAGGATCCCAAAATACCGTTCTTCAATTTTCCTCTATAAAGTAATCAATGATCTAACACATTGACCTCACATAGAGCTGGCTATGCAGAAAAACCTCAAACCACCAGATGAAGAAGGCATGGAAAATAAATTAAGCATCAGGGAGATATGGAACTGGAAAAAAATAAAAATTTTTATGGTAAGCCAAGAACAACACTACACAGAATAGGTAAAGGAAAAAAAAATAGAGGGGAAAAACCAAAAAATTCAGATAGAAAATTCGGCATTTTCCACTTCCTCTCTTCATTCAAAAGATGGACAGATCAAGCGATCGAGAACAACAAGAGACTGACCTCGTATACACTCTTCAGTGGCTCATCTACTGCATCAAGGAAAAACAAAAGAAGAAGAAAAATAAACATAGAGAACAAAAAGGGTCAGCCCTGCAGACATTGAAGAACATCATAAGATGCTGCTAAAGATGGGTTTTTCAGGAGCTGACCTTCTTCCATGAAAGACTGGAATTGCTTGATCGCCGATTCTTGATTGGCAACACTACCCATTGTCCGATTTCTCTTTCCCTCAAACTGGGAAATAACAGAAAAGTAACCAAATAGAATATTTCCCCAGCGCCTAAGTTTCCGGCAGATTCAACACAAGATTGAGCCTTTGCTAAGACTCTAGATCCTCCTCCTCATCGACCAACTTGAAGATCCCTGCATTAAAAGTCCACAGGACCCAAATTTAGGAGCAAAAGAGAAGGTTGGGAAAGGGGCATAGAGAGAGAGAGAGACGGAGAGAGGCAGAGAGAGAAAGTAATGACCCTTTGTCAGTGTCACTGGGTTGGTTCGCGAAAAGCCGGAGCTTTGCCACTGCACGCCAGTGGTGTCTCTTCGTGAATATTTTAACAACGGGAAAGAGACCATAACCGGGAATGTTAGTTCAGGAAAATAAAATCAAACTGCTTCCCTCCATTCCATTCTATACATATGCATGATGTCTTCGTTATTTCCCATAATAAAGAAGAAAATAACAGACATGGTTGCTTCCTCTTGCGGGACACGTGGCCGCATAGTGCATGTGACTCATTGAACCACCATCACCTTTTTTTTCTATTCTTCTGTCATATCACAAAAAAAATATTTTCATAAGTGAAAACATAACTTCTCATTTAAAATTCAATTTTTATTTCACTTTTAGATTTTTGTATTTTTTATTTATCCTTTTCGCATTCACTTCCAAGCTCATGTTCAGTTCACACCTTTGTAGCAAAAAACAAGAAATTAGGCTAATGTGCAAATATACTTTGTCAGTTGAGATTTTTTTCCTTTATTTACATCACCAATATTCAAAAGTTATATGAATTTTCTTCAATCACCAGAACTCAAGCTCTAGATGAACGCTTAAACAACTCATGCTAATCTGTTAGTTGGATTCCAACTAGCCAAGAACATGAGAAAAAGATGTTGAAAGTAACCGATACATATTATATTTAAAAATCTAATTGGCCGTATTACTTAATATTTAAATGGGATCGTGCATAATGTGTAAATCTTTTTGGTTATAAAGATCAAATGAAAAGTTTTTATTTATAGATGAGGAATAAAGCATTATGAACCGACCTAAACCGATGCATGTGCTTTTGGGTTTAAGCAATTGAATAAAAACAAGTGGAGGGAACAAAACCGCAATGATCAACGAGCAAGGAATGTTGACAAAGTTGGACCGATCATGTGGATGCCTCACATTCACATGGGAGGCTCTTTTATCTCTCGCGTGATTGGTTGATTCATCGTACGAGGGACTGATATGTTACTTCGAACTCAAGGTTCGATATAGTAATTTTTTAAAACCAACTACCTTGCCGACCGTACCGTCCATGAAACCAATTTATTTGATAGCTGCAATTCCAAGAAAGTGAGGATGAACGGCACCTGATCAGAGTAAGCCCGTGAATTGATGGAGAAAGAGAGAATTTCGGTATAACAAACTATCTTACTGGTAGGTCGTCTGTTGAGAGACCACCGTCATGTGATCTGAATGTGATGGAAATGGAAGAACGTAAAAGCCTTTGTTTGTACGCAGGGCAATACCAAATTTACTTGGACACGTCTCGTTCTGATGGCAACAGAGGCAAGGCACGGTATCACAAAATCCCAAGATCTAACATGTAATGGGATCACGGAAGATTATGAATGTCTGATCCGGTCCAGACAAAACATTGGATCGACCTGTCATCAGAGCATAGAGATCACCATAGACAAAACATCCACCCCGGCAAGTCGTCCCCTTAAACCACTCGGCTAACTGGTGGGTTTAGAACTTGAAACATCTGCATTGTCATGTAATCCTGACCAAGGAAGAACACATCTGGCCTCTTATCCACATAAGTATCAATTAACACACGCTTAGAGGGAACGGCGGTAAGATCAGATAGTTTACATTTAATCAAGTAGTAAACAAAATTTCAAGGGCAGCCATTGCCCATTTGCTTCCACCTTCTAGCATGAGTAAGTTCAGTTTACCTTTGCCAGTACCTTCACAGCAACTCGGTTTAAGCTCTTCCAGTGGAAACATGGCCTCTGCTAATACACCACATTGTCGATTAGAACGTGATCAGGCTCCTGGAATCTAGTCTCCACTGCCCTTCTTTGTGTTTCTGGTTGGCTTCTTTGCAGCCTGCTTTTTTTCCCTCAGCGCCTTTCTCTTCTCCTCCCTGTCAGATAAAAGTTAATAAACTTCCTAACCCACTCTCAGTAGAGACAGAGAATACAATCGCACTGAATCTTTCCTACCTGATTCTTGATATTTCCTCCCTGGACAGGAACTTTCTCTTCTCTCTCTTCCTCTTCTCACCAGAGACAGGCTCTCTCTCCTTGCGTCTGATTGGACCATTCTCAAGGACCCCAGTGTTATCCGCTTTGCCCTTTTCTGTTGGATCCTGATGAGGTTTCTCATCCTCGTTGTCGTCATCAACTGCAGAAGGGTCCTCTATCATCTCTGGTGGAGCAGATGGCACTGAGCTTGGCTTGCCGTTGCTCATTTTCTTCAACTGCAATAAACAGGAATGGGCTTAACTAGCAAATCCTCTTTAACTCTCCCAGATATTCTTCAGAATGAGTGTCCGAGATTATAATTTACCTTAGCCACAAAAAATCCATCCATATTGTGAACATGGGGATAGAAGCGCCTGGTCTTCTCTAAAGATGGATGAAAACGATGTTCTCTGAAACGGATAAACCTGATAGGAAATATACTTTATAGATGTCAGAATCTGCAAATTCTTACTAACATTTGTCTTGGTTTTCTCAGTTGATGATATCATTACCCAGGACGGCCAAAATCCAGTCCACAAGGTACAAGTTTGACATCACGTTTCTTCAGTGCATAGTCAATTACTGCTTCATTCTGCAACAAAGGCAAACAACGGTAAACGAGGAAGCTTAGTGGTTTTTCATGAATTAAATTGCAAGTGCACGGGTCTTGTACCTCTGGGATCATGATGGAGCATGTTGAGTAAACGATATATCCTCCAGATTTCGAATTCGCATCAACCATGTCAATTGCTGCAAGGATCAGTTGCTACCAGGAAAAAAAAAAGAAATATATACTTATACAAAAAGAATCAAGAATGATACTGAGAAAGCGTAGACGTGTAGCAGACCAATTTTTAAGTTTTGGTGTCTTTTTTTCTGATCAGTAAATAGTCATTCATGATATATAGGATCAAGCATACTTTAAGTTTTGGTGTCAGTTGCCATGATAAACAGTAGATGTCTTGAGCTTTTTCACAAAAAGAAACAGTGACGTGTATTCATCCATTTAGTAAGTATTTCCATCTCAAATTAAATATAGCCAATCACACATATTTGATTAACTAAGATTGGCAAACCTGTCGTCCTAATAAACAACATTCACTAGACCCCAGTGACAAGCACAGCACATACCTTCTGCAGAAAGGCACATTTCTGGATATCATCGGAACTTTTAGAGGTCTTCACAGATTCATCCTTGGATATAACCTTCAAAAGATTCCATGCATTTAGTATATCCGCGGTAGCGAACCCACAATTATGATGTAAGTATACAAAGTTCAGTTACTAACCCCAGTCCCACTACAAGGTGCATCAAGCAACACTCTATCTACTGAATTTGGACCCAAGACCTTGGGGAGCTGCAAACAGAAACGAACAATTTCACTTAATGCGAGGCACAACTAAAGCATCACTTCATGAAAAAGCTTTCACAGAGGAAAAAGGACTTAGAAAAGTGCATGCATGTTATTGTATAAGTATTAAAGATTTTTTGGGAGACACGGGGAAGGAAAATTTTCCATATCCTAAAAGGAGCAATTTCCAAATCCATGGCTCCTAAAATTTATACTCAAAACAATCTGCTTCTGGTTGGGAACAGATTCTGTAAAATGATACTGACCTCCTTCCCATCATAGTTACATACTATGGTGTTGGTCACCCCCATCCGATGCAGATTGGCAGTGAGAGATTTCAGCCTTTGTGCCTTCATTTCATTCGCAAAAATTATTCCTGATAAAGCAACATGTACATCAGCCACAACAAAAATATAATTGCTTTCATAGAAAACAATTATACCATCAGCTATACAGAAGTCATAACCTACCACTATTTTTCATAAGAGCTGCAATATAAGTTGTTTTACCACCAGGTGCAGCTCTGCGTCAGTGGAGAGAATAAATTACCATCATGAATATCGAAATCTTATGAGAAGCACGATCTCAACGATCAGCATTGAGGCAAATCATTAATGATTAAATTACTCCTTTAACAATAAAAAAAGCTATTAAGTTCCCAACGAAGGAAACACTAAATTGCAAAAATCGAAAAAGTAATACATTTAGATGTGAAAGCTGAGGCATTTCTTCCCTAGAAAAATTGAACAATCACTTACGCCATATCAACAACACGTTCCTTCTCTTGAGGAGCAAGGGCCATAACAGGAAGAAAAGAGCTTGCACTTTGTAGCTGAAAAGAAACATTTAATATGAGTGCAGATTGCTGTTAGAAGTAAAGATCATTTCATTGTCTAGGCTTGAATATAGGTCGGAGGGAAGTGCACTATCCAACTTTTTGAAGGTGCAGGAACTAAAGTAAATGGGGTTGTACGAACAACTCTTTTGTGAAATGAAATGCAATGTGAATTCTGAAGATATATATATTAACCAAAACACCAATCACAGAAAAGGTCAGAAAAACCTTTACCATGTAATAACCAGCCATATATTCAGGTGTAGCACCAATAGGCACTTGTGAGTCATAGACAACTAGTCCAACCTGCAATCACAAAACACACCCCTCGAATTCTGATGAACAAGAAAGAGGATCTAACCCAAGAAATTGCAATACTGGATTTTACTCACTTTTGACCATTTGCTTAATGGATCCAAGTTGACGCCTCTGTTAATCAAAACATCTGCCAAATCCCGTCTCCGAGTCTGAAATACAAACATCATAAAATTTCAGCAGATGCAAACTGTCAAACGATTCAGAGAGAATGATACAGAACATGCTATGTTACCTTTAATGTATTTGTCCGAAGACATATAGGCCGAGGCTTTTCATATGCTTCAATAAGCTCTACAAGCTCCACAGGTGGGAACATCTTCAAAGTAAAACAGAAGTTCAATTAGAGAAAGTATTGGATGAATCCAGTAATGAAAATATGGAAAGCAAGAAAACGTAATGAGCATGTGAGAAGTAAATGGCGATTGAGGAAGGAAATAAAAAATGAGGGAAAATAGTTAAAAATATTTAAAGGATAGGTGTGATTACCTCAACTAGCACCCCGATAAGGAATTCATTGTAGCCATAGTATGAAGCCAGATCTCTCTTTAGCTGCTCCACATAGTCTTTCCTAGTGGTTCCTTCTTGCTTCAATGCCTTGAAATTTGATAGTACTCGAACAACTGATAGCAATGGCCAAAATGAGCACTCATGAAAATTGCATAGACATCACCCAGAGGAGATCCAACTCACTTTCTCGTATCCTCCTTTGGATATTCGGGAGATCAGGGGGTCTCTGTCCCTCTTCCTCAAGCTCCTAAGTCATCAAAATAAAATATTTCACAGAAAGGGGTGGTTACAAGCCATGGTAAAGTGTTGTTAATTAAAAGGATAGATACTTCAAGTTTAATGACACATTCTGTTCGATGGGAAGATAAGTAACTTCAGTGCCATGGCATAATTTGAACGATACGGCACCCTCCACTTTAGCATTCCACGGAAAAAGATGGGCCATGGCAAAAAAGATGCGTTTTTAATTAGGTGTACTATCCATACACGACTAAATGAAAGGACTACCTCTTCTGTTGGCAATCTGAACTCATCCGATTCGTCCTTGATATTCAGCTGCATTTCAGCTTCTGCATCTTCCTCTTCCTTCACCCTTCTTTCATCAATAATTCTAGCCTTCTTCTCAATATCAGATCCGTCAGAGTCTGAACCCGCATCAGAATCCGCATCCGAGCCAGAAACTTCCTCTAGAAGAATGCCAATCAATAAGTGAGCACCAAAGCATCAAAATCAACCAAATTTAAAAGGTGAAACAACTTCAAGATAAACTACCTTCGTCATCACTCCCTTGGAGGAAGTCATCTGCAAGAGGATCGTCTCCACTGGAAGATCCGTTCGACTCAGCATCAGACCCTCCTTCCTCTCCATCAGATTCACTGTGCTCTTCGCGAACTTCATCTTCACTCTGGGACTCAGACTGTTCGACAATATCATCTTTTTTTGATTTTTTCTCGGCGAACAAATCATTCTTCAGCTTCTTCTTAGGCGGAGGCTTTTGTGCTCTCGCACCTTTCTTCTTCTTAAGCAACGGGGCACCCATTAAGCTGCAGAGGCAACTTCAAGAGTGCCAAGCACGAATTTTTCAGCTGATAGTTGACATAAAAACAATCAATCCTCCATTAAAGACTACTTGTGTCGACCCAGGTTTCAATTTCCTACACATCAAGGACTTAAAATAACAAGAAATATATAGAGATCCAACCCCACCTGATACTGCAGAGCGAGAAATTTCGAAACTTCCAAAGAACTGTGACGGGCGATTCTTCTGCTGCTGTGCCCGGCTAGGGTTTATTTGGGGTTTATAATTGGCGGAGATGTTTCTTCAGACATCAGAGATGAGACGTCCGTCTGACAGGGACACGGGCCTCAATTGATCGCCCCAGCCCATGAATGGAAAGGCTTCTGAGGCCCGTCATCTGGTTGTCGGGTAAAACCAGAACTTGAATTGATCCCTGAAGTTCTCGCAACTTTTCAATGTCGTCCCTCAACGAGTATCTTTTCTGTTGTTGTGGCTCTGCTCTCTAAGAACCCATAGAAATGGAAATCTAGTTTACGAATCCTCTTCAAACACTTCGCCGATGTCCAAAAATGAATCACGAGGGTGAGAACACGGTCTTGACAATCTTTTATATTAATATTGTACTGCAATATTCTTATCAGAAAATTTTCTTTATAAGCTGGAAGTTCCAACACGCACAGATACCAAACGGAGAAATCTTCAAGCTGCTTCACCAGATGTATTGTACCTGCAACAATGGCACAACAAACAGAGCATTATTCAGATAGAGAGCAGTTCTCCATGATGGGCATCGACATGAAGCTCGTGAAACTGGCTGGCATCATCTATGCAACAAGTGAAGGTACGTCACAGCTATGCCCTTGTAGGCGTATATTCATTTTGACTAGTCCCCAGTCACATTGGATGGCCCGAATATGGTTCTAACATCAACGCGAGCTGTTGGGTACCAGCGGAACACTCGACTAGATGAATGTGCTCGATGAGGCTCTGGTAGAAGGGGTCATTCTTTTATATGAGAAGGGTATTTGACGTAGAGCTACCGTCAATCTTTTCCAAACAACAGTGGATCTGGTAGATGCGAATGTAATGTAATACCTTCTGAAGAAGTCGTTTATGAAACATGAAACGCTGTAAATAATGAAACCAAAGGGTGAAATCACCAGAGTATCTTGTCATAAATTAAGGAATCCATACCGCAGATATAAACTATGGAACTGTTTTATTTTATCAATTGTACTCCGAGTTTATGGAAATAGATGGACTCAAACTTCAGAGAAAGATGAGCCATTTATCAGTTAGTGCAGCAAAACCAATTGAAGCTAAGGATACTGAAGATATATTTCTCCCACCCGTCCAATCCATAGACCCCAAACGTCACTTCATAGAGGAAGATCTTCCTCTGAATCCAGTTCATCTGCTCTGTCCGCTACTTCACCTGCAATGGCACGAACACAAGAATGACACAAACAAGGGACCAAACAAAAAATTTATATTCTTGCAGGTTCATAATATATCGCTCCCAGAAAGTTCTCCATTATCTGTAAGCTAACAGCATGCCATCCCATGAAAAGTATCGTGGTGAAAGGAGGGAACTGTTTTTCATTCCAAGAACTAATCTTCCATAACAATTTCTGTGTCTTCTGAAGATTATGCTTCACCCAATTACCTCAAAGGCATCTGCAACAGCCATCACAGATACAAGTTTTGGAAATTCCTTGCAGGAGAAACATGCATGAGAGGTTACATCCGTGCTAGGTTTGGTAAAAGAACAACAAAATGGGATGCAATGGATATAAAGAAACAGTCGCGTAATATATTATAAACAAACTCCCTGACCTATACTGATCCTGAACTTGACAACCATCATATTCTGAAATGATTAAATAAAGCGACAGAAGATCATACAAATCAGCCGTTCCATCGTAAGAAACAAGACTGTCCCATAATCGCAGATCCAAACATAACAAAATTGATTTGTAACTTCATTGATCCTCAACGAATTCAACAGAAAAAATAGCAGCAAATACAGCTATAACATCTAACCATGTTAAAGTCCACAAGCAAATCTTCTCAAATTGTTTAACCCTTTCTTCCTTTGTCTCTCGAAATCAAGACATTTGAAACTGCAAACTCCTAAGAGAACTATGACTTGTTAGATGACCATTTATCAATTGAAGAGATTAGGGTTAAGCCAGTCCCTGCACAGAAGAAGAAATGAACCATCAGTTCCATAATTCTGCCGCCAAGTTGGAAGGGCAAAAACATATAATTGTATGTTTTGGCTTGGGCTTACTTGCTGATGTCATCCAGGTGGTCATCAAAATCAACAATGTCTTGCCATTTTTCAGATGAGATGTAATCCAATAGGACTAGATTTGCTGATGGCTCCTTGGTAACTAACCGACTACTTCCATTGCCATCTGAGGAAGTTAACTTCCAGTTCTTGGATGTGTCCCTCGTGTAAAGCTGATCAAGAGTAAAATAGTTGAATAAAACTAGTGAAAAAGACCTCCAATGTACTTTTTGAACTTGATAAGACAAGGACACCCCAACTACAATAGATGTAAACAGATCAACTCCACAGCAGAAAACTCAGAAAGATAATATTCCTCTTCAGTGTAGAATGGGTGAACGATCAAATACAAATTCCTAGATTATATCTTTAGGCCCTTGGAGGTCATCTACTCATCATTCAACCTAGGAAGGCTACTACACCGATGTATATTCCAATAATATGAAATGGACAACTTCTCGCCAAATTATCTAGGTTGAATGTAGTTCAAATATCATTAGCAGAAAAAGTATCCATAAAAGTTCCATGCTTCTATCTATTCTTGAACTGGCAAAAGTTCAAAGAGATTCCTTAAACAAGAATAAGTTTCTTTCCAAAGCTACGTAAACACCATTTAGTGAAAATAAAAAATGAGATCAATATAGCTTAAGAAGTTACATGATGTGAAGATCAAACAAGAAGGATGAAGGGAACACAGTAATAATCTGAATGAATGACACGAGAAGTCTTCTTGGCCTTGGTAGAACTCCATAACTAAAGAAGAGCAATATGAAGTTTTCACGAGGAGGTAATAACCTTACCTGCATAACCGGACTTCGGTCCTTCCCCTTAGTCACAGCCTCGAGTTTTCTGTTATCTAACTGCAAATATGAAGAGAGTTAATCACCTCTGCTGATCAATTAGCACCAGAAAAACAGCAAAGAATTGAGCCATGAAAGTTGCCCACCAAAAGGACAGCTGCCTGTGGAAAATAGCGATAAATATGGTCACCGATATTCTTTGCAACACCACCGAGCTCAGTATCATCATTCCTCTCATTAGCATGGAAATATCCAACTATATTCAGGCCTTTGGCTCCATAATACTCCTCTATCTGATTCAGTCAAGCAATCAGATATAATTGAACAATGATTATCCATCAGATTCAAACTCCACGAACAAATGATCATATTCCAATCACTGAATAGCTTAAGATGCATTGGCATGAAAGAACAACTCCCAGATTGAAGAACGTGACAATCGGAGTCATTCATCCGGCAACATCGGATATAACTAGTATATATGAAAATATAGCACACGAATCAAAATTTAGCCTTTTTTTCATCTATGTAGTCTCAAAATCGAAACCAAACGGAAAAGTTTGCAACTTCACAACACTGACGAGCAGATTCATAGAGAAAGGCGTACCAGGATTAAGGAGATCTCTAGATTGGGGAGGAGGCCGAGGTGGGAATGGAAGAGAGGGACGGAGTCGATGATTTCGACGATCGTGGTGTCCTTTTGGTCCGATACGCGGCCGAGGAGGACTCCATTGACGGCGGAGGTCTTGTGCTTGAGGGCGTGGAGCACCAGCTTTATGTACGCGGTCTGGGCGATCTCGTACCGTAACTCGGCCATTGCTCAGTGGTTAGCGAGTGACTCGACCCAGTTGGCCTTACCGAGCTTCGGCCGGCGACGGACGAGGTAGATTCAAGGCAGGTAGCTGGGAGCGTTACGAAGAAACCCAGGACGCATCACGGACCCGAAAGAGAGAGAGAGAGAGAGAGAGAGAGAGAGAGACCGGCCTTTCTGCTCTAATATGCTCCCGGCGCACCATGGGCCCAAGAGAGTAGTTGGGCCTTTTTTGTTATTGGGCCACTTATGGGCTTGAAGGGGCCACCAGAGTCCACAAAATTTTGGGCCTCCCATGGGCCCAAACACTAATGGGCCTCTGTTCTACCCAGGCCCTTTTTCCACTATGTCCAGCTCACAGTAGTGGTTGGCATAGACAAGCAATTTCTAATTATTATCATACACTATCCCATGATTTGAAATATTGCAAAGTTATGTTATGATCGATACCAGCGGTCCAGCAGTCGTGCATAGCCACGTGCAGTTGACAACTGATTGCTAATTTTAGCAAAAATTTCTTTCACGAGATCAAGTTACTATACTTGGAATGTCCTCAGGAAAACTATTTTATCCAACTGTGTCATGTTTGGCTCACGAAAATGAATAAGAAGTGGAACAGAATAGCAACACAGGACAAGTCAATTTTCTGTGGGTAATATGTCATTATGAAAGGTCTGCAGCCAAACAGGGCATAAGAAGAAGTTCTACCGTATGGAACATATTCATGTCACCCAACTAAATCCTAACAAAACTCCTAAGCCTAGCGGCTAGCATTACCAAGATAAAGAAGAATAGAACATGTTAAATGGGAAGTGGAAGAATGATACTGTAAATTCTCGAGCTTAAGTTTCAGACTGCAGTGTTGAGGAGTTCCTCTTCAGCGTCAGTTTTTTCTTTAGTGTTCGCTTTCACTGGCAGGCCATGCTTTGGTAGTGGCTTGCCCGAGACCTCACCCGACTTCTGCAGGTTAAGTGATGTATAGACCGACATCCCACAGAGAGCTGCAAGTGCCCCGCAGATGCTCACGAACCCTGGGTCTGAGTCGAAGAACACGCATCCACCGACGAGGATCACGCATGTCTTGAACTGTCCCAGCACAACATGGGAGGTCGCCGAAGTAGCCCTGCACGGTGAAAGGAATATCACCTCTTCGCAAAAATATAACCAGAAAAAATGATGATGTCTTAAGGCCTTATTCGGTTTGCAATAGGCTTTCTCGTATTTGATTGATCGGAAAACTGTGTGAAGAACATGTTTCGGAGCATTCCTATTTTTCATGTTTTCACTATCCTGAGAGAGGATAAAAGCTTAACGCAAAGCTGTGTGAATGTCCTACAAATGCCCAAGAAATTTTTCAGTGGCCAGAGATCCATACGAGCCCTTTTCATCAATCAGCAGTTAAATCTCTGAATAAGGTTAATGGCCATCTCACCCTAGTGCTAATGCACCGGACCATTGGAGCAGAAAACCGAGGAAAGCTGAAATGAGGATAGCAGCCGTGTTACTGGGGTCCCACTTGAAGGTCAGAACACCAGGTGGGTCGAGCCACGGCATCAGAGGCAGCAGGAAGAAAATTGTTATTGGGGTAGTCTTCCACATCAACCTGCACAACACATTTTGTTTCCGGGACACATTCAGAATTTGTATATCTACACTCGAAATGAATGGCTAGAGAACCGATAAATAAAAGAAAATGGTTCCTCACGCTAATGCTGTCCAATTGCCTTGCTGCTGTAAATTAGACCATAGGATCTTATTGATGGCACTAGGAATTATCCATACAGCAGCAATGAGAGCCCCAAAGAGATTGAACTCTAAATCTGTGACTGTTGCAATTGCCACACTGATCGAGACTACAGCAAGTGCCAAAACCTGCAGGACGGGAATGCATTTAGTGATGGTCCTGTTTGAATCTGACCAGCGAGGAGACTGGGATTTCTATAGATATGAACTCCAGGAAGGGCAGGTCAATTAATGGAGAGCATTGTTATACCTCACTCATTAATTCTTCCATCGATGCAAGCAATAATAATAATTAGTAATTAGAGGGCGCCATATTTAACCAACCTTTTCATAAGAAATTGTTTTTCGAAAGAGGATGAACTCTGAGAGAACTATCGTTGGAGTCACTGCGATTTTTGCCATTTGATAGAATCCGACACTGCATAGGGGTTGAGGTGTGTTTCATGGATTTTAAGAGAATGGAACAAACATTATGAAAATCGTTAAGCCAGGTAAATGTTTAGTCGAAAGTTGGAACCTGTTGTGCTGAAGGCTTGTGTTGGCAAGGCCAGTGGCAAAGGACATTACTAACCCCAGAGCGAAGAGCGAAGAGAAGGGTGTGGTTTTGGATGGAGGAGAGACGGGAAGCAACGAGAGTGTCCTGAAAATGGCCATCAGGATCCAAGCTATGGTGTAGTGAATCAGTGTCAGGAAAATGGGGAAGTTGAACCCAACTTTTCCCATCACCTGCAAGCATGAGAGACATCATAGAACTCTAGAATTTGATAAGAAGCACTGGAGATGAACATGTGATTGTGGGATAGAATGGATGGAAGAGCACAAACCGATTTGTTTGTTAGTATGATTCCCACTGAAACAAGGAAGTTGAAGGTCATAGCAGCAGTAGGCCCACAGAACCGCTGCTGCTGGCGCTTGGCACCTTCGGATGTCCAAAGATCATTTTGAAGAGAACTCCTGAGCTCCTCTAAGGCTCTACCTGTGCCACCAACAGCAGAATCCAGATCATGGAAGGATCCGTGTCTTGTTGCAAAGTACCCAAGTTAGTGGGGGAAAGAAAAATCCTTGTAAGCCCACAGATCAAGAAATTCTCTTTTCACCAGGAATTGTTCACAAAACTAACTCAGATTTTCACTAACTATACAAGTCACTCCTGTCCTAGTTCCATCCTGCTTATGGTTTCCATCCTGGTAAATAAAAGTCTCCAAGAAAATTTGATCTTTAGCTTGCCCTCTGGGTATGGTGTAAAACCAACATCAAGAACTATAGAAGAAATACTTCAAGAATATTTTAGAACGAGGCACATTTTTGTGTCACCCCTTGATCCACCAAAAGAATGGTAAGAATTGACAGCCATGTAGCGTTAGGAGCAAGGACCAATAAAATCAGAAGCTCATTTTACTGCTGCACAGCAGAAACTAGTAATCAGATCTAAAGCATCGAGTTCTGCAGCACTTATGCTTTAGATGGCGAAACCATGAAGAACATCATATTAGTCGTGATAGAGTCATATCAAACACAATGAAACAAGTTTTCCCTCATACGATAAACCAGTTCCCATCGAAAGATGTGGTCCTTTCAAATTTCCGATCATAGACTGAAGTAATCCCTCTCGAGACCAGAAAATGTTTTACTAGAAAGTTTTTAAAAACATGATCTTTCTTCACACCGGGCAGCCACTAGAGCCTGCAGATAGAAAATGACACTCGAGAGCAGAATCAAAAACTATAACACAGGCATAGCCATGATAAGGGGAACGTCTTTCCTGATGAGCAGCGGGGAGGAAATAGCTAAATCCAATACAAGATGCTTGGTAGGATAGAACCAAAAATTTTGAAAATCTGGGTTTCGAGCAATTTAAGCAAATGGATGAAGCAGATGATGTATGATATTGGCAAGCTGCAAGCTTTCCAAGACGGTGATGTGTCAAACTCAATTTGGTCAGTTACACCATCTTCCAGCCACTGCTCCATAACATACTTTCTATGAAAGCCACATCAAGACCTTCTCATGTATACAAAGCACATGTTCATCCAAGCATTTCACACTACAGCAATAGTAACCACAGTTACAGACAACAGCAATATACTGATCACAACCGGCTTGAAATCCTGATGCAGTCCTGTTCCCAAAGTTATATGCACCACTATGTGCATGAAGCACATTTTGTCCAACCAGCATGCAACAGAAACACGACAAGCAGGGACAGCAAGGACAGATGAAACCCATAGTCAAAAGAAAAAGGAGGTCTGATATTTATAGTATCTCATAGGCCAATAGCGAAAGGCAAAAGCAACTACATATAAAACTCTGCACAGTTCAAACCTGCTGTTATATTCACCCAAGCAACATCTCAGCAATGAACGCCACATCTAAAACGTACGTGAGGCCGAGCAAAGCACGAATGAGGCCAAACATGATAACCAGAGACTCAGACACGGAGTGTCGCAGACTCGCAGTCCACAGGGGGCGAATGCTCGAGTTTGACTCACAATACCTGCTTCGCCTGCGTCGCTGTCTTTACGTTTGATGAACCTTCTCGCATTCGAAGCCAGAAAGGACTCGAGAAATCCCATTCCCCGGTGACAACCGGCCCCCGGCCTCAGCCTCTCACAACAAAGTTAGAAACAACGAGTATGCTTTCTTCCTCTTCTGGTAATCAGCGATGAATCCGATATTGGGTCGAGAAACAGAGCAATGGGGAGTGACGAAATTCTGTTCTAGTTACATTAGAGGTGAAGCACAATCACAGTAGCTACTCATTCGAGGAGGAGGAGAGAGGATATGGGCGGGGCGGGTGGCTTTTTGCGGATTTGGGAAGCATGCTCAGGTGGGTGACGGCATTATCGCTCGGGAATCGATGTTGCCATCTGAGCAGAACGACATGAGAGAAGAGCAGAGAGGAGGAAGAACTGGAGTGGTTAATTGTCATTTGTTCGGGGATGGTGCTTACGTGATTCTAAAGGTTCCATTTTTAATTCTGTTGTTATCACCTCAACTTTCGAAAACGACTGCCTTAGATTTCACAAAAGCAACATAAATTTGATCCAATAATTGAGTCAAATGTGTTAAAGTATTGGATTCATCGTTTTATAATATATCTCCGTCTGATACTCAAATCAGCACAGACCAAGTAGCAGGATCTACAAATTCCCAACGGTCATGCAACACAGTACGAGAACAACAAGACTCGTGTAGTTTTCACCACAGCTAAGGATGGACTATGGATCCTACATCGTTTCTCGAGCTCAAATGATGGGCCACATTCATCTTTCGAATGGCCCAATTGATTCGTGCCATGTACCAGAGACTTGTGGGTATTGGCCGAGCATGCTGACAGAATATGAACCGCGTAGCGGCTTATTACCTGCATCAATAAAACTACGGTTTTATTACAGGGCATACTTATGGGTTGGGTGCGTCCTGTTTCTCAGATCCACCTGAGCGAACATACGATCAATGTAAGTGAACGGGAATTATACAAATCTAAGAGTCAAAATGAAAGAAACAAGAATGATGAGGGTGTCAATCCCAATAAACGAAGAATACCAATGCTTAACGGATATCTACTGCTGTGCCCCCACCTTTCTGGTATAGACACCTGACGTGATCCCGGTAACCAACAGAAATTTTCAAGTGACTAGTTTAAACACGACAATGCAACTTCCAGGATGTGAGGACCACTTTCAATAAAAAGATCACAATATTCCTTGGTTGATTGGTAACTCTCCGTGCTTCCCTTTTTTCTGTTGGTAAGGGATTTGGACATTGATTGTAAAAGAACCACGAGTAGCAGATATTTTGGAGGCCCACTACACTAATACAAATGGCAAACTCAGCCGTTTCCGCTTTTCACTCGTTTAGCTAGTACCACCAACCATCCATCTAAACGTGAAAACCGCTGGAGTATTCCACACCTGCTCTAATCCCTTCCACAACTCGAAGAGAACAATAACAGCCAGGGACATGAGTCTTTATATCAAGTTATAGAAAGGGGTCTCACGAAAGCCTTAAAGATCTGAATACACGGACACCATCATCCAAGGGCCTCTGATCATAGACTGAGTTACCCAGCAATCACATGAATACCATATGGCAAATTTCCCAAACCGATACACTGTCACATCACGCATTTCTGCTTGCTTCAGATGCATATTTTCTGACAAGGATGCAAAAGAGATGCAATTTACTTCATGTACTTCTGCAGGAATTTGCGGTGGAAGTCATTTCTAATAGTGTCATTGATGAAGCGCTTCGGGGCCTTGGTTTCTCCACGTGCCTGGTTCTTGAAAACCACATCATCATCCCATCTGAGATAGCAAGCATGGAATAGGTGTCAGAAAGTTGAGCCCTTGCTCATAGTGATACAAAGGTTAGATGAAGAAGGGTTTAGATCTTCAGAAGACAGACCTCCTCTTTACATTGAAACTTGTCGGGTTGTTCAATAAGGGATTGCCACGAAGAAGCTCTGCTTCCTTGGCTTTGAGCTCCTCTTCCTTCTCCATTTTTTCCTGATATATCAAATAGCCATTTGTTATCTTCACTGATGATTATAATAGCACATTACAGGGTCCAGGTAGCAATTACATATTAGAAGTAAATAAATACTTAGCACTCAAATGAGGATGAAAGTATAATACAAAGAATTCTTTAAAGAACAAGATCGACGAAGAAGCTCTTACAAGTCCAACGACTTACCTTCCGAAGCTTCTCCTCTGCTCTCTCTTTCTTTATCCGTTCAAGCTCTTCCAAGAGAGCCATAGTGTCGTCCTCATCCTCATCATCATCTTCATCACTACTAATAAAAGAAATATACATCTATTGATGAGATGAGAAAGCATATCCTACACCGACGAATATTTTGACAGCCAAAGAAACTACAAATAAGAAACTGGCTAGATACACATCATAGGAGGGCGAGAAATTGAAACAACCCCAGCTAGCAGTCATCACAAACCCTAGTTTTTCACGGTTCTACAAATTTTTCCCACACTTCTCTCTCCAGGGCTTACCAGTGCTTACAAAAATTCCCACTTCTTTCTCTCCAATTACAGTGAGCAAAACAAGAATCACTCATTCACTGTATTCAAGTTATCTGTGGAAAACCAATACGCATCAGGTAACAGGAGTAGATGCATTCCAAATGGCACCTACCTGTCATCCTCACTTTTTTCATCAACATCGGAGTCATCATCAGCATCTACGCTACGGGGTACAATGCGATCTTCCACTTCTCTCTTTGAGCCTGTGAAATGGTAATGTGGTCAGGCCAAGAAAAGAATTCCACGTTGCTGCAAGAATCATACACATAACAAGAATATAGTGACAACCAGACTTACTTTCCAAAAGAAGCTGTCCTCTCCTGCGATCTCTATCATCTGCAAACACCCACAAAAGAAGATACGATGAATGGCAGGAAAAAAATACATTACATAACAACAACAAAGGAGCCATATAAAACTAAAGATAAAAATAAATGCTTTGATTTAGATAAGGCACAGAGCATAATATGTTTCAGTACCAATATATTTATCCTTTGATGAGAAATGCCTCCGCTCACGCTCCTCAAGCTCTTCACGTAAGTTTCTCTTCTGCAATTCTTCATGGGTGTCCTGCCCATCCTTTCTGCAGAATAGCGTTAGTGATAAGGGAACCATATCAAAGAGCAAGATAAAACTAGTTTGACCAGAGGTCTGTATCCAAGTTTCATGGTAATCAAAACAACTTACAGTTCACCAAAAAGAAAAAGGATTTTGAATATGAGAGGAGCAAACCTGGGCTTTAAGTTTGTGTGAGCAGCAAGGTCCCTGGATGAGTATTTCTGCGAAGGGCCAAATATCCGGGTGCCACCTTGCTCATTGCCACCTTTAGCGGGCGCCCAAGTTGGCCTAGCTGCAGTCGTCATATCTACTTGCTAGTCTGAATATATGCAGTCAAACCGAAGACCTAATAGCCATAACCAAAGATGCAACACTCAACACAGCATCAAAATTTTGCAGCCTAACTTCACATAGATCAGAGATGGATCTCCACCAAATTGCAGGCTTCCATGCAAATTAGACAGTCACGCGTTCAAGCAATTAACCAATTGCATGAGCTATTAGGTACATGAAATCAAGTATTCGGTCCGTATCCGCCCAAAAACGGAATTGATGAAAGAAGCCCCCAAGCGTAGATGTTAACATCATTATCGTATATATCGAACAAACGATCTTTCCCTTAAAACTTATGTCACGCCCCTGGAAATTGACTTAGATTCGGGAAAAAGGTGGGATAGCATGCTGAAATAAATAAACCCCCAACCCGCGAACAACAAATAAAATATCAAAATAAAAAGAAATGTGGCAGGAACCCTAGTTAACTCAACCTGAAACATAGAGGAACACAAACCCTAGCGAGAACAAGCCCAAGCAAATGGCCGCAACAAAATCGTCAGGTAAAATTATCAGACTAGTGATCATAGACATTACAGGAAGAGCGATTACGAGCTTACCTCGAGAGGCAGTTCCGAATCGAGCTTGCGAGATTGAAGAGAAGACGAGGGAAGAAAAGAGAACTTTCTTTTCGGTGCTCGGATATTATAAAGCAGAAGCAGGCGGGCGTTCGGCGTGGGATCTCCACTTCCTCCGATTTTCATGACCGAATTCATCCGAAGGTGGTTCTGTAATTTCGTAAAAGCCCAAGCCCATTTTCTGTTCCTTAACCCCTCGTAAGGGTCCGTTAACGGCTCACATCCACTTAAAAGCTTATGGGCCTACTGTTGGGCCGAAGCCACCACCAATTTAGTGTCACTTTCTAACTTTCCATATTTGTCTTTTATGTGTAACAATCAAATTTTTAATACCCATCAAATTTAGAATCAAAGATAGGTAAAATAATAAATCTAATAAATATAACTATCCACTCATATTTTTTCTCTCCCACTACTTACTCTCTGTTCTCTCTCCTCATCTTTTTTTCTTCTCTCAACTTATTCTTTTTCTTTATGTTAGACTCTACTTATTTTTTTATATGCATTAATTATATTTATTCACTCTTTTCTTTTACGTATGAATTTGTGATTAATACAATATATACCGTGTGTAATACGGTTTCACGTCTGTTTTTCTTTATAAAAAAAGCTTTCAGGAACACCAAAGAGAGTGAGTGAGGAGTTTCAAGGTGGTTTGATGATTATGATATCTTATATTCAAATCTATTGCATGCGTTGGTATCAAAATATTCATGAGAAGTTTGGATCCGTACATGGAGGATACAAGCTTCTTTGAACTAGATTATGTTTTTAGTGGTGATATGCTGAGTAAATCAGTAATTACGTTATTGTTTAATACGTCTAATATATTTTTTTATTGGAAGGTTTAAGATAATAAAGATTTTTGTTGTTATGTTTTTTCCATGGTCAATGGTCGGCGTAAAGATCCCAACTTAAATTACGATGGAGGCGTTGGCAGATGGGCGGATTGTGGGCCGCCGCTTCTTCGATTGAGATAAGGCTTTGACGGCCACGTCGGAGGTTGATCTCAGGCGATGTCGACGGCCCATCCTTTTCACTAGAATCCAAATGAATATAATTTTTCTCTATTTATCTTTTCAAAAAGAAAAAACAAAAAAAAATTGGACATTTTTGGCATTATATAATTTATAGAGTTGGATGTTTATATGCATTCAACAAGAAAGGTGGAGCCCTCAGGAGAACGGACCAATCATGAACAGACAGCATGCAAGCACACGTGTTATGCTTGTCCTGCGCTGCTAATGGTGAATTGCCGTGACTGACTTAATTTTTAAGAAAAAGAAAACTCGTGACAAAATAAACTAGGAAGAAGACGGGGAAATTGATTTCTTGTTATTCAGGAGAAGATTAGAAGGTCCGGCAAGGCATGCTTTAGGCACCAGTTTCGGGGTGTGGGATACGATCTTCACTCTAAAGTTGGGAAAATTAGCAAGTTTTATTAATTATATATAGAAATTTTTATTAAATTAATTATGTCTTTTTTTTTTTATAACAAGGAATCTATTCTCTTCAATTTTCATAAACACTTCATAGTCTCATGGATTCAGATCTATTCATGTGCAAGCACATGTGTGAGTGGTCCCACCAAGGGCTAGGGGCTCGAGGAGAAATTCGAACCTCTGATCCCGTGAATTTCCACACGAATCTTATACGTGTCCTATCCACTCGAGTTAACCCTTAGGAGTTTTATTTGATCCTTTTACGACTCATATTTTATTCTTCGCTATCGTTAAACTCAATTCTGTATCCATCTTTGCATGGTTTACAACTGATAAATTTTTTAATAACTCTATCTGGTCCGATGACGCGACACGACCGGTGATCGGTAGGGTTGTTACAATGGATGTTAATGGGTTGAGCAGAGTTCCATAATTTAAGCTAATTGAAACAGTTTTTTTAATTTATTTTAATGAGATGTCAATTATAAAGGCAGATGATTTAAAGCTCTCGCCCCGTGTGTTGAGCCACACGTCATAAGGGAAAAATATCGACACGAGAAGGAAAGCAATGGTTTTATACTCACCTTTAAGCAATGGTTTCTTGAGATAATTGAATGCTTAACAAAGTTAAACATGATCTCGACCGTCGAGTTAAACACTTAGAATCGATCATTTAAGAATGATTATGACCCTTAATTGTCCCTTCGTAATCTCGTGTTCCAGACTGCACTCTCACCACATATCCATATCCCTCGATGCTTCGACCCGCCTGCTTCGACAGCTGTTGAGTATGGAATGAAAGATACGTCGTCGTTTAGTAGTCGCTTAAGATTAAGAACCCGATTAGAGGAAGTTCATCAAAGCAAAGCAAAGGAAAAGCTGCTGGGATAATGTTCGAAGGAAAAAAAAAAGATGGAAAAATCAGCTGACAAACATCAAATCATATTAGTTGGGCCACGTGACCGGGACGTGCAGCCTCTCACGACAGGCCTACGCCAACCAACGGCCCATCACGAAGCCCAATTCACACCTCAACAGCAGAGGAGATCACGTGAGGGGTCCGCGTGAACAAACAGATAAAACGGCCAGCATATGGTTGTGATTAGGTGGCTAACCTCTATCCATTCGATACTATGAATACTATCCACCATCGATTCGGGAGTCCCGCCCAGTCACGATCCTGGTCGAGTTCGGAAGGCATCCGCACCCGGGATTCATAGGGGAGAGGAAGCAAACGACAAGCTTCTATAATATAGACGAGGTTATAAAGTTAGATACATGATATCATATATGAGTTTGACCATGAAGCCGATGTAAAAGAAGGCGCGTGACGTGAAGCACATACTTGTTGCAAAGGTCGGTTTGTTTTGATGTAATATGGGATTATGTTATGTTAAAGTCTCATTCTGTACTAAAAGATTACCACCTTCGACGGTAAAATTTCTTGAAATATGAGATTATATGAGTTAGAACACCTTAAATGCTATATTTATTATTAATTTTACAATTATTTTATCTATGCGTAATGAATTTTACTATAATTGGAATTCCCATTATTAATAATCTTAATATTCCTTGAAGACTGATAATTGGAAGAGCGCACGCATCCTCTAAACAACAAAGTCTCGAGAACTCACACGGCTTTAGTAAGGCCCCAAGGATCATTGCAATACGCAACTTGACCGTACTCGAGGATACACATGCACATTTATGGTTCTCATCCTCTGATGTTGATCATATGATCATACCAGCAAAAGGGGATTAATCCATAACAACTAAAAGCAAAACTCTTAAATCTTGTTTAATTTTTTTCCCAACTTATAAAAAATTGGATTACATTCAATAAAAAAAACTTAACCAAAAAACCCACATGGGTTTGTTAGTTAACATATAAAATGCACTCAGAATCAGAGTTTTATTAATAGAGAAAATTCATATAAGGAGGATCTTATCTCTTATTAAACTAATATGACCCGAACCTGAATTGATATGGACAGATTGGCTTCGTATAAATTACCCTTCCTGTTCGGGAAATAGAATAACCCAAATATCTCTTTGCTTTCGACTCAATTCTCCATCCGCTTGACAGAGACAACAGACTGCTGTTGCGGCTCAATACGTCTCATCTTTGCTTCTTCCATTACCCAAACAGACAGACAACCGAGAAGGGAGTTAGGCCGACAGTTATATTCTGCTTCCCTCCGAGCCTCTCGCCTTCCCTCGCTGATTCCCTTGAACTCAAAGGAAAAAAAGGGTTTCTTTTTCTCTTTTGTTGGTGATCGGCAGTTCGATTACTGGTCACCATCCGAAACCAACCTCGCACCCAAATCTGCCCTGCTTCCGATCCTCTGTTTGCTGAAATCCCTCCAGCATCTGCTCAACTTGCCTCTCAGTCCTATGTCCTCTGCTCCCATAAATTCGGTTCGTGCTTGAGCAAGGTCATTCCTTCTCGGGTCGTGAGAGCTTCCAAGTATCTGCCGCTTCGGTTCATTCTCGATGAAGAGGCTTGAGCTAAGATTACAAAATATCGACTATCTGCAGATAAGAAGCAGCTTATAACTCCTTGGTATGTTTGGTTTATCGTCTCCCATGTTCGATCAGTAATCCTTTATACTCTCTTTATTTCGATGATTATGCGTATGAGACATGAACAAGGATTTCGAGTTTCGATGTTTGTTCTAAAGCCTTTTCGATTTGTTCGTTGTTTTCGCCATGTCTTGATCTTAATTTAACACAGCATAAGTACTGCGTTCGAAAACAAAAACATGCTGATATGTGTCTGAAAACAACACCGGTCCTTAATTTAATCCTTTCAATTAATAACCCAATTGAATACTCTGCCTTCAAACAGGTTCTCGGGATTCACCTGATTCCAAATAGTTCGATCCTCCGAGCTCGTAGCTGCTCTGTTTGGCTCTGTCCCGCCTTGTCCCATGAACACCCGGTACTTCTTCTCGTCGGAGTCCCTGTGCAACTCCGCCGTCTCATCGAACTCTCCGGCAATGGACGCTCGGATGGTGACAGGGACCCGGTCCCGAGTTCCCCGATTGGCTGTACCAAACTCCCTTCTGGTTCGGGCCGCGGTGCGGATTTCCCGGGCCAGGTGGTTCATGTTCCTGAGGCGGGTCTTCCACTACCAGAACGGGTCCAGATCGGATCTTGGCTCGAACCCGTTCAACTCCGCGGCTTGGATGGCGCTGGAGCTCGTGGCCCTGCTGGTTCAGATAGGAATTACCAGTTTTACCCTCGCCATCTCGAAACGGGAGCGGCCCGTTTGGCCTATGAGGGCCTGGATCGTCCTGTACGACATCGGGTGTTTCCTAAGCATCCTGCTCTTGTACGGGCGCTACCGGTTCCTTTCCTCTGCCCAAAGGGACGAGTTCCGGTTGCCGGATATGGAGCAGCAGAGGACCAGCGAGGACACTAGGTAAGAAAATTTTGTGCACCAGATTTTTCTCCTAAGTAAAGGAATACATGAGCGGTAGTGATCAGTCTTTTGGTTATGTAATATTCAGACTTATGTATTTTTTTTATTATTATATCAGAAAAACCGAACAACTAATACTAACACTTAACTCCATTAAATCAGCATTACCAAAGGCATTTTCTAGTCCAAAAACTTGAATTCAAAGTCCCTTTTAGCAGATTTTTGCGAAGAAGGGATTCGACTATGCGGCATGGGTTGTTCACTAGATTGATAAATTATATAGATTTTGCAATCTATGATGATATTGGTGGATTCTTCAGGTTACATCTATATGTTATATCACTATTGATCCAATGTTGTGACAGGAGCCTGCATCTGATGAACAGATGCCGAACCTCGCTCGAGCTGTTCTTTGCCATATGGTTCGTGATGGGCAACGTCTGGGTGTTCGACTCCCGGTTCGGGTCGTTCAGGCATGCTCCTAAGCTCCACGTTCTCTGCATCTCCCTGCTGGCTTGGAATGCCATCAGCTACTCTTTCCCATTCCTGCTGTTCCTTCTCCTGTGCTGCGTCGTGCCAATCATTAGCACCCTCCTCGGGTACAACATGAACATGGGATCGGTCGATCGAGGAGCATCCGACGAGCAGATCTCAAAAATCCCGAGCTGGCTGTACAAGGAAGCCGAACACAGCTGTCTAGAGACCGGAAACAGCACCGAATGCAGTTCGGATGATCCAGTAAGTGTAGCCATGAGCTTTTATTCATGAACTCTACCGAGAATTGAAACACGACCAAATTTTTCCCCAAATACCCGACATCTAAACGGTCCTTAATACTCGATTCCAGGAATGCTGCATATGCCTCGCAAAGTACCGGGACAAGGAAGAAGTGAGACAATTGCCATGCTCACACATGTTCCACCAAAAGTGCGTGGATCAATGGCTCAGGATCATGTCTTGCTGCCCTCTGTGTAAACAAGAACTAGACAGATAGGACGACGAAAAAAAAACAGAGAAAATAATGTATACGACAATCGGCATATACCGGATTATCTTTGATTTCATTTTTTTTATCGATACAGAGTGATTTATACGTACGCATATTTGCCTGGTTACGAGAGTGAGGTTGTTGCTGTAAGCTTGAGGAGCTCACCAGTAACCACCGATGTAAAATACACCAGAAGTTCATGGCTTTTGCTCGAGGCAGCTTTCACAGGGATGCGCCGGAGTTTTCACCGGCGAGGAGAGTTCGGAAGCCTTGCTGGGATTATAGCTCGACACTTTTTTCTGGATGAATTTTTATACTTAGATACTTGTACATGGTTGATGAGTGTTACAGAAACAGAGATTTGTATGAGAAGAAATACTTGTATGCGGCTTGTGCATCTTCTTAGCTGCCGTGAATAACATTATTTGCCTTGTGTTGTTCTTTTTTTTTTTTTTTTACTGTGCAGTAATTATTAAGAAGTAAAATTTTCTCCTTTACAAATTTTTTTTCATTTAAAATCTTGATTTGAAAGTATTATTTAAGGAAAAAAATTACGTTGAAACAATTACCTTAACATGATGGTAACTTTTCCTTTTTACAGCTCATAAAATCGGATTTCTCTTTTTTTTTTGGCGGTTTATCAGGTGGGAAATTTTTTATTTGCAGGCCAGCATAACTCTAGAGAAATCCAAAAGGCCAAATTTAATTCGACAAATAATAATCAGTCAAATGTCCCTTTTTTGCTCTATTTATTACTATTTTTGTTATTTTCTAAATATAAATTTTTAAAAGAAAAATATATATGTGGATTAAATTAATTTGGGACTTGAAAATAATTAGTTCTCCGCCACAAAATTTTCGGGAGAAAGAGAACACGGCACTAAGAACCCCAAATTTTCTTAATTGTTAACCACTTAAATTTCCCCTTTCTTAATCATATTTTCTCTCCTTTTTCCCCTCTTATTCAATTTTTTCTTCTTCATAGGGCCTGTGATCAAGGCATCGACAGAGAACAGTTTCTAATCAGGTAAGCTTTTAAATTTCAAATTGACCCTAATTACATATAAATCTTCTCTTCTGAATAGATCTGTTTGGATTCGAGTGAATTTCGATGGTCCATTTTTCTTCGCTTAGATGAATGTCACAATCACACCCAACACGATGATCTTTGTTGACCCGTGACTATTGTTTTCAGCGCGCAATATGCCCCTCAATGTGGACCCGAAAGACGAGCGGCACAAGCCACCAAGGACCGAGGACCAAAGGCTCATGGACCGGAAGCTCCCGACGTCGCCCCCGAGCATCGAGGACATCCGCCGGCACTCGCCACTGATGCTGTCCCCCAGGTCCCGTGGCGGCTCCACCAAGCCCTCGATGGGCAGCAGCGGTGGCAGCCATCATGGGAGGTCGAGCTGTCTCTGCTCTCCGACCACCCATGCCGGCTCGTTCAGGTGCCGGCTCCACCGTGGATCTGGCCTTTCCCGGGCCACCACTCGGTTGGGGCGAACCTGTCCGACTTGGGTGGCAAGTCTCCGAGCTCTATAATCGATTCGCTGAGGGCCCAGTAGCCTGTTCCTTCCCCGCTACATGTTGCAAGGGACTCATTGATCAACCTGCCATTGTCATTACATCTTGTTAACTGACCGTTATATGTTTGCGAAGCATGTCTTGCTGTCGATTTATGTATATAATTTTGTTAGTTTGAGCTGCGTACTATTATCAAATAAGGACACCGATTTAAGAATACATCGAACGTTTTGCTCGCTGTTATACTCTATTTAAGAATACGTCGATCCAAACACGGAATGTACAGCTATTGCAATTCATTAGACTGCTCTCCGTAGTAAGCTCAACGGGCCGATGCTGTAACAAAATCCGACATTTCTTGCAGCACAACGAAGGACAACAGATACAGGACAGTGTTTTTACGGTTTTGCTGCAATCCCAGAGAAGAAGTGAATAAGTTTCGGCATTATGAGGGTGGCAGATGTTCGGTTTATTCAATGGGATAGTGATCTGAGGTTAGAGCTCTAGCATCTCTGATTTACATCACGTGCCATACATCCCGATGGAAAGATCCCGAGAGAGGTCTCGAAGATCAGGTTATGGATTTCGCTTTGGCTGGCTCGTCGGTCTTGGATTATTGCGACCTCCGCTCCCCATCGTTGCTTCTCTTTTGACATTGCTGGAGCAGTCTTAGCTGTGCATCCTCCTCTTCTTCCTAGAGTTCTCCTTCGCTGTTTTCCTCCGAAGGAAATAGGTATATTAAATTTCTATTGAGTTTACAAGAGTGTCGAACTCGTTTCCACCCAAAAGTCTAAGCCGATAAGTGGTGCTACCCAATTCTCTTATAAATTTAAGTTTATTCTTCAATCTGGTCGACATGGGATTTAATATCAACAAGAGATGAGAAAGTTTCAGAACATCGGACTCTCATAGGATCTGAAGTAGAAGTAACCTTCGAGAAAGAGATTTCAAGTCATACCACGGGCATCCAACGCTCAACGCTCGAATGCAACGGTAACCTTCCATGACCGACTCCAAAGGGATCTGAAGAGAAACTGCTGCTGTAACTCAGGGGACCAGATTGAGCGCGCAGTCCGACCGACAGTCCAAATCCACCTTAGATCTCAATGTCCTTGAGGTACTTCATCATTAACTGGCCCAACGGTAGGGGGAAAATAAAGGTCTTGTGTGCGACCGGTATACCACCCCAGATCCACCTAATCGTGTTATGCACCTATTGTTTCGTGACAAGTGTGCAATTGTCAGATCCTATAATCTCACAAAAAAAAAAAGATAACGAAGCAAATATATCATCTGATTATGATCCTGATAGGAATTAATTCATTTCTACATTTAGATGACCCTGATTGTAATGTTGACCCCGATTGGGAGACGTGACAATCTTTCTTGTTAAACCCTAACATCCTTGCTGACCTGGGTTCAAATAACTCCCTTTCATTTGGATTGGGATAATGACTATTTCCTACATTTTTGAATCATGGGAAATAACAAAAACCCCTCACAAATTTTCATAATTATGGATTTGAGTCAGCTCTGATATCATATGTAACACCACGATCTATTTATCTCGTCGTTAGTACTCTTTGATCATAAACTCTTACACACACCAAATATCTTTTGGTTAAACAACTGATATGAGATTGTGGGGAGTCTTAGTTACATGAAGAAGAGTTAAATACCTCAATCAATTTATATAAGTAAACTGGTAACATTTCTAAAAATACTGCGCATCCGTTTTCAGTCGCATGCCATAAATAAAGTATGGCCAAACAAGATGGGGGACCGTGGCGGGCTCCTACATTTAAATCAAACTTTAGGGTGAAAAATCAAATTTCTAAGAGATGTGGGCCACAATTCGGAAGAAGAATAAATAACTTTCTCCCCTGCAGCTCTTCTTCACGTGGTCCAGTGCTACCTGCTATAAATATCGAACTCGCCCATCCGTCCTCCTCTCACTTTGTACATCGATTCTCGATAGCGATTTCGCCGAGAACCACCGCTGAGAGTCGCCGAAGCAGACGGCGAAAGAGAGGTGAGAAAGCGAGGCCGTCTACCTGAGGAGCACCTGCTCTTCTTCTCCGTTCATGTAGAGGTGAGAATTGTTGCAACCTCATGCCTCTGTTTCAGAACTCTATAATTCACGAATCTCACGGCGCTACATAGGATAGCTCCTCCTCGATTGGATCGGAATACTCTAGTCGTTTCCGGAGAGGATAGCTCCGGTCTCCTCCTCTCCGGCTATGCCTGTTCTTTGAGCTGGACCTCACCTTCCGGAGCTCGAATTGGCTCAGGCAGTTAGATCCGTGCGGCGATCGTGTGTGAATTTCTTCATCCAATGTGGCTGGTCAGTGAAATCAAGGAATCGGTTTAGTTTGCGGTGATTTCTGATTGAATACTAGATTTGTAAGAGGTGGGTTTCTGGCGAAGTTGTACGTGGCTTGCTAGTGACCGCCGGTCCATTCGATTGCTTTAGATCTTCATTGATTAGCTGCTATGCACTTGACGATGGAATGTAAATGTTTGTCATTGATTAGCTGCTATGTATTTTCCTGTCTAGGCTTCCAGAGGCTTTAGGAAATTGATGAAACTGAACGTAGTAGTTGAACAAGCTTCAGCTGGGCTCCCTCAATGAGAATCAGTATTTGGTCCTGGCTTTTTGACTTGAAGGAAAATGCTTCACTATGTCCATCTAGAAGTTTTGATTGATGTTCATTGATTTCTCTAATTGAATATTAGCACTGAAAGATCAATCAGACATGTCTTTTGACATTTGAATTGGTACTGACGCCTCTTTTCTTCAAATTTTTGTCCATATCAGCGTATTCCTGACCTTGGAATTATTTGAGGAAGATATTGGTCTCAGATTTTTCTATTGCAGGTATAGTGTATTTATTGATCTGGTTAGTTCTAATCTTCATAAGGTGTAGTGCATAGGATTGCCTTGCGTCTGCTGGACATAGCAAACCTTCTGATTGCTGGTTTTATATCTCTTACAACAGCAAAATTGTTTTTGATGGTCATCTTTCCCAAATTTTTTAGTGTATGGCTTGTCACGAGACTCTCTTAATGCAAAAACATGTGAGCCTTAGATTATCGTAATTGTGGTCAAAGAACACAGTTGCATCTAATGTGTTTTTTCCCACGCCTTTTCTTTTCATCAGTTCTGGAATTTTAAGTCATTATGCCGTGTCTAAGACATGGCATGCTTACTGATTCAACTGTTGATTGCATCTGACAATTATGAATTATTCACATGTTAGATCTATCGTGAGAGTGTGAAGCTCTTCATTTTTCCTAGTCAGATCAATTCATATGATGAGTATGAAGCTCTGTATTCTTCTGATTCTTTTTATCGGTATGTGATTATGAGTGACTCCTTATCCTCGTGGCATCAGATAGTGGATGCTTAATTGTATTAAGTGATGGGTCAGTAATACCATTTAAAAGAAAACTGCAAATAAAAGTGATGAGTGTCAATTAAACTCCCACTTCCAATGCAAAAATGCAGTTTCTATGTTGGTCTTTGGGTGGAATATCGACTAACTTCTCCATAGTTACATAAAGTCTTTACTGAATGTTACAGAAAGCTATACTAAGCCATTACCTGTCACAATATCGAACAGGAATGAGAAGTTTTGGTGGTTGGATGATATAATGTTGCAGTGCATAGATGGTTTCAAGCATTTATTTGCTTCTGCGTTGAAGTGCTTTGATCTTGATTATAAACAATCAAGAGGCTTACAAGATCCTGAACTTCTTGCAAGGGCGACAGTTTGTATGCTATCAACTTCTTTTCCATTTAAATACTAATCCTTCAAAAATATCAGAATAATAAATTCCTTTCATGCTTTCTTTTGATTTACGACAAGTGAAGAATCATCGTTGACTTTATATGCCATATTTTTAGCTAAAGTGATGATGATTGATTGCTTGCATTCTTTGCTCAGTCAGTGTCAGTGAAATTGAGGCACTCTATGAGCTCTTCAAGAAGATTAGTAGTGCTGTAATTGATGATGGTCTGATTAACAAGGTTAGTTCAAATGTCCAGAAAGTTATATTCTGCATTCTCTCACAGAACAGAAGATACCCTTTGTTTTATTCGGAATGTTTTTTTGTCTCATGCAGGAGGAGTTTCAATTGGCATTATTCAAAACGAACAAGAAGGAGAGTCTTTTTGCCGATCGGGTGTGTCCCCATAAGTTAATTCACCACAATTAGATCATTACTAAATTATTATATCTGGGTATTAGATAGCATTATCCTCATTAACGAGGCATTATTTGATTGTGTTAAATAAGATTCTTTTAATGTGTTTCCTGTATAGGTATTCGACTTGTTTGACACAAAGCACAATGGTATTCTAGGATTTGAAGAATTTGCCCGTGCACTGTCAGTATTTCATCCAAATGCCCCTGTTGATGAAAAGATTGACTGTATGTTTTATTATCCATCCGTTAAGGCTACTGATTTTTCGTATATGGTCATCTCTTTATCTTGTCATAAATAAGTTGCATAAATAGAACTTAAATTGGGCATTTTTGGTGCTCTAGATTATTGTGAATGATATATAACGGATCCCCTCCTGCTTTTGGCAGTTTCCTTCCAATTGTACGATCTTAAGCAGCAAGGTTTTATTGAGAGGCAGGAGGTAACCAACATATTCAAGCTTAAATTGCGATTCTGCTCTTGATAACCTTTAGCTTTCTTTAAGAGTTTAAATTTAATTCCATTTAAACAGGTCAAGCAAATGGTAGTAGCTACACTCGCCGAATCTGGAATGAATCTTTCCGACGATGTCGTAGAAAGTATAATTGATAAGGTAGTCTTAAACTTTTTTTGCTGTTCCTGACTATATTGCCTAGCTTACATGCTTGACGTCTGAAACAGAGGGACCTCGCCATTTTTGCTGAGTGTAATTGCTCCTAAGAAGTTTTTTTTTTTAATCAATTTATAAATCATTCTACAGACATTCGAGGAAGCTGATACAAAACATGATGGGAAGATTGACAAGGAAGAGTGGAGAAGTCTTGTTCTCCGGCATCCATCTCTCTTGAAAAATATGACCCTGCAATACCTGAAGTAAGTTTAACCTCTCAGTTTTCCTATAGATGTTTGAGGATCACCGGATGTCAAGCTGAGGATAGTTTAGAGCAAACCAGGGTAAGATGAAACTCCATTTGGAGTAGGTCCAGCCTTTTGAGGGTCAGAATTTACTTAAAGTCAGGATGACGCTCCATTTTTGGAATTAGCTCTTGTAGCTGGTAGACAGTAATTGAATAGAAAGACGCATGTGGCCAACCTCATCCGAGCAAACATGTTTTTGTTATTGACTAAATACTGATTATCAAAAATATATCCGAGATTCTTAGCATGAGCGAAATAAATGTCTCGTAAAAAATGGTTAGCTGCTAAGCAGCCATCCGTTGATCTCAGACTTGTGGGGTGCTTTGAGGGTGAACCAATGTATTAGGTGATGGTTGTGACTTCTATTGTGCTGATAAGGACTAGGTTCCTCTGCACAGCTTCCTCAGCAAGTAGACTTGGTGCTATGTCATCCCTTTAACTTTTCAATCAGTACTTTCCTTTTCACTCTCAAATGTGATAGATTTTCAATAATTACTTTTCAGGTTATTGGCTGTTCATAATTGGTCTGTAATTCCTAAAGTATGTTGGGGTGACACTTGACTGTTATTCTCTTGACAGGGACATCACAACAACATTCCCGAGTTTTGTTTTCCATTCTCAGGTTGATGATACTTGAGCTTGTCAGTCAACAAGCAAGCCCCTCTAGCATTTGATTTGTTATTTGCTACCATCAAGGTTTGCTCTGCTGCTTTTCCGCATTCTTGGTCTGTCGGAGCAGTTTGGCCTTTTCATGGCTACAACGCAGAGGGAGTTTAAGCCTCACAGGTTCCACCGTCATTCACCCACACTACATTTACTCACTCGATGGTCTACTGTGCATTTTCATCTTTTGAGAGTTTTGAGCTCTATTCTCGGACTCTAGATTGAAGTTCTTAAGGAGATTATTTTCATGATGTGGAGATTGTAAATATGTCCATTATTAAATAAGGTTCTGCCGATCCCTCTTTTCCTTCAAAATGGCTGAGTATATGGTTGCTACCACTACTTTTAGTTGAGACGCGTCATAACTTCTATAAAACTTTCTGCTACTAGTACTCTTTGAAGCTCGATGCTACCTGGAACTTGATCCAAATGGATTAAGAATTGACAAATCCAAAATCTTAGCGATGAGACTCAAATGGATTAAAATTTGACAAATCCAAAATCTGAGTGATGAGACGTTCAGTGGGTAGGATGACTCGACAATCTGAGGGCTGAATAGAGCAGCTACTAGAAACCAACCAAAAGAGACGACAGCGACAAATTATAATGGCACTTGGATAAGAGTTCCACACAGAGAACCCATGTTTCGCCTAACCAGTCCGGATGTTTCATGCCAAAGACATTCTGGGAAAAAAATGACAGACCAAGACGACTTATAAAAAGTTATAAAGCTGTCACCAACCCAAGACGAGCAAACAATTCCCGCACCCTCCTTAGTCGACCTCCTCCATCTTGCTACCCTCAGCATCTGCATCAGCGTCCTCCAATGGGGGCATGTCAGCGTCACCCTCTCCTGCATCCTCATCAATGCTGAGGCCGAGCTTCAACATCCTGTGGATCCTGTTGCCGAAGGTGTTAGGATCATCAAGGCTGAACCCTGAAGTCAGAAGGGCAGTCTCAAACAGCAGCAACACTAGGTCCTTCACAGACTTGTCATTCTTGTCTGCCTCAGCCCTCTTCCTCATCTCCTCCATGATCGGGTTCTCAGGGTTGATCTCCATAGTCTTCTTGCTTGACATGTACCCTGCCATGCTGTTGTCCCTCAACGCCTGAGCCTTCATAATCCTCTCCATGTTGGCGGTCCATCCATACTCGCCAGTAACAAGACAACAGGGAGAGTCCACAACACGGTCCGAGACAACCACCTTCTCGACCTTGTCACCCAGGACATCCTTGATCACCTTGCAGAGTCCTTCAAACTTCTCCTTGAGGGCCTCCTGCCTCTTCTTCTCATCCTCGCTCTCGTCAAGCTTGAGCCCCTCCTTGGTGGCAGACACAAGCTTCTTGCCCTCGTACTCCTTCAACTGACCGACAGCATACTCATCAATGGCATCAACCATGTATAGAACTTCATATCCCTTCTTCTTCAGCTTCTCGAGGAAAGGGGAGTTCTCAACAGCCTTCTTGCTCTCACCAGTGATGTAATAGATGTCGCTCTGCCCCTCCTTCATCCGGGTAACATAGTCCTTGAGGCTGGTCATCTCATCTCCACTCTTGGTGGAGTGGTACCTGAGCAGATCAGCAATCTTTGATCTGTTCTGGGAGTCTTCATGGATACCAAGCTTGAGGTTCTTGGAGAAGGCCTCATAGAACTTGTTATAATCCTCCTTGTTTTCAGCAATCTCAGAGAATAGCTCAATGCATTTCTTCACGAGGTTCTTCCTAATGACCTTCAGGATCTTGTTTTGCTGGAGCATTTCTCTTGAAATGTTAAGAGGAAGATCCTCAGAGTCCACAATACCCTTAACAAAGCTGAGGTACTCGGGGATCAGCTCCTCGCAGTTGTCCATTATAAAGACACGGCGAACGTAGAGCTTGATGTTGTTGAGCTTCTTCCTGGTGTCAAAGAGATCAAAGGGTGCCCTCTTGGGAACGAAGAGGATTGCCTTGAACTCGAGCTGACCCTCAACAGAGAAGTGCTTGACAGCCAAATGCTCCTCCCAGTCGTTGGTGAGACTCTTGTAGAAGGCAGCATACTCCTCCTTGGTGATCTCTTCAGGTTTCCTCATCCAGATGGGCTTCTGCTTGTTCACAAGTGACCACTCGTGGGACACTTCCTTGATCTTCTTCTTTTTCTTCTCTTCCTTCTCCTTCTCTTCATCGACTTCCTCAACCTTACCTTCTTCATCTTTCTTGTCTTCCTCATCCTCATCATCAGATATCTCCTTCTCGGTAGTCTTCTCAATCCAGAGAGAGATAGGGTAGCTGATGAACTCCGAGTGCTTCTTGATCAGGTCCTTGAGACGCCGCTCCTCAAGGTACTCGAGCTGGTCCTCCTTGAGGAATAGGGTCATCTTGGTTCCACGGCCAAGATTGTCACCAGAGGTATCCCTCGTTACTGTGAAAGACCCTCCAGCTTGAGACTCCCAGACATACTGCTCATCATCATTGTGCTTTGTCGTGACAATGACTTTCTCGGCAACGAGGTAAGCAGAGTAAAACCCAACACCGAACTGACCAATCATGCTAACATCAGCGCCAGCAGCAAGTGCCTCCATGAATTCCTTGGTGCCAGACCTTGCGATGGTACCAAGGTTGTTTACCAAATCTGGAAACAGAAGACCACACAGTTAGATGATAACAGAAAATATTCTACTAAAATGATTCAGAAACAAATAAAATTTTCACATAATCTTCAATACTATATAATTCATGGCACAAGAAAAAGTAATTCTTACCAGCTTTGGTCATGCCAATTCCACTGTCGATGATGGACAATGTGTTATTTGTCTTGTCAGGCACAATGTGAATAAAGAGCTCCGGCTGTGCATCCAACTTGCTCTTGTCAGTCAAACTCTCAAAACGGATTTTGTCCAAAGCCTGCATAGAATCAATTAACAACCAATCAGTAAAGAACAGAAAATTCATATAAAGAAAAAATTAGAAACAGAGGCAGAGAACAGTCAGTCAGCCATAGCTTAGAACATTGGTATTTGCCATGAAAAACAATTTTATTATATCTAGTTCGTGCTCCAAATGAATCAATATGATGCCCAGTTAAGAAATGAGCTTTCTGATATGTTCTGATGTTTGCTCCTCAATTAATCTCGTAATGCATGAAGTAATTAAACAAATATCGGCAATATAGAGCAGGAATTGAAGTCAGCAAAATCTTTTACACATGTCGATTCCAACTGACATAATCAATAGGCAAGGAAAACAGTTAACATACTTTGAAATAACCAACAGATGATCAAAAGTTTGTGAAAACTAATTTAGCTTTCTGCTATGTTCTGATGTGTGCTCTTCATTTGATCTCGTAATGCACAAACCAATTAGACAAATATCAGCAACATAAAACAGGAATTGCAGTCTGCAAAATCTTTTATGAATGCCGATTCCAACTGACTTGATCAATAGCCAAGGAAAATAGTCAACAGACTTCAAAATAACCTACAGGTGATCAAAAGTAAGTGAAGATTAATTCAGCTTTCTGCTATGTTCTGATGTGTGCTCTTGAATTAATCTCGTAATGCATGAACTAATTAGACAAATATTGGCTCCATGGAGCAGGAATTGCAGTCAACAAAATCTTTTAAGCATGTCGATTCCAACTGACTTGATCAATAGCCAAGGAAAAGAGTCAACAAACATCAAAATAACCAACGGATGATCTCTGCCATGTTCTGATGGGTGCTCTTCAATTAATCTCGTAATGCATGATCTCATTAGACAAATATGAGCTACATAGAGCAGGATTTGCAATCAACAAAATCTTTTTACACATGTCGATTCCAACAGACATAATCAATAGACAAGGAAAACAGTCAACAAAATTCAAAATAACCGATATACGATCAAAAGTTTGTGAAGAGTAAATCAGCTTTCTGCTATGTTCTGACGTATGATCTTCAATTAATCTCGTAATGAATGAACTAATTAGATAAATATCGGCCAGGTAGGGCAGGGCAGGAATTGCAGTGAGCACATTCTTTTATACGTGTCGATTTGAACTGACTTGATCAATAGCCAAGGAAAACAGTCAACATACTTTGAAATAACCGACGGATGATCAAAAGTTTAAAAAGATTTGACAGTCAAACTGGAAAAATTATGTTATTCACGTCACACGGAATACCATAACCAGAGAGATCTCGGTAAAGATAATCTCGTACGAAACTAAGACGTGCATGAAGATGAACAATTCCATACTCACATAACGCAAGCAGAGAAAAGCGGAAATATCAGCATTCCTACCAGAAGTCTACAACGAAAACTTACAGATCTATCAAGCTAAGAGAAGCGTAAGCACATAGCGGACGCGATGAGAATCATAACTTCCAGTCAAGAGAAACAAAAAGCAGTAAGAAGGAGATCAGCTTACATCGGAGGCATTGCTGATGAGCTCACGTAGAAAGATCTCTTTGTTGCTATAGAAAGTGTTGATGATCAAGCTGAGGAGCTGGTTGATCTCAGCCTGGAATGCAAACGTCTCCGTCTCCGCCATTAGAACCTCCGCAATAGAAAAAAATGAACGCCGATGATCTGAAAAACAGAGACTGACTGAGATCTCCCCTAGGGTTTTGAGTGCGTGGGCGGAGAGAAATGAGGAAGGAGAGTATTTATATTGGGGACTTCAAAGCAGGGTTCTAGATCCTTCCTTGGCCAATTAAAATTCGGCAGTTTCTAGAATTAAATAATTCGGATGGCCATGATTGGGTGCTTTCGCAGACGACCTGGGCTTGTGGTCTACTCTTCCGGATCCCGCCACGTGTCACACGGCCACAATATTCATTGCTTCGGCTTCTCGGAAGGCACCCTCAGATCCTTTTCCCAAATTCCGAAGGCAGTCAATATTGTATTCCAAACGAAATTTCGCCTTAAAGCGGATTATCGTAAATAGCATTTTTAAAACTAAATTTTCTACCCATTTAATATTTTAAAGTTTCATTGACATTGATAAATTTAAATTCGAAACCATTATTAAGGAATAAAATATTTACCTTTTTCATTTCTGAAATTCGAACTTCAGACTTATGTAAGGTATGGATTAATCACATTTCTACTTCCTCTCTACATGCTCGATGGCCTCGATGTTTCTCGAGGTTTCACATGCAATGTTGGATCAATTTGTCCATGGGTGGAGTTTAACGAAGCCCATTGGGCCGGCTCAAGCCTGAATATTGGGCCGCCAGTCATAGGAGGACTGGCCCAATAGAGGCCCGTTTCGCATAGGAAGTGGGCTAAGCTTCGCTGAACCGGCCGGGTATTACACTGGTTAGACCGGCCAGCTATAGGCGTACATCAAGCAGAAATGGGCTGTGGCGGATCACAACTAGAAATTGTCATTGCTGAAGAGTTAACTAAAAATGGGATCCTCCTCTCCTTACTGTCCTATCTGTCATGTCAGAAATTGCCAGCTCTGTTCGTTTATTATAGTTTTGATTGGTTTTCTATTCAGGTTTGGCCACAAAGAGATTCTCGGAGTGTGCACCGGCCTAGGTCCACCCACCTCGGACCATCTTTACCGAGCAAATACCTCCTCCCCTTCGTATCGGGACGCGACGGTTGATTTGTCTACGGCGCACCACCATGCACACCGGCAGAAGTCGACTTTGACGCCCGAACATCCATGCCCGGATCACAAAGAGCAACAATACCTTTCCTTGTATGATTCCCGAGCCATAATCTTGAAGAGTTGAAATGATGGTATATCTTATCCTTTTAAAAGGGAAAAAAAAAAAAAGGAAACTTTGACTGAATAATCTCTTTACGAAATTAAAGAGAAAGTTTTCGCTGATTATTTAACCTTAAAAGACGTATCATATGATCATATTCCTACCAGTTGCACCAATAATAATTAGTATGCTGAGATTGTGGTCGGTCCAAAGCTAAGTCCACGAGTGATTGTATGGATATGATATACGACAAATAAAAAGAGGTGTTAATCAGGGGAACAGAGTCCTGAAATTAAGGAAGGATTAAGACAGAAATCTTTAGATTAGCCCAGAAATTCTTAAGAGATCATATCTCGTCATGTGGTGTGAGAGAGTAGTATCAATTAAAATGTAATAAATGAACAAATCAGTATTAATCAACCGAGTACTTATCATAAATAATACTAATCAAAATATTTTGATGGGTTCTTCCTCTCTACGTCATTGTGAGGTAGGACCATGTAAGATTTTTTTCAAATTAGGCAGGGTGTGATGATGTATCCCGGGAAAATCCACTAGGTTGTGAGTAATTCATGTTTGAGTCGAGTCGAGTCGATTCACTAAATTTTAAATATTTAGAAGGTAAAGTTCTTCTGATCGTGAATTTTTCCATTCAGAATGTTGGAATGTGATATCATCAAACTACCTTAAAACTGATAATTGCTTCTTGGGTGCAATGATTTTGACATTCAACTTATCAAGGTTTTCTTTACATGTGACAAACAAAAAGCTTCGATCCCAGAGAAGCCCTCGGAGTTTTAAAACAAGGTTTATACGATATAGTGATTGAGAGCAAGAGCCAACCATCCCACCAAAGGACACCCAACAACAGAGAAATCAAAGTAACTAGCAACAATACTGAAGTGCTGGCAAGCCTACGCCGAGAAATAACTTCTAAAATGATTACAGTGGAAGTGCTGCTTGAAAAGGAATCTTGATTCTTCTCAGTTCGATTCCGCTCCAAGTTCGATATTGCCATGCTTGCGAGACCTTTGAAGTCATTAAGTACCGGACTAGGGTTCGGGATTTGCACGAAAGGGCCCCGGATTTTCTTCCATGAAGAAAGTAACATCGTTTATTTTTTCTTTACTTAGGTCCAATTATTGACAGATAAAATAAGAAAGTAGAAAGGAACCAATTTAATCTTTCACATGCCCTTGCTTCCATATTTGAAATTCACATGGTTTGTTATTGCAAACCATAAAGTTTGCTTTCTAGTGGGACATTGAATGGATCTAAAAGGATAACATGATTCTACCGAGTTAAGTGGGTCAAGGTAATTCAAAACTTTTATCTCAAACAAGATTTTAGATCTGATTCGAGTTTTGTGAATGTATGAAATACCCGATTGAGAAAATTTTAGAGTTCAATGGACCGATATAACTTGAATTAAAATCAGTCATTGTCTATTAGATTTTTGAAGACCGGCTAGTATATTAACCCTTTAATGTCATGGAAAATTGATGGAAGATAGGGAGAAATGTATAATGCTATGGCCTGTTCCAAGAACACCATAGAGGTGTGAAATCAACATTCATATGTGATGAGGTCCACAATGTGAAGATAGTCTAAGATGTGGCTTTACATGTAGCAATAGAATCGTAAACTGGTTCTCAACATCGTTATACAAAGACTGTTCTAGAAGTTTTTTAAGCTTTGATGCCCTGACTGTCTACGACCTGTGATGGAAACGGTTACATGATAACACGAACTAAATGGGAACCGGGTAAATTTTTGAATACTTATGTGGGGTGAGACATAGAAAATGCTACACTATTCTCAAGTTGATTGGAAAGGAGAGGTTACCAATAAAGGTTGAGTTTGGAGGAGGGACCATTTGGATTTATGTAGCTCCTCCTGCCTTATTTGTTGTCCTCATTCGGGTGTCTCTTTCCTCTTGATGTCAGTCCACAGGGGCCCCACTTCTCCTCCTCCTCTCTCCATAGAATTACCAGAATTGAATTCCCGGATGACGTAGTGAGTTCGGTCAACGGATTTGACGTGCTGGTGAGAGTTTGCCTGTCATGCAATCACTGGTCAGGTTTATGGAAGTGTGATGAACTCAACTTATGTAAGAATCACTCACTTTTCAGTTTTATGAACCCAGAAAAATATACATGAAAGAAGAGAATAAATACATATGTAAAATTTCATTAATAAAATCGAACCAAGAACTCTCTATCTTTGATGGATTTTCTCTCTTCTTCTCCAAAATTTGGTTCCTTGAAATTCCTCCTTCTTCCTTCACAAATAATTATTTTCCTTTTTTCGATTGTGGAAAATTGAATTGATGTTTTCTTTTTCCAGATGCAGTGGCACAAATAATTAAAGATCTCATTCCAAGTCATGTTCCTATCAATCAGCACTGACCAAAAGTGTTCAATGGTACTTCGATTTCCATTTGCTGGCATATGAGAGCTGAGAAGTGATAATGGGAGGAGAAGGGAAAGCCTTCCTGTTTCCAAACGAAAACCAAACCGATCACAGAGTCCATTGTATCGACGATCGATGCTCATCAATATACAGAAATTCTGTTACATGTAAAAAAAATATTATATTACATTCATATGAAGTATTATTCGAAAACGTAAGTTTTACGAAAGCATTTCACATCTATTCTGATGTGGTTTCCAATAATTAATTATACATAACTCGCTCTACTAAGAGACCGTTTCAGCGAAGTGAATCGTACCGTATAGCCTATAGTAGCATCATTATTCTAGCATTCTAAGATTAAAGTATCATCCAAAAATTGGTGGATTAATCAATTAATTTCTTGGATCGGACCACATGGCCTAACATTTTAATGGAATGGTGAACGGGCGGGCTCATCATCCAACTTTTTTTTATTTTTGATAAATATCACTTTCAGTCCTCAATCTTTCTCATTTTTATTATTTTCTTCATAAACCTTTATCTTTTATCATTCACGTCCTTAACCTTTTGAATTTTGGTCACTTTGGTTCTACTGTTACTTTTTCTATCCAAAAAAATATATTTCATCCAAAAATTATTTTTTAACCAAAAATATTTTTCAAAAAATAAAAAAAGGGAAAACAAATGAAAATGAAAAGTATCGGTAGAGTTTTACTGATGGTCATATCTTCTTCAAAATTAAGACACGTGCCCGATTTAAAATTGACTAATGGTTATTATTTATTATAAAATTATGACTTATTTTAAGAAAAATATATTTTAATTTTAGAATGCGCATTTACTGGTAACCAATATTTCCTTAATTAGGGATTAAATATACATTTTTTGGATAGAAAAAATAGCAGTAAGATTAAAGTGACAAAAACTCAAAATATTGAGGACGTAAATAATAAAAAAATAAAGATTTAAGAAAAAAATAATAAAAATATGAGAGGGTGAGGATCAAAAGTATCATTTTTCTTTTTTCTTTTTTAAATTAGAACACTGTCTTTAACTCAGTGCAGCCATCTTGGTTTTTGATCAATTAGTGACAAGAAGAACAAAACAGTTAATTAAGAAAATATTAAGGAGGCGTGACATTGTCCCTTCCACTCAAAGATCACTCTTCCTATTTCCTTTTTTTTTTTTATGCACAGTCTCATATTCTATAATCTTCTTAACACCGATTAATCTAAATTTGAGAGAGATCATTTACCATATAGAGCGATGGTCTATTAATTGAAAACTCACTATCATACAGTTTGATGATATCGAAATTCCATGTTCGAACCTTCTTCTAAGCAACACTGTTAGAAGAGATGCTTGAACTTCGGATTTGACAGATATCGACTTTTTGAACTATAATAGGCATTTAGTAGTATTACATGGATGGGTCGGTGTTAATACGGGGCTATCGGTTTATCGCAAATATTACATGCTGAGATAACCGAGTTGTTACTATTGCTTATGACGCAAAATGAACTATTTTTTATAAAAATATAAATAAAATTTATATGGCATTTAATATATTTTCTTAAATTTAAGAGATGATTACCTCGCGCCTCTCTTTAATCTATCCTGTAATTTTTTTCATACAGAATACTAACATTCAATATTTTAATTTTTCTAGCTTGTTTTAAAAATATATTCGTAGGCAAAAGCTTCCCGACAGCCTGACCAGATTTGCAGAATTAAATGATAATTTTTTTACTTTTCTAAATTAATTTATTAAAACATACCTGTCATGTTCTATCCTTGCATGTGCATTTGATCACCAATTCCATTAGATTAATTATTAATCCCCCTCTGTCCATATGACTCAGATCCCAAAAAATTCTTGTAATTTTCATTGCTAAATCACAATAAAAAGACTTTTCTGATGTATTTGAGTCTGGACAGGAATAGAAAAAGAGGAGGATGAAATGGTACTGAAAATTTTATTAGCGAGAGTTAAATCCGTAATTTCTTGATCTCGAGAGTGATACTTTAATTCCTTTTTCCATGAGAAGAACACTTAAACTGGCCTTCTTTTTACCAAATTACCAGCTAAATTTAGCCTTAAATTTGGCTTGAAATTTATAAGATTTACCCAGCACATGAAAATTACTGTAGACAGTAGGGATGGCAATTTGATTTTTTCCGTTAATTTCTTTTATTTATGCAAAAAATGCACAAAAAGGAAGAAGAAAGGACAGAAAATCAGCCAGTGAGAAGTCTTGTTATGCAACCATAGAGTGATGGATGGACCAACTGGGCAGTTAAATGCTTGCTTAAGCAAATGTGATAACACTTTACAGATGATAGGTCGCTCATGTGCCTTTGCTTCGATCGATCAAGCTCGGATCCTCCAACTGTTGCCCGAGACAGCAGCAGGGTCAGGATCGATTCCAAGGCCATCTAAACAGCCCGGAGATCTACCAAATTGCAGAGCTGAAGCAGCCTAGCTCAATGTCCATGTCATGTCTTACCTGTGAAAAAAGATAAGAAACGCGAAAAGGAATATAAACCACAGCCGTTAAGGAAGAGCCGGAGGAGACATCACAGATCCATATCTCTGATTAGTTTAATGATCTCTCTCAGCATATGGTACACTTTGGCACAATATTAAAAACAAAAAGAAGGTCCAGTTCTTGATTCAGATCTCCTCCTCCTCCTCCTTCTTCTGCCCACTTTTGCCTTCATATAAACAAAAAACAAATCATGGGGTTTCCCCCTCAACAATCCCAAAACAGATCAGTCTGCAGCACCTCTCTTCATCCCCTGCAATGCCTGCAATTCCAAGGAATATCAGTCTTCTTCTAATAGTAGCCTCCTCTCTACTGCTCCTTCTCGGTTTCACAGACTCCCTAGACTTGCAGGGCCAAGCTCTTCTCTCGTGGAAGAATAGCCTGAACAACTCCGTCGAAGTGTTGAGTTCATGGAACCCTTCGGATTCCACTCCGTGCCGGTGGTTCGGGATCCACTGTGACTCAAACGGAGAAGTGGTGGAGGTGAGAATAAAGGACGTGGACTTGAAAGAGTCGGTGCCATTGAACTTCGAGCCTCTCAAGTCACTCAGGAATCTCATCCTTTCCTCGACCAACCTCACGGGAACCATCCCGAGGGAGCTCGGGGACTATACCAACCTTCGTGCCATTGATTTAAGCGGCAATGCTCTAACTGGAGAGATTCCATCGGAGATATGCAGACTTAAGAATCTCCGGAGTCTTTCGCTCAACTCCAATTTTCTCGAGGGAGGGATTCCTTCTTGCATTGGGAACCTCTCCAGCCTCGAGTACTTGACTCTCTATGACAATCAACTTAAGGGAGAGATACCAAGGAGCATTGGGGAGTTGAGAAACTTGCAAGTTTTTCGGGCTGGAGGGAACCAGAATATTCGGGGCGAGCTGCCCGAGGAGATTGGCAACTGCTCGAACTTGGTCATGCTAGGACTCGCTGAGACGACCATCTCAGGGAGTCTTCCTTCTTCGATTGGAATGCTGAAGAAGATCCAGACGATTGCCATGTACACATCTCTGCTTTCGGGTCCTATTCCTAAGGAGATCGGGAACTGCAGCGAGCTGCAGAACCTGTACCTATACCAGAATTCCCTCTCTGGACAGATCTCGAAGGAAATCGGGAAGCTCGGGAAGCTGCAGACATTGCTTCTCTGGCAAAACAGCTTAGTCGGGTCAATCCCCGATGAGTTTGGGAGCTGCACTGAGCTTGCAGTCATGGATTTATCGGAGAATCTGTTGACGGGTGTGATTCCAAGAAGTTTTGGAAATCTCCTCAAACTCCAGGAGCTTCAGCTGAGTGTGAATCAATTATCAGGTACAATTCCTCTGGAGATTTCAAACTGCAGGGCCCTGAATCTCCTTGAAGTTGACAATAACGATATAACCGGTGAAATCCCGGAAACTATCGGCGATTTGAGGAACTTGACGCTTTTCTTTGCATGGAGAAATCGGCTAACAGGCCAAATTCCCGAGAGTCTGTCCAACTGTGAGCAACTCCAGGCTCTTGATCTTTCCTACAATAACCTGATTGGTCCGATCCCTAAACAGATCTTCGGGTTGAGAAATTTAACGAAGTTGCTGTTGCTTTCCAACAATTTGTCGGGTTTTCTGCCACCTGACATAGGGAACTGTACTGCTTTGTATCGGTTGAGACTGGACGGGAACAACCTCGGAGGCACTGTTCCATCGGAGATTGGAAACTTAGAGAACCTGAATTTCCTTGATTTGAGCAAGAACAGTCTTGTTGGGGGAATTCCTCCATCGATATCAGGTTGCAGAAATCTCGAGTTCATCGATCTCCACTCGAATGGTCTAACTGGTCAAATACCTGGTAAGCTGCCCCAGAGCCTGCAGTTTGTGGACTTCTCAGGAAACAGCTTGAGTGGTGCATTGGCTCAGGATATCGGGTCATTGACGGAATTGACCAAACTCAACCTTGGCAAGAATCAACTCTCCGGTCAGATTCCAGGGGAGATTGCCTCCTGCAACAGGCTCCAAATGCTCGATCTCGGAAGCAATGCATTCTCCGGTGAGATCCCGAAGGAATTAGGCCTGATTCCATCATTAGGAATATCCCTCAACCTCAGCTTCAATAATTTCTCTGGCCACATCCCGGCCCAGTTTTCCAAGCTCACCAAGCTAGCAGTCCTTGACCTCTCCCACAACAAGCTCTACGGGAATCTGGACTCTCTTGCAAGCCTTCAGAACCTTGTCTCTCTGAACATCTCTTTCAACAACTTTTCCGGTGAGATCCCCGACTCCCCATTCTTCAGGAATCTCCCGCTCAGTGACCTTGCTGGGAACAATGGTCTGGACTTCCCAGGTAGTCCTATGGATGCTCTTAAAAGGCCCGGGTCAAATGTCCCGGTAAGATCAGCATGGAAGATATTGATGCTTGTCCTCGTCTCGTCTGCTGCACTACTTGTTTTGCTTGCAATCTACATGCTAGTTCGGGCCCGAGCCAAAGGGTTCGCATCAGATGATTACAACCCCTGGAACATGACCCTTTATCAGAAAATGGACTTCTCCATTGGTGATATCATCGACAATCTCACATCATCCAATGTGATCGGCACTGGGAGCTCAGGAATCGTATACAGGGTCATGCTCCCTAATGGAGAATCCCTGGCTGTGAAGAAAATGTGGTCAACTGAAGAGTCGGGCGCATTTGGCTCAGAAATACGGTCCCTAGGCTCGATCCGGCACAAGAACATCATCCGGCTCCTGGGATGGGCATCCAACCGGCACATGAACCTCTTGTTCTACGATTACCTTCCCAATGGTAGCCTGAGCTCCCTCCTCCATGGAGCCGGAAAGGGAGGGGCGGAGTGGGAGACAAGGTACGAGGTTGTGCTCGGAGTTGCACACGCACTCGCCTACTTGCACCATGACTGTGTTCCTCCGATCCTGCACGGAGATGTCAAGGCAATGAATGTGTTATTAGGTCCCCGGTTTGAGCCTTACCTTGCCGACTTTGGACTTGCCAGGCTGGTTCAACTTACTGATGGCAGTGATCTCTCAAAGCCGAGCCACCAGCCTCGCCTTGCCGGTTCTTACGGCTACATGGCTCCTGGTACATAATCTTACCAGTGAAACGCTCTTTATTAAATATATCATCGTTTTTTTTTTTTTACCGGTTCTCAGTGTATTCATGTTTTTCCATCAGAACATGCATCGATGCAACCTATCACGGATAAGAGCGATGTCTACAGTTTCGGAGTAGTCCTTATGGAGGTGTTAACCGGAAGGCACCCGCTCGATCCAACCCTGCCTGGGGGAGCATACCTGGTCCAGTGGGTCCGTGACCACCTGTCGAGCCATCGGGATCCGGGGGTCCTCCTTGACCCTAAGCTCAAGGGAATGGCCGAGCCAGCAATGCATGAGGTGCTGCAAACACTGGCAGTCTCCTTGCTATGTGTAAGCATGAGATCAGATGACCGTCCCACGATGAAGGATGTTGTCGCAATGTTGAAGGAAATTAGACATATTGAGAGCGCGAGGACTGATTCCGGGACACTGAAGGAGGGTTTACTGACTCGCAACTCATCCCCTCCGATGAAGAGGACTGCTGTTTCTCAAGGGTCATCGAATTGCTCGTTCGTCTTCTCTGATGATTCGGTTTGACGAGAAAGAGGCGGCAGGTTTCCAGGAAAAGGGCTAGTCTGTAACATCTAGGTGGATAATTGACAAGAGAGATCCACCGACCCATCAGGGCAGGAAAGGAGATCTTAATGTACTTCTTGTTGATATTTAATCGGCTGCAAATTGATTAATCAAAATCAGCAGCAAGACATACAGTTCAGTTATTGTAAGTTAATGTCAATTTTTTGAAACTTAATCAGGATTCAGCTGGAGAATCGGCCATATATAACCACCGACCGCACTCCAAGAGGGATAATCTATCTAACTGAGAGACAGGTGACGGAAATTCATGACTTTCAAAGCAATGGAAGGAGCACTCGACTGGCAGATGCCCACTGACACTGCACAGCTCAACATGGATCTCACTCGCAAGACATCTACAGATCGATTCATGCGGTAATATTTCCGTGGAAGATTGACTCTACTAAAGTCTAAGCCAAAGGATTTCCAGCCTTGCTCACGTGGTCCCTAACTCCACTGTCACGTACCCATGTGCTAACTCATAGACTTCCTCATCTCTGCTAAATATTAAAGGCATATACATACATATATACATATTGATGACCTCATAAGTGTTACGAGCACAGGAGGTAAAACAAACGGTTAACCAAATCTACGGTCCCGTGAACTAATCATGAAGTGCAAACATGTCCTAAAAGGCATCTATTTTGTTCCACAATTGTAATGAATTAACAACAAAAATAAACGTGCACACAGAGACTCGTCTTGAGTTGCACCCATGTTCTTGGGCAGGACCACTGCGCACAGAGATCTGAAATCATTGTACAGAGGACAAGAACAGAGATAATACAATTGTGCACCTCATGATCTTCTGTGCTTCTTCAGTATCAAATGATATCCCCACGTAGGAAAAAGAGAAGCCATCAGGACTTTGGATCTAAGCATTGACATTTCAAACAGATGGGTGAACTTCGTGAAGATAAGTAACAGATTTATGAACAGGCTTTATAATGCATAAGGACGTCCAATCTTAAAGCGTAGAATGACCCCTGGGACACGACCCTTGGACTAGTCTCTTATATTGCCTCACTGTCCCACACCACGAAATTTTCTCCTGATGATGATGAAACCCTTGGTTTGTTGGGAGAACATCCTTCCTGAACAAGGCATACAAGCCCTTGAGCTGACAAATAATTTATGCTTATGGTAGTGGCAAGACAGGGATTTGGAAATCATAAAGACCGGATCTGGAATCTTGGGAGGGACCGGGGAACCAGAGAGAGGTCAATGGAAGAGAAATTGGTCTGAGGGTAAAACAACAAAAAATCAATCAATGTGATGACAGGAAGCCATCCCCCGTTTTGTATTAACTTGGTTGCAGTTTCATATCTTCTAATGTCAATAGATAGAATGGAGGATATCTCATTCTAGGAAGATTTTTGAGCTTCTAGTCTTCTCAATATGATGCCAGTAACACCCCAGTTGAACCCCCGATACTGAAGCCACCTAATGATCCTTGATTTACGAGTCTCAGGGGGAACCCCCTCGCTTCGGAGCCATTGCTTCGAAGCCTGAATGAACAGACGCTCCAATGCATCCCTCGACAAAACAATCCTGGATCCCTCATCAGAAGTAGAATCTGCATTACCCTCAAAAATTTGCCTTACAGCTTTGTCCACATTGACTCTGCTAACTCCCTTCCTCGACAGTTCCTGGTTCAGCAACATCAGCCATATGCATTAACTGACAAGTCAAAATGCCCCTCCAATTTTAAGATGAGATCAGAAATTTAGACTTTGCGTACATGTTATCTGAAGAAAGGCTTCCACTTTTCTTTTCATATAAACTGAGGAATGCAGGGAAATATTTGTTGAATTACAGTGTCTTTGAAAGACATTTTAAAGCGGCAAAATATCAGTCAAGTATTTAGAACTAGAACCAGAAAATGGGAAAGTTTCTTTCTTGTGAAGAGCAATTCGCATAATTTCCTTTTGTTTCTATAGAAGAGGAAAAACAAAAGTGGGAAACTTTTCTTCTTACTTTACAGAGATGACAATATCCTGAATGTATGTAATTGTAGTCTACGATCTAGGATTTAAATCACGCGAAGATGTGATGCATACTTGCTTGATCCGCCCGGGTCCCCATGATGACGAAGACCATCTAGATTGGGAGAATGCTTCTGCGTACAGAGTATCGTTGATCAAACCTCTACAGGAAATTTTAAAGTCCAAGGATTAGCCAGCATCTATATGCAAATTCATCATATAAATAAGAACACATGACGAGTACACATACGTACATGGGATTAGTTTTATCGAGATTCTTCAGCTCACCTTTTCTGAAAGTCATTTATTACAGAATCAACAATAGCAGCGGCAAATCTCTTTCCATGCAACTTTTTCCTCATCTCAAGAGCTGTATATGCCCTGTGCAAGGAAGACTTGGATTCCATTAGAGGGGTTAATGATAAGTAATGACACCTTCATATAATGCTTTAATAACACCCTATTATTTGGACAACAAATAATGTAAACCTATGAAATGCTGTACTATCAGTATATATGTAACAACCTTTTAGCAAGAAGCTTAATTGCCAACTCCTCTGCATCATTCCTAGTTTTACCATTGCATAGAATATCCTGTCTGTGGATGTTCTCTTGGTCAGGGTCAATCTCTTCAACAAACTCTGCTGGCCCTTTCATGAATTCATCATCCCGGGCTTCTTGATCAGAGTTCATTTCATCTTCCATCTCTGAGGACACAGCAAAGGTCAGGAAATTTTCTTCAACAAACCAGTGAGAGGCCAGGTAGCCCTAAACATGCATGAGAAGAGAGACCCGTTACCCCAGTAAGAAGATCCCATAACCCCATCATCCGCCGACAATTCCTCATGAGACTCTTTCCCTGCAGTAGAAACAGTGTAGCCCTTGGATTATGCTTCGATCTCTACTGCCTAAATATCAAAGTTTCCTGCTCAAAGCACACCAGGTGCTTATGAAGATGCTGCGTATAAAATCATGCTAGGGAACTAAACACCAACCGCGCAGAGAAGAATCCATCAAAAGGCATTTCATGGGACTCCATCTGTCAATAGAATCTCCGAGCTCTTTGTTCGACAAAACTACTTTAGCTGACCTTCCTCTATCAGCACGAGACGCTCCCAACCTAAATGCACGAACATCATTTTCCTCGGGGAGCTTATTCGAAGGAGACCTCTCTTCTTTGTTGCTTTCCGAAGCTTCCTTGGGAATGTACTTCATGGGGTTGCTTTCCGAAATTTTCTTGGGAACGTACTTCATAGGAAATGAAGAACCATAGCCTCTGCTTCCCGAGGGTTGACCTACGCCATTCTTCTTCGCCCTGCAACAGCAATTTCCATGAGCTCAGAAGAGCATGGCCTCCGCCATGTCTCTCGGCAATTAAAGATCGGCGAAAGAAATTGAGAGTGCACGAAGCTAAATTCGATGGAATCACCCACAGTTCAATAGGAAATACTCTGCTCTGAAGCCGAAGAGTGGCCCTGAGAGGAGGAATTCCCGCGAAATTCGCCATTGCCGGTCTCAATTTGAAGACAAAGGTGAAGTAGAAGAACTGGTAAAACCTACTGGTTCCTGGTCTAGGGTTCGACTCATTGGCGCGTGAAATTCAACCGACGAAAGCAGCACCTATGGGTTAAACTTATTCGGCTTACAATCACTAATTACAAGGCCCAGGCCCAATTAGCACACCCAATTAAAAATATTTTGCAAAAATTAAGGAGGAAAAAAAAATGTTCGATTCATCCCGAACTCAAACAAAATTAATTAATTTGAGGAGGATATAAAAATCAACTCTTTCCCCGTACAATGATTAAATCTTTTTTAATGAAGATTTTGGAATTTCTAATTTCTTTAAAAGTTTAATAATCGTATTAAATAATTAATTTAAAAATAGTTTTTTCCGATTATATATCTAGCTAAAAAGGGGAAGAAGAGGAGAATTAAAGGGTGAACTTAACGCCACTTGTTTCCAAGTCAAAAGTAATGTCATTTAATAACCTTTTTCTCGATAAAGATAATAATTTTTAATCTCTAAATAATACAAAAAAGTTAAAACTTTGTCCTCGCCTCTCCTCAGTGGCCCAATTTATTACTAATGAGTGTTTGGTTTGAGTATTTTTAAATTATATGATAAATTTATATTATATAAAAAATTATTATTTTACATAAAAGTAATTGATAATATGAAATTGTCAGATTTGGTAAATATGAAAAGTAGATAAAAGAATGATATTATAATTTTTTGTATTACAAAAATACCCCACCCTTCCGTTTTTTCTTCTTGAAGAGAATGAAAAGTAATCAGGTTTTTACGTAATTTTAAAAGTGACAGATATGAGACCCACTAGAACGTAAGATTCCACAGTTTTACCAAGAGGGGTTGGGCCGAGTGGTAAGCAGCTCGGTGCCGCTTAAGGAGGTCTCAGGTTCGAGACCTCACGTACGCAGACACCCCTCTTGGGAGCCTCACCCGCCATTGCCAGGCGTGCGACCCGGGGCGACCAACGGATTAGTCAAGTATGGTTGGCTGAAAGATGCCATCTCACCGCTGGTGGGGCCTGCTTGGATACCGTGGCTGGCGACCAAAAAAAAAAAAAGATTCCACAGTTTTTGGCTGGTAAAAACTTTCGCCGGAAAGTGCCATGGCCCCGCAAATTAATTGTGGCCAGGCAAAATCAAAACACACCTCATTTTGCCTCCGAACAATGACAAATAGTATGTAAAATGAAAAGTTTTCCATAAAAAGCTTTTACTTTACATATAAATAAATGCAGCCCAAATCCGTTTTTAATTGGATTTAGTTTTCAGTCTTTTCTCTTAAAAATGCATTTGCTATTTTCTTAATTATTTTATTTCTAAACAATTATTTAAAAAAATCTGATTCCAGCGATGTCTTTGACGTGACATGCCGATGCATTGGCCTGAATTTAATCGACCTGGCTGGACTCAACCCATATCTTGATTACACGTAATCATCTGAGGAAGATTTTTCGAAAACGAAATTAATTAAAAAAACAACTCTATTAATCAGAATGATCATAGTCGCGAAGCCTCCATAGAAAGAAACGGTTTGGATTAGCCGGTTCAGGGTTCGACTCTCCCGATGACTGGTACTTTGGAATTATTGGCAGGCCCGGGTTGTATAATTCACTATCCGATATATTATTCAGTTGTTATGGTGCCGAATATTGTCGATATTGAAAAAAAGAAACAGTTTGGATCAGTTGTTACGATGTCGACTACTGTCGACACTGAAAAAATAAATAGTTTGGACCATTCTCATCATTATCGGATACGGAGAGTGAGATTTATTAGATAGAGAGATTCTGGAACCGAAATTCTGATGCTGAGGTTATGGAGAAAATCTCTGATCCACTTTTCTGTGTCTGCGCACACTGAAATATCATAGATATAAGAGAAGGTAAGTAATAAAAATTGACGAGTCAAGTATGGTACATTTATTTCAATTAATCTGATGATGCATGATCATCAATCCACCTAAGAACTTATCCTTCTCTAACAATTATTGATTGAGATTTTGACTCAACCATGGTACATTCTCGTACCTGGAAGCCCAAGTCAACAACCTTCATCGTGATTATTAAGTAATAAATAATAAATCATATTATTATCTAACATGTTAATCTTTCAGAGCAAACAATTATGACGATTTCCAATTGTATTATGGTATCAGAGCTCGTGTTCGAGTTACCACGCACGCATTAGCCCCTATTCAATTAATTCCATACAATGGGTTTTGAAAATTAATACAACCCATGCGTAGAAGTGAATATTAAGTAATAAATAATAAATTATATTAATATTTAATATATTAATTTTTTAGAGCAGATGGTCATGACGACTTCCAATTCCATTAGTGGTTAACTGAGAATGTGCTTACTTGGGTGGCGAACTAGGTATAATAAGAGATATCCAGTGGAAATTCAAGACACCAAAAAATTCGTCGAAACAAAGGGTTGAAATAAATTGACATGTTAAATAACGGGTACGTGACCGGAGAAAGGATATAAGTTTTCGTGATTTTCTATTCGGATGTAACGATAATAATCGTAATGTTTTTCTTTTTCTTTTTCTTTTTATCTATGACAGTAAGATTTGGCATATCATATAATAATATTGAATTAGTATATTCGACCAATTAGCTTGACTATTTATTATAATTTTTATATTTATTTAGAATTACTTAGAATTTGATAATTATAATTTTATTCATATTTAAACTCGTAAGGTTTAATAAAATTTTTCGGAAAAGAACGCTCTACGGCACCTTACAGTAGATCGTCATAACTCATCATCAGCCAGGAAAGGAAACGAATACTGCTCCGTATCGACAAAGTTAGAAGTGGGGCCCGCAGATGATTCCTAGCTGACGTGGCCCCGCAACTCAATGACTCTGGTATGGGAAGTGATCACACTACATACGCGATATTAACGTGATACATTCGTATAATTAAAATTTATTATTTATATATTTTTACTTTTATGATTCACTTTTTTTTTACCATTTATATGTTTTCCTTTTAATTTACCATTTTTTGGAAATTTTTATATTTTTAATAATTTTTTAGAATTTAATAATATAATTATATAATTATGAATTACTTGTTAAGTCATGATTAGACGAATATACCATATCAATATTATAAATATGATATGACAGATCTACCGAAAACTTTCTCTTGGTCTGGATGTCTATATAAATTATACAATAAACTTATTGTAATAGCACATTGATTAATTACTTAATCTGAATCAGAAGCTCCAGAAATGGCTCTGCCCAGTGCTATGGCCATGTCAATCGTGGTTTACGAGGAAAAACTCAAACCTTCAGCAGCCCGCAATTTCCCAACGGTTAAATCTCTCCTCCTCTCTCTCTCAGCATGATTTCAAATTCCGATAGTATAAGCAAAAAAATTATGATAAGGAAATTTTTAACTGTTTACTAAATTAATTCAAATTAAATTTGTATTAATTAAGATAACTTTGAATTTATTATATGAATAACAAGTATTATGCAGTAAAAAGATTCAACTACTCGACAACTAAAAAATTTGATTTATTTTTATGTTGCTTGAGCTTGACGATCAAGTGTCTCATTTTTGAGATAAAAAGGAAAAAACTCATTAATGTAAGGAAAAAAATCATTAATGTAAGAATATAAATATTATAATAAAATTTTAACGTAGTGAAGTTTTTATTTATGTGAAAAATATGATATTATAATATTAGATAAGAATATTAAATTTTTCGAAAAATAAACAATATAAGATAAAGGGTATATAAGATTAGTTGTGGTTCAATCATTTGAAGTAGCTTATATGAAAAGATTTTAATTTGTAAATGTAATATTAACCGTTATGATGTAATGTATAATATAGAATTTGAATTTTCATCGAAAATCCGTAGAATCCATTAGACCAGACACCCGTTAACGTCAATCCAACAACAGGAAAACTAGACCCTTGATTCGAGACATAGTATCCATGATCAATTCTTTTGAGTCATGCAATGTTAAATGGGTAAGCAGACAGGAAAATAAAGTTGTACATAGTATAGGGCAATATGCTGCAGCACTTCATGTACAAGGCCTTTTTATTTCACAACCCACAGACTCTGTATTTTTATAATTCATGTAAAATACCTCTTGAATGATTTAGCAAAAAAAAAACAACAGGAAAACTCTTGCCATACATTTCCCTTTTTCTTTTCCGAGTTTATTTATTTTCGCGGAAAAATCATTTATTTTGTCAATATCGTGAAAATCACGGGCTTTCAGATGTAGTGTTGCGATAACTCCGAGCCCAAAAATCTGCAAATCTCACTCCGGCGAACAGCTCTCTGCTTCGCTCCCTTCCCCACCCAGCTCACCGTATTAAGGGTCCATTCGATCTTTGTCTGTATCTTCTCTGCAGCAGCAGGCAGCTCAGCTCCTAGCCCAAGCTCGAAGGAGAATACTATTAAACAAGGAGGAGAATCTCCATAGCCGTCTCTTTCTATCCAGGCTCTCACCTTTCTCGCGCCAGCTCGGTTCGGTGGGTCTTCAGCAGGTATAGTCAGGAGTCCGCCTGTTCCTGCCGCCGCCATTTACTGTTGCGCATACTCGATTTCATTCTCCGATCGGCTGGTCTTACGGACGGGGCTGAAACACCTCCCGCCGCTCTCCTCTCCGGACTGGTATCGTTCGGAGATCGGGGCTCTCCGTTGCCGATCCGCGATCGTCGATCGATCTTCATTAGATCTGACAGCTGAAATCGGATAGAGGTGATTGGTTCTATGGCGCTGATCCTGAGCTAGGAATCAGAGGATTCGGCTTTGTCCGATACTTATTCTTGCTGGCTCCACCATTTCTGAGCAGAGTCTTTAGTTATACCTGCGTACAAAAGAGGTTGAGATAGTGCGGCACTTTTAGGGTGTCCCTATATTGCTTTAATGTTGGCCTTGCTCGTGTGGAAGCTAGTGCACGTATTGGAATATAGGTCTTTCTGGGATAGGCGCCAAGTGGGTGCAGTCTTTTACGAATTAAAATAAGAAGAATGATATCTGACTCTTTATTGCCCGATCGAGTCATTAAAGTGGACATTTTCAGATTCACGTCTCCGGTTTCTCAACGAAAAGTCATTGAAAACGGCCAGCCGAGCTTGCTTTAAGTTGGGACTAGCTGATGCTACTGACTGGTCAAATAGATAGAAGGATAAGATCGCAAGAGCTGATTAGGCTGCGGCTCGAGCGGAAATAAGAAGTTTCTTGTTCTATCTGCGACGTTGATTGTTTGAACCATGAGCCTCCGGCTTGTGTATTCTCTGTCCAGGTCTTCCCCTATGGACGCCAAATCTGTCGTGGACATGATAGAGGCATCGACCGGTGCCCATTTTTCTGGATTTCACATGGATGGTTTGCAGAGAGCTGCAGCTGAGCAGCCAACTACCTCTGCTCCGGAAAACATGCACAAGCAACCGTTTGTGATCGGTGAGTACTGAAATCTGTAATTCTTGATGTACTTTTATGGCTGAATCGGTAAAATCTTAAAATATTGATAAACAATTGGTTGTTTCATATTTTCTTCATTTCCTCTTCCATGTCGTTTAATACGACTTGTTGCATGGCAGGGGTTGCTGGCGGGGCAGCATCCGGGAAGACTACAGTTTGTGACATGATAATTCAGCAGCTTCACGATCAGCGTGTTGTGCTTGTTAACCAGGTAATGTTTCAACAGGAGCATAATCTGTTTCAACTACTCATTGCTGGCAATATTTTGTCGCTTTTCATTGTTAAGCTGTTGCATTGTTCTGCTGTTATTGTGTCATTATTTTGTATGTAACTGTTAGGTTGATGATGCTACCAAAAACCCCTTTTTTTTTGGCTTTTGAGTTTGGATAGCAAGCGCTCAACAGCAAAGCGCTCATCTTTTTCTTACTGTTAACATGCACCAAATATAAAGAGTATACAAGAAATCACGAGCTTCAGCATCAACAGATAATTGAAGCTCATACTTATGCTCATGTTAAGCAGAGCATTATCATAAGTGATTTGAAATATGAAATACACCTCCAGTAGTACTGTTGATGCTATGTTGAGTTTCTAGCATCTCATTGTGGTGTTTTGGAATCAGATCTCTCTTTCAGTTTGTTTTAGACCTTTAATGTACCTTAGATAAATGGTGTTTTAAAAAGAGTACCTTAGATGAATGAAGCATGTGGGTGATGGGGACTGTTCCTGTTAATGTTCATTTCGCCTCCAGTCTTAGGTGCCACTTGCGTTCCATTTCTTTCACTTGTCCATGCATTGATGAAGAATATGTACTGCTGTGCTTTTTGTCCATGCATTGATGAAGAATACGCACTGCAGTGGTTTTTTATATCATAACCAATCATCCTTGTTCAGCATACTGCTTAGCTATGATGTGGACTCAATGTTTTGCATAAATCATGTGGCAGGATTCCTTCTATTATAATCTAAGTGAAGAGGAACTTACTCGAGTCCATGAGTACAACTTTGACCATCCTGGTGAGGATATTTCGTTAACAAAAGTATAAGATGATTGGACAATTTGTTTTCATTTCAATGCTAGAATTCTGTATCGAAAAATGCTAATCTTGTCCATATGTCTTTGGCCGATGAAGCATTGATATAGTCCCAAGCCTTAATCTGTATTTCTCTTTATTTTTGTGTCTTTATCCTTCCATTGGAATTTCTGGAAGTTCAAATTTAGGCACAATGGTCAAAGTCTTTGCTTGAATTTTTCCATTGAGACAATTTTGGACTCTCACATTTGATAAACTGTGATGTAAGATGTTAAAAAGATGTTCAACTTTTTGCAGATGCATTTGATACTGAGCAACTTCTTTTCTCAATGAACATGTTGAAGCGTGGGAAAGCTGTGGATATTCCAAATTATGACTTCAAGAGTTACAAAAACAATGTCTTTCCTGCAAGAAGGGTATGCTTATTGATGTAGGAACACCAAATACCAGTGTTGGCACTAAAATATTCCCTTTTTATATGACACAGTCATATTATATAACAAGCTTTACACAAGTGCTTCAAATATATATATATATATATATATATATATCCCCTTTTCGGGTCATCTCACACATGTTACAATCTGTCACATGGTCCAATGACTAGTTTTTTTTTTTTTTTTTTCTTTTGATGATTTACTCTATGGAATTATGTCTCTTAACGAATGAAGGTGACACTAATGAGAGAAAAAAACCTTTTTATAACTACCCGACCCATTCAGAATTGGAAGACTGGCAACTTCAATTGCAATATTTTATCTAACTTCGTACGTGCTCTTTTGCTAATTTCACCTGATCAACAGGTTAATCCATCAGATGTTATAATCTTGGAGGGAATACTTATCTTTCATGATCCTCGCGTACGAGATCTGATGAATATGAAGATATTTGTTGATACAGGTTAACTTCCTTGTCTCCACTTTGACATGGATTGCCATGTGAAATAAATTCCATGCCAAAGGCATCTGCACCATGGAGATTTCTCTTCTGATAGCTTCTGAGTTATTTTGTTGATGAAACTGGAACATACTAAGCTCCTTTTTTAGTCCTTCTAGATATATTTGCATGTTGCATATGTGGTTTTCTTTTGGAAAATTTTTTTGGAGTTATTATTCAGCATATCTCCAATCTGGATTGGAAGCACATGCAGTAGAGACATCTGATAAAGTCTAAATGTTACAGGGGGGTATACAAGGAAATATTTACTACAATCTTACAACCAATTAAAAATATCACATATTTTCAACCATTGTTTTTTTTTGCCTTCCAACCCCCTGAAAAGCAGGGGATGCCCTATATGGATGAACCTATAACCATCTGTTGAAAAAGTCCCCATCATATCCTACTTTATTTCTTCCTCAATTGTGTGCCAGTGTGTTATGGGGAGATGAAATAAATCTAGCAGGTTTCTATATTTACTTTATTTACTCCAATATGAATATGTTGAGCTGCCAAATTTTCTTCATTCACTAGGCTTGGGTCCAGTCTGGCATGTTTTTTATACTTGTCTACCAGCTAACACCATACCAAAACCCGAAGTGTTGAAAATTTCAAATACGATAAGTTTGTGGAAAATTTCCGGTCCTTTTTATAATAACAAACTTCAGAAGTGTAAAACGAGATCTATAGCATGAGAATGCATAATGTGACAGAACCATGCTAAATGTTGGTGGATCTATAAAAAATTAATGTTATTCAACTGATGATGAAATCTTGTTTTTGATGTGTTTCCTATTCCCTTATATGCTTCTCCTTTACAGTTTTGGCATGTGTTGTTCAAGCATTTTGCTGAGACAAAGTTCTATTTAGGTCACTTCCTTAAATAACAAAAAGAGGCTAGTACTTCAGCTCCAAAATTTTCAGTGCAGATGCTGATGTACGTCTTGCAAGGAGGATAAGGCGGGATACTGTTGAGAAAGGAAGAGATATTGGTGCAGTATTAGATCAGGTTATTGGCTTTCTGTTGATTTTATGTCTGGGGATATTATTCTCTGAGTTGATCTATATGGATGCTTGATGACAAGCATCTCTAGTAGCATTGGGATCTCAGACATGGAAAACTTAAGATTTTGCAGAATTGTGGTGGGATGGGTTGGACACGGGCTAATGCTTTCTTATGTAATAGTTTACAAAATTTGTGTGGATAGTCTTTTGAAAAAAAGAATGGCTTCCATGTTGATCTGATATGCTTTTCACAAATTCATGCATGATTATCTTGATGTCTGGTAATTATAACTGTGGGTACTTTTTGAAATTTGGTGCAGTACTCGAAATTTGTGAAGCCAGCTTTCGATGACTTTATTCTTCCCACAAAGAAATATGCTGATATTATTATTCCTCGGGGAGGAGACAATCATGTAGCAGTTGATTTAATTGTACAACACATAAGGACGAAGCTGGGACAGCATGATCTATGTAAAATATATCCCAACTTATATGTCATTCAATCAACTTTTCAGGTAGCTCTCTTTCTGATTTATCAAACTAGTAACGAGTTCTTTACACTCTATCCTTTGCTTCCTTGCACCTAAAAGAAAACTATTAGGTATTGTGTGATGGTTTTTTTTTTAAATGGAAACATCCATTTTCTCCATTTCCTGTGACCGTATTGTGCTTCTTGTCTCCTTCAGATACGGGGCATGCATACTTTGATACGCGATTCTCAAACAACGAAGCATGATTTTGTCTTTTATGCCGATCGTTTGATTCGTCTGGTAAATGCTTGTTTATTTTCTCCGATTCATTTCATTTAACATCATCTGCCGTTCATTGTTTAATTTGATATCGACATCTTTCGGCAATTGTACTTGAAATAGGTTGTGGAACATGGTCTGGGGCATCTACCATTTACTGAGAAACAGGTGGTCACTCCCACAGGTAGGCTACTCATTTTGATCAGATCCTTTTCATTGCCCTTTTTTGGCACTCCACCATTTCGGGCATCCTTCATCATAACTACCATGCAACATGTGCATTTCTGTCAAGATGATCTATTTCTTTCTGTCATTGCTTACAAATCTTAGTATTTATAAGGATCTCCCGATTGAATTTCACATATGAGGAGCTGAAACTGTGTTTGGACATACTGTTGATCTTCCTTTTTTAAACTTGTTAATGCATAGCTATCATAAAAGATATGGAAGGAGCAGTTCTTACTTATTCTTCTGGAAATTGTGTACCTTTGTTGGAAACTATGGATGCCTCTGTAAGTTCTAATACAAAAACTAGATATCATGCAGTAGACCTTTGAGCACGCTTCTGTTAAGGATGATCTTTTGAAATTGTTGTTTTAGTTAGCAAATAGCTTCTCTCAGAAGCCCCTTTGAAGCTAGACTTCAAGCGCCTGGGTTCTTTAGGTTACTTGCTGCTGGTAATATGTCTCTTTCATATTATTGCAGGCTCTGTATATACTGGTGTGGACTTCTGCAAGAGATTATGTGGTGTCAGTGTAATTAGGAGGTATTTACCTTGACCCAGCTCATTTTCTTGAATGGTATTTTCTTCTTTAAAGGCACCCCATAATATATGCAAGTCAATAAGCTTTGAACTTCGGTCTTCTTCCATAATTAGTTATAGTTTGAATAGCGGTATAACATTTTATGCTTCTGATGAGCTGCTGCCAAGAATGATAACGAGTAGAGGCATTTTTTGAGTGAAGCAATCGTACCAGGAGCTGAGATTCAATCATATCATAATTCAAAAGCTTTGTGTTTAACGATTATCCGGTACACGTGCACATAATTTCCAATAGATAAAATGACTGTCCCGTGAATTCGATATGAGACTATATCCCTGTTTTCATTATATCTGATGTCACCATTTGCAATAAAATGACAATAAAATCATAAAAGGCCGTATTGATCATGATGCTTTGCTCAACTCAAGTCATAATTTCTGACAGTGGGGAGAGTATGGAGAACGCTCTGCGAGCATGCTGTAAAGGTATCAAAATAGGAAAAATTCTTATCCACCGAGAAGGTGACAATGGTCAACATGTATGGCAGACCCCTCTCCCTTCTCCATCTCTATCTCCCTGCACTGGTCTAATGACTCGCAATAGTTTTCTGACCTCTTTTCTATGTGGAGTGCAGCTTATCTATGAGAAATTGCCAACAGACATTGCAGATAGGCATGTGTTGTTGTTGGATCCTATCCTCGGCACAGGTTTGTATTTTTACTGAAAATACAATGCAAGCATTAGCTTCTAGTTCTAGTTTTACCCGCCGGCATAGTTCAGAATTCATGAGATAGTTGGTCATGATAATTTTGTTTATTCATCTATTTCTTGCATCGATTTAAGATCGCAAAAGATTTTGCACTTCTTTTCTTTCCTGGGAGAACGCTGACTGAGAGATTATTATCCGTCTCCAGGAAACTCAGCTGTTCAAGCCATATCTCTACTCATGAAAAAGGGTGTGCCGGAGTCCAACATCATCTTTCTCAACCTAATATCTGTAAGTTCACTTCATATGAATCTTGCCGTGGCCTGCTGTTGCTACCATTCATATTCTCCCGCTCAGCGTGCGATCCAAGCTTCTCCTTTTTTCCCTTTTTCAATGGAATTGTTAATTCATTGATGGACTTGAATCCTTCTCGCCAGGCACCGCAGGGAGTGCATGTGGTGTGCAATGCCTTCCCGAGAATAAAGATCGTGACATCTGAGATCGATATTGGCCTGAACCAGGACTTCCGTGTCATCCCCGGGATGGGTGAGTTCGGAGACCGTTACTTTGGCACGGATGACGACGACCAGCAAATGGCTGTGTCCCCACTCCAATAATTACCTCTGAAGCTTCTCCCACTCCCCCCTCACTGTTACCTTCGCCCGCCATTTCCTGCCTCATCATGTATCATTTCTGCTATCTGTAATTTTCAATTATGAAACAATTTTGACTTCACCTCCATATTTACAATAATCTGTACCCATCCATCCATGTCCATGTTATACTCCACCTTTCTTCTATTCTTTTTCACCTATATCCCATTTTTCCCTCTTAGAGACCGACACGGTGTAAGTGACATTTGCACGACAGACAACAGTGAACCAGAGGAGGAGGGTATAGAATAGCACCAAACATGTCCTTGGGCTTGTGTCTGGCTGTATGTGGGGAATGGATGATGAAGCTGAAGTGAAGGGAAGAGTTCCTGTGTCTGGCTGTATGTGGGGAATGGATGATGAAGCTGAAGTGAAGGGAAGAGTTCCTGATCTCCACACACAAATGGGCCGGGCTTAACTAACGGGGGCAACGGTGAGTGCCCACTTGGGCAGGAGAGGGATCACTCGTTGCTCTATCCCAGGACGATAACCTTCGTCCGGCTAGAACTTCAACACGTGTCTTGGTGTCTGCCACGGTGGATTCCGATAGTATATTCCTCCTAACGGGATTGCTTATATAGTGTGTGGGGTGTACGAGTCTGCCTTTGCATTTTCGCCTCCGACCCCATCCCCATCCACTTCACCGTCCTACTCCATAACCATGTCTGCCTTCGTCGGAAAGTACGCAGGTATTGCTCACTCTAAATTCAAATAGCTAAAAATGCATGTTATCTTAGTATGAGTTGATTGCACCGGTTTAATAAATAAAAAAAATTTAATAATAGAAAAGAATTTATTCTTTAATGAAGTTATCCCGTTCAAATTTGAACTCGTGGCAGATAGACTCTCGTACTTAATTGAAGTTTAATTGAAGTTCAACGTGGGAATGTAAATCTGTGTGCGCTCAGATGAGCTCATCAAGACCGCCAAGTACATCGCCACTCCAGGGAAGGGCATCCTCGCGGCAGACGAGAGCACCGGGACCATCGGGAAGCGGCTCTCCAGCATCAACGTAGAGAACATCGAGTCCAACCGCCAGGCCCTCCGGGAGCTCCTCCTCACCTCCCCCGGCGCCCTCGCCCACCTCTCCGGCGTCATCTTCTTCGAGGAGACTCTGTACCAGAAGACCTCCGCCGGAAAACTCTTCGTCGAGGTCCTCCAGGAGAACGGTGTCGTCCCCGGGATCAAGGTCGACAAGGGAACCGTCGAGCTCGCCGGCACCAACGGCGAGACCACCACCCAGGGGTTCGACTCCCTCGGCGCCCGGTGCGCGCAGTACTACAAGGTCGGGGCCCGGTTCGCCAAGTGGCGCGCTGTCCTGAAGATCGGGCCCACCGAGCCATCTGAGCTGTCCATCCAGCAGAACGCCCAGGGCCTGGCTCGTTACGCGATCATCTGCCAGGAGAACGGGCTCGTGCCGATCGTGGAGCCCGAGGTGCTCACCGACGGGCCCCACGACATCGACAAGTGCGGGGCGGTCACCGAAACCGTGCTGGCAGCTGTCTACAAGGCCCTGAATGAGCACCACGTTCTTCTTGAAGGCACCCTCCTGAAGCCCAACATGGTCACCCCCGGGTCCGACAGCCCAAAGGTATTCGAGTACCCCGATCAAATCTGTACCTCACCGTGTTTAAAATCTATCTATTATTATTAGAAATTCTTGGGTGATTATATATTATTATGTAATGCGAAAAAATATTAATTAAAATATAATAAACGAGTAAATTTGTATTAATTATTCGAGTAATTATTATAATTATTAATAATTAAAATAATTTAATTAATTATTCCTTATACGTTGTAAGCTATGGTTATATAAGATTTTTTCTTTATTACACGGTCGGAGAGCAATTTCTTTGCTTATTATATATACGTGATATCTAAAAATTTCATAAGTCCTCATTAATAAAAGTTCAAACGGGGTAAGTAAAGTTTTCTTAATATGAATTTTTTTATTTATAAAATTCGAATAAAAATTTTATATTAAATCATCTCAATTAATTCATATTAATAATACGTGAGAGTAATTGATTTCACTTTTAAATTTTAAAAGCATCAATGATTAGTAGATTTTTAACCAATCAAAAAAATCTGAAATTATGAAATTACGGTTAAAATTATAACTGCTTTCTAATCCTCTTTTACGAACCATATATTTTATTCTTATTTATTTATGGTACGTTATTCATAGATTAACAATACTGTAAAAAAAAAAAAATAATGGTCGGTTGCAATCGTATAAAATATTATATTGTAAAGTAGAAATAATACAATTTTGTAATTAATTATATAATTAATAATTTCGTCTTATTAATGAGTAGAGCCACGAGTTTTTAACCAAAATAGTCTTATTTTGCAAAATATTTCCCAATCTAATCTTCTCTAAAAAATATTTTCCAAACTAGTCTTCTAAGTGCATATGTGGCAAAAGCATGTTGATGTGGCAAAAATATGTGTTGATGTGGCAAAAAAGTGTCCACATAGTAAAAATCATATTTAATTTTTTACATGTATTTCAAATCACTCTTTGTGTGTCTTCAACTAATTTGTAGGATTTACTGCAAATTATATTTAAGACCCGATAGATATCATATAATATCAGTATTTTCTTGTAACCAAACTTAAATAGTTCAAATTTTGACCGAATTTTTATATTTTCGCTGAAACTAACAAAGTTCATAATAATACACTTCTTATTACACAATGATATTATTAAATTAAACTTAAATTTTTTTCAAATCTTAAAACTTAAATCGAATTTATAAAAATCTTATTGTTATACTCTCGATTATAAAAATTAGATTTATGAACATAAATCTAATCAAATTGTGTTTCAATTCACACTTTGTTATGTATTAATTAAATCGTATTCGGTAACTTTCATAATTGAGAATATAATAGTTGAATTTTTATAAATTCGATTAAGTTTTAAGATTTGAAAAAAGTTTAAATTCAATTTGATAATATTTTTGTACAATAAGAAGTGTATTATTACGAGTTTTATTAATTCTAGTGAAAATCTGAAAATTCGATCAAATTTTGATATAAGAAAATACATTTATTGTATGATATTTATCGGACCTTAAATATAATTTGCTGTAAATCCTGCAAATTAGTTGAAGACACATCAAGAGTGATTTGAAATACATGTAAAAAATTAAATGTGATTTTTGCTATGTGGACACTTTTTGACCACATCAACACTTTTTGTACCACATCAACACATATTTTTGCCACATCAACATGCTTTTGCCAAATAAGCACATAGAAGACTAGTTTGGGAAATATTTTCTAGAGAAGATTAGATTGGGAAATATTTTAAAAAATAAGACTATTATGGGCAAAAACTCTAGAGCCACTTGCTGGACATTCTAGGTGGCGGCAGAGGTTATCGCCGAGTACACCGTCAGGGCGATGCGCCGCACCGTGCCACCGGCGGTTCCGGGAATCGTGTTCCTGTCCGGTGGGCAGAGCGAGGAGGAGGCGACGGTGAACCTGAACGCCATGAACAAGCTAGAGGTCCTGAAGCCATGGACGCTCTCCTTCTCCTTCGGGCGAGCACTCCAGCAGAGCACCCTCAAGACGTGGGCCGGGAAGAAGGAGAACATCGCCCAGGCCCAGGGAGCCTTCCTCCTCCGCTGCAAAGCCAACTCCGATGCCACCCTGGGGAAGTACATCCCCGGCAGCGGCGGCGACCTGGCCTCCGAGAGCCTGTACGTGAAGGGTTACAAGTACTGATCGATGAGACTGTGCCGTGTCCCGGTGCCGCGAGCCAGGGGAAGGAAGTGCAATGACTCAAATTTGTATTGTTCAAAAGCCTCTTTGCTCGTATATTTTTCTTCCCTTCTCCTCTGTACTTCAAATTGTTGTTCACATTAACCCCTTATGATACATAATCTAAGTTACTTCATTAACAGATGGAATGTTGTATTATTTCTAGGGTTAATTTCTGCGGTTCAGTTATCAAACCGTTCAATAGTTTAATTCAACGACTCATAATCAAATGTTCAAATTAAAACCGGTTCCGGACCGGAGGAGCGTAGGGGGAGTAAGCGGGTCCTCTGGCAATGGCGCCGGGGTTGGCGGCGGGGAAATAATCCAATAACTCGCATTACTTTCTCCATCCGTTTAATTGTTCAACGATTGGACAATGTAACATATCAAATGAATTAGTGAAATATTAATCTAGATGAACCCGAATCAACCGATACTACACGGTGATTTTGCAATCGTTCTTTGTACAATGAGAGCCGAAACGTATAGAAGCTTGACAACTCTCGTAAAATGATCGGATTATGTGATAATTGTGTTTCTAGCAGATACGTTGCATTTGCAATCACGTTTTTATCAAGAGTTAATCATATTAAATAACTAAATATCTGAATATCATATAATCTCTCCGATAAGTACCGCATAAACTTCAAAGTCGATGGGCAAGCCAGCCGACAAAAACCGATTCCCAAATCGATCTCCCTATGCTAGTGGTGCGGCTCACCGGGAATGAACTTTTTGGGCCGGTTTAGTCAAGAACCGGTTCTCAACGCATGGGCCCAATTTTTCAGAAACGTTTGGGCCTTTTGGGTCGGGCCTCCACACTACTCAAGCCCATTAGGCCCACAAGTTAGTAGCTCCGTAGACAAGAGAGCTTCCCTTCTCCAGAGCTCTCCGTCTCTCTCTCTCTCTCCACCACCCCACCCCCCCCCCCCCTCTCGGAGTACGGACACCATGGCTGCCATGTCTTGTGCAACTTCTTCCCTGTCCCGCAGCCTCTTCGTCACGAAGCTCTCCGGCTTCAATCCTCCCTCAAGCTTCCCATCTCCGAGACCCCTTTTCCTCTTTCCCAAGAGATCCTTCTCCATCTCCTTCCAGAGAATCCAGACGACCAGATCCTCCCCTTCCTCGCCACCATCGACGAGCTCCTCCGCATCCCTCCAGCCCATAGAAGAGCTTCCCCCGAACCTCCAACAGATCATCTCCCTCTTCCAGTCCGTGTCCGACCCCAAGTCCAAGTACCAGCAGCTCCTCTTCTACGGCAAGAACCTCAGCCCACTCAACCCCCAGTTCAAGACGAGTGAGAACAAGGTCGAGGGCTGCGTCTCTCAGGTCTGGGTCCGGGCCTACCTGGACGGCGACGAAAACGTTGTGTTCGAGGCCGACTCCGACTCTGTCCTCACCAAGGGCCTTGCTGCCTTGCTCGTGCAGGGCCTTTCCGGACGCCCTGTCGAGGAGATCCTCCGGGTCTCCCCTGATTTCGTCACCCTCCTCGGGCTGCAGCAGAGCTTGACTCCTTCCAGGAACAACGGGTTCTTGAACATGCTGAAGCTTATGCAGAAGAAGGCCCTGCTCTTGCTCTCCGAGGGTGAAAGCCACGGAGCTGGGTCGAGCTCGGATATGGTTTCTCACGGTTCTGTTTCAGGGCCCAAATTTAATGAGCACAGTGATCGAATCAAGAAAATTTCAGTCGATGAAGCTGAAAGGGGCGAAATTGGGGCAACCTCTAATGTGGATATCAATGGTTCAGTGATTTCAGAGTCCAATACGTCAACTTCTGGGGTGGCTGGAGTTACGAGTGGTTTAGGAAGCAGGGGGCTTAGGATTAAAGAGATATTGGAAAGGGAACTCAGCCCAGTCGAATTGAATTTGGAGGACATCTCGTATCAGCATGCGGGGCATGCTGGTGCCCGAGGCAGCGATGGGGAGACACATTTCAATCTGAGAGTCGTATCGAAGCAGTTTGAAGGGAAGAGCTTGGTGAAGAGACACAGGCTTGTCTATGATTTGCTGAAGGAGGAGCTGCAGAATGGACTTCACGCTCTATCCATTGTGGCAAAGACACCATCTGAAATTTGATTGATTGTGAAGGGTGCCATAGAGGTCCACACTGCTCGAGTTCATCTGGATCATGGATTCTTTGGTGTCACATTGAGAGTTAAGAAGAATTTTTTTCTTAATATAGTGAGATTGAATGAGAAGCACCACCGTCTTTCTATTAAATTAAACAGTTGTTACTACTGTATCTTTGCAATAAAAAGGCTGTTTTTCTACTAAAGTTCCACAATTAAAGTTGCAATGCGTCCTGTCTGATCTTATCCTACTATCACTTCGTTAGAATCATCCTGTTTACTTGAATTTTACGATCATTCTAATTTTGAGATCCAAAATCTTTTTGTGATGACGTATGCCTTCCAAAGCAAGGTTATAAGCGCAGGCTGGAACTTGTGTGTTGTTAGCTGATCACAAGGTGGTTGTATAGGGATTTGGTGAATTTTAGGGGATACAGTTCGTTGCTTGGTATAGCCATGGGATTGCTCTTCAAGTTAGTTAGTTCTATAACCTGCTCAGTAAATGACTATATTATGTTTGTTATGTCTTATGAATCTTTACAGTCAAGGTGCACACTCAAGACTGTTTAGATGCTCAAGTTTGGACGTTGCCATATTCTATGCAGTTCAATCCATTTACTGGGAGTAGTGATAATATAATCCAAATTTTGAAATGGCTTTTGCTGATAAAGGTTAGCTAGTGAGCTTGATGAGATCTTGCCCTTAGGGAACGAATTTCCCAAGAGAGTTCGCCCCTGCCCGAGCAATACATTCCAGTTCTTTGGGGTATTTGCCTGTCTATGTCTTCCTGTGGTTGCTGCTGATGCAAATGAAGTTCCTGGACTGTCTTTTTAGATGCTTGATCAGCTGTATGCTCGTGATGAATTTGCAGAAGTTGCAGAAACCCTATAATGAAGAACACAGCATAAAACAACTGAGATAGATCATTGGAATAATATACGAAGGACAGGAGAGAAATCTGCTCAAGTGAACAGGTTATGCTTAAGGAATATTTCTCCATCTTTTCCCAACATCTAGCTGCCCAATTTAAGGCTGTAGAGTTTTTAGCTCATGTCATGCTTAGCAGAGATATTGACTTAATTCTTCCAGTAAGAAAAGCTGAAGCTTTTTTGCTTTTATTCTTCTTGCCACTTCAGGTCTATGGGTAACCCTTAGTGAATTCTCTTGCTTCCTGCTTTATGAAACTGGTTCCACCTAAGCACTGAGAAGACTTTGTGAAATTCTGGAGGGTGTCGCTTTGGAATAGTATCACAAGGCTCTCATCTGATTTTGGTGCCAGAATTTTTTGCCGCTGACAGTTGATCCATTTGATTACAGCAGTAGGTAGAACAGAAGATCTTAACCAAGAAGACGGGAACAAATTCAAAGAAACATTTTGTCCCTTCTTCCATTTACAGCTGCTGGTTGTAAGCACTTCCGTTGGCGTGCCAATCATACCTAACCGGCACCGATGATGCAGCCAGCACAAGAAATGGAACACAGATCTTTCTCCCCTTGAAGCTCCCTCTCACATTGTAACTAACTCTGTTCCCCTGCATCTGCTTCTGGATATGCAATGCTGGTGCCTGTGGCAAATAAACCAAGCTTGATAAGAAGTGAAGGTCGTCCAGGTCCCTCTCCTAGCCTTACACCAATAGGCTGAACCACTGAGTTGCCATCAGCCTGTCAGGAAAGTAGAGCCTTATGTCTGAGCGATCAGACCTCAAATCGAGCTTTGTTTGGGTTGGTGAAGTTCCCAAGGAAAGTGAGGTCCCTGTCGAAGTACTCTGGTGAGTTAAAGTAGACTTTCTGGAGGTTCTCTGCAGGTATCTCGAACAAGGGGACCTTTGCTTTATTTCGAGAAAGAAGATGGGATTCGCAATCCTGAAGATGAGTATAAGACTGAATCTGAGGCAGTATAGCCCCTTACCATTATGTTGGTCCTCTGGGGTCATGTTTGGCGAAGTAATAAGCCAGGTCTCAATTTCTCAAGGTTTATTGGACTGCTGGACCTGTCCGGGGGCCAAGATTGGTGGGCTTTTCTCTGGCTTTGGTATTACTACTGGGTCGAGCCAAACAGCTGTTCCTGGCGAGGAATCATTGCCACTTTAACCGTGAGACTCTCTCCATCTGAGTCTATGAACCCAACAATCCTCATGAGCTGAATCAATTACTAGGAAAGGACGCATTGAATCTCTTTTACCAGCAGGTCTTCTTGCACGAGTTTAGTCAGCCAATCCATACACTGACAGGAATTTTATAGTAACTGGCAAGACCTGGTGGATCGAGCAAATAATTTTAGGAGAATGCCCCGGAAGATGACAGTGCACGAAACATTTCACTGCCATGCCCATTTTCTGATTTGAATTTTAGCAGACTCTGGGGTCCTGGACCTGCTTCCAAAGTCGCTGGACAAGGTTATGTGGCAAATAATGTGACACCAGTAATGGATAAGGGAACCGAGTCCAACAAGTTCCTGCGGTCCGATACCTGCTTCTGGTGACTTGTAGAGTTGCTGTTAAGATGGGTGGCTGGTAGCAGAGTCCCTATTCGAGGCATTGCAGCAGCAGCAAACCTGGTTTCGATGTTCCCATGATAAATGTAAAATATTCTGAGTGGATACCTTCTTAAATTGTTGAATCGGTTTTCTATTTTATTAGTATGTTTTTGTATATTTATTTGAGAATGACCAATCATCTAGGACATGAGAGAATTGAGTGAATTTCTTCTCATTATCATTGTTATTTTCCTTTTTATTTGGGAGAGATTGGTTACCTCTTGAACACACCGAATCAGTTAATAAAAATTTTTTTGGTTCCTATCATATTCTCATGGCGTTAATTCCGAGGAGCCTGAGACAGCTGGAACTTGGAAGTATTACATTGTTTTTTTTTTACGGCCAAAGTGTTACATGGTTTACTTCCAATGATTGTGACAACATATATGCAGAATCATTTGTTTGGTGGAACTGTCAAGTTGCAAAACTTTGAATGTTCAATGTGATGACCTGTTTTCTGCACTGAGGAATTTCTCCAGTTGAATATCAGCATTAAAATGATTTTTGCATATGCCAAAGTCAACGAAATGTTCCGGAAGCCAAACGTGGCTTTTCTCTTTCACCATCTCAAGGGCTGTTAAAACCTCACATCCCTCTTGGAGTCAGAGAGTTCCAAAGCTGAAGAAGAAGAAGGAGAAGCAGGAGCAGAATGGCAGAGATCGCGGTTCAAGGTGCTCTGACATTGGTGGAGATTGTCTCTTCCTTCCTCTACCAGGAAATCAACCTCAAACAGGATGTACAGAACGATGTTGCCTGCATCAAGAGTTGGTTGGGAACAATGCAGGCGTTCCTGCTTGATGAAGAAGGAGAGGAAGGGACTCAGGTGGTCAGGGATCAGTTGAGACAGGTCCGCGATTTTTCTTATGACATGGAGGACATTATCTATGAGTTCATGTTCCGTTTTCCTCACCACTTTCATCGGCACCGAGTAACACAGATTGCGCATAATTTGCATCACTATCTCGAGCAGAGGGATGCACTCTATGAGCTGTCTATGAGGATAAAGGATATCAGGAAGAAGATGGAGAACTTTGGGACCATGAATCCGCTTCGGATCTCTGGGATGATATCGGGAGAAGCGTCAAGGCTTGGAACTAGGCCGACAAACCATTCTTCTTATCTGAATTCTGCAGAAGACGAGGTTGTCGGCTTCCAGAGGCTTGTAGAACGGATCATTAATCAGCTGCTGTCAGAGGAGCCGAGGAGATTCACGGTATCCATCGTGGGCCCTGCTGGCTCCGGTAAGACAGTTCTTGCAAAGAAAGTTTTCGAGGATCATAAGGTTCCTGCAGTGTTTGACTTCATTTTCTGGGTACGAGTGTCTTGCCCTTTTGATCTCGAGGATCTCTTGTGGAACATCGAGCTGCAGCTGTTGGGGCAACTTGAAAACGACCCGCTTCCCCTCCAAGGAACCAGAATTGGGCTCAGGGAAAGATTAAAGAGACAGTTCAAGGACCGGAAGTATCTCATTGTTCTCGACGATGTTTGGAGAAAACAAGACTGGGGATGCATCCTCAATGAATTGCCTATTGGGGCCCAGGGAAGTCGAGTCATCGTCACTTCCTGTAATCGTGATGTTGCCTCCTTCTGCATCCATGAGCCAGGTTATCTCCATGAGCTGAACGGGCTATCATGGAAGGATGCCCGAAACCTCTTCTGCAACAATGCCTTCAGGCAAGATGGTGGAGAGTGCCCTCCCGAACTAGAGGAATGGGCCGAGAAAATAGTGAAGAAATGTGAAGGGCTTCCCTTAGCTCTCAAGACCGTTGGTAGTCTGCTATCGAACAAGCCCCCGATCCCGATCGAGTGGAAGAAGATCCACAACTCCATCGGGATGGATCTTTCGATCATTAGGAGTCTCCTGCCAAGTTACAATGACCTCCGGACTCGGCCCGACCTCAAGAGCTGTTTCTTCTATTTTGGAATTTTCCCGGAGGATTACTCCATCCAGCGGGAGAGATTGATTCGATTATGGATTGCAGAAGGGTTTGTGAAGAGGGAGAGGAACAAGAGCTTAGAGGAAGTAGCGGAACACAATCTCAACGAGCTCGTTGACAGGAATCTGGTCTCGGTTAGTAATAGGGACATCGATGGGCGGGTCAAGAGTTGCCGTGTCCTGAACCTTGTCCGCGAGTTCATAATCTCCAAGGCGGAGGAAGAGAACTTCGTTCAGGTCTTAACCGGAGAAAGACTGCCCTCAAGTGAAAAGGTCAGACGGCTATCCCTCGTTTCCGATTCCCTGACTTTCTCATCGAACGAAAACTTTCATCATGCTCGCTCGGCCTTTTTCTTTGGGAAAGTGGACTTCTGTTCCTTCATTACTCTCTTCAAGCTGTTAAGGGTACTGGACCTGAAAGGAGCACCACTGGAAAGCTTCCCGGAAGTTGTTCTTGGACTCTGTCTTCTGAGGTATCTGAGCCTGCAGAATACACGGATCCGATGGATTCCGAGGTCCATAAAGAGGCTCTCCCTCCTGGAAACCTTGGACCTCAAGCAAACTCTCATAACACAGCTTCCAAACAGTATCTTCCGGCTTCACTATCTCCGCCACCTCTTAGTTTACCATTATGAGTTTGATAACTACGTGACTTTTGAAGGGGTGATAGGAGTCGAGATCGGTAATGGCATCGGAACTTTGACTTCCATCGAGAAGCTCTCTCTTATAAAGGTGAACTCACAGATAATCAAGGAGCTAGGCGAGTTGGTCCATCTGAGGAAGCTAGGGATCATCGGTCTCAAACAGAAAGATGGGAAAAGAATCTGTGAGGCTCTCCAGAAAATGCCCGACCTGTCGATTCTTGATATCAGGTCAGAGAGAGAGGATGTTCCTCTTGACTTGGAGAATATCCCGGATAAGCCTGCATTCGAGTTTCTGCAACGGCTTTACCTAAAGGGGCGACTCCTTGAGTTGCCGAGATGGGTCTCATCGCTCCATAGTCTGATCAAGATCCACCTCAAGTGGTCGAGAATGGAAGCTTCCCCGCTCGAGGCTCTGCAGAATCTCCCGAGCCTGATGGAGCTCCAGATGGTCGACAGTTACACCGGTGATTGCTTGGAGTTCAAGGAAGGCACTTTTAGGAAGCTGAAGCTACTGGTTATCGAGCGGTTCGACCAGCTTAACATGGTCATAGTGCTGGAGAGGGCGATGCCTGAGCTCGAGAAGCTCAAGATCTGCAAATGCCAGAATCTGAGGATCCTTCCTTTAGGCATTGAAGGTCTCTCCCGTCTTGGGGAGCTTATCCTGCATGATATGAACGAAGAGCTTGTGGACAGGGTTAAGTACGAAGACCGATCGACTGTCCAACATATTGCAGCCATCGAGACATATGATCTGGGAAGCAACCGATCATGGTCGAGGAGAAACACTTCGTAACTTCCATTACCATGTTTTGCACGAAGAACTGGAAAGATAGATGAAGTTTTCAGCTTGTTATTTCTACTTCTGCCCCATGTCTCAATGTTCTTGCCTCATCGCCTTTTGTGTGTCTGTATCTATGTACTGTTCATGGTCGTATGGGAACGTTCATTTTCCATGGGAAATTCTTCTATTTTCTTCCTATCTAGCTAGCATTGCAATGGCTGCATTTCAAACATTAACCTCTACGAAAATCAACAAGAGTTTTCGGATTGTAAGGAGTCTTCTGACTAACCCATCCACAAAATTCGTGCCGAGTTATGATCCGGTCTATCGATTGGGAAGAACATATAAATATGCCAGACCAAATTTGATTATTCATTGGCCTTGTAGTTGTGCAAAAAATTATTGAATGATTCATATGCAATTTACAAGCTGCACCCTCAGGAATTTGTCAATTGATAATAATTCCTTCAACATCTGCCTACTACTTGACGGTTTGATTTTGTAATATAATATATTCCAACCATAGATGGACCGAAATGATTTGATATTTTTGTCCTTTAACGAGATTCTGATTCCGAGTTTTATGAGTGAAGAAATTTCATATTTTAATAAGTTGACCCGATACGAACTTAGATTATTCAAGCTAATCAGATTTTTAGATATTCATGCACACTAAAAAATGGAATAAAATACATTCCAGATTTTCTCCATAAAATAAAAATGGTGGGAACATTAATTACAAATTAGGCACTAGACTGAACCATTCAATCAAGACTTTATATTATATTCAGCAAAAAATAAAAAAAAATTATATTATCAATAAATTATGGCAGCTGTTCTTGTCGTCGTTTATGTCAACCCATGTGGAAATAATTTTTAATCACATTTCTTAATTTTAATTAATTAATAGATGACAACGACGACAACAACCATGATATAATAATTAATAAATTGGGTTCGAGCCCCTGTGAACGCAGCAAACCTTCTTGGGAGGGGTCCCCGGGAAATCGTCCGACAGTACCCCGAATCCGGATTAGTCGGGTCTTCGGGTACCGGATACCGGGTGGGAAACCAAAAAATAATTAATAAATTAATAATTTTATCCTCGAGAGATGCGCTTTATTTTACTTAGATCCCTGAGAGATTTTTTTATCTCATTCAACTCCTTCAAAGATGCATTTTGTACAAATTGAGTCTTTAAGTAGATTTTTCACATCAATCATAACCTTTTGGTGTATCGATTGGATCTCTCATAGCATCAATTGTGTCCTTTATATTTCAGTTAGATCCCTCATGACATCAATTAGGTCCCTTCGTTAAAATAACCACTAACGGCGTGATTATACTATTAATTACGTCCCTATTCCTATTTATTTTTTTCAATTTGATCCTCCCCTTAACGACATTATTGTATTATCCATTAGATCACAATTTTAATTTCTTTTTTATTAACTATGTCCCATCAATTTCTCTTTTTTTGAAAAATCTTAAATTCTTTTAGATAATTTTTTTAATAATGTGGCATATCCAAATAATATTTTGAAAAATAAAAATTTAAAATTTTTTTAATTAGAATTTTTTTAAAAATGTAAAAACATTAGAAAGATTATAAAATATAGGAAAACTAAAAAATTAAAAAAATATATAAAAATATGAACAGCTTCAAAATTTTTAAAATTTGTGAAAAATATAAAAATTTGGAAATTTTTATATAGTTTCTAAAAATAAAGAAATATAGAAAATAAAAAAATGTAAAAATAATTGAGAAAAATATAAAAAAGTTTCAATAATTTAAATAAAATTTTAAAATTATATGTTCAAACCATATAAATTTTTTTATAAATTAGGAAATCTTAAAAATAAATAATTTTTTTAAAAATTTTAAAAGATAAAAAAACTTTCATAAAATAAAAAGAATAAAAAAAATATTTCCAAAGTTATGAAAATTTTGAAATTATTCATAAAATTAGAAATACATTTGAAATTTATAAAAATTTCAAAAATAGACCGATTCAAAAAATTGTACAAGATATGTATTGTAAACGAAATGGATTAATATTTTTCTACCATATATGACACTAGAGGCTTACCCGTGCTATACATGGTGTATTATATCGATTAAAATTATTAGAAACATCTATTCACGCATGAAAGTAAGTGACAATAGTTTGGCTCTCTCCTTTTGTTCTCAAACATGATATTCAGCTCCTTAATGCGACTAAGTACTTCCCGGGAGCTTTCATCTTCTAGGTGCGATTATACCTCAAGAAAGAAACTAATGTCGGCGAGATCAAGTGAGAGAAGAAATTAGGACTTGCGCTTTCCTCTTACCGTTGTGGGATAATGGAGATGAAATCTAAGAGGAAAGTGGGATAATAAAATTAGAAGTTGAGAAAAAAGTGGAGTATGAAAATTGATTTGTTAGGTGGATATATTAAAATAACATAACAATTCCTATCCAATTGTTTATCAAATAATAAGATAGATGACAGTTTTGGAATCGTAAAAAGACACCAAAATTGTTCAACGTTTGCATATAATAATAGAAGAAGAAGATAAAGAGATACTTATGAGGAAGATAAAAAGTTTTTAAAATTTTTTGAAAACTTTCAAATTATTGCAGAAGTGATGGACTAGCCATTTATATTTTAATATTTTTTAAAAAAAAATTTCTAGAATTTTTTAAAAATTCTTTAAAATTGTTTTACATTTTCAAGAATCTATTGAATTTTTCTAAATTTTTTGAATTTTCTTATTTTTAAAATTTCTTTCATGAAATTTTTGGAATATTACGAATTTTTTCCATTTTTTTATTTTTTCTAATTTACAAAATATGTTTTCAAAATTTTCAATTTTTAACTTTTAAACAAATCTCTAATTTCTTTCATTTTTTGAAATATCTTAAAATTTTCTTCTTTTGAAATTTCTTCTAAGTTTTTCCATTTTATTTTTTTGAATTTTAATTTTAAATTTTTTTCTAAATTATTATTATTTTAATGTTTTTAAAGAAATTTGGGACTTTTCCAAAATTTTTTTAAATATTTTTTGAAATTTAAAATTTTTTTCTATTTCTAAATTTTTATTTAAAATAGTATATAAAAGCGCCACGTTAACACTTGTACATGTGATGACAAACAAAAAACTCATATAGGTGTTGTAAAAAATTACTTAGGGACCCAAATAATGCAAAACACATTTATCAGGGACAAAATGGCTGTTATTTTGTTTAAAATTTATGGAGAAGCTAATAAAGGATCTCCCAGTGATCTAATTGATGTCACGAAAGACTTAATTGATACCATTAGGGACTCAAGCGATATAAAATGCATCTATGAGAGTTGGATGAGGTAAAAAATCTCTCAGAGACCCAAGTGAAGTAAAATGCATCTCTCACGGATAAAATTATTAATTTACTTTATAATAATTTATGTCTCTATCTGAACGACAATTGACCATGTCTAGTTCATTGGTCATACGTACTCCACTTGCTCGATATTGTGAAATCTAATAAATTTTAATAATTTAAGCTTGAATCAAGTTGCTCATTAAAGAATAAAAACTCTCACAATATTAATTTCCTACATTTATAAAATTCAAATTTAAAATTTAATTTAATAAAATTTTCTCGTATCTTAAATTGTTTACTACATTTAATAAATTCGATTTGTATATTTTCTCGTTAAGAAAAGTAGCAGTGGTAATGACGACCTAATCACCCTGATATATAATATTCGAACTCTCACGTTTCATAAATATATTAGATAAACTTAACAATCAGTACCAATACTGATCTGTTAACGTAGCACTACCAAAGACCCAACACAATTCAATAAATCGGTGTTCGCCAGGATCAAGCTCAAAGTGTCCCTTTTGTAATTTTTACCTGGCAAGGGGAATTCAAAAATATGATACATAATATCGGTGAGTTTTGTACCAGTAAACTACCGTCCTTGATGGTTCTAATATCTTGCAAGAATATTAAGTTCAGATACTTACACGTATATAAATTGGTTTCTCCTTCAGAGACTTCATAGCTTCCTCTGAAACATAGAGTAAAGAACCTGTTTAGTTTCTTCTCGGAATTCTGAAAGGGCGATCTCTTATAAATATCGGTGTCGATCAACTTTGTTTAACGCGAGCATCTTGCAGATCGGTTTTCTTGCCCACAAATTGTTCGATGTGTTAGGATGGATGGATGGATGGATTAGGACTGTGACAACCTTGGATTGTTGTTCCAAGTTGCCTTCCTCGAAGACATGTCTAAATCACCATCTCAATCGATTAGCTGTACGCATGTTATCGTGGGTTATGATTATTTCCCGGATTCGAGGGCCAAAGTTTCACCGCAAAGAAAAACACGGTCGACCGTTGACCCGTCGGTATAATTTTATTAGAATAGCCTGCACAAGCTTAGAAAATCAAATAAATTAGGGAATAAACAGTTTTAAAATATTATAATAATATCTATTTTTTCCGGTAATTATAATAATATCTAAATTCGATATCGCAAATTCCTATTGAACATAATAATTAATTTAATCTATTGGTCTGATCTTATTATCGTTTTTTTCCCCTTAAATAACCATAACAGCAAATTTAACAATTCAGTGTCTCTAACCCTTGTCTGGAGAGCGTTGAAGAGAGAGGATGGGGACGGAGGGAGAAGGATTGCAATCATCTAGCTGTCTTCGTCCATAGGAGATATCAGGGAGCTTGGTCAGCCATTCCATCTATTGCATTTGCAGGAGTTGGGTAATTTCCAGCAAGACCTAGTGCTGGATGTGCCAAAAGCGAGTTTTAGGGAGGATGTCCTGCTTCATGTGTTGAACCGGTCTTGAAATGTGAACACGGACATGTACGCGGCATCGACCACTCCGAGACAGCATGGCACCAGTCTTCTTAGGGCGGTGAAGTCCGCAGATTCAAAGACTGCTGGAACTTTCGTGGAATCCACGGTCCACTGCCTGCAGTTGCCGCAATTCCTGAATAGAAGTAGTACAATGACTTCGCAGAACTCTCAGTCAATCCCGGAAGCCAAACACCGCTTTAACTCTTTCATCATTTAGAAGGCTGCTATTTCCCAGGAAAAAGAAAAGGAAGAAGTGGAGGTGTTGGGTTCGAAATAAGAGGGAAATAGTAAACGAGTAGAGTGAGGGTAGTTTCTCCGTGTCTTTTATTATGATTACATTGAGTTCTTATATACATGTAAGAGATTGTATAAATTAATCACAAATCATCATAAATCACGGGATATGCAATCTCAGGAGTATGGGTGGCGTCAAAGGTACAGCCCAACTGCCCTGGTATGGGCGAGCCGCCGGGTATGGGCATTGCAGCGCACAGTGGACTTCTGGTTTGGGCTTCAGCAGGCCAGCCCTTGGCAGGGACGTGGGCTTATGGCCCATGCCCATCAGGAGGAATGGCAGAGATCGCTGTATCCGGTGCTCTTGCATTGGTGGAGATTGTCACTGCCTTTCTCCAGAGAGAGATTAAGCTCAAACATGATGTCCAGAATAATATCCAGCACATCCGGGGTCGTCTTTCTAGAATGCGGGCGTTGCCGCATGAGATTGAAGGAGAGGAACAGACTGAGGTTATCAGGACCACTTGAGACAGAGCTGGGAATTGGCATATGTTATGGAAGACATTCTCTCTGAGATCATGTTCCGTGTCCCACACCTCTTCCATCGGTACCAAGTATCGAGGATTCCCTCTGATCGGTTCCATTTATTTGAGCAGAGGCGTGCACTCCATGAGTTCTCATCGAGGATACAGGATATCAGAGAGAAGCTGGAGAACTTCAGGACCATGGATCAACGTAGGATCTCTGGGATGAGACTGGACGAAGGGTCAAGCTCGGGAACTACACTGATGAATCATTTGTCTTATTGGAGTGCTGCAGAAGATGAGGTCATTGGCTACCTGCGTCTCCTGCAAAGGATCCTTAGTCAGCTGCTGTCGAAGGAGTCGAGGAGGTCTGCAGTATCCATCATGGGCCCTGCTGGTTCTGGGAAGACATTTCTTGCAAAGAAGGCTTCTGAGGATCACAGCGTTCGTGCAGAGCTCCACTTCATTTTCTGGGTTAGAGTGTCTCGCACAATCAATCTCGAGGATCTCTTGCAGAACATGGAGCAGCGGCTGTTGGGGCAACTTGAAAACAATAATCCACTTCCCTTACAAGGAAACGGAACTGCTGTGAGGGGAAGATTGAAAGGGCTGTTGGAGGAACAGAAGTATCCCATTGTTCTTGACGATGTGTGGAGAAAAGATGACTTGGGTTGCATCCTCGATGGATTGCCTGCTGGGACTGGACAGAGTCGGATCATCGTGACTTCCTGTAACCGTGATGTTGCCTCCTCCTGTGTCCGTGAAGCAGGTTATCTCCATGAGCTGGACGGGTTATCATGGAAGGATGCCCGGAGCCTCTTCTTCAAGAATGCCTTGCGGTCAAATGGTGGAGAATGCCCGCGCGAGCTAGAGGAATGGGCTCAGAAAATAGTGAAGAAATGCGAAGGGCTTCCCTTAGCTATCAAGACTGTTGGTAGTCTGCTCGCAGACAAGCCCCCGATCCCAATTCAGTGGAAGAACATCCATGACTCAATTGGGACAGGCCCTTCCATCTTAAGGAGCCTCTGCCCAAGCTACAAAGACCTCTGAACTCAGCCTGACCTCAAGAGCTGTTTCTTATACTTTGGAATCTTCCCAGAGGATTACTGTATCCAGCGGGAGAGATTGATTCGGTTGGGGATCACAGAAGGGTTTGTCAAGGGGGAGAGGAACAGGAGCTCCGAGGAAGCAGCCGAGCATAACCTCAATGAACTCATCAGCAGGAATCTCGTCTCGGTTTGTAAAAGCGACATCGACGGGCGGGGGAGAAGTTGCCGAGTCCCGAACCTTGTCCGCGAGTTCATAATCTTTAAGGCTGAGGAAGAGAACTTCGTTCAGGTTTTTGACAGACAAAGACTAATTGCTGATTCTCTAACTGTCTTGCCGAACGAAAACTTCAGTCATGCCTGCTCGAACTTTTTCTTCGGGAAGGCGGTTTTTTGTTCTTTGTTTACACATTTCAAGTTCAAGTTGTTAAGGGTACTGGACGTGAAAGGGGCACCACTGGAAAACTTTCCTGAGGACGTCCCAGGTCTCCGTCTCCTGACGTACCTGAGTCTGCAGAATACATGGATCCGCAGGATTCCGAGGTCCATAAAGAAGCTCTCCCTCCTGGAAACCTTGGACCTCAAGCAAACTCTCATAACGCAACTTCCAGACAGTATCTTCAAGCTTCACCATCTCCGCCACCTCCTAGTTTATCATTACAAATTCGATAACTACGTGACTTTTGAAGGGGTGAAAGGAGTCAAGATCGGCGATGATATCGGGACTTTGACTGACATCGAGAAGCTATCTCCTGTAAAGGTAAACTCCAAGATAATCAGAGAGTTGGGGGAAGTTGGGCCGTCTGAGGAAGCTAGGGATCATTGGTCTCAAACAGAAAGATGGGAAAAGACTCTGCGAGGCCCTCCAGAAAATGCCCGACCTGTCAACTCTCGATGTTAGGTCGGAGGGGGTGGATGTTCCTCTTGACTTCGAGAATATCCCGGGTAAGCCGGCATTCGAGTTTCTGCAACGGCTCTACCTGAAGGGGCAACTCCGAGAGTTGCCGAGATGGGTCTCTTCTCTCCAGAGTCTGATCAAGATTCATCTCAAGTGGTCGAGAATGGAAGCTTCCCCACTCGAGGCTCTGCAGGATCTCCCGAGCCTGATGGAACTCCAGATGGTCGACAGTTACACCGGGGATTGCTTGGAGTTCAAGGCAGGCACTTTCAGGAAGCTGAAGGAACTGGTTATTGAGCAATTCAGTCGGCTTAACACGGTCATAGTGCAGGAGAGGGCGATGTCCGAGCTGCAGATTCTCTGGATCCGCAAATGCGAGAATCTGAGGATCCTTCCTTTAGGCATCGAAGGTCTCTCCTGCATCGAGAAGCTTATCCTGCAGGATGTGAACGAAGAGCTTGTGGGTAGGGTTAAGCACGAGGACAGTTCAATCACCGAACGGATTGAAGTCAGATAGATATGTGATCTGAGAAGGAGCCGATCATGGTCAAGGAGAAACGCTTCCTCATTTCCATTCCATTAACATTTTCTCGATATGAAGAACTGGAAAGAAGGAAGAAGGTCTCACTTGCACTTATACCTCAACGTTCTTGCTTCGCTGCTGTAAGAAAAATGTGCCCGGCCTGTATTGATGTACTGTTTCGTTGCAACTGTAACGTTTGTTTTCCAGGCAAGCTGTCCTGTCTTCTTGCAACCCAGACTCGCCAAGGCAGGGTTTGCAAATAGCATCTTAAACTATTCGAGGCCTCTTCTGTACTGGGGTATTGAACTTAGATAACAACAACTCCTTATATTATATTAGACCTTTGGTGATATTATGCTGATAGAATCAGTGCTAAACACTTGCTATTCAAGATGAGATTAGATACACTTGTAGTTGAGCACGAATTCCCAAACAAGCATCATTAAATTTTCATTGCTACCATCCTTTTTATGATAAAAAATTTCAGGAAAAAAAGTCTATGGAAGTTTTTAGGATTATTCATATTAACCAACCCAGTGAAAACGAAATTTCGACTAGGTCTATTGAGGTGGAAGATCATGAAAATATGCCAAACCCAACTCGATTCCTCCTTAGTACATGTACTAATTGATGAGATTATTCACACATGTTTGCATGGATTGCAAACCTCTATATTATTCGGATGGATGGATGCATGTGCTAGTACTGAGAGATCCAAGGTTACGTTCAGCTTCTTGGGGACAACCTTGGACTGCTGTTCCAAGTTGCCTCCCACGCATACATGTCTAAATCACCGTCCCAATCAATTAATTATATTTATGTAAATGGTTATAAATTATATCAAAACACCTGAATTGATTGAACCGGTTAGATACCTCTTCCTTTTAAGTAAGGAATCGAACTTGAATATATTAAATAGATAATATTTATATTTAGAGAATTTTATTTTTCAATATACCGTTCCAATCCAAATCTAAAGCAAGCGGTACGACGCCGTACAAGCAAACTTATTTTGAAGATGGATGCTCGAGAAAAAGATAATAGCCATGTGAGTGCATAACAAATTTATGGGAGGAGGTCGCCGGGAATGGATGGCCGCCTCCGTCGGGTCTCCTTTCTTTGAAAATTCAAACGGGAAAAGGATGCCGCTAGCCACCTGCCTTAGAAGGTGGCGTGCGGGTGGCCACCTCGATCGAACCTCCCTCACATTTTTAGATTTTATTTTATTTTTATATTTTTATTAATTTAAAGGTACAAAATATTTAATTGCTCGTGATATGACATGCATGTGATACATCATCAATGATCGAGCACCGCTAGAGTAAGGCAGTAACATGATCGAGCAAGGCAACAAGGCAGTACCATGATCGTGTGCGACAGTATCCTAAAGAAGATAAGAAGAAGAGAGATAAATTAATTACATTTGAATAAAATTAATTATTTTCCCTCATTCTCTCTCTTTAATTTAATGAGTCTCAAAAAAATAAGGGAAAATAAATTAATAGGCAGTTGCAAGGTTTAATAAAATTCAAGTTTTATAGTTATCTAATTTTATTGTTTTTTCCCTTGCCATAAATTTTATAATGAAAGAGGCATTGATTAGGGTTTTCCCTCCAATGAATGAACCCCTTTGGCTGTCAAGAGATAAATACCGACACAATTCCATCGCAGGTCTCCACTTCACCACTCGAACAACTGCAAAGTCCACGGTCTGCAGAAGAGAAGGAAGGAGGTAAATTAAGAACAGATGGAAGTGAACAAGGCGATCTCGGTGTTTGCGGCGGTGATGCTTCTGGTGTCGGTTTCTCCGATACCAAGCTTAGCTAATGAGCAGCGGAAGGACATCTGCAAGAAGTATTGCATGATCAGCTGCTTCCCCGAAACCCGACCTGACCAGCCTTGCTTGAAAGAATGCTTGAAGGGATGCACCGGGTACTCGCCGGCCATCGACGGTTGCAATCTCGATTGCATGTTTACTCGGTGCCTCGACTCGAATTCGGGTATATTAAACCGACGAATGCCATTAACATTTTTATGAAACTAGAATAACAGCCATGTGATCTGGACATTGCAGACCCGTAAAACGTTCATCGATCTTGACACAAAATTAAGCAAGAAAGCAAAAAGTTCAATCAGAAGTTAATCCAACAGGATGTTTTGATGTATATTATACGCGATCGGTTGTATGGCATGCGATTGTTTCTGATGATTTCTTCTGCATTATTGTGCAGATATGGAGAACGTGAAGGGCTGCGCCGACTCGTGCTCGAAGGACTGCAAAGCATCTTCAGTTGCGCACTGAGTTAATAGGATCCAAGATTTCATTGAATTGCATGTATGGAATGAGAAATTTTTAATAGTAAAGAATGAGTTCCATGGATCTTTCTACGGGACAATGCCATCCATTGACTTTTTTTATCTATTTATTTGGCAGGAACTATAAAATTTCCTTTTGGGCATACTAAATAACGTAGCACGAGAAATTTCTCTTCTTTTTTTTTCAGAAGTAATGAGAATTTTATCATTACTTAAAAATGAGTATATAAAGAAAAGTATTTAAGAAATAGAAAATTATATGATCAGAGACTATAGTGGGATCCTTCAAGACTAACTACAAAAGAAAATACATGTGTTAACCACGTCGGATAATGCTTAATACAGTTATAGCTAGTCAGCCAGTCACCAGAATTCTGATCACAATATTCTGCCGTTCCACATGGACCCCGGCAATGACCGAGTTGGGAGGGTCCTCAAGTTTCATGTAGATCTCAGCCATCTTGTATAGAAAATTTTTCTATCTCCATGCAAGAGCAAAACATAAGGGTGTTTTGAATTGTACTCGGGCGCTCGGCTCCTCCACACGGTGAAACCAGGTGAGGGCGGGAGTGGCGGAGCTGGTGAAAGTTGGTTTTGTATATCATTTACCAGAGCTAAAATTAGGATCTTTTAATTATAGATCAAGGATATTACGAAAATTATCAAGAAATAATAGCGACCGAGGGAAGATAAAGTAAAAAGTTTATGTAAGATAAAATTACTAATCTATCTTTGTAATTTATATAAAAATATAAGTACATACAAAACCTAGTTTCAATAATGTAAATTAATTTGAATAGTCTATAAACTCATCTCATCCGTATCTGAACAAAGTACGTCTCCAAGTCGAGAGGTTCCTTGGTACATACCCAATTGTTATCCCCGGCTCTATTCTCATCGTGATTTGATCAAATAGCAAATTTGAATCATTTTCATGGAAGCTCAGGGGAAGGATGAGACCATTGGTAGCCTTCTTGCATATGAAGTTGAAATTTGAAACAGTTAGAAGAAGCAAGAAGAATCGTGAAATACGGAAAACTCGATCAAAAGAAAGGTTAGTTCTTCTTTCCTGCTCTCTTCCTTTAAAAAATGAAGATGAGAAATTGTACATTGACGGATGAGATGATGATATTTATCCAAATTGATGGCAAATTTGACTATAATAAAACATTAAAGTTATGACAATTTAATAATTTAAAATTACCGAATTTACGTGTCACTCTGAAAATAAATTGATACACAATTATAAAATCTAATAATTTAAGTTTTACTTGTCATAACTCTACAATTAATGATGCCCTAATTAGGGTTTTGCTGCCAAGAGATAAATACACACAAAATTCCACGACAAGTCCTCACTTCCCCAGCTAGAGCAATTGCAAGTCCACAGCCTGCAGAGAAGGAAGAGGGAAAGAAGAAGGGATATGGAAGCCAAGGCGATCGCGGTGTTCTGTGGTGGTGGTGATGCTCCTGGTGTCGGTTTCTCTGATACCGAACTTCGCCAACGTGCAACCGAACGTGAGTAAAGGGGATCTCTTTGACTGCTGGCCCGAGAGCAGCCCTTAAATGCCCTGCATGAGTGCGTGCATGAAGGCCTGCGACCGGAACTCATCGGTCATCATCAACACGAACTCGGGTATTGCGATCAGTAGCTCGGTCTGCTTTTCCCATTCTGAACCAGTCATTTGACAGTTCTCAGGTTTAGAAACGAATGATTTGATACATATTGTATTCGACGTACAATTTTAAGCTGACTTCTTCGGCATTACATTTGCAGATGTGAAGAACACGAGGGGCTCTGGCGACTCAAGCTCGAAGGACGACTGCGAAGCGTCTTCAGTTGGGCACTGAATTAACAGGATCCATGATATCATTGAAATGTGTTTAATCATATCCAACATCGTGTATGGAATGGGAAATTTTGGATGGTAAAGAATGAGCCATGAGATCTGAGAAAGTCAATTCTCATCAGGAATTGAAACCATTGTGGTACCCCCAAATAATTGTCGGATCATTCTTTTGACTTAAAAAGGTTAATGCCCCCGACCATTTACGAGAAAAATCCACCCGAACAGAATATTTTCACCGTGAAAGAAGCATACACCCTTTCTTGTATTTTGAGAGAGTTTTTCCCCCTTCCTACGCGTTGACTGTAGAAGTCAACTCAAAGGACAAAGTTGTTTGTCTCATTTTTTTTTAAACGTTCCAGTCTCTATTACCGTAGATTGTCGCGTTGTTAGCTAGTTTCATTCCTGTGATTGTGAATGGGCAGGAACAGTGCTTCCAGGGAAGATTCAGGAAGCAAAGTGGCACAACCTGGCGGTAATCCTAGCAGGGAATTGATCCTGCTAATCTAACTCGATCCCTGGGAAAACACGAACCGACTAATACAACAACCACCACCACCACCACCACCGTCGATCGCCAGACTTCATCTCAATATATTCACAGTCCTTGTGAGTCTAGGAAAGTCTATATAATTCAACCAAAAGTATCTGTTCCTTCATGCCTGAGACGTGCCAATGTTTTGCACATGAAATGGTCTGTATACAGAAATATTACCAGCAGAGGTATTCCGTAAAACATTGTAATGGGGAAAAAGGCCTAAAAATTTGTCTATATGCAGATTTAAAGAACGTGCAAATTATATAATTCTGCCGTGTAATCAATAGTTGAGAAGCGCATTAGAGCAATTTCTATGAAGGTCTGTAGTAAGGATATACAGTGTAGAAGGTCTGAGCAGCAGTCATCACCAGGAGGAAGATTGCAGCAAGAAGAGAGATCAAAGTCCAGGGGCTGCTAAAATACTGACTTACCAAGTTGGCCCACCAAATGTGCCACCGGGTCCTGAAGTACCGGTAGCAGTACTCGTTGATCTCCTTCATTTGGTTCGACAGGTAGCACTCATCGAGGTCATAGACCATCTCCCTGCAGAGCTTGTTCACAAGGCTGGCGACGTCCTTGTTTGTCCCGAGCACGTGGTTGATGATCCCGCACTTGTGGAGGATCTCGACGTCAGTTGGGGAGTTGATGAGGCTGTCGAAGAACATGAAGAAGTTGGTGAAGAAGGGTTCTGCATCCTCATCGCACTGCTCATATGCCACAAAGTTGAAGAAAAGGGGGACTGTGTTGTCATCGATGTACAGAGGCGGGATCTCGAGAACCTGGTCCAGCCAAAAGATTTTCGCGTGAGGCATGCCTCATACGTGTTGGATACTAGGATGTCTATGGAATAAATCTGTGCTTTGCTGTCCCATCAATCTGATCAGTCAGTTAATCAGTTTATTCACATTACCTTACCATGGAAGGATATGTCGAGGAGGTCAAATCCTTCCCGTTTCTTGACCTTAACCCCGGCCTCCTGGAGCTCCTCCATGCAGTGAATCAACTGCCTCTCCTGGACTAGCGGGATGTTGTTAGGAGACTGGAGCTGTTTCCATCCAAATGATGTGACTTTGCCTTTAACAGATACAAGGAAGCTCGATCGGAACACATCGAGCATGTGGTCATACTCTTCCTTTGGGTCCAGCTTTGGGATGTTGGCTTCCCTTGGGAGTAAAGGGTCAAAGAAGGTTACTACGAGATCAATTAGAGAAGGTTCTTGGGTAGTGGAGGTTAGGTTGAACAGTTCTTGGAGGATGAAGAAGGGAAGCTGATTCTCAAGCATCAGCAGATCTCGCTGAAGAGTTCGAAGCATCCATCTAGTTGTGAAGATAGGGTCGTCCACAGATTCCTGCGAACAATGCGATCAGAAACAAATCCAAAGCTGTTCATCCTATTCATCTATATTAACAAGATTGAGATAATCATCATCATGCTTCTAATCTAATCTATCAACTAGCCAAAAGTTCTTCCATGCTAGGAATGTTTCATGAGAAAAATCAGACAGGCTGTTTACGGTTCTGTTTCAGACAAGACCAAATAAAACCTGAGCACAGCCCAACATGCAGCACTTTAAATTTTCATGTGATTCTCAAGTCAATCACACCTCTAGAAGAATTGAAGTACTTTTTCTTGTTTCTGGTTGAGCTTCTGAACATTCAAACCGGAGAGAGGCCATACCTCCTGATCAAACTTGTAGTAGAGACGCAACAGCTCGATCAGGAAGCACCCATCGACTACCATCATCTTAACAAACTCATCAGGCTCGATATCAAGAAACTCCGAATAGCACTCCCTTGCTCTTGGCTCTAACTCCTTCACCACAGCCTCAAGTTCCTCCAACCGCTGGACCACCCCAAGACTGCGAACCTCCAATTCCTCCCCCTTCCAAGGATCCTTACCCTGATCAATTTCATATCCGAGCATGCGGAGTAGGTACCTCATCTTGTGCTCTTCCATGACCCGCAAGTGCCCAGCACCGTGGTGGAAGGGGCCGATTGAGATGAGCTTCGGAAGATAGGCCTTGCGGTAGACTTCCTTCATGTTGCGTGGAACATGGTATATGGTCCAGGACCTCCCGAGGTCGTATTGGATGCCTTCTCTGAGACAGTCGTGGATGTCAATCACCCACTCCGACCGCCGATTCTTCTCTGCCTGCTGCTGCTTCTTAAGCGTCCTAATCCTTCTCCGGTTCCAAGTTCTAATATTTCCCAAGGTAGCTGCTCCTGAGATGCCCATCTTCAAGAGTTCACGTGGGTCGCGGATTATACCGAGAACCACCCCCCGGAAAAGCGTAGAGAAATTGGAGAATCCCCGTAAGAGTTTCGTCGAACAGCTTGCGGGCAGGTTTAGGTTTAGCAGGAACCAATGAATGTAAAGAATCCGATGGAACTGGGATTTGGTAGGAGAGAATGAAGCGTTGACAAGTTAGAGCCCTCCCCCGGGTCTGACCCCAGAACGCCATTGGAAATTTCTTGGCGGGGACGAATGATGTAACAGAATGCTGAAAACGTCGTCGAGCTTGCTTAACGCGAGAACAAGGGGAAGAAGATAAGAAAGGAAAGAAAATCATAGTCAGGCTTAGGCAAATCTGAGTCAGAGCTCGTTCCGATGTCAAAAATTCTTCCACGCTGTCGAGTTTCTTCAGATCCTCCACTTCCGTGCACGCACAGATGAAATCCCTGGCTTCTTAAACACCCGACAGGACAGCCGTGGAGAAACCTGTCCGTTGGTCAGCGTAACGGCCAGTCACATTTTTGGCGGTAGTTAACGGCCGATTGGAAGCCTTTTTGGAGGGACGTGGCCCAGCCCACATTTAGCTGGAAGTTTTCGGAGGCAAAAATGCTAGGCCCGCTAACTAATGGGCCCAAATTGGGCCCACAGCTGAAGCCTGTAATTCTTTTTTTTTCCCTCATTGAATTTAAAAATTTAAATTGAAAATATCTGGCTTGTGCTGAACTGAATATGTGGACCTCGACCAATCCAAAAGTAGAGCTCTCCCAATCATGAATATTCTTTATTCATAAAATTCAAACAGGATATCTTACTGAATTGAGATAGATATCGAACTATCTCAATCAATTTATATTTGTAAATATTCGTGATTAGAAAAGAAAAAATTTATACATGTTTTAAAATTCTCTTCCTATTTCTTCCTCTAAATCCCTCCAACCTCCAAACAAAGCCTTAATGGCTTAATGGATTACGGTCGCGCCCCGCCGATGATTTGGGGTAGAAAGAAACAGATGCGCCATAGCCCAATGTCACGCCACGAAGCTCAACAAAACTCACGTGACACCAGCCACGAGCCACCTGTTCTCCGGTGGGGGCCATCCTCGATCGACCATTCAGAGTTCGTCGCTAGCAACGGAATTGATCGGTGGAAACAGATGGCCCAATCACCACTCTGCCTTTTCTTTTTTCCTGCATTTTCCTTAGATTATTATTATTTTTTTATCTTTCCATTCAATTTTTTTAATTCCCAAGATATTTTCCACCCATTTATAATGGAGACACGTAAACCTAAAGAATGAATTAAAAAAAAGGAAAATTAAATTGTGTCAGGAGGTCTTTTGACAAAAATCGAACTTAGACATTTTAGTTATACGTCGAAAATAATATTACTGTACTAAATTTGATTCTGACAATGACACCTTTTCAGTTGATTATTTCAGCCCGATGATGATCTGTCTGTTCAACTTCCGATCTTGACTCTCTAGCAACTTCATAGGATGGGAGCTTTTTTTTTTTTTTGGTTATTTTGGGTTAAGAAGACCAACAATCCAACTACCTTCCATACATTACAGTTGAATGTCATACAAGTAACCTCACTGTTGAAATTAAAAAAATGCAAACAACATCACTGAATCTCGTACCATTAAGCCGAACCCCATCTTATGTTTTTAAGGTTTCATAAAATATTGCAGGGGGCTTGATAAATCGGGATGCAACCCTCACCATATCTCTTGTCTGCCCACATTTTGAACTGTGTGATTTACCCTGAACATGGTAATGGGAAAGATAGAAAGCTAGTGATGCCCCCGCAGTAGCCCATCCCAGAGGCTGAGATCGTTGCACGAAACCCTTTGGGTCATATTCGATTGATTGAAATCAGACCGACGCATTGGATTTCTTGAGTCATTTTGTACTAGTCTATCATATGAGATGTTGGTTGCCCATGACAAGGCTCTTGGCATGATGGTGACACCCTCCAAGAAGACTATCCATCCCAACCCCACAGGGAAACTTGGCAATTTCCTAGGCTGCAATGCCCATAATAATTGTACTAGACATCTTGGGGGTGGCTTCTAGAGACGATCTGGTCCCATGTCAAATGACAAAATGGTTGAGGGGCAGTTAATTCAGCCCACTCTTACCCGTTATTCAAACCGAGGACTTCCGACGTTTCAAACGGACCAGATTGATGTTCATCGATGTTGCATGTTTTAAGCGACACGGGTGACTAAATCAGACGTGTTCAGGACAATTCCAAGGTGGCAAGTCATTTGTCAACTCTACACATCATGTTTGAAAAATTCAGCCTTTAGTTGTAACACCTGTCGATTGGTGGAACATTTAGGCTCACAGGCTCGGATTTTTTTTGCTTTGTGGTGTACGACAATTTGTCTACCAAATGCCTAGACCGACATGCCCACGCACTGGTTTTCAAATCTGTATTGGATTAGTCTTGCGCGTTCACTAAACTGATCAGTTTATCCGCCTATCCATCTCGATTCAAATCTTTAACCGGTCATTGATGGTTTGCATTGAACTCGTGAGTTGGGGCCCACTAAGATGCCATGCTTATGCACTGGAGCACCATGCCCATAAGCTTAAGAGAAAATCTTCAATAGAGCGATCATATCACGTAAGCGATGATAATATGATATATCCATCCGATCAATATTCATTATTTATATATTTATCCAATTATAATTCAATTTTTATTAGGATTTTTAATTTTTTTATTATTTATATATTTTTCTAATTAGAATCCATAATTTTTTAGGATTTTTATTTTTTGTAGATGTAATAATCATAGATATATAATTATTAATTATATCTTCTGATTGGACAAATAAATTATATTAATATCAGGTATATAGTATGACCGTTTCACCGAAAGTTTTTCTGAGAGAGACCAAAGGAAAAGTGAACAAATATTTAATACTAAATAAGTACTAGAAGTGCGGCATGATTATAAAAATTAAATAATTATGATTTTCTTTTTGTTTTACCGTTGGATGGAAGTGTGTTCATAAATTGATCCCCGATTCTGAATACAAAACCGTATAAGCTCTTCATAATGATATATTGACGAGTGGGCATCCAAACATATCCCATCTCTTACGAAATGGCAATACATTCTTCTTCATTGTTATTATTATTCCTTTTTTCAAATCGAAAAATGAAAATTCTATTGGGGGGGGAATAGCCTATGGCTGCTGGAATCTGCGGCTAGGATCGCATGTCTTGTCCCTGTTCCAGAGACCAACGGTGGATGAGCGTTTCTTGTGTTCTTGGGACTCTCGAATGAGATTCTAGTTGGTGGGACCCACCTGCAGATACTTTTCTTGGCTACTTCAATGGCCTCCATTAATCAATCACATAATGAAAAGAAATATTAAATAATCATATGTCAAGCGCGTTAGCGCATTCCCTTTCCTCGCTCCTCTGCACAAAGAAATATTCGGGACCCTACGATTCATTATAGCTATGTATCATAATCTAATATGTAATCAAGGATCCTTTCCACATTGAAAGAAAATAAAGAATAAAGAGAATACCGAATAGTCCAACTAATCAGATTGAAAAGAACATTGCTTGATAAGAAACCGCTTTCATATGTGTCGCTGTTACGATTGTATATAGAGTATAACATAGATAAGCACGAAGCCATTTGGGACCCGACAATTCAATATGGTTGTCTAGAAAATGATATGGTATTTATCGTGTTAAAATTTACGGAGTGTTTATTAGATCATGGTAAAAGGAACAATGTCAAGTGTTGATAATGGATTATCACCATTTGAAGGCTACACAGAAGCACTAATTTGGCACGGACAGAATCTATTCTTAGATTCTCTGCTGTTTGCTTTCCTCCACCCAAAGATAAAATGACTAGGTTGCTTTCATCATTCCTCATAATTCACACGATGTCCCTACTTGCATCACTTTCTCCTTTGCAAACTCCTCAAGGGAGAGAAGCCTCGTTGGGAATGCGCTGTCGTGCCATCGATGCCAAAGAATTCGGAGAACATACCGTACACTCCTGGATTTTCATATGGCAACATTTGCACATCAAGACATCGTCCGATCTTGTACAGTACTAGAGAAACTGGAGCTAAACTTGTAGATATTGATAAAACCTACGTAATACAGGACGATAAACTTGTAGAAGTTTGATAAGCGAAAATCAAACTCGATACAAATTGGTCTAGGCATCATTCGCTTTACGAGAATTTACACTTTCTTTTTTAATGTTTAGATGAGATACTTTGCTTGAAAGCACCAGAGTTTTTTTACAAAAGAATCCTTTTCTTTTGAGGCACATTTGTGCATGCACGCAAGCAATCTTCCTCCCTCACAATGATACTATCATTGCATCGCTACTATTATATTAATGGTGGAACCAACCAGAAGAGCCGACCCAATAAATGATCCCCACGAATACATACATACACAGACCTGACCTCCATTGCCCTCTCCTCCTTCCTCCTGAACCTGAAGTGCAGTCAAAGCTAACAAAACCCATCTCTCTCTCCCCATCCCAAGACCTCCGTATGGCGTAAAGGGAGACAGACCCATAGTCCTTTCGTGCCCGAAACCACTGAAAGAGCTGTTCCAACAAGGGAACATTAAGCAACCGGCGAGAAAACGACATCTTGGGTCCTTGTTTATAGTATCTCTTTCAGTGTGGGTTTTTTCCTTGAATCTTGACTGGATTGGACGGGAAACAGAGCAGGTTGAGAAGGAGGAGGAGGAGGGGAAGGAGGTGGGGGTTTCTGTGTGTGTGTGTGTGCCGGTGTCTGGTTTTTTGGGACAAACGCTTATGTTTATGAGGAGGGAGAGAGGAGGCAACAAAGCTGGGAAAACCCGGAGAGTTCTTGCTGGAAGGGATCTTCGACTGCATCCATGAGATTACGGCGGCGTTCGCGTTTGCTAATAGGATGAGCGACTCTGCCTACAGGGTGGAGACCACTTCACGGCTCGCTCAATGGAGGATCGACAACTTGGCTTCCTGCACCTATCGCAAGTCCGACCCTTTCAAGATTGGCATGTGGAACTGGTAACAGATGAAGAGCCCACAAAACATTCAATCTCTTTTCTGTAATCGTAATCTACTTGGGTTTTAAGCGAAGATCAGAGGATGCTTGATCTTAATCTGCTGTGCCCTGTTTGCAGTTGGATTCTTCCATTGATTAAGCTGTCCTTGGTTCTTACTTTTCATTCTCTGTGCTTCGGTTTTTAAGGCATTTATCAGTGGAGAAGAACCGGATGTTGTTTGTCCGATTATATCCTGAGATATCCAGCCTGACCAGAGACAATCCCCCGATCGCTTCCTTCATCATCCGAGTGATCAGCTCTGCCGGAGGTCGGAAGTCCCTGACACACCCAGGTATTCCATCTAGCCATACTCAGTCTCAGATTGCCTGACAAAATTTGGATGCCTTAACAGACAAATTTTACAATATTAATCTACTGAGGTCCAGGAAATTTCTTCCCAGCACGATCCTGGATAGGTTCTGGCTTTTACTGAGCAAAAGCCTTTAATGGTTCAGGGGCAAAGATCAATCCATCTTCTCCAGTTCCTGTTTCATGCTTTTACCGCTAGGAATTCACCAGAAGCTCATTAAAGAGATTCATATGTTACTTACTCTGTTTTGTCGCTTAAGTAGTGACCGAGAGGAATGCACAGAATTCCATTTCTTGTAATAAAGGAATGCAGTAGTCATCAATGTTTTCTGCAGATTTGGACTTAAGAATGGGTCTGAAAGTTACCAATGGGAGCCGAAGATAAGAGATGACCCCACCTCAGAGTCACGAACTATTCCCATACCCCTTTTGGTGCAAAGCCTCTCTTGTCCCTTTTAGGAACTGTCCCAACCCCCAGGAAGCTGTTGGATCTACTCCCGGTCCCGGGTGTGGGTTGATCTGATTCACCAGGGACAGTCTTATAAAGGGACAGGACAACTTTCCATGCCTTGGAATGCGAGAAGCAGCCATAAATGCTTCAAAACTATTGCATCTAACCCAGAAGAGCAAAATCTGTAGTACAACTTCATAGTGAGCGGATGATTAACTGCATCGTTCAATGTCTTGACAAGTTCATCAGCATCACAGTAAGCTCCATGTTTCAAGTTCGATCTTTGTTCTGTGACAGCTGACCTTGCCGTTTGCCGTTCTGCAGCAATAACAGACAAGCAGCTGAAGAACAACGACGACTTTGTTTGGGGAATCGAGGTCCCGTTCACAGGGAAGTTCATAATCGACGTTGAATTCCTCGACTTGAAGACTGCATCTCCCGGAGTTAGCTTCACACCTCATCTTTGTTTTCCGTGTTATGTGGTTGTCTTCTCCATAACCTGTCATCATTTGTACGCTCGTGGATGAATCTGCAGGGTGCAGAGCCCTGCTCTATCTGGGCCGAAGGGTATGCGAAGAAACTGTCGAATGCAACGGCTCTTTCGACACTCGGCCGAATGTTAACCGAAGGAATCCACACTGACATCATCATCAATGCTTCCGATGGCAGCATCGGAGCTCACCGTGCCGTCCTTGCTTCACGATCGCCCGTTTTCCGGAGCATGTTCTTGCACAACCTCAAAGAGAAGGAGCTCTCCGCCATAGACATCTCCGACATGTCCATCGAAGCCTGCCAAGTGTTCCTCAATTACATCTACGGCAACATAGACCACGAGGACTTCCTCGTGCACCGGCTTGCACTTGTCCAAGCAGCTGACAAGTACGACATCTCCGACCTGAAGGAGGCATGCCACGAGAGCCTTTTAGAAGACGTCGACGTGACAAACGTCCTCGAGCGGCTCCAGATCGCACACCTGTACCAGTTACTGAAATTGAAGGCCGGCTGTATGCTGTATCTTGTGAAGTTCGGTAAGATATATGACATCCGGGACGATCTGAATTCGTTCTTGCAGGGCGCTGACAGGGAGCTGATCGCCGACCTGTTTCACGAGGTTCTGAATACATGGAAGGGATTCTAGCGATCTTCGACCTCACAAAAGAAAGCAGCAAGATTGTTTGGTATTGGATTTGTTCTGTCCATGAAGATGGATTGCTGTCTAGTGTCATCTCTAGCGTGCCATTGAATTGCATTGGAAGATCATTCTTTTGTTCAGATTGGAATTTGTTCGGTCAGCCTGATGTACATAAACCATGTGAATGAATGATACAACTTCATGTAATGATGGAAAGAGGAGGAACCCGATCCTGGATGCCGATGATCAATTGCAGTTGCTGGTACCATTATGTTATTCGAGTGTTGCACCCGGCTAAATTTTAACATTGATAATCAACGGTATGATTGAAACATCGACGATGATAGCAGTGGCTTGTTGTACCAGGTGGTATACTGAGAAGTTAAGAGCCATTTTCTTGATCTAAACTACGTGGGTATCTTCTCTTCCCCTTCTTTTCTATGGGGCCAGCCATTTCACAGGAAAACTAGGCAGTCGTGAGTAGTTGTCTGGGGGCGTTTTGATCGATTATTCGATGCTTGCCCTTGTAATAATCTGTTCGTTATGGGCCTCGGAACCTTTGATTACGGTAAAGGGTTGGATGGCAGCGACAGCCTACAGAATCATATAGCCATATAGAATAGGGCCTTGACAATCGATGATTTGATTATTCCCCTCAAATGTTAATCTGCAGCATATGATTACTGAGAACAGGTTACGAGGTGATTTAACAGTCGAGATTTTGTTGTTTCAACATAAAATAAATTATAATTTTAAGCTAAGGATAGTAAAATTCTTTATTTATAATTAATTTTATATTTGGTTTTTACTGTTGGGCATCAAACTCTTTCAACATAAAATTATAATTTTAACTTATTTTTACATAATTGACATATACTCATAATCTTAATGTTTTTAATAATTTATTAATATTCCAATAAACCAAATGCAGTCTTATTTATTTCTTCGTAAAATGAGCAAATTTTCTCAACAGTTGGATTTACAATATTCTAATTCGTACATTTAATTGGTACATGAATGGATAAAAAGATAAAATAAGAATTAAAAAAGGGATTTACATTGCTCTGCTTCCCATTTTCCGACAATGAGAAAAAAGGAAAAATAAAGAGAAAAAAAAAAAAAGGGAAATCGACTCATCCACTACCAGCATTGATCGGTCTCCCATCTCCGGGTCGGGCAGAACCCGGTTCTGCTTCCGGGACTCCCATGCACTTGCCCCAGTGACAGGTCGTAGAGGGCCTTGGCGCTGGGATCCGACAGCGTGGCGTAGGCGTTGTGAATCTCGATGAAATCCCGGCCGTCGGACTGCAGCCGTCCCGTCGAGTCGGGGTGGTAGAGCTTTGCGAGCTTCCGGTAGGCCGTCTTAATCTCCGTCTGGGTCGCAGTCCTCTTGACACGGAGGACATCGTAGAGGCTAGCGACTGGCCTGGGGGCGGCGTAGGATGACGCCGTGCCAATCTCGGCGAGAGCCGGCTCCTGGGAAGTTGCGAGGCACCTGAGCGGCATTTGCCTTTTCCCGGTTCTTGAGGGGGCGGAGGAGAGGGATGACAGCCCGGAGGCCACGGCGGCGTGAGGCGGCAAGGGCAGAGCAAGCGCCCCGAACATGGAAGATTTCGTTAGTAAGTGGGACAGAGGAAGTCGAATTAAACTGAAGATGGTGAGTTTCGAGGAGAGGGGAGAGAGAGATTTTATAGGCGAAAAGAGGTCAAAGAGGAAATACATATATATATATATATATGTTAAAAAAATAAAATTTGCATTTTTCTCATTTGTAAGTAAAATAAGAAAAATATCGCATGTGTAGAAAAAGGCCTTTAGCTTATTAGAACCTCTAACGGTATCTTTTTGTTTTTTTAAATTTTTTATTTTCAAAAGTTTTATGATTTAATAACTGAATTATTTAATGGGGTCAAAATGCGCGGACTATAACTGAATGTTGCACGCGCAAAAACCTCCTAGGAACGATTCGATTATCCAAACGTTTCATTTTTTTTTAAATGTATATACCTTTGATGTTGGAGAGTTATAATTCAGGTTTGATCACTATAGATAAAGCAAAAATATTAAAGCAAATTAGTTGAGATAGCACGACATATTTTTTCACTGGACAAAATCTCGAATTTGAATATTATGAATGTAACTAATTCATATTGGAAGAAATTTACTTCTTATTTGACCCTTCCTGCTGGAATTATATTGGTAAGACCAGTTGGGTTTCTGGATGGATATCGACGGTTCAGATTGAAAAATAAATAAAAGAAAAATTCTCAAATCATCTTTTTTTACGAGTTATTCCAACAAATGCATATGACATGATAAATTCAGAAATAGTCACCGATTTTGAGGAGATTTTAACATTGAATAAGAAGGACGGTGTCCTCGCTTTTATTGAAATGCCGAATCCTCGTGCCTAATAGTCTTTTGTAATATTTATTATTTAGTGGAATACACGCGTAAGAGTTTTTGGAATCAAAATTAAGAGACGGGGGAAGCTTTTTGGGCGGTGTGAACGGGCTCCTGCTGCTTGCTGCTGCTGGCCCCCTGGAATCTTGACCGGCATCAAGCCGGCCCATTTAAATGCGAGTAAGCCATTAAATTGATAGTTATAAGTCTAGTTCTTAAAATTTCAAAACTATCAATTTAATTATTACTGTTTACTTCCGTCAGTCAATTTGGTCCATGTATTATAACGTCGTTTATGGATGCTGATGTAAACTGTGACTGTCACGTTAGCGGTTCCACATGCCACGTGACAATCAATTAGTTGATAAAATTATATTTCCTTTTTTAACTTCAATCATTCGTAACTCCCCACATGGTATGTGGGACCCGCTGACGTCTGTATTTGCAAACGATGTTATAACGCGTGAACCAAATTGACTGACAAATGTGGACAGCAATGACCAAATTGATAGATTTCAAACTTTTAAATACTAAATTTATAGTTGATCAAAATTTTGAGAATCAATTTGGTGGTTTACTCTTTCAACCCCAGGGGAACAAAGGAAGCCCCTTTCAGATCTCAATGTCGTGTCGCAAGGCCTCCGGGGCCAGTCCCGATGAATCTCCGGCGACAACGCCGATCACTCTGCCGCAGGTAAATTCTTCGGAGAATCAAAAAAGAGAAGGAAAACCAAGCTGTCACAATCAATAAAAAATCGAAGTCCCCAGTGGACTCTGATGGAACGAACAAAGGCAGGCTTTGACTGTAAGAGAAGCGCAATGCAAGCTTCTCCTGAAACAGTGGCTTTGAAGTTCCATTCTAAAGAAAGGCACCGCTGGAGTTAGGATGGATTGAGGTAGTTTAGATCGAGTTTACGAATCGAGAAAGTTCACGGTCGAGTGAGACTTGAACTTCACTAAATCAAAGAGACGTGATCAGAATGAAGAAAATTATAATCTTGTTTGAATGTAGCACTAGAGTTCGATCCACGACATCGCACAGATCATCACACAATAATGTTAATGCATTTTATTTGTTGAATTGAAAAATTTTTTTGTTTACATCACGCAGTATTTTTGTGTTAGTCAAAGGGCACCTCATGACTAATTTACAGTGGATCCCTGAGAAAATTCTCGTCGACCTTCTCAACTTGGGAATCAATTCTGAGATCATTCATTTGGGAAAAAAAGTTTTCAGTGTAGCAGTCATATTATGTAGGCAACGTAGGCAATGCTGACGTGATACATTCATTCAATCAGGACTTGACATGTAATTAGCAAATATATAATTATAATTATTAAATCCTAAAATATCTTTAAAATATAAAAAATTCGAATAAAATGGTGAATCCCAATTTAAAAAAATGCAATAAAAATATTTAACAATCTAATAAACGGCGTACTATAATTGGAAAAAGTATACAAACTGTAAATTCTAATTAGACAGATATATCGCGTCAGTATTATCAACGTGGTATGATCATTTCACTAAAGACTTTCTTCATTTGGAAACCGCTACATTTACGGTTATTAACTCTTAAAATACATTGAAAGGTAAAGATTCATGATAAATCACGCGATATCTCTAATTTGGTCTAGATTTTCTCATTTTCTTTGCCTAATGTTGACTTGGAACAAAAGGAATATATTAACTAACCATTAAAAACATTTAGAGTCAACATACACTTTGATCCCTTAATTTGTAATCAACCACCACTTTAGTCCCTAAACTTTTTTTGCCAACAATGAGGCTCAAACATCCATGTTTTTGCCAACAAATCAGTCCGACCGTTGGTTGTCGTTCGATGTGTCGCTTACGGAGTTAGATTTATACTTTTTATTAGCAAAACATTAAAATGATATCGTTTTGCTGAATAGAAAAATATAATGACTGTTTTATCATTAACTATTGATCATATTTCTAACGAATTATCATTAGTTTAAAAAAAATTCGTTGGAAATATGATCAATAGTTAAGGATAAAACAGTCATTACATTTTTCTATTCAGCAAAATGATGTCATTTTAATATTTTGCTAATAACGAAGTATAAATCTAACTCCGCAAGTGATACATCGAACGATAAATTAACGGTCAGACTGATTTGTTGGCAAAAACATAAATGTTTGAGCCTAATTGTTGGTAAAAAAAGTTTAAGGACTAAAGTGGTGGTTGAGTACAAATTAAGTGACCAAAGTGAATGTTTACTCAAACATCTATACATCCACATGCCGACTATTATTTTTTTATTTTCAAGAATATGTGACTGAAAACTAAAAAAATAGTTCAATAACAAAGTGAAATGAATGATATATTTTTTTTCAAACTTTCAAAAATATTTATGATAAGTAATTTTTAAATAATTTAAAAAACAGAAATTACGATGAAGTTACAAGATTAACCTTGAAGTTATAACTGCCACTTTAAGTTAAAACTGTTTTATAACTTCTCTTTTTAAGTATATATTCTTTTTTTTTTGTTGTAATACATTCTATAAAAGATAGCAAAAAATACTATAAAAATTATGTCAAATATTATTATAAAATAAAAATTATATAAATTTGTTTTTCATAATATTTTGAATTTCCATTAGAATTGAAATTGAAAATTGGGAGCAGGCAAAGGAGGAGGAAGAAGATTGCAGAACCATGGTCTGGAAATCGCCGAGGTTGGGAAGTTCATTGCTATTCTTATCATCTCTTCTCTCTCTGTATTGCTATCTGCTAAGCCTTCCATTGAAGAGCGAAGAATCGGAGAAGACCGAGTCGTTTCTTCTGTAACCTGTCCCTCCCTCTCTCTCTCTCTCTCTCTCTCTGAAATTGTCAAGACCGTCGAGTCTGTGCCGCTACATCTTATCTTTCGTCTCTGCCCCTAATTTTATCTCTTTCTTCTATGCTAATTATGGCACAAATTCAATTTTTTAGTATATACAAACAATGTTGGGAATCCGGTGCCGGTCACCAACGATAACTATTGGGCTCGCATTTTCTTTTCGGGTCAAATGCCTGTCGTCTCTCTGCGGTTTTTGTGATTTTTGCATTCCTTGTTTTGGAAAGGTTGGTTTGCCTTCTCCGACAAAAAAATGGTTTCATTTTTAATCTATTAGTGGTGGTCGGGGGATTCTGGGTTCGTGATTGACTTTCGGGTTTCTGCTTTCGACTGGGGGTACACATGGATTACTTTGGATTTTAGGTTTCTGCTACTCATTTGGTTGGCGAGGTAAGAAATTTCGTGGCTTTCGGATTGAATAGGGATATTTGGTTGGATGGGATATGGTTAGTGTTTGAAATCGGAACAATTTGATAGAATAAACGCAGGGGTATTGTAAAAGATATTTTGCTAATCGCAAGGATCTGTTTTGATGATTGAAGGATTTTAGATTGCTGTTGAATACTCAGGGTTCTGCTTTGGGTTGGATTTAGTGGAGGACTGATTTTGTAATCAGGGGTCAGGTAAGTTTTTTTTTATCAATAGGGTTCGGGTAAGTTATGTGAATTGCCAGTGGTCATATTGGGAAAAGTTAGGTGTCAGTATTTCCTTTCAGGATATAGAAGACTTAGGGGATTTGGTTTGGTTTGGAGACTATCATGTGGTTGTCTTCGTAAGCAATTACGCAGAACAACAGAGGAAATCTGGCAAATATGGAGGGCACTGGAAGTCTGTCCAGCGGTCTTGAGCCAGAAAATTCAATGTGCAATTATTGAAAGATCACCTTCTATGGTCTTTTGAAGTTAGTTGGATTAGATGGAAGAATATATGCGTCTGTCTCCCACTACTGTCATCCATTCTTTTCCCCCTTTCTTTATCTTTTCTCTTGTTTTCCGTTAGGTAATTTGAATTCTCATTACCAGAATGTTTCCTTCCTTCAAACATGACAGGGAAACTCACGCTGCAATTCATTTTGGTAGACATGGATGTTCTCTTGTTCTTTTAGTAGAAGCACATGGATCGCAAGTCGCAACTCAACACTGCTCCCCAGCTTGAGGTATGGCTGTCCTAAATTCTAGTTCGCTGAGTGCTCCTTTAATCTTTCAATTTAGATTCGAAGAATTACTGTTCATTGAATATGTGCTGCTGAGTTATAATGTTCATTGGAGGAATTTTA